>CM062809.1:1295112869-1296312869 GCA_031772625.1 Pinus tabuliformis
GGAAAGTGAATGCGGATGCATGGCAATGCTTAGTGTAAGCATAAGTGAATTATCGTGCATGAAAATGGTGAATGACATATTAAGAAAATGGAAAAACATGCATGTGAGTGAGGCGAGTTGCCAAATTGATGATTGTTCGTGAAAAGTAGTTTCATGCATGCGCTAGGAGTGATATTTTAATGAAAACTGAAACAGAGCTTTTACAAGCAAGTATGTATCAAAATGACATTAAGCACTCACTTAAATTGAGCAGACAACGTTCATACGAAGCGAAACACAAAAAGTACCAGAAATGCAACACAAGATATGGAAAGCAGGCTTACCCCAAAACAACTGAGCTGACTGTGCCGAAAACTCCTAGATGCAATGTGGGATGTTAGAGCTATAGGGTTGATGTGAAGAATGAGCTTGGTAGCATCCGGTTGATGAGTTTTGATAAGATCGAGGTTGTGATGTGCATGCCACAAATCTAGGGAAAGAAACACTTGGTGGGAGGTTTCTGAAATGATCCTTGCATGTAACCTCCAACTGCCAAAAATAGATCCCTAAAACAAGGGATGCCTTTGCCTGCTACCTTGGGAAAAGAAGCCCTTGCATGCAAGTCTGTTTTTCTCGGTCCCAGAGGGAACCAATCAACTCAGCTACACATGCAAGAGGTTGCTCAACTACTGGGAGAAAATGTGCATTTCCAGCTAGGAGATGGGTTGGTTTCTCAGAGGATTTGCACAATTTCTAGGCAGATAAATTGACTGTTGCCCAGATTTTCACAAATTCTAGGCTGAGAGGCCCAGCTGGGAAGGATTGTGCAATTTTCTAAGTGAAGCTTGCTCAGCAGAATTGCACAATTCTGGGGCCCAACAAGCTGCCTGTTAGGATTGCGAAATTTTTGGAGGGAAGGTTGGTTTCCCTCTAGATTTGCACAAATTATTGAAGGAGCTGCTCAGCTTGCTGGTAGACCAAGTCCAAATGAACAGCTTATGAGGGGAATGCATCAAGGTTTGATCGATAGGCTATATTTCTGCAAGAAAATCATTGGAGCTTGTGTACTTGACGAAGCAAGACATGTTGCTGTGAAGGTTGGTAGGGAAGCTCCAAAATGAAGCTAAGGAAAAATTTTGGAGGGTGGTTGTAGCCGCTACGACAAGTCTCTAGAGACAAGTGGACTTGGAAGCAAAGGAATGAGAAAAACATGGAATGTGGACTTGCTCTATATGCGCATGATTAAGAAAACAAGTGCTATGTAGATAGTGGCTCTTCCAAACATATGACTGGGGATAATAGTAAATTCTTATTTTTGAAAGAAAAGGATAAAGGGAACAATGTCACCTTTGAAAATAATGCTCTGGAAAAAATTAAGGGAAAGGGCACAGCCATCCTTGATGAAAATACCAAGGCCAAAAATGTGTTGTATGTAGCAAGTCCCAAGAAAAATTTGCTCAGTGTGAGCCAAATATGTGATAATTGCTACAATGTGACTTTTCGATCCAAAGACTATGAGATATGAAAAGAAGAAAATGGAAATTTAGTGGGAAAGGCAAACAAACCTCACAACAATGGTTATGTGTTTGATGAGTCTAGATTAAGTTGCTACCTAAGTAAAGAAAATCAAGCCTAGTTGTGGCATAGAAGGCTTTGTCATATAAACTTTGACAGTTGGATTAAAATGAGAAAAATAGAAGTAGTTAGAGGATTTCCAAGACTATTGAAGCCCGATAGATCTATATACAAGTCTTGTTAGTTTGACAAACAAACAAGGAATTATTTTAAAACAAAGGAATTTTTGTTGGAAATAATACTGAGAGGGGGGGGTGAATCAGTATTATCACATTAATAAAACTTTTTCATTTCCATATTCAGATTCATATATGCTACTTCCACAACTTCTTATGATTCAGTTAGTTGATCTTTAATGAGTGCATTAGAACATTATCAACCATATTAACAGTAAACTGGTGCAGTAAAATAGAACAGATCATCACACATGAACACCATGAAATAAGGTGGAAACCAATGTGGGAGAAAACCACCTGCTGCAAGTCTCTATCTTCTTTCAATTAGAACACCTTTTACAATGATTTTGTACTGGTGCAGTCCTTTACCAGTACGCAGGCTGCAACCTGCAGAGAGCTACAACTCTCTCTCTTGTTTCCAGTCTCTCCTGGAAGGGAGCTACAACCCCCTTACTTCTTTTCAAGGACCACTTTTCATAAATTTTCAAACCGGATCCAAGAAGATCAAATGATCATAAAGTATAAATGATTCTTCAGAAATACCCAAACCTCATATCAATACAGATTTTTCTTTATACAGCAATCACCCACGCGCCAACCCATGCACTAGCTATAAATAAATATCTGATCTGGTCACCTTTTAATCAGAGGTTGTATATGCCTGAATCATACCATAATGCAGAGGTCATACATGTTATAGAGCACCCAGAGGCTAGACACAAGACAAACCCAATATCCGGACCCAGAGACCTTTAGCGAATCAACAGAAGACGCTATATCAGAGTTAAGGAATGACTGCTACTTCCCTGCGGTTGGCTGCTCTCAACTGAACTGCAATACCCCCAAAGCGATGCGGATCTGCCGTCCTGCGTGCATTCTTCTTGAATTCGGTTCAGTAGATTGCTCCTTGACAGATCATAAGAATGCCGATCTATTCTCCCTTAAGATCTTCAATTCATTATCCATACTTGCCACCGGATCCCCTTTTTCTTTATATAGCCATGCTTTTGATAATACCATGAATCGAAACCAGAGGATCTGAAACCTGAGGCGCAACTGTTTTGACCAATTCTCTTAAGAGAAGGCTTAAGCGGGAAAACTATGATAGCGGTCCAAAACCACAAAAGGCGGGCTTTTAACTTAATGCATCCAAACTAATAATATATTGGGTCCAATCCTTATTGCTATCGGCGCCTGCCCATCTCATGTCCGATCCGATGGATCGGATGCGACATGCCCCATTAACCAGCCTTTATTTATATATCGGGTCCGCTCCTCATCGCTAACAATACATGCCCGGCGTCCAATCCGATGGATCGGATGCGATATGCCCCATTAACCAACCTTTATTAATATATCGGGTCCGCTCTCATCGCTAACAATACATGCCCGACGTCAGATCCGATGGATCGGATGTGATATGCCCCATTAACCAGCCTTTATTAATATATCGGGTCCGCTCCTTTCATCGCTATCGGCGATTTGAAGTGGGAGGCTTATGGGCGAACACCGCGGATGCGATTTAATATGAAATGCTTTTAATTCCTTCATCGGGTCCAACCCCTCTTATCGCAATCGGAGGATTTCACCAAAGTCACATAGCCGGATGCGATATTATTATGAGCCATGTTTGATGCCACCATCGGGACCACTCGCAATCGGAGGATTGGAGTGGGTGACCCTTTATGTATTCTGATATACTGCGGACGCGATATTTTTATAAACCATGATTAATGCCTTCATCGGGTCCGCTCCCAATCGGAGGTTTCAACGAAGTCACTTAGCCAGACCCCCGACGCGCATGGATGCGATATTAATATAAACCAAAGTTAATGCCACCATCGGGTCCATTGCGATATGCTTCCGGGTCACACAGCCGAAACACCATTGCGCCGATATGCCGAAACATATAATTGATATGCGATATGCCGAAAC
Organism: Pinus tabuliformis; assembly: GCA_031772625.1. Lineage (NCBI taxonomy): Eukaryota > Viridiplantae > Streptophyta > Pinopsida > Pinales > Pinaceae > Pinus > Pinus tabuliformis. Next base: position 1,295,116,535 of record CM062809.1, read on the forward strand.
TTCGATGCCACAATTATATTATTCATGTAACCGCCGAAAGGGGATATAATGCATATATATGGGTTTTACGCACCCAACCAACTCCCGATAATATAAATGCATGCATATATGGGTTTTAGTAAGCCCGATAGCTCCCAATAGTGATAATGAATACATATATGGGCTTTAAGCACCCAAACACCTCCGATAACATTAATACATGCGTATATGGCCTTTCTTCTCTAATACATGAGTACATGGCCTTTATTCTCTCCTCTTGGTTCTTCTTGTCCCCATCATGGTGTATATAAGAGAAATGACCGTCTAAGAGAGGGTTTCCATCAAGTTCAACATATGTTCATAATGCCATAATGCCAACAATCTCCCCCTTTGGACTTGATGGCAACAACACCATCCAAAAAGCACTCTCCCCCTTTGACATCAAGGGCAAAGGGCGGATATCTGCTTCTCCTAACTATTTCTCCCCCTGAGAGCTTGCTCCTCCTGATTTTGCCCCTCTGACTTTAGGACAGAAAGTCGAGCTATTCGGGCTATATATAAAATAGGAACCACGCTATACTGCCTACATATAACATAATTCAGCATCTTTATTGCCATGGATAGATACAGTTCATTTACCCAACATGTTCCTCCTTCTGTAATACGATAATGCCAACAATGAATTATGCTCCCCCTGAACCTTGTATGCGTATACCCCATCAAAACCTCGCGTACAAGCACCAATATGAGAATTAACAGCAGGATGATGCGTCGACAACCCCCAGCTTCTGCCTGAGGTATTCAAAATTCTCCTTGGGCAATGGTTTGGTAAATATATCAGCCACTTGTTCCTTAGAAGAAATGTATTCCAACTTGACCTTTTGTTCAAGCACTTGTTCTCTGAGAAAATGATACTTGATCGGTATGTGCTTGGTTTTTGAATGCATGACTGGGTTCTTTGAAATGCTGATTGCACTTGTATTATCACATAAGATGGGGATAGGTGGAGTACAAGTGATTTGGAAATCCTGTAAAGTCTGCATCATCCAAAGAAGTTGGGTGCAACAAGATGCAGCAGCCACATATTCTGCTTCAGCTGTAGATAAAGCAATCGAACTTTGTTTCTTGTTGAACCAAGATACTAATCTGGAACCCATAAAGAAAGCACCACCACTTGTGCTTTTCCTGTCATCCACACTTCCAGCCCAATCTGCATCTGTGTAAGCATGAAGTGTGAGATCTGTATCTCTAGGATACCATAAGCCAAAGTTTTGAGTTCCTTGAAGATATTTGAAGATTCTCTTTACTGCCTGAAGATGAGTTTCCTTTGGGTTTGCCTGAAATCTTCCAACTATTCCAACTAAGACTGCATCCTATAACCATGGGAGTACATACTGGTTTTGAATCTTCCATGCCATACTTCTTCAAAATCTGCTTGAGGTACTTGGTTTGAGACAAGAAGATACCGTCTTTATTTTGTTGGATTTGCAATCCAAGAAAGTATGTCAGTTCACCTAGCAGGGACATTTCGAATTCTTTCTGCATTACCGAGGCAAAGTTTTGACTCATAGTTTCTTCATTGCTGCCAAAAATAATATCATCTACATACACAACAAGTATTAGCAACTTGTCATTTTCAATTTTTATATAAAGATTGCTATTTGCTGATCCTTTTGAAAAACCTTGTTGATGAAGATATTTGTCCAAACGGTAGTACCAAGCCCTTGGAGCTTGTTTAAGACCATAGAGAGCCTTTTTCAGTCTACATACAAGGTTTGGATCATTCCCAAGAATGAACCCATCTGGCTGCTCAATGTATACTTCTTCTTCTAAATCTCCATTCAGAAAAGCTGATTTCACATCCATTTGAAATACTTTGAATTTTTGAAAGCTTGAGAGAGCAAGGAACATTCGGATAGCTTCAAGTCTAGCAACAGGAGCAAAAGTTTCTTCAAAGTGTATTCCTTCTTGCTGAGCATATCCCTTACAAACCAGTCTTGCCTTGTTTCTAACTACTTCCCCATTTTCATTCAACTTATTTTTGAAGATCCATTTTGTCCCTATGACATTCTTATCTTTTGGTCTAGGAACTAATTCCCAAGTGTTGTTCTTTTCGATCTACTCAAGTTCTTCATCCATAGCCTTGACCCAACATTCATCTCTGCATGCTTCTTTTACATTTTGTGGCTCAGTGGAGGAGAGCAATGCCAAGTAGCTTGAGGCTTCTGCTATTGTTCTTCTTGTTTGTACACCTGCCTCTTTCTGCCCCAAAATCTGAGATTCTGGATGATTCTTTTGAACATGCCTGGATGAAGTCTTTTCTTCTATCCTTATCTGTTCCTCTGGAGCCTCTTGAGGTTCTTCTTCTTCATTATCAGTCTGATTTGAAGGGTAGTCTTCACCTTCTTCGATATTTTCATGATTTACTTGCCTAGGAATGTATCCTTTTTCATCAACCACTACATCAATGCAGTCAACAATTCTTCCAAGTCTTTTATTGTAACACTTATATGCTTTACTATAAGGCGAATAACCGAGGAGAATGCCTTCATCTGCTCTAGGCTCAAGTTTGCCAAGCTGTTCATCAGTATTCTTAATATAGCATTTGCTTCCAAAAATTTTAAAATGCTTTACTGAAGGAGTCTTACCATACCAGAGCTCATGAGGAGTTTGAGTGTTGTTTACTCGGACATTTGTTTTGTTGAGAATAATAACCGCGGCATATGCAGCTTCACCCCAGAAGGTTGCAGGAGTTCTAGATTCATCAAGCATGGCGCGGGCCATTTGTTGGACTGTTCTGTTCATCCTTTCCACCACTCCATTTTGCTGAGGAGTCCTTGCTGAAGAGAATTCCCTTTTTATTCCATGCTCTTCACAGAAATCGAAAAATTCATTTGAGGTAAATTCCCCACCTCTGTCAAACCTGAGACACTTAATTTTGTGATCTGATTCATTTTCGACCAAGGCTTTGAAGGATTTGAATTTTTCAAATGCTTCGTCTTTGTGTTTCATAAGTCCTAACCAAACAAACCTAGAGAAGTCGTCAATGAATAATATAAGGTATTCCTCTCCTCGAGGTGTCCTTGTCCTAAATGGACCACATACATCTGTATGAATAAGTTCGAGAGGTTTGCTAGTTGATCCTTCCTTCTCAGGGAAGTTAGTCCTGGTTTGTTTACCAAACTGATATGATTTGCATATTGTATTCTCTGGAATTTTGATATCTGGAAGATCACGAACTGCCTGATACTTGCATGCTTTCCTTATTTGCGAAAAACTTAGATGCCCCAACCTCCGGTGCCATAACCAGTGCTCATCATCCTTGCTCATATAGCATTGTTGTTGTCCTTCTTCAAATATGTATAGATTGTTTGGAGTTCTTTTGCCTTTGATCACTGTTTCACCTGTATCAAGATCACGAACACGACATCCATTTGATCTAAATATTACCTCGATTCCTTGATCGCACATCTGACTGACACTTAGAAGATTATGTTACAATCCATCAACGTACAAAACATTTCCTGCTTTGACTTTTTCTTTCAATTGAGCAATACCTTTTCCTTTAATGGCAGCAGGAGTATCATTCCCAAATGAAACTTTCTTTCCTTTTTCTAAAGCAGTGTATGATTCAAGTTTTTCTTTATCACCTGTCATATGCTTCAAACATCCGCTGTCGATGTATCATTGATTTTCCTGTCCTTCTGCATAAAATGCTATCCCACATCTTTCTGGTCGAGGTTCTTTTATTCTCCATGTTCTGGTGCTTGAATCTTGTTCCTTTGTTTGCCGAAACCTACTCCTGCATTCAGAGTCTTCATGACCAAAGTTATTACAGATAGAGCATTCAATTTCATTTTCAAGAGCCGAGAAGTTGTTATAGGTCCTTTTTGTAATCCCAGTCATACTTCTTTGCTTTTGGGCTTCTCTAGTCATGATTGTTTTGTAGGCAACACATTGAGCTGCTTTGTGACCGAAGTTATGGCAAGAGAAACATTGGCCATTGAAGAAACTTCTGCGATTATCAAATTTACCAGTCATATGATTGTGATTTCTATTTTCATCCATTCTTGAGGTAAATTGAGAGGATCTTGGCTGATTGTAGCTTTTGTTCGTCCTTAAGGTGAATTGTCCCTGACTTGTCTGGTAGTCTTTGTTTATTCTTGATGAAATTTGTCCCTGTTTTACCTGGTGATCTCTGTTTGGCTTTTGCTCATATCTTCTTGCAGCATCAAGATAACTCTTCAAGGTGGATGCTTGAGATGTTTCTCCATTATACCCCAGACCTATCTTAATTAGAGGAGAGCGTTGTACATTGATGATCTCATCCAAAGTTTCAGATCCTTTAACAAATTTAAGATTGAGAGCCTTTGTTTTCTCAATTTCTTTTCGAAGCCCAACAATTTCACATTCTAACTTTTCAAGAGATTGTTTCTTTTCATCAAGTTGGATTTGCAGAGTCTCAATGATCACATTCTTTTCTTCTAAGCATGTCTTGAGTCTAGACATCTCCTCATAATAGCTATCTATGTCTAGAGCATCCATGTAATCATCATCTTCAAAAGCCATTAAAAGTTTATAGGGATTACCTCGTTCATCTTCATCGTTGTTTGATAGACCATCACTGTCTTCATGGGTGTAATAGTTCTTCTTATTTGCATTCTGTTTCTTGTTCCATCTAACAGGTTCCTTTCCCTTGTCAATCTTATCCTTATGAGGACATTTGGCAGCATAGTGACCTAATCTTCCACAAGCAAAACATTTGAAGGGTAACTTACCTCTGAATCTGCCAGTACCTCGTTGAAGATTTCTTACAAAATTTGATTCTTCTTCTTCTTCTGACACATGACTTGATTCAAGGTACTCTCCTTTGCCTGAAGCCTTGAAGGCAGCTTCTCGCCTATCTGAAGGACCTCCTTTTCTCATTTCATAAGCGGTTAGAATTCCATGCAGCTGTGACATGGTGAGAGTTCGTAGATTCTCCTTTTCTTCTATGGTGGACACTTTAGATTCAAACTTGGTGGACAAGGATCTTAGAACTTTTTCAACCACAATAGCCTCTTTTATTTCTTCACCCAAGTTTTTCATGCAGTTAACAATCTCATCTACCCTAAGGAAATAGTTAGCCACACTTTCATCATTATACATTCTGAGATTCTCATACTGAATCCTGAGGGTTTGAAGTTTAGCACGCTTTACCTGTTCATCTCCTTCGTAGCTCAAGACAATCTTGTCCCATATTTCTTTTGCGGATTTATATTGCATAACCTTTACGAATTCTGATTGAGATAAGCATCCCAACAGAGTATTGACTGCTTTAGCATTTGTTTCATATTTCTTTTTCTCGGCCGGATCTGTAGGAGTAGCTGAAGGAAAAGTGTAGCCTATCTCTATGATATCCCAAACTTCCGTACCAAGAGATTGAAGATAGGCAGTAACTCTTACCTTCCAATAATTGAAGTTTGTCCCATCAAAAATCGGTGGCCTGATTGATGCTTCCCTCTCGTAGTTGCTCATAATGAACGATCTTCCTTCAAGCGATCAAGCTTCTCTGAAGGACCTGCTCTGATACCAATTGTTGGAAATAATACTGAGAGGGGGGGGTGAATCAGTATTATCACATTAATAAAACTTTTTCATTTCCATATTCAGATTCATATATGCTACTTCCACAACTTCTTATGATTTAGTTAGTTGATCTTTAATGAGTGCATTAGAACATTATGAACCATATTAACAGTAAACTGGTGCAATAAAATAGAACAAATCATCACACATAAGTCACACACATGAACACCATGATATAAGGTGGAAACCCAATGTGGGAGAAAACCACCTGCTGCAAGTCTCTATCTTCTTTCAATTAGAAACTCCTTTTACAATGATTTTGTACTGGTGCAGTCCTTTACTAATACGCAGGCTACAACCTGCAGAGAGCTACAACTCTCTCTCGTTTTCCAGTCTCTCTTGGAAGGGAGCTACAACCCCCTTACTTCTTTCAAGGACCACTTTTCATAAATTTTCAAACCGGATCCAAGAAGATCAAATGATCATAAAGTATAAATGATTCTTCAGAAATACCCAAACCTCAGATCAATACATGTTTTCTTTATACAACAGATCACCCACGCGCCAACCCATGCACTAGCTATAAATAAATATCTGATCTGGTCACCTTTTAATCAGAGGTTGTATATGCTTGAATCATACCATAATGCAGAGGTCATACATGTTATAGAGCACCCAGAGGCTAGACACAAGACAAACCCAATATCCGGACCCAGAGACCTTTAGCGAATCAACAGAAGACGCTATATCAGAGTTAAGGAATGACTGCTACTTCCCTGCGGTTGGCTGATCTCAACTGAACTGCAATACCCCCGAAGCGATGCGGATCTTCCGTCCTGCGCGCATTCTTCTTGAATTCGGTTCAGTAGATTGCTCCTTGACAGATCATAAGAATGTCGATCTATTCTCCCTTAAGATCTTCAATTCATTATCCATGCTTGCCACCGGATCCCCTTTTTCTTTATATAGCCATGCTTTTGATAATACCATGAATCAAAACCAGAGGATCCAAAACCTAAGGCGCAACTGTTTTGACCAATTCTATTAAGAGAAGGCTTAAGCAGGAAAACTATGATAGCGGTCCAAAACCACAAAAGGCGGGCTTTTAACTTAATGCATCCAAACTAATAATATATTGGGTCCAATCCTTATTGCTATAGGCGCCTGCCCATCTCATGTCTGATTCGATGGATCGGATGCGACATGCCCCATTAACCAGCCTTTATTTATATATCGGGTCCGCTCCTCATCGCTAACAATACATGCCCGGCGTCCGATTCGATGGATCGGATGCGATATGCCCCATTAACCAGCCTTTATTAATATATCGGGTCCGCTCTCATCGCTAACAATACATGCCCGACGTCTGATCCGATGGATCGGATGCGATATGCCCCATTAACCAGCCTTTATTAATATATCGGGTCCGCTCCTTTCATCGCTATCGGCGATTTGAAGTGGGAGGCTTATGGGCGAACATCGCGGATGCGATTTAATATGAAATGCTTTTAATTCCTTCATCGGGTCCGACCCCTCTTATCGCAATCGGAGGATTTCACCAAAGTCACATAGCCGGATGCGATATTATTATGAGCCATGTTTGATGCCACCATCGGGTCCGCTCGCAATCGGAGGATTGGGGTGGGTGACCCTTTATGTATTCCGATATACTGCGAACGCGATATTTTTGTAAACCATGATTAATGCCTTCATCGGGTCCGCTCCCAATCGGAGGTTTCAACGAAGTCACTTAGCCAGACCCTCGACACGCATGGATGCGATATTAATATAAACCAAAGTTAATGCCACCATCGGGTCCATTGCAATATGCTTCCGGGTCACACAGCCGAAACACCATTGTGCCGATATGCCGAAACATGTATATCTATATCTATATATATATATATATATATATATATATATATATATATATATATATATATATATATATATATATATATATATATATATATATATATATATATATATATATATATATATATATATATATATATATATATATATATATATATATATATATATATATAGATATATATATATATAATTGATATGCGATATGCCGAAACTTCGATGCCGCAATTATATTATTCATGTAACCGCCGAAAGGGGATATAATGCATATATATGGGTTTTACGCACCCAACCAACTCCCGATAATATAAATGCATGCATATATGGGTTTTAGTAAGCCCGATAGCTCCCGATAGTGATAATGAATACATATATGGGTTTTAAGCACCCAAACACCTCCGATAACATTAATACATGCGTATATGGCCTTTCTTCTCTAATACATGAGTATATGGCCTTTCTTCTCTCCTCTTGGCTCTTCTTGTCCCCATCATGGTGTATATAAGAGAAATGACCGTCTAAGAGAGGGTTGCCATCAAGTTCAACATATGTTCATAATGCCATAATGCCAACACTTTTTGGTCTCTAAACTTCTGGAGTTAATTCACACAGACATCTGTGTACCTATAAGGACAAACAACCCAAGAGGACAAAGGTACTTTATTTGATTTATTAATGCTTTTAAGTTTTAGCAGGGCCACTTGGATAATGTTTTTGAAATAAAAATCAAAATCTCTAAAAAATTTCAAGATATTTAAATCTTAGTTTGAGAATGAGAAAAAAATAAAGATTAAACATTTAAGATCAAACATAGGTGGAGAATTCACTTCAAGAGAGTTTGAAGAGTATTGGGAAGAACATGGCATAAGGAGGCAGTACTTGGTGGCAATAACTCCACAATAGAATGGAGTAGTATAGAGAAAGAACAAAACAGTTCAGGAGATGACCACATCTATGATGGATGAATTAGAGATTCCACAAACCTTATATGGAGAAGTAGCTCAAAATTTTTCCTATTTATAAAATATGATACAACTTAGGCCTAATAGTGATAAGACTCCCTATGAGTTATGGAAAGGGAAACCATCATCAATGAAAATGTTATATCAAAAGGATGTTAGAAATACTGAGAGGGGGGTGAACCAGTGTTTCATTCCCAATCAAATTTTACTTATGAATTTATCTTTTATAATCATTAACACATTATGTTGTATATCATAAAAAGAATGAGAAACATAAGAGCATATAATCAACACATAACCAGCATATCAACACATAGGTACATTGACATTTTTAGGTGGAAACCTAAGATGGGAGAAAACCATTGTTGTTGTGTCTGCTTTGTCTCCTTACTATTAAAGAAAGATTCTTTACAATTTGCACTGGTGCTAGATTTTTCCAGTGCACAGGTTCCTACCTAATGAAGGATCCTACCTTCACTGAGTTTTATAGTTGCTACTAGAAGGAAGAAACCACTCCCTCTTACTTCTAGTGATCCACTTTTCATAATGTTTCAAACTGGGACCACCCATAGTACATCCAAGAAATCTTTTCTCTCAAACTTTGTTCAAAACACATTGTTAACATTCAACATCATTACATCAACTCATAGATTAATTTTGCATATAGATCTGAATCGATACATCAGCAAGCTTCAAAACCAATCATCAATCAAACATATAAGTAAGACAATAACAACATGTCATAAGAAATTATTGTCTCCAATTTTTGCAAACTTGGAATTTGTCCTTGCATCCATCACCATTATTTTATCGTCACTGACTTTTGATTTATGCAATTTATGAAATATTTACTGATGATCTTGTCAGGGAAAATTTTAAGGATGGAAGTTTATCTTAAGTTTAGAAACCTTGGTGAATCTTACTAGTTTGTAATATGCAAATTGTAAAAAAATTGGTGATATTTTTGTAGAAATATTTAGATTTCCAATGATTTTATATTAGTTGATATAATATTATGGCAATTTTAAAGGTAAAATAATGGTTTATTATAAAATTTGGGCGAACCATTTTAGAAAAAAATGGAAATTGGCAAATCTTTTTTTTGGAAAAGGCATGGAAAATTAGCCCACTTGCAAATATTAGACCCGAAAATTTTCCCTGTATCTTGTTCACCAAGATAGTTTCTTTTCATACAATTATGATGACCACCAAGATCCCAAGAAAAAATATATTCTACGCTTGCCTTCATACATAGTCATAATCATTGATATTCCTTTTTCAACATAAGCAAGAGAGATATAACCAGATCTTTTACAAACAAGTCAACTAAAATTTCATTGTTTCGCATAATAAGACCTCAATGTTTCTAAAAGAACCTTTAGTAGCTACTGCAAAAGGACCTCAGAACCTTGCAACATATATTGACCTTCAACATAGTCAATTTATCATTGTGAAGTAAAGAAGCCTTGCCACCATCACAAATGTACAATCTATGGAAATAAATGATCTTTGAACTATGTATTTATTCATGTATTGAACCTCTCAATATACTATTTAATCATTTTTCTAATCTTAGTTTTCCATGCAAGCTACCAATACTATCTCTTTATTCATAGCTAATAAGATCTATGTCAATACTTGTGACTTTCCTAAGTCAAAAGGAGGCAACATAAATCAATTGCTACACCACACTATTAGCTTCATCTGGTTCACAAATCAAGCAATAAGAGACTAGTTATATAAACCACATACTTTATCACATCATTAAAATGATATATGCATATTACTAACTATTTTCTACATCTAAAACAATGAAATTACTAGAACCTTTGTTTCATATTTGTGCAAACAAATTAATCAAGAGTTTGATGTTCAGATTATCAAACTTTCTCTTATTCGATGAGTTAGGTCCCTATAATACTAGTATAGCCACCTTATTGTTATTAGTGTAACCCCATTTTTTTTTCTTGTGCCCATATATCCCCCATATTGTTATTTTTATTCCCCATAGAAGCCCACTATTTTTATTATTGTACCCTTACATTATTATTGTTATGTAGTCTTTGATTATATTGTGACCCCTTAGACTCCTATATATACCAAGGAGGCCCTATCATTTGTATCATCCAATAATTGTTTATTTATGTGATGTAAATGAGGTTTCCCCCTCGAAGAGGCTAATTTTCAAGTCATTGATCTATCTTTTCTTATGTTTTTTGATTTGGTTGCATAACATTTGGAATAAGATGAAGCGACAAAACTTATAGTTGTTGTGCTTTTAAATGTAAATACACAATGTATTGTAAGTAATATTTTTATTAGTAAGATGAATGTACAAGAGTTGCTTGAATGTTACAATGAGGGTTTTCTTATATGCCTAGGCAGGTGCCCTTTATCATTAACTAGACATTAATTAACTGTAATTATGATTATTATTTATTCATTTATATCTATTTTATTTTTATATAAATTATATTCGTTACATTGCCCTTCTCTTCAAAAATATTTGTCTTCAAAGTTTAATCGCTCACAATTTCTTCTCTTGTTTACATCATTTTGGCATGCGTAAGTTGTCAATAGTATTATCTTGGAATCAATAATTTTCCATTTCCCCTTTGGAAAAAAAATTTAAATACATTTTTTTATATGTTTTGTTTTGTTGGTAAAAAAAATAGTAATTATATTATCAGAAAATCAATAGATATGAAATACATCTCCACATGCTTATAATTTGCTTTAAGCCCAGTGTCAAGCAGTAAAAAGGGTCTTTTTCACCTCTATTTACCCTACATTAATTATCAATCCAGGTACGATTTGTTATCTCAAAGAGTGTACTCAGTTTGAGGCGGTCATTTGTCAGAGTAATGCTAGTAGTATAGTGCTTCTGCAAAAGTAACTAAATACTCCAAACAAACTTCTAAATGTAATGGCAAGAACTTGAAATGCTTGTGACTAAATCATCTATTTAAGAAACCACAACACTTCATCAGTCAAGGGTGCAGTGACAATAACTCTTCCCTTTGTAAACTGATGTAATTGAAAAGAAATCAAGGGAAAAGATCATCAATCTGGGAATTGGACAATAATAGTCAATGTTCACAATAGCTTCAGATCGTTCTATTCACACCAAAGCAATAATAATTCAAATAACAGGAAAGAACCAGCAACTAATCTATTTAACAACATTGAACAACAAATCTTTAATCTACAAAAATGAATGAAGCAGTAATCGTAATCTACAGGAATTAAGCAACAATCTTTATCTCAGAAATGATTTAAACAGTAAACAGAAATGGAATAGCAAACCAAAGTGAAGTATGAAATATTGAACAGCAACCTAAATCAATTATAAATGCACAACAAACCAAATCGTTACACACAGCACATCTATATAGGAAGAAACAGTAATTTGAGTTTCGGCATAACAATTATTAATCACGGTTGTGAAGAAATAACAATTGTGATCACGGTGGAACAACAGTCCCAAACAGCAATCACACTTGGACGTAAACCGTAGATAAATAGACAATAATACTGATGTATAAATACATAGCACTGTTACTCTATAATCGAACAGTAATGGTAATCTGTAAGGAACAACAATGTTATAAAATAATATCAATATGTTAAAGGAACGGCAACACGATATCACTTTAGAATGAATAGAATAACATTACAGTTGCAGAGAATAACCTTACTATTCAAATAGGATTGAAATATAACAGAGCTAATACATAAAATAATAAGGAACAACAGATTACTGAACAAAGCAAATAAAAGAAATCAAACCACACACGACTTGGAATCGAGAAATAATGGTACATGAAGCAAGTGACCCACCAGGGTCGGGCACTTAGCCTCCAGGGATGCACTGTTGTGATTACTCCAGAATCAAATATGGAACGGCAACAGAATTTATGTATTAAGCATCAAAACAGAGTTACAATAATCACTCTTTACAGAAAGTCGATGATCAAAGTTTAAGTTACAACAGTGAATTTCATAAAAACAATAATAGTCCACCCCTTGGGCTAGCAATGATGTCCCTTTTTATAACAGCCAATCAGAAATATCAAAGATACAGATAATCTTTAAGGCAGTGATCCCTCAAGATCAAAGGATCCTGAGGGATTTGCCATATCATTATCTCTCAGCTATCTTTTTGTTTTCTTGTGCTGATTTGGTATCTCCTCTTCCTTTTCCTGGCTTATATGCTCCAATCTGGATTGCCTTGTTTGGATGTGGTTCCCTGTCAAAGGGACAATAGTTAATTTCGTCTTGTCTATTCCTTTGGAATGGCGATCTTCCGTTTTCCTCTTTTTCTACATAGGAAAAAGTAATTATTAGTCATTTTACGCTGCTCACAAATCTTCTAAATTTTATCATAATCTTTCACCATATACCTATTTCATAATGCAAAGAAGTTATGAATTTAAGGAAAATATAATGAAATGAGTGGTAATTGAATACCTTCTCTAATGCTCAACACACCTCCCTGCTTACCCTTTTTCATGCCCTCATGAAAACATTGTAATTGACATGCAACGTAGTTAGGGAGTAGGCTGGAGAAGGGATCTCATTAGTTGGTCTACAGCCATGATGCCTAGCTAGGAATTCAAAAAGATGTCTTGTCAGACCTTCAGGGATTTCATATAAGGCTTGATATCCTGGTGCAGGGTTCCAAATAACTGAACTTTGGAACCTACAGCCTAACCAAGATGGGCCTTCTCTCAAAATGAGGCTACCATAGATACCCAAGCGGTCAGCAGCTAGCTTAAAGTTCTCATAATTGAATGGTTCTCTATTTTGGATGTTCCGATTAGAAGTCTGGTATCAGAATTTGGCCACTACTATGGCAAGGTCTTTGATGGTAAAGAAGTAGTCTATCCCTTGCCGGATGACTGCTGTGTGGATAGGTCCCAATGCTTCGATCACTCCCTAAGTTCTCATTAGGCTCCTATGTTTATTCCATAGCTGGAGTGGGTCTCTAGGTTCACCCCTCACCCATAAATCTAATCCATTCTCCTGTCTTTGAAAGACATTGTAGGCTTTAAGCCAATTTATTTGATTAACACCAAAAGAAATAAATGCCTGTAGTTGGACATCACCCACAAAAGGGCTAGGGTTCTGTTCTGTTTCTCCATCTAATACAATATTGTGCAAATAAAATTCACATAACAATCGCTGAACTTTCACCCCGTAATGCTTACAACAATTTATGAAGTCATCAATGGTTTTTATTTGTATAGGTACTCTTGCCTTGACAGCTTCAATTTTCAATTGTAAATATCTTTCCATTAAAAACAAAGCATAGTTTCTAGCAGGTGCCCTACATGCTAGCACGTAGTATATAGAGAACATAAGGTATCCATTTGTTTGATGACTATGTCTAGTCTATGGGTTACCTTTTTGACTCTTTCTTCTACCTTTCGCCATCCTTCAAAGGCCTGGCTTTCTGATGCGTTAATGTTCTTCAGTTGTTGTTGTAATTTCTTGTATTTTTCTCGAGGGACAGTCTGCTCTGTAAGTTTCTCTATTGTTTGCTGGGCTTGTGCCAAATCTTTCCACAGAGTTACTATCCTCGGGTCCTTATTCAACATAATAGTTGTAGGCAAGAGATCTACTTGGATCTTCTTATCACAAGCCGATACATTATCTGTTTGTACTTCGACATGGGAGTAATAGCCAGATGCTGTTCCTTTCGGTTTTGAATGGCAGGTTGGACTTAAGTCCTCTTGATCTTTTTCTTAAGGGGTTTTTCCTGGGCGGTTGCATTATTTACCACAGCGGTTCCTTTCGATTTCTTCCCCATTTTCAAAACCCTTATCTGTTGTCGAAGTCGCTTAATCACGTTAAGCAATCTTTGTTGTTCCTTTCACAATATTTTAATTTCCTCAGTTTTCTTGGAAGGAACAACCGTTCGTTTACTCAGGCCTGGACTTTGTACCTTAAGTATTGTACCTTCGTCTTAATCAATTTCCTTATTTTCTTCTTGGGGTGCTTCTTCATTGTTATGCTGATCAGGTTGTTCAGGGGTAGAAACCCTAGCTTGCTCTGTTGTTTCCTAGGTAACTTCTTCTTCTACCCCTTCTTCATTGTGGAATTCTTCTAGTGTATTCTGACTAGGAACAGATTGTTCCTCTTCTTCATTCTCGTCACTCTTCTCCCCAGATACGCTCTCATTATGAGTAGAGTGGTCCTCTTTTCCCTCCTCCTCATCACATAGTTCCTCGGATGCACCTTTTTCATGAGAAGAGTGCTCTTGCGGTCCTTCTTCCTCATCACACAGTTCCTCGGATGCACTTTTATCATGAGCAGAGTGCTCCTGCGGTCCTTCTTCGGTGTGAGGGTTAAGTGGGCTGTGAGGTTGGACATATTCGCCCATATTGGCCAAAATATGGGCTAATTCATCTTCTTGCAGCGGGTTTTGAAGTGGACTTTCACTGCCTTGCTCTGCTTCCTCTTCTTCCTGACCAGATTGCTCAGTTTCCTCCTCTAGTTCTTCTTCATCATTTTCCTCCAATTCTTTTTCATTTTCCCCTCCTTCCAATTGTGGGGGTTTTTCGTCTCCTGAATCATGTATCTCCACAGGTTGACTACTGTTTTCCTAGAGATTTCTTAGCATTCCCCTGATCCTTGCCAATCTAACAGATTTCCTTTGTTTCAGTGGTCTGCTTGATGTGTTGGCAACATGTTTTCGTTTTGGGGCTGGCAAAGCCAGTCCCCCGTCTATCGTGAAAATTAGTTCTTCCCAACTACTCTGTTGTTGGGCAAGACTGTGGCTGACTATTAGTTGTATTAACCCACGGTGGATTACTACTGACTCTAGATGGTGAGATTTCTTCATATTGCGGGCAACATCGTATAATAAAGAATTTAAAAACACAGGCAAATTCACAGTGCACTTTTGCTTTAACATAGCTAAAAGTTTAAGATGGTGTGGTCTTACCATGTCTTTCCTGCCGTCACAAGTGATGTAGCTCTAGATAATTCTCACCAATTCTGCCCACGACTCTTCCAAGGTTGCCAGTAAAACTCCCTTCCCTTTTATAGTCAGGTTCTTCCCTTCATCCTGGAAGATTTTCATGGCATCCCACAATCTCACCTTTTTCAGAGTCCACACAAGTCCAGTGGCTGGCAGTCCCGAAACCTCTGCAATTATGTCATCAATGACTGCTATCTATCTCCCTCTCACCATGGAATGATGTTCTTGCAAGTTCTGTAGAAACTCAATTGCCACTGTCTCGTTGGATTGTTGTAGATGGTTAAGATAAACTATCCATCTTTCCCTCGCTAAGATCTCTCGTGTAGCATCAGAGACCATCAACGCCTGTGGCTCACTACGAATTGATATTCCTCCCATGCTTAGCACACTGTAAGAAAAAACACAAAGATGACAATGGAACAGCAGGCTGTTCAAATTTTTAGCTCACTGTTAGCAAACACAGAGAAGATGATGGAACAACAAGCTGTTTGAATTTCGAACTTACTGCTAATTTTTGTAGAGAAAAACACAGAAATAACTTCGAAACAACAAGCCATGCATATTGGGAAACAAAATACCATTAAGCTTTGCTATTCTCGAGTCATAATTCTTTCGAATGATGAGCTGACACGTATGCCAGCGAATTATGGGAATAACCTGCGCCCCCCTGCAATGTGATAGGCTGTCCTCGGCCGTCAAATGAAGGAGCAATGTGCTGAACCGCCATAGAACAGAGTCATAAAGGAACAACGTATAGAGAAATGCCATGTTTACAATGACGAGCGGATTACCGAAATCAAGGTGTATGATAGAATCGCTAATAAATAAGGAAATTCCATGATATGATGCGAGAATTGGAGGATAGGACAGCTGACGTGAATAAAAGGTCCTATGTGGTCATTATCGACTTTTACCATCATAATTGATTTGTAAATGATTTTCATGTATCAAAGGTTCAAAAGGGTTATATACATAATCTCATTTGAACCATTTATAAAGATATAAGAAGAAGGGTTTTATAATTACTATTGGTGTATAACAAATATGACTTCAATACCATCAATAGAGCTTTGTTGCCCACAGGTGTCCATAACCTTGACAGAGTTGTTTATTTCACACTTGGAACCATAATCCTTTTTGTATGCCTAGGAAAGTGTTGTGCAATGTCAGAATGGAGGCCATTGTGCTGGCTTGGTAACCAGATGAATCACAATGCCATTCACCAGGAAGGAGTGAAAGTTGGGCAGGCCAGCTCGTGGTGGGACCTCCTGTTCCAAGGACTTTTTTATTTTTCTGATGTGCCTCTTGGATCATATCCCTGGTGTGGTGGCCATAGTGGGAATGCCACTTCACTTTTTTCCTTATGATCATGGTAGGCTGGCTCTTGATGAGACCCCCTATCCTTCATCTGACAAATCATGTTAGCAATCATATAATCATTTTTTCTTTTTCTTCTTTTTCTTTTATATAATACTTTTCCTATTTATATACAGAGGGTGGTTCAACACTCCTTAAGAGTAGGGATGGTGGAAGAAGTCTTAACATCTCAATAGAGAAAAAAAATATGCCCTTATTCTTATTCAACAATAATGATCAAAGAGAATTATGGGGATTT
The DNA here is from genome assembly GCA_031772625.1 of Pinus tabuliformis. NCBI lineage: Eukaryota > Viridiplantae > Streptophyta > Pinopsida > Pinales > Pinaceae > Pinus > Pinus tabuliformis. The sequence goes on from CM062809.1 coordinate 1,295,133,516, forward strand.
AGAAAGAACCATCATGATAAAAATAATCAATCATATTGGTATTAGTAAAATAATGACAGCAAGGTGATCAATAGTTGTGTCCTTTCCTCTTTTCTCTCATCAATTGAAAGCAATTTCTTCTAAAGATAACGATTTTTATGTAATTTGTTGATTTCAATATCCTCTAGTTTTTGTATTGTTGCATAAATGTATAGTTGTGCCTTAAATGACCATGATCTAAATGGTAAAACACACAAGAAAAAGAATGCACTCCAAAAACGTTGTTCTCAAAATGGAACAGCTACTGTTTCTTTAGAGGGACAACAAAAGAATATTTACACACGAAAACCGTAAGCAAAAAGGAAAAAAACATGCTTGAAACTGCTGTTCCTTGAGAGGAACAGTTGTTGTTCCATAATTGGAACAGCAAAGAAGCAAGTGCAAAAAAAAATGTGAAAATGTTATTCCTTCGGAAAGGAACAGCAGAAAACGAAAGTGTTGTTCCTTCGAAAAGGAACAATAGCAAGTGTTGTTCCTTCAGAAAGGAACAACAGAAAATGGAAGTGGTGTTCCTTCAGAAAGGAATATCAAAAAACGAAAGTTCTGTTCCTTCGGAAAGGAACAACAGAAAATGAAAGTGTTGTTCCTTTGGAAAGGAACAACAAAAAATGCAAAAGTGTTGTTCCTTTGGAAAGGAACAGCAAAAGATAAAAGTGTTGTTCCTTCGAAAACAAACAACAGAAGATGAAAGTGTTGTTCCTTCGGAAAGGAATAGCAAAAATGCAGAAATGTTGTTCCGTCAGAAAGGAATAGTAAAATGGCGAAAATGTTGTTCCTTCGGAAAAGAACAACAGAATGCAAAAATTTTGTTCCTTCGGAAAGGAACAACAAATGGCGAAAATGTTGTTCCTTTGGAAAGGAACAGCAGAATGCAAAATTGTTGTTCCTTTGAAAAGGAACAGCAAAATGGTGGAACTGTTGTTCCTTCGAAAGGGAACAAAAAAATGAAAAAGCGTTGTTCCTTCAAAAAGGAACAACAAAGCAGTGAAAATGATGTTCCTTCTGAAAGGAACAAAAAAATGCAGAAGTGTTTTTCCTTCGAAAAGGAATAGCAGAACAACGAAAATGTTGTTCCATCCGAAAGGAACAACAAAATGCAAAAGTTGCAGAAACACAGAAATCTATACAGAAAGTAATAAAAAAACAAAAGAATTATGTACAAAATTTAAAAGCAATCAAATCATTTAATGAACCAAAGGTGAGGAAGGGTTCTCTTCCTCAGCCAAAATTTGCATGTCGGAGTCTTCTCGGAGTTGCTAGTAGAAGGATTCCCGAGTAAGTGGCTTGCGGTACAGTCGAACTCGGTGGCCATTTGCCTTAAAGGTGTGTCTAGATCCGTCAATGGTGGTTATAGCAATGGTGTCATTATCATGTACCTTCTGGATTTCGTATGGTCCCAACCAGTGAGTCTGAAGTTTCCTCGGAAAATCCTGAAACCTAGAATTGTATAGGAGCGCCCAATCTCCTTTGCGGAAGACTTCCTTTTTAATGAGGGCATCATGCCATTTGGCTCTTTGTTTTTGGATTAATGCGGTATGTTGAAGAGCAGAGAGCCTAATTTCATCCAGCTCATTGATTTGTTGTAGTCGAATAATTTGGGCCTCGTTTAAATCTAGACCAACTTCTTGTGCTATTCTCAAAGTTTGTATTTAAAATTCTATTGGAAAGATGGGTTACTTTCCAAATACTAGCCGATATGGTGAATAACCAGTAGTGCTTCTCCATGCCCACAAGGCTTCCGGCAATATTGTAGCCCAATCGCGTCTATGTGACGCAATGGTTTTTGTTAGTATTGCTTCTATTACTTTGTTTGTGCTCTCTACTTGGCCATTTGCCTGTGGGTGGTATGGAGAGGTAATTTTATGCTGAATATGATAGTTTTTTAGTTTTGCAGCAATTTTATTACCAGTAAATTGTGGTCCTCCATCCGCGATTATGTCTCTTTGGAGGCCATATCGTACAAATATGTGGAATAGGAACTGAATGACGGAATCCTCTTTAGCTCTTGGCAGTGCATCTGCTTCAACCCATTTGGTCACATATTCTGTTGCTACCAAAATATATGTTTTCTAGTTTGATGATGGGTTGATCGGACCAACAAAATCGAGCGCCCAACGCTCAAATGGTTCAACGACTAGCTGTGGGTTCAAAGGCATTTCGTCAGACTATCCAAGGCATCCTGCTCTTTGGCAACTGTCACAAGCTTGAACAAATTTCTTTGCATCTTTAAAGATTGTGGGCCAGTAATACCCTATTTATAGAAATTTATGACCAGTTCTTCGATCTGCGAAATGTCCGCCACACAGTCCATCATGACAGGCTTTCAGAATGTCAAAAATTTCATCTTCATGGATGCATCTTCTAATGTGCATATCTGCTCTTGTATGAAAAGCCCCCAATCCAAGAAAATCAGGTACTATGTTGGACAATCTGCTTTCGTTCATTGGGATTCAAATGTTTTGGTAGTTTGCCCATTGCTAAATAATTCACAACATTAGCATACCAGGGTGTTTTAACAGTAACGACAAACAAATGTTCATCTGGGAATTTATCTTCAACTACTGCTTTGTCCACTGGCTTTGGAATTCGTGAGAGAAAGTCAACTACAGGATTTTCCTTCCCAAGTCGGTCTTTTATTGTGATATCAAATTCCTGCAATAAAATCAAACATCTTGTTACTCTACCATTTGTAATTGGTTTATTTGCTAAATATTTTATGGTAGAGTGATCTGTATATAAAATAATAGGATATCCAGTGATGTAATGCCTAAATTTATTTACAGCATGTATTACAGCTAAAAATTCTTTTTCAGTAACAATATAGTTCAACTCAGCAGGAGACAAATTCTTGCAAATATAATAAATTGCATATGATATTTTGTCTTCTTCCTACCCAAGGACTGCTCCAATAGCTGTGTCTGAAGCATCTAATGAAATTTGAAATGGCAGGTCCCAATTTGGACCTCTGAGTACTGGGGCTGTTGACACAAGATTTTTTAGATCCTCAAAAGCACAGTCACATTTATCTGTCCAAACAAAGTCAACATTCCCTGTTAGTGCGTATAGAGGTGCAGCTATTTGAGAAAAATGTTCTATAAATCTCCTATAATAACCAAAAAATCCAAGAAAACTGCATACCTCTGTCTGTGTGGTAGGAGTAGGTATTAAAAAAATTATTTGAATTTTGGCCGGATCTACCTGTATTCCAGCTGCCGAGATATAATGACCTAGGACGAGTCCTTCAGTCATCATCATATAACATTTCTCATGGCTCAGGCAGAGCCTGGTAGCAATACATCATTGCAGCAACTTTTCCAATGTGTCTAGTGCTAGGTCGAAATCATCTCCATATGGTGTGAAATCATCCATGTATACTTCAACCCCTTCATTTATTAAATCTAAAAAGATGTCGAGGATAGCCCTTTGAAATGTGGCATGGGCATTGCATAGGCCAAAGGGTAAGACTTTGTAGGCAAACATTCCCCAAGGACAGGTAAAAGTAGTTTTGTCTTGGTCTTCAGGGGCAATCTGAATCTGATTGTATCCACTGAAGCCATCCAAGAAAGAAAAGAATTTCTTTCCTGCTAATGTATCTAATACCTGGTCAATGAATGGAAGGGGAAAGTGGTCTTCCTGAGTTGCTTTATTTAATTCTCTATAATCTACACAAATCCTCCACTTTCCATTCTTCTTCAGCACCACTACAAGTGGAGAGACCCATTTGCTATCAGAGATAGGATAAATAAATTTTACATCTAAAAGTTTTTGTAATTCAGCTTTCACAATGTCTTTTAGATGAGGGTTAATTCTTGTTTGGGGTTGGCGAACAGGTCTTGAATCCTTTTCTGTATAAATGTGGTGTGTACATAACTGGGGATCGATTCCCTTCATGTTCGGATAATCCCATGCAAATTCTTCCTTGTATTTTCTCAGTAGTTGGATCAGCTTCTCTTCTTGTTCAGGAGTCAGGTTACTATTGATGTTTAAAGTTTTTCCTGGCTCAATCTCTACAGTTTTGCTATTTGAAACAGAGGTAGTAGGTATTGTTTGATCATGAGTGTCTTTGAGAGGATCTTCTTCTAATTCATTATCAAATGCTGCCTCTATCATGTGACATTGTACGTGGGATCTGGATTCAGCTTGGTTAATAAAGTTGTTAATAACATCATCCTCCGTTTGATCTTTGAAATCGAGGGCGTCTTCTATAGTTAATGGGGATCTAATGTTTTCGATAAGGTATGATACAAGATGTTTGTTAGTTTTTATTATTGTTACACTTGGCTGGGCTGGAGGGTATAGGGCTAGATTCTTGATATTACTCCCTCTAGTTATAGTCATACTACCTTGTTCGCAGCCAATGTAAGCATTAGCAGTTGTAAGCCAAGGTCTACCTAAAATTAACGGATGTCCATCAAGTCAGTTTTTGGGTTTATTATCAGAAAGTTGACAAGATATTCCCAGGAGTCAACTGATATCATGACATCATGTAGTGTGCGTTCCGTCCTAACCAATGATCGATCAGCCAGTTCTAATAAAGTGGAAATCGATTCTACTGATGTAATGCCCAGTTTTTGACAAGTGGTGGTTATTAAGATATTAGTTGCAGCCCCTAAATCAACTAAGGCATTTGAAAAGGTTTTTCCATTGATTTGTACTGTCACTATTGGATTTCCTGGGTCTTCATATTTGACTGGTGCTTCTCTTCCTAATAACAGGTCAGATAAGGTGCCAACTACTTGGACTGTTGGGTTATTTGTTATTCTCCTCCTTGGTTTTTTTATACATAGCTCTTTGATGGTCTTTTCATATATTGGGATATATTGGATGGCTTAGAGGAGTGGGGATTTTATGTACAAATTTTTAAGTTCTCCCAGAATATCAAATTCAGGATGTTCTATAGGGCGTGGTATAATTAATCGTCCTGGGAATGGGGGAGAAGATGTGGTTGCTTGGTCATAAGTCTGTTTTCTCATCACGTCTTCTTCTTATAATGGTTGTTCTAGAGGTAACTGATTTTCAACTTGAACATTGTTATCTCCCTCGGTCTCTATAATGTGCCCAGACCTTAATTGAAGGTCGTTACACTCCCTTAGATTGGTTTCTAGCTCTGGTGTTTCAATTATTTGAACAGATTGGAGCGGTTTGTTATTTGGGTTTGGGTTGGGTTGGACTAGGAGTTGTGGTCTTAAATTGGACTGGGGTTTTGTTGCAGTGATGGCAATGTAGGCTGAGGGAGTGGAATGGTTCCTACTGGTTGATTCATCGGTCTTTGCCAGTTTGTCTGCCAGGCTTGGCTCTGTGAAGTAGGAGGGGACCATTGTGCTGGATACACATTTTTTTTTGCCAGTATGGTGGGGCATAGGGAAAATTTGGCCAATTAGATTGGCTTGCTTGATTCAACCATGGCGATGATGAAGGAAAGGGTTGTTGTGACCAATTTGGGAAGGGGGGTTGATTTTGCCACATTGTATTATATTGCTAAGCATGATATTGTGGAGGCTAGAAAGAAGAAACTGGATCGAGGAACATACCTGATTGTCGCGGCTACCATTGACAGTGCTGATTAAGTAGGTACACTGGTTTTGGTTCTTCTTCCACTTCTTTGTATACCACTTTCAAACCAGGAAGTGAGGGACAGCTTTTCGTAGAGTGGTCTTTTGTACAAATGGCGCAAACTTGAACCACATCTAATGGGCACTCTTTGTGGTTGTGTTTCTTGTTGGCCCTCAATTTTGGTCTATTTTTTCTTAGGGAAACCTACTTAATCCTTATATTTTCCATCCATTTTCCATCACATCCATCTCATTTTGATGTATTTTATGCATATTCAGGTGTTTAATTTTAATTTTGCAATTTCTAGAAGTTTTTATCAAAATTGAGTTTCAAGTGCAATTTTGGACTGAATCAGAAATTCCCATAATAGCTATGTGGATGACATGTTTGCAGGACACTTTGGCTCGAGTTTGATGCATGGATGGACAACTTGGGAACTAGGACTAAGCTAACTCCACTTGGTTCATCCAGAACAAGCTTTATTAGGCCCGGTCAAGGCTGGTCAAACATGACTAGTCACCAGAAAATCCCTAGGAAATAGGGCAGTTTTGAGATTTTATGGGATTGACCATATTTCTTGGGATGGATTGGATGAGTTTGACTTAGATAGGTGGATATGAGTAGATATGAGTGTTAGAGATAATATAGATCAGTTTGTTTCATTAAACCTCTATTTAAAGCCAAGACTTTGATGGCTTTTGTAATGGAAATTTGTATGTAACTTTTGTATAATTGGAGTTGGGAGCTAATTTGAAGAACCTGTTTCATTTCAATTTGTTGTTCATGCTTGGTTGATTTACTGAAGTTGTTGTAGCTGAGATTTCTTCAAGTGTGCAAGGCAAGGGTGGAGGGCCCCCACACCAAGCTAAGTACACTTCTTGGTTCAATTTTCATAGTTTTCATAAACTAGTTTTTGTTTCAAATGTATTTAGATGTGTGATGATTGCTGGATGAATATTGGTTTAATTCTAAATCTACATATGAAGGGACACAAAGGAATTTAAGTTAAATTCCCCTTCTATTTGATCTTGAACTAAAACTGAATTTCATTCTCCATTTCTCATTTGAAGTTATTTATGCATTTCTGGTTTGAAGCAATGGTGATTGTGACATAGTAGGATTGTGAAGAAGGAAAATTTGGACCTCCTTAGTTAGGAGCATCTTCTTCTACATCTTCTGCATCATAAACCATTGTTAATTAGTGCTCTTAGAGTTATCTTCATGAAAGTAGTATTGTAGGGAAGAACAATCTGGTTCTCCTAAGTTAGGAGGCTCTTCCCTCATATATTACATAAATGAATTAGAAATTGTTAAAATAGGTTTGTATTTGTAGTATGTACTTCTTTAAATCTCAAAATCTTATCTTCTAAACTTGATTATATCTGATGTCCATATACAGTGGATTTGCCTCCAAGTTTTACAAACCCGGATTGATAATTAAATACTTGTGTTAATTTAGTCAATAAATTAGCCCAACATTTTGGCGCCGTTGCCGGGGAGGTAATTATCAGCATAGTCAAATAGAAGATAAACAAAAACACTAAAAATCTAGTTAGTATGCATTTTTCTTAGTTATGTTTCTTTATGCTTAGAAATAGAGATCCTAGAAGTAGATTTCCCAAAACAAACCCCCCAACAAAAACATAAAATAAAAAATAACTACAAAATCCATTTGCAAGACAAGATCTAAAGAATGATGTTAAAGAAATCATTTAGAGAAGGAGGGTATGCTACCACAAAACTATTTTCAAGTCCTTGTCCTCAATTTAGAATGCTCACTAGGGTTGAATCTTTATGTCAAAGGATAGAAGAGCAACAAAACATCCATGAAGGTGATCCACGGGAAGAGAACCTAGAACTTTCTTCTAGCTATCTTTGTAAGGAGGTGTATGAATCATGGATCACAGGCAATGAAGATCAAACATTAGAGCCAGAAATTGAAGAATTTCTAGCAAGTATATCACACGATCCCTTGTGCATACAAGATTTTGAACAAGTACCACAAGAAGAGTTTTGTGCTATGACAATTAATGAGAACCAAGCAGACAAAGATCATCTTAAAACTTGGTTTCAACTAGTCATTAGCTCACAACACTACTCCATTATTCAACATTCTTTCTCATCAAATCTTGATCAAATAAATTTTCATGTCCAAACATACATTAAAGTATATTTTTCAAATTTGGATATGAGTTTACTTATGATCTTGTTACGAAAATGGATGCACTGGAAATTCTCTTACTTGAGAGAATGAATTATTTTATAAAATAGAATAGGATAGAATAGAATAAATAAACAAGTAGAATGAACTCACAATAAGACTTCCATAATAAATTTGTTTCAAACAATTTCTTCAAATCATTGTTCAATATTCATTTGAAAGGACTACATGGCAAAATGCAGTAAGACCAAGCCTATTTTGGGTAACCATATAGGATCATTTTGAAATCATGGTTTATTTTACATATCTCTTGAAATCTAGTTTTGGAATCCATTTTGAAGTTTTCAATTTATATCACAATAAAAATGTGATCAAAATCAAAACTAGGTCTCAAGTGAAATGTTGAAAACAGAGTTAGTACAGCCTATATTTGAAGTGTCTAATGGAAACATTTTTATCTAAAATTCATAGGGAAGATAGCCCTTTGAATCTATTTTCCAAATCAATTTGAATCACTTCAATCAGGTATTATATGAAAAAGTTATTCTTGAAATACTAACTGCTTGTCGAAAAATCTACAAGGTGACAATTCTAGGTCTTGACTGTTCATTGGCATATTTGAAATACTAAATCATATTATTTTCAAAACCTGTTTATATGGGAGATATATATTCATGTCTAGTTTAAGAAACAATTGGAATCATCCCATTTTGAGGTGAAATGAAAAATTTATGCCACATTTAGTGACTGAATGTCTTCAAACCAGCATAGTAAAACTCTGCCTCCTAGGCCTATTCATCACCAATTGTGTGATATCAAGCCTAAGAATTTTTAAAACCTGTTTCTACTAGAAATACAAAAATGAATCTACTTTAATATCCAAGTGGAATAACATTGATCTGATCTTTAATGAAGAAGTTACACTTCAAATAGTGACTGTTGGTCTAGTTACAAATTCACAAGCAGCCCTATCAAACATGGCACTCCTTATAATTTTTATCATATCATTTTGAACCATTTTGAAAACATGTTTATACTAGAGGTAGCCATATGAATTCACTTTAACTTGGCTTTGGAATCACTCTAATATGATATCAAACGAATATTTTGTAAACAAAATACCGCTAGGAGGTCTAGGTTGGCCACCATTCCTCAAAAGGGTAAATAAATGCATTTTGTTTGCATATCATATTTGGACTTGTTTTCTAAGCAAGGCTTGTAATGATTTACATGTTTATTGGAAGAAGAGAGACTGTACACCTCTCTTCCTCCATCATCTAATGTTGTATTGCAGGCAAGTGCTATGTTTTTGCAGGTCATAGGAAGAATGAAGGAGTGAACTCCATGGATGAAGTAATTTTCCAAATCAAATTCATATTTCAGAATATGAATACAAATGTTCAAGTCAAAGAAAAGTGAAGATACACCTGATGTTGAGTTCATTCAATGAAACTCAAACTCTTGAAGCTTGCTCTTCAATGTTGACCAACAACACCACCAAACCCTACAACATGATCGAGATCAAGGCAAAAAGACATGAAGACAATCATTAGAAGAAGCAGTCAAGTTTAGTACTATGTCAAGTCACATCAAACTTCAAAGAAGCCTTTCATATTGAATTCATATTGTTCATGATTTGATCATCATCATTTATTCATGATTTGAATTCATATTGTTCATCATCCATATTGTATGTTAAGCTCCATGACCAAGCATGTTGAAGTCCAGACTTACTACTACATCATGACTTCAATATAACCTATTTCCATAAGCTTTTCATACATCCCTACTCCATTACACCCCACCTCCATCTAGAAAAGGAAAACATAAAAAATATAGAAAAAGATCAAAAATAATAAAGGAGTTTGGTTGTGAAAATCCATGAAAGTGGCACAATACAAACTCGAATTCATATCGAAAAACCAACTTGTTTGGCCAATATGAATTCTCTATTTTGTTTTACCATTTCTTCAGTTTGAGTTTGCAGGAATCATCCTCCAAAATAAAGAAGACTTGAGGACAAGTCTTCCCATCAGCAAGGGGGAAGGTTCACAAAAAGAAACTTAGTTATGCAATTGCATTGACAACGGAACTTGTATTGTTGGCAGTTGGGACCTGAAATATGTTTGAAATCAATTGCAGAGGGACCTGAAATGTTAGCAAAAACATGTATATATTGCATAAAAATGTACATGACAGAAGGGACCTGAGTTATTAAGAATCAATTGCAAAGGGACTTGAACGACATCAACAAGCAATGGACTAGAATCAATGAAGGATGCTAGAACATGAAGCATAAATAAGCTCTATGTTTCTATCTATCTATGCTATTTGATCATGACAACTTCATCCAATATTGTTAAAGAACAACAACATTCATCCAATACTACAGGGAAGTACAAGAATAGTAAGTACAAAATTTTGCTCTTGTAAATTCAAATTTTTGTAGGAATTTGTAGACTTTGTTAAAATTGAGTTAAACCTGAATGCATATTTTATATTCATTACATTTACCTTCATCTTATATCCATTCTTTTAAGCCCATTATCCTATATTCTACATTTACATTTACCCTAGACCTAATCCAATGTACATATGTACATATTTTTCATTCCATAACCCTTATATTCTACATTCCCTTCATATATTCCATATTCATTTCATAACCCTAACCCTAAGTATTTTTCCATAAAGCAAAATGGATCAAAATGAGGATTTTAAAAAAAAAAAGTTGAACCTGCACAAACAAACCAAGCAATTAGCATCATGGAAACAATTTTAAACATGACCTAAAAATGGTCATTTTAAAATTAAGGAAATCATTGCAATACATATGGAACATCAAGCAAACAAAGTTGAAATGATTATAATGGCAAATGGAATACGATATGATGCAAACCTTATGGAAAGATGCAACAATATCAAGCATATGGTAAAGGGTAAGATCATTTCAATAAATAGTAAATACAAGCGCAAAGGAAATAAGGAAGGCAATATTCATAAGGAAATATATGCACATTTTTGAAAGGAAGTGAGAAAGGTAATACAACACCATATGCGCATTTTGAATGAAAATAAAACAAAGACACGTCCATTTTGAAATGTATTAAACACAATATTCTTACACATAATGGTGGTGTTGCCCAGGTATCCACGGAAAATGGCAAACAAGGAAATGATTTCATATAATTACAACGAGCTTGCAACCATTGAAACAATGTAATTTCAGAATACATGGTTCATATTATGCTGAGGTAAAAATTGTGGGTAGTAGCAAGTATGCAAACAGAATTATGATGCACGCAAACCATTATACATTTGCATGGCTGGTGCATTCAACCACTTCAATGGATGATGCATTGGCAAGGTAAACAAACCTGTGATTAAATGATGCAAGCAATTGTACGATTTATGCAACCAAACAGTGGAATGGGAAAAACGTAGAGCTGCCGAGAATTACGTAGAGCTACAGCTACAATCAATAGGACAGTAAATAGTAAAAACGTTTTGAAACAGCAGAGAAAAAACCCTGTGCGTTGAGAAAAGAAGAGCTCTGCCATTGTTGAGCTCAGAGCTGTAAATTTCTTTGCCATCACAGCCATTTAAGGCTCAGGAAAGATGGTAGATGTGCAGTTGAGAGAAGCAAAACGTTTTGACAGCGGAAGAGAGGATGCAACCATGGCAGCTTCAGGTACGCAGAACAAAAAATGACTTGGAGAGGTAAAAAAGTCAAACTACATTTAAAAAAACTCTGTAATGTTATTACCATGCAAACCCAGCTCAGTGATTGAGCCTTTCATCGTGTGAACGAAGCTGGAGCCATAAAAAACGCAGAGAGGAATGCAAAGCTAAGCAAGGAGCGTAGAAATAAGGCAGTTATACATAAGTTTTAACGCTGAATTAAATCCCATGGATTGCGCAGGAAAATAAGGTAAGATCGGATGTTTAATAAATGCAACAGAGGTTCATGAGGAAATCTGGGGATTTTTCTAAAGATCGCCGGGATATGTTTCTGTTTGTCATCCATTTGTGCCACCAGTCAACCCAACGGTTTTCTAAAACAATGCTTAACAGTGGGAAATGATATGAAACGCAGCTAAGTGGGCCACAAATCAAGGGATTATGACACTTCAACAACAGTCAGGTAAATCGATTTAACTTCTACAGAAAAATCGCCAAGTCTTCAGCTAAAATGAAGTGTTTGTACGTAAAGTTTAATGCACAGGCAGTGGTTAATAAAACTATGACATAGCTGGGGAATACACATTTTGATAACTGTAGGAGGTAGCAAATGAACTCAGTTGTGCATGAAAAATCGTAATTCAAAACAGAGTATGTTCATAAATTTTGATTACATGAAATGAGGAATTTTGTGTAGTTTTGAAACGTGTAAAACGCACAGCCAGCCAAGTTTACAATACACTTGTTCATTTTTATTTATGATCAGACAGTGTGATAACAAAAAAAACCAAGTTTGAGTTTGATTATATAATGGAAATGATCAATAAAAACATAGTACAGGGTTTACAATTCGTTGATTACGGCAGTGAAGACTTTGATTATATACATTTAAGCAATGGATTGTTATTGCTATTCTGAATGAACTGAGAGTTATTCCGAATAATTCTTATTGTTTTCAATCATCCTCTGAAGAAGACAAGATGCCTGAGAATAACAGCCAGCAACACGGGCCTTTTGGGGATGGAGACATCGAGCTTCCCAATTTTATACGCTGCCACATGCTGCCTCCTGTAAATTTTGAAATGACGAAAGAAGAATTTTTATTCTAGAACGGGTATTTCGAGACTCAAATTCCTCATGCATCGATTGTGCAAATTTGTTATTTGAGAAAACACAAAAATCTTCTTTTAATCTACAATGGGCAATATGAGAGTTTTGTTATATACACAGTGAGAATTTTCTAAGCACAAGGAGCACAACTTTTATATCATTTTTTTACACGATGGGCACATTTTTCTCAAAACAGAGCTTCAGAAGACAAGAATCGAAACACGAGTTTCTGAGCAATGGAAAGGTGCTAATATTTTTTTTATTGATCTCTCACACAGTGAAATTATTCCAGATCAGTTTTTTATAAAAACGCAGAGGATTCCCTTTTAAAACCAGAACAGAGGAAGATTGAAGAAGTTTTCAAAAGAAGAATAATTTTATTTTGCCATGATATATCCATGAATAAACAGAGTCATATGTCGATTGATATGCTGAAGATTAGGCTTGCATGAAGATTTATAAATCATTGAAGACTGAACATTGAATGGAATTCTAGTTTGCATGATGAATTGTACAGAGAGCAGAGGAAAAAAAAATTATATTTCAAAGCAGCACTCAGTTTTTTTTACAGAGGTGTTTCTTTTCTACAAAGGGTAATGCTTAAAAAATAGTCACTTATTGTTGCAGTGAAACAGAAATTAAAGAAACTTGCAATTCAATTGCTTCTAAAGGGAATCAAAAAAAAGAGGTAAGAAGGATAATGAAGAAGCATTTGAAGAGGGAAATTGATTTCAAATTGAATGATCATTCAATCTCAGAAATGTATCTCAATTTTTAGAAGCCACTATTTTTCATTGTTTTTTCTGGGCAAATGAAAATGAAATTTGAAAAACGAAAACATGGGTTTTCTTCAGAACGAGCCTAACTAGGCTCCACACGGACAATTTTCTCAAATTCACTTCTATTTGGGATATTTTTATGGTTCTTTTGACCCATATTTTGCAGATTGCATGGGTAAATGAGTGGCTAAATTGAGAGTGAATGCCTAGACATTAAAAAAAAAAAAAAAAAAATTGCTTCTTTTAATGAGATGTAAGGGAAACTGGATATTAGATCCTTTGAGTAAAATTGTTGATTTGAGAGGGGCTTGAATCCTGTGTCGAAATGTATTGCAAAATTCAAGTTTTATTTGTCGTCTGAAGCTACTCATCCAGAATGATATATTGGTAAAGAAAGTCATCCACAAGAAAAGAGAAGAAGTACATGAAAGCATAGATATCCTTTTACAGGTAGCTCAAGAGAAAGCTTCATCTTCAAAGGACAGAGCCACAGGTACATCAGCAGATCAGTCAGCATACGGAGGCAGAAGATCAATGAGACAAAGACAAGCATGAGGACATGCTTGAAGATCAGCAAGGGGGAGATGTTGGCCCTCAGTTTTGGTCTATTTTTGCTTAGGGAAACCTACTTAATCCTTATATTTTCCATCACATCCATCTCATTTTGATGTATTTTATGCATATTCAGGTGTTTAATTTTAATTTTGCAATTTCTAGAAGTTTTTATCAAAATTGAGTTTCAAGTGCAATTTTGGACTGAATAAGAAATTCCCGTAATAGCTATGTGGATGACATGTTTGTAGGACACTTGGGCTCGAGTTTGATGCATGGATGGACAGCTTGGGAACTAGGACTAAGCTAACTCCACTTGGTTCGGCTAGAACAAGCTTTATTAGGCCCGGTCAAGGCTGGTCAAACATGACTAGTCACCAGAAAATCCCTAGGAAATAGGGCAGTTTTGAGATTTTATGGGATTGACCATATTTCTTGGGATGGATTGGATGAGTTCGACTTAGATAGGTGGATATGAGTAGATATGAGTGTTAGAGATAATATAGATCAGTTTGTTTCATTAAACCTCTATTTAAATCCAAGACTTTGATGGCTTTTGTAATGGAAATTTGTATGTAACTTTTGTATAATTGGAGTTGGGAGCTAATTTGAAGAACCTGTTTCATTTCAATTTTTTGTTCATGCTTGGTTGATTTACTGAAGTTGTTGTAGCTGAGATTTCTTCAAGTGTGCAAGGCAAGGGTGGAGGGCCCCCACACCAAGCTAAGTACACTTCTTGGTTCAATTTTCATAGTTTTCATAAACTAGTTTTTGTTTCAAATGTATTTAGATGTGTGATGATTGCTGAATGAATATTAGTTTAATTCTAATCTACATATGAAGGGACACAAAGGAATTTAAGTTAAATTCCCCTTCTATTTGATCTTGAACTAAAATTGAATTTCATTCTCCATTTCTCATTTGAAGTTATTTATGCATTTCTGGTTTGAAGCAATGGTGATTGTGACATAGTAGGATTGTGAAGAAGGAAAATTTGGACCTCCTTAGTTAGGAGCATCTTCTTCTACATCTTCTGCATCATAAACCATTGTTAATTAGTGCTCTTAGAGTTATCTTCATGAAATTAGTATTGTAGGCAAGGACAACCTGGTTTTCCTAAGTTAGGAGGCTCTTCCCTCATATATTACATAAATGAATTAGAAATTGTTAAAATAGGTTTATATTTGTAGTATGTACTTCTTTAAATCTCAAAATATTATCTTCTAAACTTGATTATATCTGATGTCCATATAAAGTGGATTTGCCTCCAAGTTTTACAAACCCGGATTAATAATTAAATACTTGTGTTAATTTAGTCAATAAATTAGCCCAACATTTCTTTCTGCATCTGGGACAGAATATTGCCAGATTTTGTTCTGCCTCTACTTGTTTCTGTTTGGCTTGCATAATATCGAATTGTGTTGTGAGAGTCCCCAATATATCAGTTTTGAAATTTTCTAATAAATTTCCAATTTCTGCACGAGTTACTCCTTCTCCAGAGATCTTGTTGTCCCCAGTAAACCAGTCATGTTCCGCTGGTTTTAACCTTGTGCTTCCTCGTGAGCTCCTGATACATAAATCAATGATGTTAGAAAAATATTCTTGATAGATATCTCCTTTTCCCATAATATTCAGTGTTTCAATCCATTGTTCCTTCATACCTTTAATTAATGTTGTTTTTGATACATTGTCAGGTAAGGGTAATGATGCATAAGGAGTTCTTTGAAGATTATACTGAAAACGTTCAACATATTCTTCTAGTGTTTCATTGGGTCTAGCTACCATCTGAAATATTTCATCTTTTAACTCTCTGGATCTACAATAATCCTGATATTTCTTCAGGAAAGCACCTTTCATCTGATCCCAGTCATTTATAACACCTCCACCCAACCCCATAAACCATCGTAAAGAAGCTCCTTTTAATGTAGAGGGAAATAGTTTTAGCTTTTGAGGGTTGGTGGTATAGTCATATCCTCTGCACAGCACATCGAATTCAAATAAAAATGCATCTGGGTCTTTCGATGTTAGGCCATGAAATGTAGGGATATGCTGGAGAGGAATTGCCTTCATAGGTGTATTGACTGCAGTATCTACAATGGGATATTGCAGTGTAGAGGTTTGGGTGTTTGGCTAGTTTTGGGCCATTTGGTAAAATATGTGCCAATAACCTTTCGGGATCTCTAGGAGGGTATTCCTAGGTTGGTTAGACGGAGCAGGGATGGTCTTAATAGGAATGGCCTTAACAATACTTCCTTTGTCTAGGATGATGAGAGTTCCTAATGTCTGGGGGGATTTTAGCTCTTGAGGTTCTTCAACTTCGTTCTGGATGATTTTTGTAGCACTTCCCCTATCTGGGCTGCTTAATGGCTGAATTATCCCAAGAGGAGATCTTGGTTCTTCAGTTTCCCCTATTTCTCCTCTTCCTTCGTAGAGGTTACTAAGGTTCCCTTCTTGCAATGATTTTGGGCTAGAATTCTCAATTTCTTGAAAATCTTGCTCCTTAGTTTGGTTGTGCACCTCAGCAAAGGCTACAGATGGTGATCCTGTGGCCTAAAGGGAACTAGTAGGTTGTCTATAAGCAACTTTGCTAGGTCCTACTGAAGGCTGAGACTCTGCTTTTTTAAGGATTTCGTTTATAAAGGTCGATCGGCCAAGGGTCACCGACCCCTTAGCTTTATCAGGCTTGGGTAGTGATTTAGGATTCTTTTTAGGCTTTTTATGCTTAGTCATGCACACAAATCAAATGTTGATTTCTACCTAAAACAACAACAAATCTGCAAGAAAGCGGGCAGGGGAGCAGGGCTATTATATGCTCCGTACGTAGGTTCTTACCTTCTATTTTTAAAACCCAATTCTCCCCTAGCAGGTACTTACACTACTCTGAAAAGAAACAAATGGCTACACTCTTCCCCAGCAATGATGCCAAAATGTCGAGTAGTAAAAAGGGTCTTTTTTACCTCTATTTACCCTAAATTAATTATCAATCCAGGTATGATTTGTTATCTCAAAGAGTCTACTCAGTTTGAGGCAGTCATTTGTCAGAGTAATGCTAGTAGTATAGTGCTTCTGCAAAAGTAACTAAATATTGGAAACAAACTTCTAAATGTAATGGCAAGAACTTGAAATGCTTGTGACTAAATCATCTATTAAAGAAACCACGACACTTCATCAGTCAAGGTTACAGTGACAATAACTCTTCCCTTTGTAAACTGATGTAATTGAAAAGCAATCAAGGAAAAAGATCATCAATCTGGGAACTGGACAAAAATAGTCAATGTTCACGACAGCTTCAGATCGTTCTATTCACACCAAAGCAATAATAATTCAAATAAAAGGAAAGAACCAGCAACTAATCTATTTAACAAGATTGAACAGAAAATATTTAATCTACAGAAATGAATGAAGCAGTGATTGTAATCTACAGGAATTAAGCAACAATATTTATCTCAGAAATGATTTAAACAGTAAACGAAAATGGAACAGCAAACCAAAGTGAAGTATGAAATATTGAACAGCAACCTAAATCAATTGTAAATGCACAACAAACCAAATCGTTACACACAGCACATCAATATTGGAAGAAATAGTAATCTGAGTTTCAGCATAACAATTATTAATCACGATTGTGAAGAAACAACAATTGCGATCACGGTGGAACAGCAGTCCCAAACAATAATCACACCTGGAAGTAAATTGTAGATAAATAGACAATAATACTGATGTATAAATACATAGCACTGTTACTCTGTAATCGAACAGTAATGGTAATCTGTAAGGAACAACAATGTTATACAATAATATCAATCTGTTAAAGGAACGACAACACAATATCACTTTAGAATGAATAGCATAACATTCCAGTTGCAGAGAATAACCTTACTATTCAAATAGGAACGAAATATAACAGAGATAATACCTGAAATAATAAGGAATAGCATATTACTAAACAAAGCAGATAAAAGAAATCAAACCACACACGACTTGGAATCGAGAAATAATGGTACAGGAAGCAAGTGATCCACCAGGGCTGGGCCCTTAGCCTCCAGGGATGCACTGCTGTGATTATTCCAGATTCAAAGACGGAACGGCAACATAATTTATGTATTAAGCATCAAAACAGAGTTACATTAAGCACTCTTTACAGAGAGTCGATGATCAAAGTTTAAGTTACAACAGTGAATTGCGTAAAAACAATAATAGTTCGCCCCTTGGGCTAGCAATGATGTCCCTTTTTATAATAGCCAATCGGAAATATCAAAGATACAGATAATCTTTAAGGCAGCGATCCCTCAGGATCAAAGGATCCTGAGGGATTCACCATATCGTTATCTCTCAGCTATCTCTTTGTTTTCTTTCGCCGATTTGGTATCTCCTCTTCCTTTTCCTGTCTTATATGCTCCAATCTAGATTGCCTCGTTTGGATGTGGTTCCCTATCAAAGGGACAACAGTTAATTTCTTCTTGTCTTTTCCTTTGGAATGGCGATTTTCTGTTTTCCTCTTTTTCTGCATAGTAAAGGGTAATTATTAGTCATTTTACGTTGCTCACAAATCTTTTAATTTTTATCATAATATTTCACCATATACCTATTTCATAATGCAAAGAAGTTATGAACTTAAGGAAAATATAATGAAATGAGTGGTAATTACATACCTTCTCTAATGCTCAACACCCAGCTTTAAGGAACAAGTTGGCTGGAGGAAGATTGTGACAACCGGTGTCACTGGTTATTGCCGGTTGGCTTACAGGCCAATACTTACAAAGCACAAAATAGGAAAAAATACATATCATAGGAATCCACATTATGGAGGTGGATTTGGAGGAAAGGTTGGATGAGTAGCAAAGAGAGAAGTACATTCATGCATGTGGAAGTCTATGTGTGCCACCCTCACTTCTGGGAGTGGAGGTGGTCATTTGTTCACCTATGGTGACGATGTAGACTTTCCACTGAGACCAAGATCTCATTCTGCATGTGTTGAAGATCATTGATATAAGCTACCAATTCATTTCTATCTTCATACTTCTGCTCCCTTAGAGTATCGATATTGAGCTGAATGTTGGTCAATTGAGCAGCAATAGACTCCAAGGAGGCAGGGGCCTCTACCTAACCTCGGGAGCAGGTTAGTGATAGAGCCACACCCTCTCCCAAATGATGGCTACCAGTAGTTTTAGTAGTGGAGCTTGGATCCTCTTCCTATTGTCGCCCTGCCATGCACGCAGATGCCCCTCCCTGGCACGTACGTCCCCTCTGATGGGGCATTAGAACACCGTCGAACCTAGCCACCCCTCAGAGGATGGTGTTCCACCTAACCAAAGAAAGGAACCAAAACAAAGTGTATTGAACTTGCAGAAGGAGTAAACAGAAGACGTTACCGAGACCTTTACAACCCTTGCACTTTCGAGACTAAGGTGTCGTTTTGAATGCTATCCACCCTCCCACGAAGGAAACACCAATGCTAGAAGAACAGGAAACCCCATTGAGAGCCCAGAAGTCCATTAGAGTCGGTCTTGCACAGAGCTCATCGGCTAACAAGGCACCATCGACAAGATGGCTAGCAAATCCCCCCCCACTGAGATTTCCCCATGACCAAAATGAGAAATCATAAGTGCCATGAGTTATCCCAATTCACCCAGAGAAAGGGTTGATGCCTTGGAGTTTCATGTTATTGCAGGGCCTATAAAGCCCCTAGATCCCGTGGCCATTCTAACAACTAGTGGTCTCCTCCTCTAGGCTATAAGAAATGTAAAGACCATGCTTGTCTACCCCTAACTAAAACTACAGCCATGCAATAATAAGACCAGATAAACTATGCACCAAACACTCCCTCCTCATCACCCAAAGTCATCGAATAGCCTTCTAAGGTCTCCCTGCCTTCATATAAACTATCGCACCAAGATTCGATCTATCGGTGGGTACGACGTACCATGGAGCTTCATAAATTCTTGTGTGGGGCACGTGGAGGCCCACCGGGCTCTGTGTGCCACCATGTTTCCATCTGGAGTCAACCTTCATCACCCCCATCAGGGAATGTTTTTTTATATGTTATTAATTATTATTATTATTTTAAGTTACGTTATAAAAAAATATTATAAGTAACTTTGTAATTTAATAAAGTTATTTTATAATGACTTTATAAAGCACTCTAAGGTCCTTTTATTTATTTCGTTATGCACTTGTATAGAATTGTATGGTCACACCTGTACATGTATCCCGCATAGGTTGACTCCTTAGTATGAAAGTGGTTTGTGGTTCTTGTATGCCCACTTTTATCAATTTGATCACATGAAAATGTTGCAAAAAGTGGAATTGATACCCTATTAAATGGCAATTATGTTTCCAAAAATTGAATTACATATCCTTGGGTTTATTTTCCAGGCATGCAAAACAAATGTTCTCTCAAAATCTTATTTATCATGAGTGGGTTGTATGTAATTGACTCTAAGAACACTGACGACGCCTCTCCCTTTGTTACTGATTTCTTCAAATACCTTCCAAAAGAGACAAACCAGACAGTTCTTATGATAGATATTGAAGCCATGGACGTTCAACTAGCACCCATTCTGAATGAACTCTAGGGTTGTGTTAATGCAAACCAACTAAGAAACGTTTGTAGGTTTTTAGGTTACAACTTTCAGATTTCGGAGGGCATCTGCGATTGTGTAAGGTTGAATGGGCTTCCCCTTGAAAATAATTCGAAATTTGTTGGGAAAGGTGTTGATGTGCAGGATGGAGCCGTAGGCATGTAGAGATAATTTCAGATGATACGAAATGTGGGATTCCAACAATTCTAGGTATTTTTTTATGTTGCATTGAGGGATATTGAAGTGGGTATTTGTCATGGTCATTGGCGTCGAAGTTGAGCTCAAGGATGTCGTTATCGTTGTTGTTGTACAAGTTGTAGAGCACAATCTCAGTTTTTTGTGCGTCATTTTCATCGAATTTCTTGAGGAGGAGATCCAATGTCAAAAAGGGAGACCACTGTGGACTTTTGTTTAGCTTGTAGTTCGAGGCATTCGAGGTGGCAGAGCAATTGTTGACGAAGGCCATGGATTTTCTGATGGAGGATATATCAAAGTACAACACTAGGGCTACGATGTTGCTTCATTGGGCTTGGATCAGGAAGGTCTATAAATGCAACTCTATGCTAAGATTGGGGAGTGAGTCATAGGGTAGGAGAGTGAAAGTGAAAATGATGGTGTTTATGGACCATTTCATTGTTGATGGCATGAAGTTGTTGTTGTAGCACCCCACCGAGTTGGCCGCATCTTTTGAGGAGCAGTCAAGGTCAAGGCAGTGGCAAAGGTCTTCGATCACCATTCTTCCTATGTTGTCTTGGATGAGCAACGTGGGGATGTTGTCATGCGGGTTCGTTATTTTGTCTAAAACCTTGTGTATGACATCATTTCGAATCTCATATGCTACATTGTCACCCAACTTTATTATCGCTCCGAGTGCCCATTTGTGGGACATTGCATTGGAGGAGTTGGGTTATACCCCATAATTTCTTATCATTTGTAATGCTCAGTTTCTTCTTAGGAACCACTTCAATTGATGATCTCTAGAACTACATACACTCCATTTCAATTTGATCTCCATCAGTGCCACTCACTATCAGAATTTCATCTTCCACCTTTGTGGGACTTGGAATGATTTCCCGTTGTGTTTCTCATTTATCTTGTCTTGAGCGATTGTTGAGTTGTTTTTCTCTATGGAATCCCAAACTTAAAAAAAATCATCTATATTTACAGATTCTTTGTTTTCCTCAATTTTTTTTGTTTTTGTTTTTTTAATTTCCTCCCATGCATCATCAATGGATTTGTTTCTTCCATTTTTATCATGTGAATTCGCATATTCATCATTTACAACTATATTTACATCCTCAGTAGTCATATATGTCTTTACTAAAATACTTGGCTCAAATTCATTCTCTTTGACATTAATGTCAACTTCTATTGTAGGTGTTAAATTATCTAATATTGTAAATGATCTTTTTATTTTTTGTATTTGTTGTAATGCTTCTCCAATTTCATTTAATAGTTCAGATTTATGATATTCACATAATTCCATGATTTCCTTGCCTAAGCTATAATGGCAAAATCTACAACAAATAACATCCAAGGGGTCGAATGGCTCTGATATCACTGAAGCAAAAAAACTTATATTTGTTTGTGCTTTTAAATTTAAATACATAATGCATTGTAAGTAATACTTTTATTATTAAAATGAATGTACAAGAGTTGCTTGAATGTTACAATGAAGGCCTGCTTATATACCTAGGTAGGTGCCCCTTCAATGAATGGTCATGTCCTTTAGAACATGCCTCTTCATTAACTATGTACCAACCATGGTTAAAAATTCATGTAAAAATATATAAGACCACGGTCATGGGACACATATTCCAAGATGAATGGTGGGAAAAACATCTCAGTGGGTGCTCATTCGATTTATTGTGGCTAAAGGAAATTTTGGAAAGGCAAGATGGCATTTTGCGCATTTATTTATGTAAATAATGGAAATTAGGAGAAAAGGATTAGCTAGAAATATTGGTTAGTTCAATTTTGGATCTCTCTCTCTCTCTCTCATACTCTTGGAAACTTAGATTTTTCTTGGAGTACTCTTGGAGGAGTGTGGCATACTTGGAGTTTTAGAGCAAGAACGAAAAGGAAGAGCAGCAAAGTGAAGAGGACATCGATATTAGCAGCTACAATGGGTTTTGGGTGTAGGTACCAAGTTGCATGTACATTTTCCTCACTAGTTTTGGAATGCATGGAATATGCATGTGGTTTATTGGTCATGATCTATCACTGGCATGGAGGATTGCCTAGATGAACAATGTATTTTCCTAGCCTTGCCATTTCCTGGATAGCCATGGTGTTGTCAGTTCATTTCTTTGTTCTTCTGGTTGTTTCTCATGTTTCCTTAGCTTGGATTGAGTTATTAGTTCCTAAAGCCTTGGTTGGACAAACACTCTAGAGACCTATAACAACTTAGGTTGAGTTGCTAGTCTTGGAGCCTTGGTTGGACAAATGCTTTGGAACCCTTGGTCGGTTGAGTTACTAGTCCTCGAGTCTTAGTTGGAAAAATGCTTGGGAGCCCGGTATAAGTTGTGGGTTGAGTTACTAGTCCCGAAACCTTGGTTAAAACAAACACTCTAGAGCCATGGAAGGCTTAGGTAGACACCAATATGATGATAGTTCTAGAGATGTCCGACCGTGAGGTGGAATCATTGTTTGATGGGTTGAGGTGGTTGGCCTCTATAAGCCCTACATGGTTTCGGTTGATGTGTTTATGAGATCCCACATTCATGCTTGTAATATGGCACAGGGGTTACTGGCTGAAAGAAATATTTGGTTCAACGATGTCTACAGTCGGGTGGTACGTGGAAGTCTCGAGTCTGGTTAGATTTCCTATGTTTAATAAAAGATAAGTTATTTTTATTTTGTACTCATTTATATGTGGATTTAATGGTTGTTATCTAACTATTATTTTCATGGTTTTGTGTCAGTTATAAGCATGGTTAATTGACTGGTTAATGTCATGGTTATTTCATGTATTTACTTGTAATTTTTAGAATGATAGATGTAAGGACTTAATTGATGTCATAACAGTTCAAGGGAGAAGATGGTTATCCTTATTGTCATGTCTCATAAGACTTTTCAGTCATTCATGCTATGTCTTGTATCCTATACCTCTAGATTGCATTGATGCCAAGTGTTTGACAAAATGTTAGTCCTAGTTGGGGATGGTCAGGCCTAGTCCTGGAGTTAGTTTTTGGTTTATTAGTCTTGTCATCATGAGTTTAATTGATTCCTGTAGTTAAACAAGTTATAGGCAGTGACCGGAATTTTGGGCTTGAAAAGTGCCTTAAATCCAACATATTCTAGCACAGGTCTGTTGGAAATAGTCCCTAGATGTAGGCATAAAGGCTTATGGGAGCGTCTAGAGCTCTCTGGACATTGGAATGCCCATAACATGGGAGCATCTAGAGGTTTAATAGGTTAAAAACTCAGTAGGACTCAGGGGCTGGTTAGCAGAAAGGTTGGGATGGTTCTTAGGAGTCCTATTGTTGATGTTGAAGGTCTGTATGGTGTGTTTCCATCAGTTCCACTTCCTTAATGTGACTTAGGAGGTTGAATCATATCATAGTAACTTCTCGTCACATGTTTACCCTGGTTAGCTGGTTAGTTGGGTTGATGTGGGAGGAGGACGTTAAAAAATAATCATTAATTAAATGTAATTATGATTATTATTTATTCATTTATGTATATTTTATTTTTATATAAATTATATTCGTTATATCATACCTTTCGATTCTAGGGTTTCGTTGCTTCAAACAGGTCATCTTGAAATTTTCTCTATAAAACATTTTATACGAAGATTCAGAAGCTAACATTTTGACCACATGGAGATAAAATCTTGGTGAAATTCATGTAAACATTTCATACCTTAGTTCGCTATATTTTCTGAGATATGGTATGAAGAATTTATGGTTTTAACATGCTCCAGAATTCAATCTCAAACAGGTGAACTACGAAAAATCATCATAACTTTCTCTATAAGAATCATATTTGAATTTAGTAAAAAGAGACTAAAATTTCACGAACTTTAGTTTTTTTTTTTATAATTTTTGGTGCTGAAGGTTGAAACAGTCACATGTGGCATTTCGTACAAGTTTGTTATGCTGAACAAGTCCATAATCAGGTCATTGTGGGAGATTAGGCATAACTTTATCTTGAAGAATCCAATTTCGGTTTGACTTACGGTGTTAGAAATAATACTTATATGGATGCCATAGGAAAAAATTTCAGACTTTTGAGAGCTGAAATTATAGAGATACAACAGTTTCAAGATCAATCTAAAAAAAACAAAACAAAAAGGTGTAAATTTTTTAATTTGCATAGCTTTTGTTTGAAAAATCAGTTTGACGTGATCAGAGGGAATAGTGAAGTGTAGATATCATTATTTAGTTCCAATATGCCTTGAAACAAAAAAATGGACACGCGTAGTAAGCAACCAAAAATATCTAATAATGAATAAGAGGAATAAATGCAACATGATATATCAAAATTATGAGACCAAGTGTAACAAATTTCGCTCTCACAAATACTAACCAAGAATTAATTGGAAGTGATGATGAATGTTAAGATGGATGGTTTAGAATAAAAAATAAAAAGGGAAATGGAAGGCTTGAAGGATGGTTTAAAAGAAGAAATATAAGGTTTAAATGAAGGTTTCACAAAGTTGCTACAAAAATGCTTCCTAATGGAGACAAGGTATTTCATGAAACTCATGATGAGAACAAAAAGAATGTGAATCGTGATTTTAGAGATTCTAAAATTGGGTTGAATACCAACCACATTCCAAAGATTGATATGAGTAAGTTTGATGGAAAGGATTTGGTAACATGGATACTACAGATGGAGCAACTCTTTGATTTACATGATGTGCTAAACACATAAAAGGTACACATTGAATCTTTATAATTAGAAAAAAAATCAGTTTGTGTGGTATAGATGGCTTTTTTCTCATAAATAAATTGTAACTTGGACAATTTTTATGGAAGAATTGGTAGAACATTATGAGGATACAAAGAGAAATACCTTCTTTAGCCAATTGATAAATCTCAAACAAAAGGGTTCAATGGAAGAGCACATTGAGGACTTCCAAATATTGAATATAAAGGTAAATGATATTCCAAAGGAGCATAGGATTGATGTATTCATAGGGAATTTAAAGGATAACATCCAAAATGATGTTCACCTTTGGGAACCTAATTCATTGGAGAGGGAATTCAAGGTGGCAAGAAAAGTTGAAAGAAAATTTATGGAAACAAGGAAGTCTACCACTAACAACTATAAAAATGGAAGTGTTGTTCCTCCTAGCCTCCCACAACCTACAAGGTTGACACCACAATAAATGGAGGAAAAAAGAGAGAAATGGACTTGTCACGGTTGTGATAGCAAATACACTAAGTGTCATAAGTGTGCTAAGAATAAATTATTTTATATAGATTATGAAGTGGAGGAGGGAAAGGAACAAGAAACATAAAAAAAAGACAGGAGATACACTAGGAACCAACCCTGGAGAAATAAGAAATGAATCTGACCATATCTTGTAATGCATTGGTAGGAATTACCACTCATCAAACTCTCAAGATAGAAGGATATATCAAGAAAAAAGTGTACTAGTGTTGATCGATTCTGGTAGTAACCATAATTTTATTCATTGTAAGATAGCCAAGGAATTGAATTGCTTTCTATATCCAACACCAGAGTGTCAAGTGATCATTGAAAATGGAGGAACTATAAATTTCTCAGGGAAGTTCCATGATATCAATATAACCATGTGTGAATATATATTTAATAGTCCAATGGTTACAACCTTTGGAGATGATATATTTTAATTTTCAAGAATGTTTCTTGAAAATTTGCTGGGAAGGAAAGGAAATTGAATTAAGGGGCATTGTAGGGAAATGGAGGAAGATAATCAGCTCTAATGGCATGACAAAGCTTTTGAAGAAAGAACAATGATGCATAATTGCACAATTATGCTCATTGATGTTCAAACATCGAAATCATCTATCTCTCCAGATCTCCAAATAATATTGAACAATCATTCCAAGGTATTTGAGACTCCCAAAGGCCTCCCACCTATTCACAATCATGGTCATGTTATTCACTTAATTCCAGGAAGCGTTCCTCCAAACATCAGACCTTACAGATATCCCTATGCCCAAAAGAGTGAAATTGAACGTATGGTTGTAGAAATGCTAGGGGCATGTACAATTAAACCTAGCCAAAGTTCTTTCTTTGCTCCAATAGTATTGGTACACAAAAAGGATGGATCATGGTGTATGTGTCTGGATTATAGGGATCTCAACAAGCTCTCTATTAAAGATAAATTTTACATTCTTGTTGTTGATGAATTGCTAGATGAATTACATGGACAAATTTACTTCACCAAGTTGGATCTTCATTCAGGATATCATCAAATTAGAATGAAGATTGAAGACATTTTAAAAACAACATTCAAAACTCATGAACGTCATTATGAATTTTTGGTCATGGTTGTTGCCTTTACTAATGCACCTTCCACATTTTAAGGTTTGATGAATTCCATTTGCAAACCCTTCCATAGAAAATTTGTGTTCGTATTTTTTTGATGATATACTTATCTATAGCAAGTCTTGGAAGGATCATGTTCAACATATTGGCAAGGTGCTCAAGCTATTGGAGGAGAAACAATCAATTAGAGGAAATTTTAGCCTAGAAATGCCCATTAAATTTTCATGTAATTTGCATGTCATAATATGTAAACCAATCAAAATCCTATAAATTTAAAAACAGGTACCTGTAAATATTTTGGAGGGAAAATAAGAAAAAACTACTTTTTAAAATTTTTGGCTTATCTCCTTATAGGTTTACTCAAATTTCAAGTGTAGACACTCATTGGATGTGGAATTAAATTCCGCATCCATCGAGTACCCATTATGCATACTTTTGACAAGACCCACACTGATAAAAATTGAAGATACATTAGAAAAGCGTGTTGAACACATTTTTAAATGTATCTTCAATTTTTATCGATGTGGGTCTTCTCAAAAGTATGCATAATGGGTACTCGTTGGATGCGGAATTTAATTCCACATCCAATGAGTGTCTACACTTGAAATTTGAGTAAACCTATAAGGAGATAAGCCAAAAATACAATTAAAAAAAAATAGTTTTTTTTATTTTCCCTCCAAAATTCATAACTGAAGAAAGGGATGAATGGAAGAATGATGAAGAGGTGTGGACACTCATTTAAAAGTTATAGCAATATCTCAGTACATATGATACCTTTATCTAGAAAAATGACTCATTATGGTACAATGATCACTTATATCTATGTAAGAATTCCCAACTCAAACAAAAGATTCTTTTGGAATTGCACACCTCTCCTTTAGGAGGGTACTCGGGATTTTTAAAAACATACCATAGGGTCAAGAAGGAATTTTCTTGGGATGGACTTAAATTCGATATTCAAAAATTTGTGGCAGAATGTTTGGTTTTCCAACAAAATAAAGTTGAGACAATTAACACCCCAGGTCGGTTACAACCTTTAGCCATTCCAAGTCAGCATTGGGAGGAGGTATCAATGGATTTTATCACAATTTTACCTAAGTCCGAAGGAAAGAGTGTCATCATGGTGGAAGTTGATAGATTTACCAAGTATGCACACTTCTGTGCATTATCTCGTCCTTTTAAAGACAGTACATTTGGTACTGCATTTATGGAAACAATTCAAAAGCTACATGGAAACACAAAGATTATTGTAAGTGACAGAGATCGCATTTTCACTGGAAATATTTAAACGTAATTATTTTCTTGGATTGATACTCAATTAGCTAATAACTCATCTTATCATCCTCAATCTGATAGGAAAACTGAGACATTGAACAAATGTTTGGAAAGATGTCTCTGTTGCATTGTATCTGATAAAAAAACACAATGGGTCAAGAGGTTACCTCTAGTTGAATGGTTGTATAACACTTCCTTCCATACTGCAAAAAAAATGACCCCATTTATGACACTTTATGGAAATCATCCATCATCCATCACATCATGTTTAAGAGAAAATTCTAAGGTTAAATCATTGGAAGATCACATCGAGCATCAACAACAAGTTCTCCAACTCTTAAAATATAACCTCACTCTTGCGCAGAATCGAATGAAACAACAGGAAGATTAACATCGCAGTGAAATAATTTTTGACGTAGGAAACTGGGTATTTTTATGGCTACAACCATACAAACAAATTTTCCTCAAGCAAGCTAAGAATGATAATAAATTATCACCTAAGTATTATGGTCTTTACAAGGTGTTGCAAAATATTGGTACTATGGCATACAAACTGGAGCTACTTGAATCTTCTTGAGTACACCTAGTTTTCTATGTTCCATGCTTAAAGAAGCTTATCGGTGACAAGCTCCCAATTCAAACAATATTGTTAGAACTTGACGAGGAAGGAAAAATCATATTGGATCTTGAAGCATTCATGGAAACAATAACGCAACAACTACAAAATCGATCAATTTCAAAGTATCTCATTAAGTGGAAGAACTTACCCATTAATGATTTCACATGGGAGGATGAGAATTTTATATTAAAGCATTCATAACTACTCAAGCGTTGAGGATAACACTTTTTTTTAACGAGAGGGAAATGTTAGGTCCCTATAATACTAGTATAGTCCCCTTATTGTTATTAGTGTAGCCCAGATATTGTCATTGTTGTGCCCAGGTAACCCCCATATTGTTATTGTTATGCCCCATAGAAGCCCATTGTTGTTATTGTTGTGCCCTTACATTATTATTGCTATGTAGGCTCTAATTATATTGTGACCTCTTAGACTCCTATATATACCAAGGATGTCCTCTCATTTGTATCATCCAAGGATTGTTCATTTATGTGATGTAAAGGAGGTTTCCCCCTCGAAGAGGCTAATTTTCAAGTCATTGATCTATCTTTTGTTTTGTTTTGTGATATGGTTGCATAATGCAATGGCATTCAAAATTATTATTTTTTTGCAACATTGGGTGATCCATATCATAGTAAAGAATTAATCATTGTAGTAAACTTAGTCCCTGCAACAATGAAGTGATTTTACTATGTAGATCTGTGAATACAAGATAAACCCTCACAATGGAAACAACACACTCTTCTAGTGATGACAACTCTATTCCAAAACATGTGAGTCTCTGCCCTGCTACTATAAACATTATTCAATCACCCATACATATGTATCTTAAGGAAATAAGAACCTTTGCGCAATATTCTGCCTCAAAAACACAAAGCATATATATTTGAATCCACAAGGAAATACATCATAATATAATGATCAGTGCACTCATTTAGAGAAATTAGTAAAAAAATGTCTTTGTTTATTCAGATTTGAAATAGATTGATGCATCTGAAGTAGCCAATATTTACCAAACAAAAGGACTTGATAATTGATCATGATTTTCACACCTTATACTTCAGACATTGCTTACCATACGAAGACACTAATATTTCTTAATCCTTCACACGGCCTTGTATAAACCTATGCTAGACGATACATATAAAAACTAAAATAATGTGCACACCCATTACTCTAGTTTTATCCTCCTTTAATAGCCACACGAGCACTACAATATCATGTGAAAAACCAGGGTGTTTGTTGTTGGTAATGCGGGTCGTGTCAATTTGACCCTGTGTGCACAAACCCATGGGAAAAACGTTGTTTCGCTCGTGGTTTTTATTTTTCACCACCTACAAACATAGGGCACAAGGATGATGAATATATTTCGTGGCTATAGTCATTCAAACCTATAGCCACATAGTTGAGGCCTCTTTCATAGCGGTTGTGGCTTGATTTAGGGAAAACGCTACTCCTCTCACTCCAAAATTTGGCATACTTCATCCTCTTGGTCTGCAAAACCTGTATAGTTGATTGTAGCCTCTATAACAACTTAGCAATGTTATGTAGACTTCATCCAAACCTATAACTCTTCCTACACTAGAATTGTTGACCATCAAAAAATTCATGTAGGCATCAACTAGTCACACTATGATGAATCGATAAAAAAATCCATATAGGCATCAAACAACCATACTATGATGAGTGTAGGTTGACATCAAGGACAACACATAAGCCCTAATGCCACTAAAGGAATGATAAAAATCTCATAAATTTTGACTCTCGAGATAATGAGGGTATTTCTTTGATACTCAGTTAAGAGTAAAGGATACAAGTGCTTCAACAATAGAACAAAAAGGGTTGAAGATTGCATTGATATTGTAGTGAATGAATTACTACCATATTCAAAGCCATCTAGAGAAAGTGAGAATTTGAGTGAGGAAGAAGAAAAATCAGTCTCCAGATTCTCAAATCAAGAAGAAACATAAGTTGAATAAGAAAATGAAGAAAAATATGCACCATAGAGGTACAAAACTCCTTCCAGGTACGTGTAGAAACAACACTCAGAAAATCAAATTATAGGTGATCGTAGACTTGGTGTTCAAACTAGAAGGACATTCCTTGGCAGTCCAAGAAATGCAAACCTTGCCCTATTGTCACAAATCGATCCCAAAAATAGCAGCAAGGCAAGTGAAGACAAGTTCTAGGTGAAAGCAATGAATGAATAGCTATATCAAATTGATAATAATGACACATAGGATCTTGTCCCTCGACCCAAAGAGAAAAAATTTATAGGCACCAAATGGGTTTTTAAAAATAAGCTAAATGAGGAAGGTAAAGTAATAAGGAATAAACTAAGACTAGTACGCAAAGTGTATACTTAGATAGAAGGGATAGACTTTGAAGAGACCTTTGCACCTATAGCAATATGGAGGCCATAAAAAATTTTCTTGCATTTTCCATCCTATTGTTGTTGTGACAAACACCCTCCAAAATTTTGCTTACACTTGAATTTTGGAGCCTCCTTGTGATCTTAGGATCTATCACTTCAAGTTGTTCATCATCACTTTGTGATTAGTTAATTTTTTTCTAAGGGTCTAAGTCTTCTTCTGAGATTCTAATTGTTGAAACCACTTCTTTACAAATGCTTAGCTTTTGATGCATTTGCAAGCGCACCTCTTTCTTGCAAACTCAAAAGTCAATGTTTATCTTTGTAGACAAGCATTGTGTAGTCCTTAGGAATAGGCATTGCTCAACACCCTGTGCAGACTCTATCGATAGTTCTTGGGACAATTGCATTGCGAAATCCATGCTGACAATCAATGCACAACATTACTTGACATTCTCTCTCACTCTTAGTGGAAATTGTATCATCATTCCAATAAGTCTTCTCAATTGTCACTTTTGTGCACCTTTTACTTTCACAAGTCTCTCTTTCACTTTCGTGACTATCTTTTTTTCTTGCTTTAACTTTCAGAAGTGTCACTTTTTTTTTTCTCTTCACTTTAGCATGTGTCTATTTCACTTTCTTTAGCTTCTGCAAGTGTCATTTTCACTTTTTCCTACTGTCGCAAGTGTCACTATTGATTATTTTCACTCCCCCATCTATTGCACTTTAGTGCATCACTAGAGGCATCTCTAGCACACTATTATGCATTAGTTAATCATATATATCAAAATAATATGTGCTAGATAATCTCCTAGAACTTAGCATACTTTCTGGTTGTAGTCGACACTTGTATCATAACTTGTATCCTAAGTGTCGCAAAACTATATTTTAACCGTCATACATAGAAATAAGTGTCACTTTGTTTTTGTTTCAAGGTATGCATGTTAATTTTCAGAATTGTGCATTCTTTGGCTTGTATTGATGTTTTTAGAGTGTGAGATCACTATTTCAAGACTTGTTTGCAAGTCTTGTTCTCTCTTGTCTCATTGATCCCACACTTCGTCATTTTCATAGCCTTCACTGTCTTTGCAACTTGCTAACCTTTATCCCTCCTGGAACTATGCACTACACGATCTTAAGTCATAATGAAGCATCCTATGCCTCTTGGAACTGCACACCACCCAGTCCTAGAGGACAACCTCCCTTAATTATACACTAAGAAACCTTGAAGTTTATACCATCACTACGGCTGCTTAGCCATATCAACTGCGTAGTTCATGATTCATCCTGCCCTAGATTATGCATTGTGTAGTTGTAGTATATATTGGGGTCATCTCTATGTCAATGTCATGCCCAACTGCATAGTATGCTAAGACTCCCCTTCAACTATTGTGCATTACACATTTATAGTGAAAAACCTTACCTCCTTGTCTCCCTAACTTGCCCAATTGTGTAATCCCTTCATCTAGTGGGGCTTTTACACACATTTCATATTTATAGTGAGTGGTAGGTCACCTCTAGGTCACTACAACTCTCAACTGTGCAATTCATTAAGTTTGTCCCTCAATCATTGCACATTGTGCTGTTACAGTGGCTAGTCTTTAACTCTTGTTGACTGAAACCCCTCACTGCATAATCCCTTGCCTTCTTTAGCCTCCTAATATGAATTGCATAGTTCCAATGGATATTGGGGTCATCCCTCAGTCCCTGTAAAGCTCAACTAAGAAATATATACCTCCTGTTAGAGTTGGTCTTTACATCCCTCCGTCAGAGATCATTTCTCTTATTGCATTTCATTTTTTAGGTGTCTCATTCAGCTCATCTTTCATCTGCACCCTGGTTACTTTCCTTAGCCTAAGAAACGCCGACACCTGCAAAATCAAGAAAATCTTAGGTTATTAAGTTCATCAAAAAGTCCAAAAGCAATAAAAAGTCCAAAAACAGAGGTTGAAATAAAAGCTATTTGCAAAACTTTATGAAAGTGGGTTTTGGCAAAATGAATTTGAAAAGCTCATGTATAAAACATGTCTCCAAGTGTTGAAGGCTCATTTTCATTCCAAGAGCAAAGAGGAGGCAATTCAAATCGGTTTTTGTGAACAAGTAAGGATATTGGGCGAAAATCTTTGTAAAAATACCGGCGCGGCGCACTGGGCTTCAGAACACAGTGTTATTTTACACAGGCGCATCACACTAGTGGGGTGCGGCGCATTGGGCATGCTGCACGATGCACACAGCTAAAGGCCCGAAACTACTAACAATTGCTCCAAATTGCCAATAACAAGCACGGATTTGCCAGGTAGAGTCTTCATCTTTGTGTTTCATCCAATTTTGTGCTAAGCTATGGTGGTTGATGGATGGTAATGGTTCAAAAAAAATCAAACCCTACCTCCTAAATTACCTCAAGGAAACTTGTTGCTATGGTTTCAAAATCACTGTTTTGTCACCAAAATTCACTCCATCATCCCATTGGTCCCTTGTTTTCATCATTTCCTAAGCTTCCCTATCCCCCTAAGCTCATTAATTCCTTCTCCCAAATTCTCAAATCCAAAACCTCAAACCCTAACCCTATACAAAAATTCCCAAACTCTCCCATATTTCCCTAACTGAGTTTATCCCAACAGTCCCTAATCCCTCACTGTTTTCCCCTCCCTTTGTAGTCCCTTGTTTCGTTGTTTTCCCCTTGGTGCCAAAGCTCAAGTACATCACCAAAAGGCAGTCCAACATAGTTTCATACATCAGCAGCCATTTCTCCAAGGTAATTTGTATACCAGCAGTTATGTCATCCGATCATTCATCTGATTATGAAGTGGAGACCCAAAGTGACTCACCCATGGAGGAACATGCACCCAGGAGGCCTCATAGAGGTGGTAGACATATCAGAGAAGAACCAATCACCCTTACTGAATTACAAGCCTACCCTCTTGCTATCTCTTGTTTTCGGCATCAGTCATGTTATGAGTTTTGTGAGAAGGTGGCTAATGTTCAATTTCATCATGAGTTGGCTCGTCTGTTTGTACTGCATTTACATGGTGATCAGGCCACTTTAGCTGGTGTCACTTTCACACTAACACCAAATTCCATTTCATTAGCAACCGGCATACCAAACATTGGAGAACCATGGAACAAGAGGCAGAAAATTGACTGACAGCACTATGAATCGTACATCAAGCTTGGCTTTTTGAGACAGCTCAAGAGAGTGTTTCCATTTCGGTACCTCAAAGATGAATATGCACCTTTAATGAAACTGATCATGAAGTATTTCAGCTGTGAGGGACGGTTCTCCCGCTTGTAAGATTATCACATCAGGTTGCTGATGCATTTCACTCAGATATGGATGATGAACATTCCTTATTTCATATGCCGAAATATAGAAAGGATGACCACCCTTGTGCAGCACAAGACCCCTCAGCAGCAACTTAACAGTGTTTATCATTTTGCTCTCATCAAGATTGTGGTGGTTCATCAGCTTGGATTCCAAGGCATCACTTGGGATGATTTTATCTCTCGTGACTTTTTTAGAGCTTCACAGGGATCTTCAGAGGTTGGACATGTGACAGGTGGACCTTCTTATCAACATGAAGTTCATGAGACACATACTGCTACTATGCCACTATTCATTACTTATCAGAGGGGCGGTAGATAGTTATTTGCAGCAGCAAAGCGAGTGTTATCTCCACCTGGGGTGGAAGGGGCCTCGCTTCCAACATTAGCACCACAGGTACAAGAGAAAGGCAAGAGGCCAATGCAGGATGAGGGGCCTTCAGGTGAACGAGAGACCGACTTCATTCTCATTCAGGATGACGATACAGACATGGGCCCACAAAGTGCCAACCTTAGAGATATCATCTGGGAGTAGAAGACAGAGATCAAAGCCTTGTCCCTCAACTTGGAGAGGGCTAAGTGGATTATAAAATACTTGGAGCAAAGGAATAAGTAGCTTGAAGATCAGCAGGTGATTATGGAATTACAAAACATCAGGGAGAATCGTCAAGCTACCCAAAGGAGGAGGATTGGATTCACTTCATTGGAGCAAGAGATTAATGATGATCGGGAGTCTTGGCTCAAAAGAGCCAATGTCCACTTAGAGAGATTGTTGGAGAAGGCCGATAGGGACAAAGCATTGCTGAGACACATGGATTTCCACTACATGGAACAGAACAAGGTTTGCAAGGCACGAACAAGATATTTAAAGGCAAAACTAAGGAAGGCATCAAAAAGGTAAAAGAGGAAAAAAGATCATGATTGACTCTGGATATTGGCCGAGGCATCCTTGGCCCACCATAGCTCTTGATGAAGAAGGCCCAGCCCAAATTTCAAGAAATTTGGAGCAATTTTTGCATTTTGAAAATTTTTTGCACTAAAAAAACAAGGTTTTCCTCCCTATGCACCGCGCCATGTGTCACTCGCTTTTGCTAGAGGGCTCCAAATCCAAAAAAAATTTGCATTTCTGGATTTCTCATGATAAATTGTGTTTTCCTACCTATGGCCAAGAAATTTGGGCAGGTTTTGAGCCCTCAAAAGGTCAAAAAAACTCAAAAAATGACCTCACTGCCCCTATTTTGACACACAGGAAGTAGTCTTGGG
Organism: Pinus tabuliformis; assembly: GCA_031772625.1. Taxonomy (NCBI): domain Eukaryota; kingdom Viridiplantae; phylum Streptophyta; class Pinopsida; order Pinales; family Pinaceae; genus Pinus; species Pinus tabuliformis. The sequence continues at coordinate 1,295,169,304 of CM062809.1, forward strand.
AGATTGGACATTTGGAGGGGCAAATGGACACCAAATCTAGAAATTCTACTTGGGTTGGAAAGTAGACAGGTAGGGATTTCCAAAACGATATCTTGGGCTCAATTTGGACTTCGGGAAGTGCCTCAAAATTAGCTCCAAAGTGGCACGACGCATAGAGAATTTGGGCGCGGCGCATAGAGAAATTTGGCCTCATTTTCACTCTTCAGCTCAGAAATTCACCCAGTTTTGACTAGTTTTACTTTTTGATGTAACTATTGATCTACCATGATGTAATTTGATGACCATGATGTAATTTTGGCACATTTTTACTTGTTCTAGAGGATTCATTCACTAAAAAGTGAAAATTAAATGAATGAATTAGTTTCCTAGCATATAGAGGCAAGTTGTTTCATTGCCTATTTTTCAGTTCCTTGTTTAGATATGGTTGAAACAGCTCCTAGAATGATGAGCTCGACCCCTAGAGGCATGGGAAGGAGTTAGGCTTGTCTATATCATGTAATTTCTCAGTCATTTTCAGGGTTGGACACTTGGGATTGCTTGGCATTCCATTGTACATCTGATTTCTACATTTTTGGCAAAGGAAAGACCAGGGTTTTGCAGCACTTGTTGGGATCCTTGTGGCTCTATTTTTTGATGGTGTTTTTCTTCATGTAATTGTAAGTTCATTGATGTTTTATGTATGCCATTTCCCTTCTCTTTGCTTCTGAAATTAAACAAATTGAGTGACAGAGGTAGAATTCATGAGTTTGTTGTGCTCTGCCTTAAACTTTGTTTAGTTTTACATGTTTTTCATCTGTTTGGAGAGGATTATTGCAGCCTCTTGCCCTCTTCAGCTCCTCAGTGGTCTTTTCCATCCATTCATTTAATCTAAAGCATCAAAGCTACTGCCTACCTCGCCCCAACTGGAACTCTGCAAAACTTTGGCCTCATCCCTGGACCCAAATTTTCCTTTCCCTTCTTCCAACATAAAACTCCCAAAAAATCAAATCAAATCTTTGCACTTCATACCTAGCCTAAAATTAGTTTTTATTTCAGTCATCTAAAGCCCCATCGATTATCTTTTTCTAAGATTGACTTGGAGAGAGCCCTCTCCTGTCCTCGTAGGGCTAGCTACGAGGCTGAGCGTGGTTTGATGTGGACCTAGAAGCTTACCTTTTCAGCCTGAGGTAAATCTAGGCTCTAACACCTTCTCTTCCCTAATAATTTTGCAGTGCATAGTCATAGTCAACAGTCACTCTACCCTTGTCTCTTAGACTTGCCCACTGTGCAAAAGCCCTATCAATTCCCTCCTATACTACGTATTGCATAGTTTCAGTCAACAGTAAGGCATCCCTAGACCCTTTTAACAGAGAACTATGCAATACTCTGTCTCTCTCTCTCTCTTGGGCAACTTCAACCCTTAAGCCTCTAGTCACTGCCTCTTGTGCCTCACACGCATGCTAGTCTCTTCCTCTTGCCCTAGCGTAGTGCGCCTTTATAGTGCACATACTCCCACTCCTTACCCCTTATAAATACACAATTCACCTAAGGAAGCCTCTCCCTCTCAGCCCTTGCACAAACCCATCACAGTCAACATCTCCCATGAGAAAGCAAAGGTAGAATATGTCATTTTCGAACTGATGTTCGCTTGTCTTTGATCTGAAATGATCATATGTTAAAACAGATGTACAATTGATTAGCCATTAATGAATTGAATGTTAACTGAAAGTACAGAAACCAAGAGAACTACTTGAGAAGAAAGACTTTACGACAACTGATAAAACATAAGTAAGATGCATAACAGAAGTGAAAATAGCAAAAACATAGTGATACAAGACAACAATATTGATTATGGAGTTGTCCCTGATGGACTACACCTCTGGGTCCGCTTTCAAGATGGGTGACCACTTTATTAGGATTGAAACAGAAGAGGTAAATTACACAGAGTTTTGACCAAACTAAAAGTGAACACAGGAACTTCTAGTCATTTTCAAAGGATATCTCTCTAAACCAGCTTTCCAATGTCTGTCATGGTTCCCAATTCCAACTCCCGATGCTCTTCTTACACTAAAAACAAAAACGCCTATGACCTCCAAAACCTGCATACAAATTCCAAAACCACTTTCCTTCTTCAATGAGAAAAAATATAGCCTTTTATAACCCCTGTAGATTCATTCTAACTTCTTCTGCCCATCTTTAGAATGCATGAGTTGATGTGTAGGGTTAAATCAGGGTCTTAGTTGAAGAATTTATGTCACATTGTGACAATAGGCACCTTAACTATTTTAAATATCCAAAACTTAATACAAAACCCATAAATAACATTATATTAAACCATAATCCGTTGGCGGTTAGATTGATTGCACGTAGTTCAGATGGATCATGTGAATGGTGCTAATATCTTGTGGTTACAGTCTAATAGTTCTGTTGCATGCTGGCCGAAATAGTTAGCAGTTGGCAGACACCCCGATCTGTTCACATGTCGGTGGTTCAGACTTGTGGTCTACACTGCTGTGGTTTCGTTTGATGTAGTTTATAACCCCAATGGTTAGTCCACATCCGGTCACATGCTATGGTTCCGATGTTGTAGTTATTGCAACCTCCTATCGTCTGTTCACCATAGCGGCTACACTCACATGACAACTGTCCCGACGCGGTTAGCCAATAGTGGTTAGGGACTGTGGTATACTCCGCTAAATCTTACCCTACTATTAGCCCTTCTGATAACATGAATACGGTTATGCTACAGTTTTGAGAGTGCGGTTAACTGTGTCAATATATTTAATGTTTTGTATTATTTTTTATGATTTGCAATGTTTTGTAATGGTCTGAATAGGTTTAGACTTAGGTTGGTCTAGCATAGGGTTTTGATACATGGTCTTAGCATTAGGTTTTTCACCATAGGTTGGTTACAATGTGGATACATTGGTTTTAATGTTTTTAATGCAATTTGAATGTTTACATTAGGTTCTAGGTCTAGGGTTTTACATTATAACTTTGATAACCAGATACAAAACCATCACCATGAAAACCATTAACATCAGTTGGACAACCTGAACCATAATCAACACTGTCGAAACTGAACGACACCGGACTAAATTGCTAATGTCGACACTATACACTGATGATGAACTTGTGCAACTGATCTAACGAGATCCTCCTAGATCAATCCTCTCCACTTGAAAGCTTTTGGACCACAATAGTTTGACTAAACAAATAGTTGATGACGGTATAGCTCCCTCACTTTCCACCTTGACCCGATGATGTACCAATACATTCGATCAATCACCTACAAGTGATGGCCTTGATGATGCTGACCATGGCACTTTTTGATTCGGTGACCTGTTCCATCCATCTGCAGTATGAACAAATTGTGATGATGGTTAAACCACCTGTTATGAACATGGAATTTGATTTCTTTCCATGAAATATCATGAGTTAGTGATTCATAATCATCTTTGAAAATAGTCTCTACGGGATATTGTTCAATTACCATTGACATGTATTAACAATCTATTTTGCAGAATAACAGAGACAATCAAAGATACTTTTGACATCAAACCATCTACTTGATTTAACATACTTTCATATTTCCTGATTACTAAGTGAACTTGGTGCCATAAACCCATCAAACTGTAAGGTGAAAACTGCTGCAACTTAGTTTGATTTTGAAAGTATTAAATTAGTTGTTGATTTGTTTGAATCACTTTTCCCTTATTCATTAAATGATGTTTCCATAATTTGCACTTTCCCCTAATGCATAAGTTTCCCTTAAATACTTTGACACTGCTTTAGAAAAGACTTTGAGATGAAAACAAATAGGCTTCCTCTCCACTTGAAAAGAGGTTTCCAAACTATTTGAAACATGAAATGGTGACACAATACAAGAGAAATTGAACACTTACTTTCCCCAATACTGACCTGTATCCCTGTAACTATTAATTTCCAAACTTGAACTGAATTGATTCATTCTGACATTAGGAAGAGGAGCTTTAGGCACAAACTATAATTCATGTTGTATTCCCTACTTATAAGTAAGATGTTTGGTTTTACATAGAACTGGAATAGTTTCTATCTCTTTAATCAAAATATCTTTAAGCTGATTCTCATAACTTGAACAAACATCATGTTGATTATTATGTTGTTCCTTTACACACATGATTACAAATCTTTTGTTTGAACTTATTAATCGCTTCATCTAACTAGCATTTAATAAATTCAATTGATTTTTACTTTTATGTGCCTTGACAATAAATTCAACCCCATCTTTCTTAAGGTGATATTTATGCTCTCTCCTGTGAAATACTACATCACGATCATAAATATAAGGAATTCCTAAGACAACTCCACATATGTCTACTGTAATCACATATGATTCCACTTCATCAATGTAATTAGCTGTAATGGAAAATCTTAATCGACATTGTTTGGTGACTTTTATCTTAGTTGATTTATTTATCCATCCTAATGGGTAAGTTCTTGGATGATTCCGTGTTTCCAAACCCAAATTATTAACTAAATATTCAGAGATTAAATTGGCATGTGATCCACTGTCAAACATTGTATCTATCTTTGTGTGCTTAGAAGTTATCATTATGTTAAACAATTCAACTCTTTTATCCTCATTTGAAGGATTTATGTTTGATGAAGATGCAATAGTATTCTAACTTGAACCAATGTTAGAACTTTTACTTGTCGTAACCATGGCAATTATCCTCCTTTCATCACCTGAATCTGAACCTAGATCTTTCTGGACTGCTGCAATGGCCTTCTTTTCATCCTTATCCTTAAGGAACTTTTTGGGCTTAAGTTCTGGATGAAGTTTCCAACACTTAGATTCATCATGACCGATTCTCTAGCAAAGAGAACAAGTAGGTCTTTCCTTCTGAGCTATCGTTGATTGCTTTCTCTCTGAATTGTTCTTCCCCTTACTATCATTGGAATCTTTGATTTCCAACTCTTTGGATGATTGCGATGAAAACTTTAATGGTCTGCCACCTGATTCAATATGTATGGCATGAACACACTTCATCAAAATCATCAAGATTAAACATCAATAATGTATGTTGCAAATAAGAATGTAAATAGTCGATGTAGTTTAATAAAGTTTCACGTGTATCCAATGAAATACCAAGAGCCAATGCTTTCTTCCTGAATTCCTGAGTAAACTCCTAAACACTCTGCCTTTTACCTTGCCTTAGATGTTGCCAATCAATAACAACTTGCTGCATGTATCCTAAAGGATAGAATTGTCCTAAGAGATTTTAAAAACTTAGACCATGAAGAGATGACTTTTCCTTTTCGCTTAACATATATCTGCATTTTACTTTCCCACCAGATTAAAGTTATTCCCCCCATTCTAAGTGTATCTAGCTGAATTTTCATTTTATCGTTAGAGATGTTCTAAATACGACAATACACTTCTAATTGCTTAATCCAGTTATCTAACTTTTCAAGATTCATTTCACCATCATAAATAGGTAGCTCAAATTTTACATCAAGTTTCAAAAGAGATGTTTTCTTTGGTTTATTTTCTATTTCAGATTCTACACTGGAAGAAGAAGATGATGATGATGATGGAGGGAAGGTGGTTTATTAGTCCTGCCTTTACCTTTGTCCTTCTTCGATGTCTTTGAAGAAGAAGTTGCATCTCTTGCCTTCTTGTCTTCGTAGAGTTCTCCCAACATCTGCTGCATAGTCAAGAATGCTTGTTGAAATTGTTCATCACTCATCTTAGTTTCAATATTTTCACCTGCATCAAATCCTGTCATGGTCGACTTACGAATGATTTGTCACTTTCCAATCTCTGGATCAATATGCTCGAGGATTCCTTCTCCATGTTACGACTTTGACCTGGTAAAAATTCAATGGCAAATTCTACAAATGCAGCCTACTTTGATACCAAATTATATGATCTGAAATGATCATATGTTAAAACTAATGTAGAATTGATTAGCCATTAATGATTTGAATGTTAACTGAAAGTGCAGAAACCAAGAGAACTACTTGAGAAGAAAGACTTTACGACAACTGATAAAACATAAGTAAGATGCATAACAGAAGTGAAAATAGCAAAAACACAGTGATACCAGACAACAAGATTGATTACGGAGTTCGTCCATGATGGACTACGTCTCCGGGACCGTTTTCAAGATGGGCGATCGCTTTATTAGGATTGAAACAGAAGAGGTCGATTACACAAAGTTTTGACCAAACTGAATGTGCATGTAGGCACTTCTGGTCATTGTCAAAGGATAGCTCTCTGAACCATCTTTCCAATGCCTATCACGGTTCCCAATTCCGACTCTCGATGCTCCTGTTACACTGAAAACAAAAACGACTATGACCTCCAGAACCTGCATACAAATTCCAAAACCACTCTCCTTCTTTAATGAGCAAAAAAACAACCTTTTATAACCCCTGTAGATTCATTCTAACCTTTGATTCCCATATTTAGAATGCATGAGCTTATGTGTAGGGTTAAATTAGGGTCGTAGTTGAAAAATTTATGTCACATTGTGACATTAGGCACCTTAACTGTTTTAAATATCCAAAACTTAATACAAAACCCATAAATAATGTTATATTAAACCATAATCCACTGGCGGTTAGGTTCACTATGCGGAGTTCGGATGGATCATGTGAACGGTGCTAATATCCCACGGTTACAGTCTGACAGTTCAACTGCATGCTGGCCCAAATAGTTAACCATTGGCGGATACCCCAGCCTGTTTACATGTCGGCGGTTCTGACTTGTGGTCTACACTGTCGTGGTTTCGTTTGATGCAGTTTATAACCTCGATGGTTAGTCCACATCCGGTCACATAATTTGGTTCTGACGCTGTGGTTATTGCAACCTTTTACCATTTATTCACCGTAGCGGCTGCGCTCACATGACAATTGTCTCGACGCGATTAGCTGATAGCGGTTAGGGACTATGGTATACCTCGCTAGCTCTTACCCTACCGTTAACCCTTCTAATAACATGAATACGGTTCCACCGCGGTTTTGAGAATGCGTTTAACTGTGTTAATATATTTAATGTTTTGTATTTTTTTTATGATTTGCAATGTTTTGTAATGGTCTGAATAGATTTAGACTTAGGTTTAGGTCTAGCATAGGGTTTTGATACGTGGTCTTAGCATTAGGCTTTTCACCATAGGTTTGTTACAATGTGGATACATGGGTTTTAATGTTTTTAATGCATTTTGAATGTTTGCATTAGGTTCTAGGTTTAGGGTTTTACATTAGAACTTTACATCAAATAGAAAAAAAAAAAACCATTTGCCACCATGTTATGCTCTTGACCTGCGAGAAGATGTCAGAATACGAAATATATGAAGAAACACAACCCAGAACACAGAACAAAATGAGAAATAACAACATGTATTTTATTATTCAGAGATGAAAGCAATGTTCACTTGCCCCTTCGAGGGGGAAAACTCTAATAGAGGAGGGATCGATTACAAAATAAGACAAGACGGTCCTCAATGGGGAGTCTCTATCATTTATATAGGATTTATACATGCAATACCATGGGTCAGTACCATGTTTCTCTTAATACCATCTATCTAATACGATGGCCTGTTTGCAACTAACCATGGTCCCTTTCTTTAAATGTGGGTCAACCACTTACAATTATTAATATGGGCTTTATTGACTCTTTAACTAACTATAAATATGACTCAACCCGATTACATAAATAACAGGTTAGGTTTGGACCCTAACATGCCCTCCCCCATAAAAACAACCTTGTCCTCAAGGCTGAAGCTGCAGAAACTGCTGAAGAATAGTGGTTGGTTCCCAGGTCGCATCTTCTAGAGAGGTGTCTTTCCACTTGGCGAGGACTTCCTTCATCATTCGACCATGTAGATGTCGTTCTTGCGTGTCAAGGGCCTGTCCAGGTTGGATCCAGATTGAACCTTCTTCATCCAATTTAGGTAGACTGGTTTGAATTCTACAATTGTGCCCCACCACTTTCTTGAGGCATGATACATGGAAGACGGGATTGATTTTTGCAGTGGGTGGCAAGGCTAGCTTATAGGCTACTTCTCCAATGTGCTGAAGTATTTGATAAGGTTCATAGAATTTTGGAGATAATTTTTGATGACCCTTTTCTTTGAGTGATGTTTGCTAATATGGTTGCAGCCTCAAGAATCCCTGATCCCCTTCTTGACATTTGTGCTCTGAATGATGTGGTTCTGCCTGTTGCTTCACGTGATTCTGAGCTTGATCTGAAATGGGGGTTTGACAAATTGTTATGCTTACAAGAACCTCCCACTCAAAACTTGACAAATAAATGATCTAGCTTATGTATGGCATTTGTGGAATTAAATACTTGAGATAGATGTATGTCTTTTTATTTTAACTATTTAAGTGCTTTAAGTCCATTTGTTTCTGCTGATATTAAACACATATACCAGTCATATAATGCAACAAATAAACAACCACACATAACAACAAATTTAATCTAGGAGTTCACCCAAATATTGTGGGCTACATCTCCTTGAGCTTTTGTCATCTTGACTTGCCTCTTTGGGATTATAGAAAAGTTTCTTTTTCAAGTTCCACACTTAATTCCAAAGGTTACTGAACTGAACCAATGGGCTTAGAATACCATCTATATCCCTGTCATGGCTATCATCACTCTGCAAACAGATCTAAGCTCCCTTAGACTTGATTCCTTCAATTAGTGCTCTGAGCTACCCTGAGCTTCTTGATGGCACTAACTCCTTCAGAATTCTTTAACTGTCACTGAAACCTCTTCTACTATCTCCAGGACATATCAGACACCAACAATAGACTAATCATTTTCTCAAAATGAGCATTGCATCCCCAAACTAGGCCTTCCTCCACGGTTGGCACTAGGCTGCCTGAAACTTCCCTGTAGCATCTTGGCCTTTAGAAGTCTCCAAATGCTTCTACAAATCCCTGCAATGGATTCAGAAGGCTCATTACAGTCAGGAATGACTGTGGTTTGCTGAGAACGAGTACTAGAAGCTCCTACAACTACCTCCAACTCCTGTTGGCCCTAAGCTCCAAAATATCCTTGTATGAAAATATCTATGAAGATGACTTCCTCAGCTTCTTTGGGCTATTCCATTGGCTTCAGTAGGCTCCAATTAGCCTAGCTAGCCTCTTGTTTCACTCTCTCTCTCTAGTCGAAAACTGCTCCTAGAGTGCATTTATTCAATATCCCCTAGGGATACTCCACCAATTTTTGCGAACTACACCTAACATCAGTTAAACTTGGCATGACCCCTAAGTTTAGCCGTTTCGCCAGGCTGACCGTCGGAGGTAGTTGTTACATTAACTTCCTGGCATGCATATGGGCGGTTTAAACCCTGGCGGTTAGGGAGAATCCCGCGTAGATTTGGTGGTCGGGTAACATGCAGCTGCATGTGACTGCGTTTCAAGTGGCAGTTAGGGATAACGTTGGTGGTCGTGGTCAATCCTTCACCTACATCTAAATCATTTCCAACCGGCGTGGAATCTCCACTGTTGATCTATCCCGCTCGATCCAACGGATATCGTGTCGTCCGCTCACCAACTAACTCAGACAACCTCCACCATTGATGTGACCCGTCCAATCGAACGGTTGTCGCACAATCTCACGCATATCCTGGTACGACCAATATCAATTCGAGAGCGCACGAGAAAATCAGTTTTCCCATGCTACGTGTCACCCACTAAGGGTAATCGAGTGAAATTTAGGAATACCGCTTCCCACCTTTAGGGCAGGCGAGATACCATTTCCCACTTTCCAAATACTTCCCACCTGATCAATACAGAACTTAAAGAAAGACGTTTAAGGGAAGGTTTAGCGCTTACAACCAAATTAATCTTCGTCAAATTTCCATAAATTATAGTTTACTGGACTTTTCAAATTACGATAACTCCTTCATACGGTATCGATTTTTCGAACCGTTCACGGTGCCGAAATCAGGAAGACGAGATATATCCGGTCGCTCAGGTTAAACACTCTTTCGAACACTTTGAAATTTGAGCTATCATTAAGGTCCTAGATCAATATCTAATCACTCCTCCCCATTAGGAATCTTTTGGACCCCAAAAGACTGATACATTGATCTGTACAGTAGATGAGAGTACAACACCCTATTCTTTCAGCCTCACAATTGCCTTACATGGCTAGTGCCTTTGAACCAAAAATTGAAGGTAGTCGACACTTCCCTTCCGGGATGCGCTTGTCCTCATGTTAAGAACTGTCTTCCTTGAACTCATTTAGAATTTCTGTTGAGAAGTTTACAAAAGGTAGTTGAACATCGCTTCCTTGATCATCAACCCAAGGTGGCTCAAAAAAACGTGAGATTACATCACAAATATATGCATATTTAACTGAAATTTGCATATGTACCAATGAAAGTATGTTTTACTGTGTCAAGAAGTCAAACCACTTCTTGCTAAGCCACTTCTATGGCAAATTTTGCTGCTGCAAATCTTCTTCTGACATCTTGTCAAAAGCAACATAATGCAAGAAAAAAAAACAACTTGACGACATAGATTGACATCATGTGAATCATCCTCATGTCTTTACATCTTGTATACAAATGATCGACTAAATCACAAGCCGACAAAAACATACATTTTTCAAACAACTGACTCTTCAAGTCAAGCATGTACAAGAAGAACTTGACGATTCTTTTTCAAAGTAGAAAGAATTCCACCTCTTGTGAAAACACTTCATCATTATCTCCCTTTTTCAATCTTGGAGACAAAATCAACTTTTCCAATTCGATATGACATTGCATGCATGTTTAAACAAAGCAATCGACCATCAAGTCAATTACACATACATGTTCAAATACAATGAAATCATCATCATTCATTTGTTCATACATACCATCCTAATGTATGTATTCCATTCTTCAACTTTCTCTCAAGCACAATCATAAGTACCAGATCCTCAATCATATGTACATGTACTTTCAAAGCTGAAATGAATATAATTTTGCTGCAATAAAGCGAGTCTCATACTCAACTTTTTCATTCACCTTTTTTGGTAAAATCCTGCAACTTGCATTCCATTGGCAAAGAAATGCATCAAATCAAAAGACATGCAACTTTAATTGGATAAGAACTCTAACCATTTCTTACCAATCCACATCAAAGGCGCTTCCTTTAATTGCACATTGACATCAACATGTGAATCATCCTGAAACACATCAATTATGGAAACTTCCTTTCCATTCTTGCCATTCTCTTTTTCCACCTTCTTCAAATTTCGTGGAAGCATTGTTGGATTCAAAGTCCAACACTTTTCAGCAATATGTCCTTGCTTATGGAAATAAGTGCAACACATGTTCATCCTCTTTACAACATAATTTGCCTTGTCCAATGGACCTTTGGCTTCTTGCCTCCTTTTCTTCAAAAGTTTCCTGTATGTGGCCATTTTCTTCCAACATCTAGAAACACTATGGTTAACCAAACCACAAAAGGAACATGCAATTTTTTTCCAATGCTTATGTGGAAATTTACCATGCTTAACATGATCAAAAGAAATATGATTGAAATCAGATTTATACCTTCCTCTTTCACCTTTGTTGCCTCCATGAGAAAGTGAATCGAATGAAGAATTGGGTCACTTTGGAACACCATCAATCTCTTCAATGATTTCAGAGCTTTCACAACTCTCTTGTTCGAGTGCATGCTTATGAACACCTTCTTCTTGCAAAGTATGTTTCAAACAATTTCATTCCCCATGAATACAATATTTACAAATTTGAAGTAGAGAAACTAAAATGAAACTCCTTCTAGGAATTGTTTCAATTGCCTTGATGGCTGCTTTGGAACTTTCTCCATAAGATTGTCCATAGCCAAGACCCAAATACTTAGGCCTTTCCTCAACCATTATTGGCTCAACAATTTCTTGTGCATGTTTGCCCAATCCTTTTCCTTCATAGCCCATTTTTGACATCAACTTGGACCCTATGCCTCTTGTATGTTTTTCAAAAGAACCAACATAAACATTCTTAGAGGAAATTGAAGACAAACTAGGATTGTTTACCTCTTCTTCAAACTGATGCTTGACTAAGGCTTCTTTGGCAACAATGAGATGTGTCTCAACCTCATGCATCCTTTCTAGGTTCATATTTGTAATATGAAGTTGGCTCTCCATTTCCTGCAATTAATCAAAAAGCAACTACTTCTCTTCCTTCATGGAATTCAACTGCTCTCAAAGTTTGGTGCTCTTCCTTTCATCTTCATACATTTGTTTCACCATATCCATCATGATGAACAAGTCTCGCTTCATGTCTTCATCAAAGAATCTTGTGAAGGAGGATGGTTTTGAAAACTCACTTGTAGTAGTTGTCATTATCAAAATGAACAAAAGAACTTCAACAAAATTCACAAAGCTTTCAAAATATTATTGACAAAACTTTTGATCTGAATGGCTGTAGAGTCAAACTCTTATTCAAGTATATTTTTGCAAACAAACCCTCTTGTGCTTCAAGGATTGCCTTGAGGTTCTTTTGGGTAAGGAGAATGCCTTCAACCCTTCTTCCTTTTTGTCCACTATTGGACTTAGCTATCAGTAGCTTTCCCTTCATCTTCGCAAACTCAAACAACAGTTGGTTTACAAATAGTCAATCAGTCAAATTCCTTGTACCATTTAAACACCTTTCAAGTCAAACAAGCAACCTATTGCTCTGTCAATCAAGAAACCTGCTCTGTCAATCAAGCAACCTGCTCTGATACCACCTAATCTGAAATGGGGGTTTGACAACTTGTTATGATTATAAGAACCTCCCACTCAAAACTTGACAAATAAATGATCTAGCTTATGTATGACATTTTCGGAATTAAATACTTGAGACAGGTATATGTCTTTTTATTTTAATTGTTTAAGTGCTTTAAGTCCATTTTTTTCTGCTGATATCAAACACATATAACAATCCTATAATGCAGCAAATAAACAACCACACATAACAACAAATTTAATCTAGGAGTTCACCCAAATATCATGGGCTACATCTCCTTGAACTTTTGTCATCTTGACTTGGCTCTTTTGCATTATGGCAAAGTTTCTTTTACAAGTTCCACACTTAACTCCAAAGGTTACTGAACTGAACCAATGGGCTTAGAATACCATCTATATCCCTGTCATGGCTGTCATCACTCTGCAAACATATCTAAGCTCCCTTAGACTTGATTCCTTCAATCAGTGCTCTAAGCTACCCTAAGCTTCTTGACGGCACTAACTCCTTCAGAATTCTTTAACTGTCACTGAAACCTCTTCTACTATCTCCAGCATATATCAGACACCAACAATAGACTAATCATTTTCTCAAAATGAGCATTGCTTCCCAAAACTAGGCCTTCCTCCATGGTTGGCACTAGGCTGCCTGAAACTTCCCTGTAGCATCTTGGCCTTTAGAAGTCTCCAAATGCTTCTGCAAATCCCTGCAATGGATTTAGAAGGCTCATTACAGTCAGGAATGACTGTTGGTTTGCTAAGAACGAGTACTGGAAGCTCCTACAACTGCCTCCAACTCCTGTTGGCCCCGAGCTCCAAAATATCCCTGTATGAAAATCTCTATGAAGATGACTTCCTCAGCTTCTCTGGACTATTCCATTGGCTTCAGTAGGCTCCAATTAGCCTAGCTAGCCTCTTGTTTCACTCTCTCTCTCTAGTTGAAAACTGCTCCTAGAGTGCATTTATTCAATATCCCCTAGGGATACTCCACCAATTTTGGCGAACTGCACCTAACATCAGTTAAACTTGGCATGACCCCTAAGTTTAGCTGCTCCTCCAGGTTGACCATTGGAGGTAGCCATTACATTAACTTCCTGGTGCACATATGGGTGGCTTAAACCCCGGTGGTTAGGGAGAATCCCGTGTAGATTTGGCGGTCGGGTAACATGCAGTTGCATGTGACTGCGTTTCAAGTGGTGGTTAGGGATAATTTTGGTGGTCGTGGTCAATCATTCAACTGCATGTGAATCGTTTGCAACCAGCGCGGAATCTCCACTATTGATCTATCCTGCTCGATCCAATGGATATTGATTTGTCCGCTCACCAACTAACCTAGACGATCTCCACCATTGATGTGACCCGTCCAATCGAATGACTGTCACACAATCTTGCACAGATTCTTGCAGGACCGATATCAGGTCGAGAGCGCACGAGAAAAGCAGTTTTCCCATGCTACGTGTCGCCCACTAAGGGTAATCGCGTGAAATTTAGGAATACAGCTTCCCACCTTTAGCAAGATACCATTTCCCACTTTCCAAATATTGCCCACGTGCTCAATATGAAACTTAAAGAAAGATGTTTCAGGAAAGGTTTAGCGCTTAAAACCAAATTGATATTGGTCAAATGTCCATAAATTGTAGTATACTGGACTTTTCAAATTGCGATAACTCCTTCATACGGTATCAGTTTTTTGAACCGTTTGCGGTGCCCGAATTAGGAAGACGAGATCTATCCGATCGCTCAGGTTTGACACTCTTTCAAACACTTTGAAATTTGAGCTATCATTAAGGTTCTGGATTAATATCTGATCAGAGCTTGATGGAGATTATCTTTGAGATGGGTTAGCATGGTTTGCACGGTTCTATAGGAGTTGATCCACTGCTTGCACCATAGAGCATCCAGGGATATAAGAAGTAGGTTAAGGGGTGAGTTGACCATAAATTGCTTCATATGGAGTCATCTTGGTGGTGGCATGATAGTTAGTATTATACCACCATTCGGCTAGAGGTAACCACTGCACCCATTGATGTTGCTTTTCTGAAGTGAAACACCTGAGGTAGGTCTCCAGACATTTGTTGACTGCTTCAATTTGACCCTCAGATTTGGGATGATAGGAAGTACTTAGTTGGAGTTGGGTGCCTTGTAGCTTGAAAAGTTACTGCCAAAAGTTAATGGTGAAGATCAGGTCACGATCAGATACAATGGAAGTGGGCATGCCATGTAGTTTGAAGATCTGGTCCATGAAAGATTGAGCCACCAAAGTCGGGGTAAAAGGATGGGGTAGGGCGCAAAAATGAGCATACTTAGAAAGTCTGTTCACAACCACCATGATGACTGACTTGTTGCCTAACTTTGGAAGACTAGTAATGAAATCCATAGAAACATCTGTCTAGATTGAGGCAGGGATGGGCAATGGTTGTAAAGTGCCTGGGGACTTGACTGTTTCTCCTTTGTGGCACTAACACACATCACATTCAGCTACAAAAGTAAGAATGTCAGTTTTCATGCCTGTCCAAAAGAAGGAACGATGAGTGCGAGCATAAGTCTTCTAAAAGCCTGCATGGCCTGCAGTGGGAGATGAGTGCAACTCTACCAAAATGCGTGTTTTGAGGGTGGATGTCGGTGATATCACTATATCCTTATAGTAAAGAATATCATCCTTCCAAGAGTAGCCCACTATGGAATTAGCATCTGCTCGCAAGTTATTAATGTGTTGGGAGAGCGAAGGATGTGAAAACCATTCCTTGCGGGCTTCTTCAATCTAATCTGGAATGGGAAGAGAGATTGCTAGTAGGGTGTTGTCCTCCTCAAATTGGTGTGATAAAGCATGCGCTACGACATTTTCGCACCCTTTCTTGTAAATTATCTCATAATCATATCCTAGCATTTTGCCTAGCCATTTATTTCGCTGTGGTGAGGATAGTCGTTGCTCCAAAAAAGCTTTGAGGCTTTGATGGTCTGTGCAGATTTGGAAACGCTGCCCCAATAAGTATAGTCGCCCTGTATCCACTTTATGTAAGATGGCCATCATCTCTTTCTCATAGGTAGATTGTCCTAGATGTTTCCCACTTAGTTGTTGGCTAGTGAAGGCCAAGGGTCGACCTTCCTACATTAAGACAGCCCCAATACCCGTATCTGAAGCATCACATTCAATCACAAAAGATTTGGTGAAGTCGGGTAGTGCCAAAATAGGAGTGGAACACATGGCCTGTTTGAGAACCATAAATGCCTGTTGTGCTTCATCAGTCCAAAGGAATGAATTTTTTTTGAGAAGGTGAGTGAGGGGTCTAGAAATTCCACCATAATTACGAACAAATTTGTGATAGTAGCCGATGAGACCAAAGAATCCTCTCAAACTCTTTAAGGTATTTGGTTGGGGCCAATCCTGCATTGCTTGGATCTTTTTGGGATCCACCCTGACACCTTCAAACCCCACAATGTGGCCCAAATAATCGACTTCTTCAATGCAAAAAGAGCACTTGGACAATTTGACAAATAATTTGTGCTTCCAGAGCAATTGCAAGAGCAGGTCTACATGCTGAAGATGTTTTTCCCAGGTGAGGCTGTAGATGAGAATGTCATCAAAGAAAATGAGGACAATTTTTTTGAGATATGGTTTGAGAAGGTGATTCATGAGGCTCTGAAAAGTGGATGGGGCATTACAAAGACCAAATGGCATGACCAGGAATTCATAATGGCCTTCATGAGTTCAAAAAGAAGTATTGGGAACGTTTACTTCCTTCATGTGTATTTGGTGATAGCCTGAGCGAAGATCTAGCTTAGTAAAGAACTGATCACCATTTAGTTCATCCAACAAATCATCAACAATCGGGATAGGGAATTTATCTTTGACCGTAAGCTTGTTGATGGCCCTGAAGTTTGGACACATGCGCCATTCCCCATCTTTCTTGAGCACCATGACCACAAGTAATGAATAAGGACTAATGCTAGGATGAATGACACCGGCTTCCAGGAGTTCCTTGATGATTTTTTCAATTTCATTCTTTTGGGAGAAAGGGTATCTATATGGGCACACATTCAGTGGTTGTGCCCCTGGGACCAAAGTGATGTTATGATCATGTTCCCCTCTAGAGGGTGGAAGCTTGTGAGGTTTGTCAAAGACCTGCGGGTGGCTATTTAAGACCTGTTGCATCTCAGGATGATAATGAAGAGTAGTGGGCTCAATGGCCTGGATGCCATTAAATTGCGTGATAACTCCATGACGACCCTTTTTTAACAATTTTTTCATTCGATGCGAGCTGATGATAGAAGGAGTACCTGCCTAGAGTCTGCGGAGGGTATGCATGTGGTCATTCTGGTTAAATCTCATACATAACTCCTGGAAATCCATTGTGATTGGGCCTAGTGTGCGGAGCCATTCAGCACCCAAGACAATGTCACAAGCACCCATGTTGATGGCAAACATGTGGGTCTTTAGGTGGTAATCTCCCATCTAAAGTTTGATATTTTCACAGCGGCCTTCACATTTCATTGTCTCCCCATCAGCAATCTGGACTTGGAAATTAGAGACTGCTCTGAAAAAACAATGAACAACTTCTGCGACTCTCTGATGGATAAAGTTATGCGTGATGCCACTATCAATCAATACTACTACAGGGCGATGTTTAATAAAACCTCTAATTTTGAGAGTTTGGGGAGAAGAAATGCCTACCAAAGCATAGAGCGAGATAACTGGTTCTTCTGGTGTAGGTGGGAGTTCAGTGTCCTGTTGGTTGTCCTCATCGTCCTCCTCTAGTCCCTCAAAGGGTGGGGCTTCCTCAGATGAACTGTGATCAGTAGCATCAATTTGGAAGAATTTGGGTTCCTTGCATTTATGCCCTAGGGAGTATTTGTCATCACAGTAGTAACACAACCCTAGATTTCTCCTTTCAGCCATTTCTGTGGGGGACACCTTTTGAACCTTAAGGGTTTGGGTAGTGCCCTGAGCCTAGTTGGGGCGTCCCTTGGTTATGAAATTTGGATGAGGCAACTGGGCCACTAAAGCACGTTCCACTTCGATAGCCTTTATGCAAGCTTCCATCCATGTGGCTGGGTGGTGCATCCGGATGTGAGCTTAGATGGCTTCTTTGAGACCACTTATAAAACATTCCAAATAGAATTCATCTCCCAGACCTGCTATGCGGAAGGCCAATGCCTCAAAGGCTGTAATATAGTCGTTTACTATGCTTGTCTGTCTGAGCTTAGTAAGACGACCCAAAAAATTAGATTCACGATCAAAGCGGTCACAAATGGATTTTGTAAACACCTGCTAAGTAATTGTCTTTGGATAGCATTTTTGATGCCACTGCCACCATTTCCATATTTCTTGGTCTAAGTAAAGGCCTCCCACACGTAGTTTAGTTTCATCATCTACGATGTTATTCAGAGTGAAATATTGGTCCATTTTTGCAACCCATATTTCCGGATTAGAGCCATCAAATTTGTACATGTCCAGCTTAGGTGGTCGAGGGTGGGAATGGTGGTGATTTCCATGGAAGTGTAAATGATGGCTAGATTCTCCTTCAAGGTCTTCATTAAAACCATATGCCTCTGATTGTAACGCCGACTTGCCCTTTGTGACTGTGTCCGTTAATGTCTTTATCTGGTTGATTAAAGAAGCCAAATTTTTTTCAATGTTCTTGATATTCTCATTGGCCATGGCTTGAGATCTAGTTTCTACCATACACAAATCCGGGTCACTTGTCGTCACTGTGAAAAAATTTGGGAGCACCCAAAAATTGAAGCTAACAAGTGAATGGTACCACCTCACTCAGCTCGTTGTCCTGATTTTTTTACTCCGAGAGGAGTTTTACTTCCTGCTTATCAATACTGGAGTGGCCAATTTCCAGAAAAGTTATTCTTGCCCAATGTCCTACAAGAATCGCCCCAGGGTATAGGAGTCACAAGTCTCCTTGCAAAATTGGTCAGATCTATCTGTGAAACCCTCAACTGCAGAATGTGAGTTGGATTGCGGGGATGACAAAACCCCAACTGCTAGATCTGAATGGTATTGTGGCGGTAGACCCTGAATTGGTTGATCTGATTGTTGCGGCGACGACAGAAACCCAACTGCTAGATCTATTATGGAAAAGAAGATAATGGGCGATCTTCAGAGAGATGAGGGAACTATGGTATCAATGAGTGTCAGGTGCTACAGATCACAATATACATAAGGGTCCAACAGTAGTATTCGACCCAATCTTTCAGGGCACTAACTAAGGAGGATCAACCGTACCCTTAGACATACTACCTGACTACCCTATCGTACGCGCGAGTAATCTCCCCGAGTGTTGTTCTTGATGTACTATAGCAATAAGACGGTTGACGGTTTATCTACGGTGAGGTTTTAGGTGAGCCTAGGGGGCTTCCAATATACCCATAGGGTACATGGAAGAAAATCCATGCGTGGTTCTATCTAATGCACTACTACTGGAAGGGTTACCCATAGGGGTTACAAGGGAGTTCAACAAGCGTGACCACCTCTTGTATTTCCTACATGCATGCCTCCCCAAATCTGCAAGTTTATGCGCTCAACGAAAAATTCTGTGGTTTAAAGACGTCGGAACACATCTCTAGCCAAAAACATTTCTGCTAAAAATGGAGATACCACCAGCCTTGGAATCTGATACCACTTGTTATGCTCTTGACTTGCGAGAAGATGCCAGAATACTAAATATATGAAGAAACACAACCCAGAACACAGAACAAAATGAGAAATAACAGCATGTATTTTATTATTCAGAGATGAAAGCAATGTTAACTTACCTCTTCGAGGGGGCAACCTCCAATAGAGCAAGTCTCAATTACAAAATAAGACAATGCACTCCTCAATGGGGAGTCTCTATCCTTTATATAGGATTCATACATGCAATACCATGGTTCTCTTAATACCATGGCCTGTTTGCAACTAACTGTGGTCCCTTTCTTTAAATGCTGGTCAACAACTTACAATTATTAATATGGGCTTTATTGACTCTTTAACTAACTATAACTATGACTCAACCCTATTAGATAAATAAGGGGGTTAGGGTTGGACCCTAACACACCAAATGTTACAAAGCGACATTTTGTCTCATGTTGACGACAACCAAACCTTGTAAATGGATGACAAAACCCACGTCGATGATCAACCCTGGCGGAACTGTCGATGAACACTTGTTGAAAACCAGATACAAAACCATCACCATGAAAACCATTAACATCACCTGCACAACTTGAACCATAATCAACACTATCGAAACTGAATGACACCGGACTGAATTGTTGACGACAACATTGTACACTGACGATGAACTTGTGCAATTGATCTGACAAGATCCTCTTAGATCAGTCTTAAGTGGACTTCATTTGTAGATGTTATCATTTCATATTGGAAAGGTGATCATCAAGGGATTTTATCAAGGAGAGGCTACAAGAGAGCACTTGCGAAGAAGGAGTAGAAGAAATAACCATCATGAAGGACATGAAGGAATCTTGGACCAAGACAAAGAGGTGTCAATACATGCAGAATTAGAAGGTTCCAACATTAATCTAGACCCTTTAGAGGGTGAGGATGAGGTACAAGAAAATATACATCATGAAGAATTCAAAGTCATAGAAACAAGGAGAAGAGCTTTGCATTAATGAAATGAAGTCTTATGTCACTGTCGCCAAGTCATGGCTTCTCAAAGTGTCACCACAAAAGTCATATGTATCAATGTATTTTTCCACATTATGGAATGCTAATATTGTACTTTCAAAAATGATAAAATTTAAAATGTATGGAAGCCCAAGAGTCCCACGTGGAATATGAAAATTCACTATAAATATCTAAAGTCATGTAGAAGTTCAAAGGTCACTTAAGAATTCAAATAGCCATAATAGGAGCTCAAGAGTCTTGAGGAAGGTCAAGAGTCACAAGGGAGGTGGAGAGTCACCTCATTTGTTATAAATAAGCCCTCATAACCTAAGCAAAGGGCTTGAGACTTTGGAATTTTCACCCTGGCTTCTCTAGCTTAGCATGGGAGAGAATATCTTTCTTTGGAGGAGTAAGTAGTGACTTAATGTTCCACCATTGGGGTTAGTGTGACAACATTGTAATTGTGTATATTGGGATTTTCACTTAATATATGAAGCTCTCGGAGTTAATGCACTTTCATGCATATGTTATGAATGATTGCGAAATTATTCTTTCATTGTTTGTGATGTATGTTTATGTCAACACATACTAATGAAAATAAGCTATTTCATTGGATTTGGTATGCATCTTGTTGAATGTGCATTGTTACTTACTTTTATGATTGTTGTTATCTTGTGAACTACTTTTCAGTTTAATTAACGATTATTTCTATGCTCTAATGTATCTCTTTTAGGATAGTACTATTACCTTTCTTCTAGAGGCCCACTCTCTCTTTTCTTGACATGAAAGTACCTTATATACGTTGCAATTGTATGCCTCACAATGTCAACTTACTTTCTTGTTTCAAATATTGTTTGTATAATCTCTTATGTTGATAACTACAATGAAGGAAAATTCCTAAGAATAATGGCAACTGGCCTTATTTCCTAGTTGCGGCTCCTACTCCAAACAGTGTGAGGTCTAATTGGGACGTCATACCGGGGAGACCCCCCCTTGTTGGCAGACTTCCAACACCATAAACACATCCATAAGAATATAAAGTTATATCAAATGGATATATAATCATCCATTCTCAATGGAGATCCAGATGAAGAAGTATATATAGAACAACCAAAAGGATTCATGCTCTTGGAGAACAAAGATTATGTCTATAAATTGAAAGGATTTTTATGGGCTCAAATAAGCCCTTGGAGCTTGGTATGCTAGATTGGATAGATACCTTTAGCAACAAGGCTTCAAGAGAGGAACCACAGATAACAATATATATATAAAATTTGAAGATGCTTATTTATTTATTGTTGTGTTTTATGTAGATGATATCATCTTTGGCAGTAGTTTGGAATAGTTGGGACACCAATTTGTTGAGTCTATACCAAAATAATTTGAAATTTATATGATAGGAGAAATATCCTTCTTCCTTAGGCTACAAATTTCACAATCTAAAGATGGCATCTCCATCTCCCAATCCAAGTATTTCAGAGAAACACTGAATAAATTTAGAATGGAAGAATACAAACGAGTTAGTACTCTCATGATTACTGGTTGTAAGCTACGTAAGGAGGATGGAACTCCTCTTGTAAATAAAACAACCTAAAGATCAATGATTGGAAGCTTGTTGTACCTCACTGCCTCAAGACTAGACATCATGCAAGCAATGGGCTTAGTGACCATAATTCAAGCATGCCCTAGAGAAAGCCATGTCAATGCCATAAAAAGGATTTTCAAATACTTGCAAGGCACAATAGAATGTTTTCAGTGGTATGCCAAAGGTAAAGAATTTAAATTAGAAGCTTATACAGATGCTAATTAGGTAGGCAGCCTTGATGACCAGAAAAGCACCTCTAGAGCAACATTCTTTTTAAGAGATTGTCTAGTGCCTTGGATTAGCAAAAAACAAGGCTCAATCTCATTATCTATGGTTGAAGTTGAGTACAACGTTGAAACCACTTGTCGCACAAAACTTCTCTAGATGAAGCAGAACTTAAAGGGCATCAAGGCGGAGTTGAATGATTCCATTCCATTTATGTGTGACAATACTAGTTCTATCGGAATCTCTTAAAATATTGTCATTCATTCAAAGACCAAGCATATTCCAACTAGTTTCCATGTCTTAAGAGAATAGGTTGCTACTAATGTTGTTCGACTTGCATAAATGGCCACAAATGAGAAACTTGCAAATATATTCACAAAGTCGTTGGCATGAGAACCCTTTGAGTATCTTAGTATCCAATAGGATTTGTCTCTCCTACAACCAATGACTCAATTGACTCAATTTTGGAAGCTAATCAACTTATTGGTTCAAATAAAGGGTAAGTTGCAAAATTTCAGAGGGATCCTCTTTCATACGATGCATCATTTTCCACTGATATCAAAGGGGGAGAATAAGTTTCTAAGTGGAATGATTATTGATGCTAGGGGGAGTGTAGAGATGGAGAAAACCCTACTTGGTTTCAAGGGAAGCTTGGTCTATTTCCATCAATGACAAAGGGGGAGATTTTTATGGATAATGTTGGCATTAATGTCAAATGGGCAAGGATGGAAGATGCATGATGTGTCAAGTTCAGGTGGAGTCCTATGGTTCCTGCAGTCTTTGATAGATAACTATCATAGTAACACGATAAGTAAAGAAGCTATAAAATATTATAACTATGATAGTTGTGAGTCCTAATATTTAAAGGAATTATGCCTCGGGATATTAGCTCAAATTCCCTTGGAAGTGGCATATTTGGATATTGCTCAAAAATATCTTTCCAATGGTATGTTGAAGTTTGATTTTGGCCCACAAGAGCGAAATTTATGGTCAGCCAAAGTTAGTAGTCCAAAAGTCAACCGAATGACCTGTCCATGGGTCCCAATAGTCCATTCAGTGTATAATGGTACTTGAGTACAAGTGGAAGAATGGTATTGGTAGCTTTAAGCTCGGGATGGATAACACTAGGACACATCACTCTAGTAGTTATCCAATTGGCTCACATTCACTAAGGAGGCCCCACCAGGCCACATCAACCCAGAAGGTCTTTCCCTAAGAGTTTTTCATCACAACGCATGTTTAAAAGCCCGAGGTGACTAGACGTCAGGACACTGTGGTAGACAAGGTGGAATACAACTAGAGTAGTAGACCAATCAGTTGTATGCAAATGGTTGGCATAGGGTCCCACAGGGACATGTACCTCAGAAGAAACAATCCTAGGAAGGAAACCCTTAGATATTTCTCTGAGAGACACCTTGATTTATCGTCGAGATTTGTAGCAAGTAACAAAGGTGAGTAACAAAAATAAGGATTGCAAGTGTTGCAAAAAAATTTGTCTGTCCTTTTAAATTTTATAAATAATTTGACGCAAAATTAAATCTCGAGATCTTCCTTCTGTCATACTAGTGACGTGGTATTGATAGCATGGACAAATGGGATTGAGATACATGACACAATTTAATTGGTCGAAGGAGATACAATGGAAGTATGGCATTAGCATGATGTAGCCCAATGAGAGGGTGAAACGTTTCATGCAAATTTGGCATTTTTGGGTGGCGAAGTGGGCCAAAAATGGGTGACACATGACACCACTCAGCGAGTGACATGTGGCCTCCTTAAAGATGTGGCATCATCATGGTGGTGACACATCATCTCGAGAGAAACAAGTCCTCGGAAGGAAGTCATCCTGATGTACTCATCAATAAAAGTAATCATATATCCATTTCCATTTGTAGAAGGAATAGGCATAGGGCCACACAAATAAGAATGTATCAATGCAAGCTTTCTACATGCTTTGGAAACATAACCATGAAATGGTTTTTTGATTTGTTTTCCTAGGATACAAGCATCACATTGCTTCAATTTCCTTAGAATGTTTGGAAAGCCAGAGACACCATTTATTTTCAATAGACGAAGGCTCTCATAATTAATATGCCCAAATATTGCATGCCATGGAAGACTAGATGGCAATTTACCTTCATTGTACTGAGAATTGTATGCACAACTTTGTGCACAACCAAATGTTCCTTGAAGATTCAATAGTATTTCCTCATCTTTTCCAGTCATGACAACTTTGTTTGATGTTTTTCTCACCTCAAAATTTTCATCAAACATGTGAAAAGAGTGTCCTTGTTGGCGAATGTGAACAAGCGACAACAAGTTTCACAAAACTATGGAATGTAGAGAAAATCACACAGAGGAAAGTCAGGAAGTCCAGGCAACTTAAGCCTAATGGTTCCAAATCTAAATGGCTTGAGACTTGAATTATCTACAAAGTATACTCCTCCATTTACATTGTCACTAAAGTCTTCAAGAAAATCTTTCCAGAAGCTCATGCGGCAGGTTGCACCTGGATCAAGTAGTCATGCATCTTTCCAAGAAGAAAATGAAGTATGGAATAGGACTTCAGTTACTCCAACATTGCAATGTGTAACAATATAATGAACAGAGTGCTTTACCTTTCCATGGATCTGGAATTTTACCTTTCTCTTCTTTTCATTTTTGCTAGATTCTTTCCTAAGAGAGTTTGCATGTGGATGCATCATGTTCATCTATGTTGCAATGAATACAATGGAAAACAAATTTTGCTCCTTAATGATGTTTACCCTCTTCCTCTGTTATTCTTCCTTCCATGTCCTCTTCTACCACCTCTCCCTCTAGAAGAAAATTATGTATGATTCTTCTCTTTCTGTGCAAGACACACAACTTCTTCAGGAGACTAAGAAGTTGTCTTCCTCTTCCCAAAATCTTTCCGTCGTCCTTCAAGAATCTCCACAAGAGTGTCAAAAGTCATTTCCTTGAGTTGGGCACTAGTTTGGAAGGATTCAAGATAGTGAGAATATGTAGGATAGAGGCCCTTGATAAAGGTTGTGAGAGGGATATCCATTTTAATTCCAGTGGCTTCTACATCATGCATAATAGCTCTAATCTTTTAGGCTAGGGCTAGGGGGGCATTATATTTCAGCTCTAGATTGAAGAGTTTGATCATCAATTAAGCTACCTCTTCACTTAAATCTTTCATTAAATCTTTCAACTTATTTAATGCATCATGGGCATCTGTAATTGGGATTATATGATGAATTACCTCTTCACTTTCAGAAACAACAATCAACGCATAGGTCTTATTATTCAGGTTCTCCCATATGGTGATCTCTTCATTTGATGTGGGTTGGGCAGCGGATGGTCACCTTCTCCTTCACGTACACCTTTCTATAAATCATTGAAGATAAAGATGTGTATGATCTTTCTAGACCATTCATGATAGTTTTCCTTTCCAATGACTGTTACACCAACAATAATGAAAAAATAAGGAATGCTTTTTAAATCTTAAACTAAAACAAGAGTAATCAAAATATTTGCAGCACTAATATTTTATGACAGAGTCTAATTTATCTAAAAAAATATCCTGGTCTGTTTTTCTTTTCTTTTTAATTACAAGCAACCCTTCAAAATGATAATATATCCCTCAATAATGAGAGAAATTAAAAAAAAAAAAAAAAAAAATGATGAATGAATTAAAACTCCCCTTGGCTCACACGAAGTCGTAGCTCACAAAAATCACCACCAAGGAGAGCGCTCATATGCACAAATGAATTTGGTGCGAGTCATGAATTAACTGCACCAGAGAATTGTTTCAAATAATTTTTGTCGATCTCAAAAGCGTACGACAAATTCTTCTGACCGACTCTAGAAAATTCAGACAACATAAGGTTTAGTACAAGGCTACACCGCTCCTCCACAATGGGTCCCCATGTACCGACATCTTTTGTTTATATATATACCTTTATTTGTACGTCAAAAGCTTTTGCGAGAAGAGAAATGCAGAGAACTGAGAGAAAGAGGAGGGTGAGGAGGGTGAAAGCAGTCATGTCTTCCCTTCACAATCCACTGTACAATGTGACAACCCAGTCAAACTTTGCATCCACGATCTATCGCTCAGTTGTCACCGGGTACATGGATTCGTTGTGGTACAAACAACAAAAAATTCCATTATGTTTCGATTCTCTCAAACCGAAGGCAGATTATAAGTGTGCATTCTCACGACGGTTCAAAGGTATCAGAAACTATGAGTCGGGTGGTTTTTCCGCTTGTGGGGGGGGGGGGGGTTGGTCCTAGAATACCATATATCAAATGAAAGTTAAAATAAGAGCCGTAGAGAGTATCATACGACCTGGACAAAGATGCAACCCCGTGAATGGAGAGGTCGTTTGTCAGTTTGGGTGTATACTGAGAGACGTTAGTCCGCGTGTTGTCAAGCTTGTGCATGTACCAGAATGGCAGAGACCAGACTTAGATTGTACTGACAAGACTAAAAATTGCGCATGATAGAGTACAAAAAAGGCAAGTGCGATTCCTATTTCCACCACAGAATTTTAATTAATGCCCCCTGACATGTGCGGGGATAGGGAAATATAACGCTCGCCGTTTTTTTTTCTCCTCCAGACATGATGGGGCGCGTTATATTTCCTTACCCCCCGCACATGTCAGGGGCATTAATTAAAATTCTGTGGTGGAAATAGGAATTTCCAAAGGCAAGAGTTACACTAAGCAAAAATGTCTTAACTTAACTTGGGACCATTGCTCTGATGCCATACCATCCGGACATGATGGTAACATCCAAATGGCTACATTCCATTAATATGAATGTTATTATATACCTTTCCAATAGAAAAGGGATCTCTACTTGAATAGTTCATGAGGCACAATACTTGTTAAGGTTTTGCAAATAGGGTAGCAAGTTAAGTGGGTTTGATTGTGGGGAAAACTTCATAGTTAAGCGTGCTTGAGCCAGAGGTGATCTGGGATGGGTGAGTCAGAGGCGATCTGGGTCATTTCACTAGTTTCAATCCCACTTCTTCACCCATGTGAACATCACCCGATGCAATGAGTGCTAAGTGAACTATTCAAATCATGAGAAATTAGTCAGTTACGACTACCTCTCATGGAAATGGTCATCACCCGATGCAATGAGTGCTAAGTGAACTATTCAAATCATGAGAAATTAGTCAATTATGACTATCTCTCATGGAAATGGTCATACATGAATGACTCACCGAATGCAATGAGTGCTAAGTGAACTATTCAAATCATGAAAAATTAGTCAATTATGACTACCTCTCATGGAAATGATCATAGGTGAATGACTCACTTAATACAGTTGAATCCCAAAATGATATCTAAAATAAAATATCTCATTAAATAATTCCTAAAATATTTAGGACAAAAGACTTTATTATCTTTATGACTGTGAAAAAAGATAAAAATGAAAAATAATTTTTATAAAGTATCATATATACACTGAAATAAATTACAATTTCAAAATATTTATTAAAATATATACTCTAACTCATAGAAAATTATCATGATATTTTCTTAAAAAGAAAATCTATATAGTTACTATTTCCTAAGAAAATCTATATAGTTACTATTTCCTTCCAAAATCTGAGAAACCAAATCTAATTTGATTATCATAAAGGAAAAACTATATTTAAACTTTTAGATATCATTAAATAGAAAAATTATTAAACATTTTGAAATTTAAATAGTCATGAATTAAAATATATATATATAGATATATATCTTAAGATCGATTTAATTATTTTTAAAATTTCTTTGGAATCAAATCTTTTTTTAAATTTATGGATTTTAAATATACTTTAATCCGCACATAAGATAAGCATGACCCTTTCCGGAGAAAAATGCAGAGAATAACATTCAATATATATTTATAATAACAATTAAAGTAGGCATATATACGAATGTTTGATCCCAAATAAATACAAGTTTGCAATACATGAAGCGAAGCGCCTGTCCGTAGTTCAACAGCCTCTTCACGTATTTGGCAGATCCATGTTCTCCAAAGAACATCAAATTCAATGTGTTCAGTAATTCGGCTGCTCAATATTCGACTGCATCAGATCCCGGAGTGTTGGCCGGAACTCGTTAATGGTCTCCAACTTTGGCTTCCAGCGTTTGCCTGCGTTCAATCTCAGCTGCGCAAGCGCCGTTAACAGCTCTGGATCGTCTTCCAAATTCAGCTTCGGCACCGGAAGCTGCTCCTCCTGCGCCCTACCATGTTTACCCTCCTTTTTCGTTTCTGACTGGAGGGGACGCGTGAGGTCTCCAAACAGGGGGAGTATTCTGGTGCCGGAGTTCTGTCTGGTTGCAGCTTTCATGGCGGAATTGGCCTTCAATGCCAGGGAGGCCATGTCTGTCCCAGAGAGCACGGAGTGCAGCTTGGGCATGGGCAGAAGAAAATAGAGATGCCCCAATTCCAGTTCTTCGTCTGCCGTGAGAGGATTAATCCGACGCCCGATCTGCAAGCCGTTGGCGTGGCATACAAAGTGCTGAGGATTGTCCAGCATCAGCTCTGCCGCCTTTATGCGCCTGTGAAGTTCCTGAACGCTGCCATTTGAGTTTATGACTTTCACAGTGGTGGAAAGTGCAGAGTTCGAAGCGCGAGAAACGTAACTGCCCATTCTGAACTCAACTTCTTTGTCTGGGTGGGGCGCTGGGGAGGTTTAAGTGATTTTTTTCAAAATGGCGAGGTAAAGGAAGTGAGGGCAGAGGCATAAGGAGTGATGGCGTTCTTAATATGTGAATGTAGTCACTGGGAGTGTGGCTACAGCGCAAGTATCGCGTTAAAGCATCGTCAGAGAAGAAACGACAGATAAGCATGGTCTATTTGGTCATGTTGAAGATAGCCAGTTGGGCCGGACACCAACCCCACACGTGACACGATGTGGCCGTAATAGCTTGGCGGGGTTATGTCATGTTTGTTTTTACTGTCAGTAAACCTGACCCGTGACACTCGGGATATTTGTGTCTGTGTGTGACATGTATCGATGGTTTCCCTGACGTCCGGATGGCTCATCTTTTCATTTATCATATGAGTTTCTTCGTAGTTTCATCGTGCTACTTGTTTGATAGTGTTACACGTTTTGAACAATTAATTAGCCGAAGGTTCGCCTGTTTCAATTCCAGGTCGATGTACTGGTGTTGATTTTTAATTTTTGACAGATCGAAAGCAGCGATTGTGTTTGAAGTTAATATGCTTCGCCTGAGTCTCAAAGGACGGATGAGATTTCACTCTCGTTAGAATTTTTTATTTTTATTTTTTTTAATTTAATAAGAATCGTCACATGGCCCGATCGGATCGGCTTGTGACAAAGAAATTGAAGTGATTTCGTCGCATTTCAAATGTGTTGAGGCGAATCAGTTCACGATCTTCTGTCCTTTGCATTCCACCACTGCTACTCTTCTCTGTGCCGTCTCCTTTGTTTACACAGTGACTTAAGGTTTTTCAAATAATTGTAAAAGTTTTATCAAATAATTAATTGTATTTTATGCTTTCTCATTTGGTTAATAGTTAGTTTTTTTTTTTTTTTTTTAAAGAATGGATTGGACTATTACGAAAGATAAATATAAATTAATTTTTATGAATTCTATAATACCATATAAAAATGAATAGCTATTTCTTTGTATATCTTTTTCTATATATAGCAAATGAGATAATAATCAAAGTAATAAGTTATTTCTCAATTTGATAGTTTTTAGCAAATAACATAATTGTTAGAGTATTGAGTTATTCCTAAATTTGACATGGTATCAAAGTTAAACATTTTCTAACAACACAACTTTTGGCGTTTCACTCATGTTATGTTATGCCATGCAAATATTTTGGTTGCCAATTACCATTCATTGGGTTTACAATATAACCCATTGGGTTTATAATATAAATTCCTTGGGTTTATTAATTACATAGTGACAAAGATTATTTCAGTATGAAAATCAATCATGGTCAACCATGGTCTAATGTCGCATTGTGACAAGGATTGTTTCGATATGAAAATCAACCATGGTCAACGATGGTCAACCATGTTCATTTTAGGGTTTATATCAATCCCTTCGGTTTATTAATCTAAGGGTTCATATTCCTAGGGTATAATATTATTCATAGTGTTTATAATATTAATCATATGGTTTAATATAAATCCCTTAGGTTTATAATCATGGTCAACCATGTTCAACTATCATCAACCATGGTCAATCATGGTCAATTGTGGTCCAACATCACATTGTGACAAAGATTGACTCAATATGAAAAACAACCATGGTCAATCATGGTCAACCATGTTCAATCTTGGTCAACCATGGCCAAACGTCGCATTGTGACAAAGATTGTCTTAATATGAAAATCAATCATGGTCAACCATGGTCCAACGTCGCATTGTCACAAAGATTATTTCACAATATGAAAATCAACCATGGTCAACCATGATCAACCATGGTCAATAATCATGGTCACATTGTGACGAAGATTGTCTCTTGGTCCAATGTCACATTATGACAACCATGGTCATCCATCGTCAACTATGGTCAACCATGGTCCAACATTGCATTGTGACAAATATTATCTCAATATGAAAATCAACCATGGTCAACCATGGTCCAATGTCGTATTGTGACAAAGATTGTCTCAATATGAAAATCAATCATGGTCAACCATGGTCCAATGTTGCATTGTGACAAAGATTGTGTCAATATGAAAATCAACATGGTCAATGATGGTCAACCATGTTTATTTTAGGGTTTATAATATTTATAATATGAAAATCAACAACATTCAACCATTGTCAACCATCGTCAACCATGGTTAAATGTCACATTGTGACAAAGATTGTCTCAATATAAAAATCAATCATGGGCATGATTAATCATTTTCAACCATGGTCAACTATGGTCCAATGTCACGTTATCACAAAGATTGTCTCAATTTGAAAATCAACCATGGTCAACCATTTTCAATCATGGTCAATGATCATTAATAACCATGGTGACATTATGACAAAGATTGTGTGATTATTCAACATCACATTGTGACAAATATTCTCAATACGAAAATCAACCATGGTCCACTGTTGCATTATGACAAAGATTCTCTCAATATGAAAATCAATCATGGTCAACCATGGTCCAATGTCGCATTGTGACAAATATTGTCACACTATGAAAATCAACCATGCTCAACCATGGTAACCCATCATCCAATGTCTCATTGTGATAATGATTGTCTCAATATGAAAATTAACCATGGTCAACCATAATATCAATCCCTAGGGTTTATAATATCAATCCTTTTGGTTTATTTATCTAAGGGTTCATATTCCTTAGGCATAATATTATTCATAGGGTTTAATATAAATCCCTAGGGTTTAATATAAATCCCTTGGGTTATAATCATGGTCAACCATGTTCAACCATCGTCAACAATGGTCAATCATGGTGAATTATGATCCAACATCACATTGTGATAAAGGTTGACTCAATATGAAAAACAATCATGGTCAACCTTGGTCAACCGTGGTCCAACGTTGCATTTTCACAATGTGAAAATCAACCATGGTCAATCATGATCAACCATGGTCAATAATCATGGTCACATTGTGATGAAGATTGTCTTTTGGTCCAACGTCACATTATGACAACCATGGTCATCCATCGTCAACTATGGTTAGCCATGGTCCAACATCACATTGTCACAAATATTATCTCAATATGAAAATGAACCATGGTCAACCATGGTCCAACGTCTCATTGTGACAAAGATTGTCTCAATATGAAAATCAATCATTGTCAACCATGGTCCAACTTCACATTATGACAAAGATTGTGTCAATGTGAAATAAACCATGGTCAATGATGGTCAACCATGTTTATTTTAGGGTTTATAATATTTATAATGTGAAAATCAACAATGTTCAACGATCGTGAACCATCGTCAACCATGGTTAATCATGGTTAATATGAAAATCAATCATGGTCAATTATGGTCAACCATGGTTAAATATAACATTGTGACAAAGATTGTCTCTATATGAAAATCAATCATGGTCTAGCATTGTCAATCATGGTCAACCATGCTCAATCATGGTTAATATGAAAATCAACCATGGTCAATATGAAAATTAACAATGGTCAATTATGGTCAACCATGGTTCAACTTTGTATTGTGACAAGTATTGTCTCAATGTAAAAATCAACCATGGTCAACCATCATCAACCATGGTCAAGCATGGTTAATCATTGTCAACCATGGTTAACTATGGTCCAACATCGCATTGTGACAAAGATTGTCTCAATTTGAAAATCAACCATAGTCAACCATTGTCAGTGATTGATCCAGGAGGATCCATCAATCCAAATGCACAAGTGTTAAAAGTGTCGTCATCAATGTTCATGAGTGTCGTTTAGTGTCGTCATTACTTCAGTTCAGCTTCAACAGATCGACAGTGTTGGTAATGATCAAGTTGTTCAAGTAATGTTATGGTTTCATGGCGTTCAGTTGATGTGATGTTGTACCTGGCTATCGACTTATGTCATCGACAGTTCCACCAGGGTTTGGTCGACGACATGTGTTTTGTCATTCGACTTTGCAGGATTTATGGTTGATATAGTTGATTGTGTAAAAGGATTCGAGTTAAAGTACCTGGTCGATGACATAGTCTTGTCGTCGTCACCACCAGTGTCAGTTTCAAAGATGTGATGGTCGTCGTCATGCAATGTTGATGAATGTCGCACGGAGACCACAAGGATGTATAAGGGTCGATCGTCTGGTAAAGGCTTCAGTTTTGCCGATGTCACTGTGCAGAGCCGACATGGGTCTTGAGTAGTTAAATCCTAATGGCTCTTTACCTAAGCCTAGACCTAAACCCTAACGCCTAAGCTATTCTATTTATCTTTGTTTACGCTAAGAATCCTAATGAACTCTTACCTAAGACTAAACTATGTATCACGTCCTATACTAACACCAAAAAACTGTGTTAATACCTTACCTAATGTTATGAAACCTGCTCACAAAAGATAGAAAAGATAGATCAACGCCTTATAATTCAGCTTCTTCGAGGGGGCAACCTCCTTTACATTACATAAATGAACAATTCTTCGATGATACAAATGAAAAGACCTCCTTTCTATATATAGGAGTCTAAGGGGTCATAACATAATCAGAGCCGACATAACAATAATAATACAAGGGCACAATAATAACCATAGTGGGCTTCTATGGGGCACAATAGTAACAATATGGGCACTACATGGGTACATCAATATAATAAGTGGGTTATACTAATAACAATAAGGGGTTACACTAGTAGTATAGGGGCCTAACATGCCCCTCTCCTTCAAAAAGCATTTTTCCTCAATGCTTGAGTAGTTCTTGATGCTTCTGTATAAAATTCTTGTCCTCCCATGTGGAATCTTCAGCGGGTAAGTTCTTCCACTTGATGAGATACTCTGGAATTGATTGATTTCATAGCTGTCGGGTTCTTGTTTCTGTGATTGCTCCAGGTTCCAATATGATTTTTCTTTTCTCTTCAATTTCTGGCAATATTGTTTGAATTGGGATCTTTTGCAACTTTTGAATAAGTGGTCATACTTCTTCGTCCTTCTTCCATTCATCCCTTGCTTCGTTTATCCAATCTGGTTGGATAATATAAATAGCACAAAACAATGCTTCCACATCCTCATCCTTGAAGAGTCTTCCCATTCGGTAAGGTCGCCATTTTTTAAGTGCATGTAGTATTGCCAACATTTCCTTCTCATAAATAGCTTGCTTGAGATGTAGCAGTAAAAATACCCAATCACCTACATCAAAACAATTTTCACTACAATGTTTATCTACCTGTTGTTTCGTTTGATTTTGAATCGAAGTGGTGTTATCCTTTAAAAGTTGGAGAACTTGTTGTTGATGCTCGATGTGATCTTTCACTGCTTGAACCTTTTTCTTCTTGATATGTCCTTCTATCTCTAGAGTTTGAGGAGTGGTAATTTCTTCCAATCCTTTACAAGATATGGTCGGATTCATTTCTTGCTGCTCGATGTGATCTTTCACTTCTTGAACATTTTTCTTCTTGATATGTCCTTCTATCTTGATAGTTTGAGGAGTGGTAATTTCGAACAATGAATTACAAGATATGGTTGGATTCATTTCTTCTTTCTCGATGTGATCTTTCACTTCTTGCACCTTTTTCTTCTTGATATGTCCTTCTTTCTTGAGAGTTTGAGGAGTGGTAATTCTTGCCAATGCTTTACAAGATATGGTCTAATTCATTTCTTCTTTCTCTGGGGTGGGGTCCTGGCGTATATCTTCTTCTTTTGTTGTTTCTTGATCCTTTTCTTCCTCCTCTTTATATTCTATATAAAATAATTTCTTCTCAGCACACTTATGAACTTTAGTGCATTTGCTATCACAATTGTAACAAAGCCCTTTTTCTCTTTTTTCTTCCAATTGTTGTGGTGTAACCCTTGTAGGTTGTGGAAGGCTAGGAGAAACAACACTTCCATCTTTATAGTTGTGAGGGGTACGCTTCCTGGTTTCCATAATTTTGCTTTCCACTATGTCACAAAGCCCTTTTACTCTTTCCAATTGTTGTGGTGTTGCTCTAAAGAAGGTGTTGCTCTTTGTATCCTCATAATGTGCTATCATTTCCTCCGTGAAAATTGACCACGTAACAAGTTGTTTACGAGAACAAAGCCCTTTGTACCATAAAAATTGATCTGGTTCTAAATACAAAGATGCAATACATACCTTTTGTAACAGTTGTACACCATGTAGATCAAAATATTGCTCCATCTGAAGTATCCAATTTACCGGATCCTTGCCATCAAACTTCCTCATCTTGCTTTTTCTTGATTTTAGGAGCTCGACCTTGAAACAACTGTAACTCTGCACTTTCAGATCTTTAAGTTCTGAAATTGTGATCAATAGTAGCCCTCTGCGTCCTCTTTCCAATGCCACCAGTCTGATCCAAATTGGATTCTCCAAGAAAGAGTTATGCACAATCTCCCAAGATGACCTGATTATAGACTAGTTCAGTAGAGCGAACTTGTATGATGTGCCACGAGTCACTGTTTCAACCTTTGGATCTGAAAAATGCATACAATAAACTACAGTCCGTCCTCTTTTTGTACCTTCTTACGAAATTTCAATCCGATCCCCAGAGAGAAAGTTATGATGATTTCCCCAGGTCACCTATTTTGAATGTAATTCAGGAGTCTGCAAAAAGACCAACTTCCTTAGATCATATCTCCGCAAATATCGTGCGAAAAGCTCTGAAATTCGAACCCAAGGTTTAACACGATCTCTTCTCAATTGGGTTTTTTTTGCGACTTCTGAAACATCATAGAAAAAAAGTTATAGCGAAAATGCCACGATGACCTGTTTGGAGCAGCGAAACCCTAGAATCCAAAGCTCTGATACCAAATGTTATGAAACCAGCTCACAAAAGATAGAAAATATAGATCAACACCTTAGAATTCAGCCTCTTCGAGGGGGCAACCTCCTTTACATTACATAAATGAACAATTCTTCGATGATACAAATGAAAAGACCTCCTTTCTATATATAGGAGTCTAAGGGGTCATAACATAATCAGAGCCGACATAACAATAATAATATAAGGGCACAATAATAACCATAGTGGGCTTCTATGGGGCACAATAGTAATTATATGGGCACTACATGGGTACATCAATATAATAAGTGGGTTATACTAATAACAATAAGGGGTTACACTATTAGTATAGGGGCCTAACACCTAAGCTCTAACCTTAATGTTAATACATTAAACTATGTATTAATGCATTGCTACCACAAAACCTAAGGTTCTAACCCTCTCGGGCCAATGCAAACGATAAAAATATTAAAAATAATACATAAAGGTTATAACAACCCCTAACCACAACCGTAGCAGGACTGTTAGCATATGACCGCGCCTTGTAAACCGCGGGTTAATATCAACCGACAGTCAGCTTGGTAACCGCGTCGGAGGTCCTAACCATACATGTGAACGCTGTAGTGGAAGACTGTCGGGGTTATATAGACCGCAGACTCTAAGACCGTTACCGTAACCGCCCGTCTTCAAAACTGCGCAGAGTTATCACATGTGAGTGCTGGCTACCGGAACCATCAACCGAACCGCCGGAAGAAACCATGCAGGTGGCAATCAGCGACCTAGTCACATGGCAACCAACTATTCAGCGCACCGATTGTTAATCGCCAGCGGTTCGAGGGGAAGACTATGGTATTTTTGGGTTTTGTTTGAGTTTTGTTGGAAAACATTAATTCGACCACCATGGAGCTAGCCTAAGTGGCTTAAGGCAACAGGGCCGAGATTAAGCAACTAACCAAATTCATCATGTTTTCAGCCCAAGGAGGTTAGCATGTACTTGTAGGCCTATAAAGGCATGATTGCTCATGGAAGAGGGAGCTGGAGTGGTTTTGGTTATTTTATGAAAGTTCTGGAGGACATAAGCTATTTTGTTTTTAGAGTTTCGAGAGCATCAGGAGTCGGATTTGGAAACCGTAATTGGCGTTGGAAAGCTGCTTCAGAGAGTTATATGATGACAGAGGTCAAAATTGCCTCTGTGTAAGTTTAGTTTATCCATTTCACTGTGTAACCGACTTCTTCTCTCTCATTCCTAATAAAACAGTCGCCCATCTTGAAAGCAGACCCGGAGACGTAGTCCATCAGGGATGAACTCAGTAATCAATATTGTTGTCTGGTATATCTGTGTTTTCGCTGTTTACACTTCTGTTTTGTATCTTTCTTTTGCTTTATCAGATGTCGTAAAGTGTTATGCTCCAACAGTGTTCCTCGTTTTCCGTGCTTTTGGTTAGCATTCAAATCACTAATGGCTAGTAAAATTCTACATCATTTTTTAATATATGATCATATCAGATCATATAATTTGGTATCAAAGTAGGTTTCGTTTGTGAGTTTCCATTGAATGTTAACTAGGTCAAAGTTACAACGAGGAGAAGGATTCCTTGAGCAGATCGATCCAGATATGGGAAAGTGACGAGTTGTTCAGAAATTGACCATGTTAGGACCTGATGCAGGTGAAAACATTGAGACTAAGATGAGTGAGGAACAATTTCAGCAGTCGTTCTTAACTATGCAGTAGATGTTGGGAGAATTGTACGAAGACAAGAAGGCAAGAGATGTAGCTTCTTCTTCGAAGGCATCGAAGAAGGACAAAGGTAAAGGCAAGAATGATAAACCTCCTTCACCTCCATCATCTCCATCATCCTCTTCTTCTTCTTCTTCGAGTGCTGAATCTAAAACGGGAAAGAAACCTAAGAAGTCATCTCTTTTGAAACTTGATGTTAAATTTGAGTTACCTATTTATGATGGCGAAATGAATCCTGAAAAGTTAGATAACTAGATAAAGCAGTTAGAAGTGTATTGTCGCATTCAGAACATTTCTAAAGATACAATTGAAATTCAATTAGCTACACTTAGAATGGGGGGAACAACTTTAATCTGGTGGGAAAGAAAAACTCTGTTAGATGTAAAGCAAACAAGAAAAGTCATCTCTTCATGGTCTAAGTTTTTGAAAGCTCTTAGGAAACAATTCTATCCTTTAGGATACATGCAGCAAGTTGTTATTGATTGGAAACATTTGAGGTAAGATAAAGGGAAGAGTGTTCAGGTGTTTACTTAGGAGTTCAAAAAGAAAGCATAGGCGCTTGGTATTTCATTGGATACACATGAAACTTTGTTAAAATACATCTGCAATTTATATTCATATTTGCAGCATACTTTATTAATGTTTAATCCTGATGATTTTGACGAGGTGTGTGTTCAGGGCATACATATTGAATCATGTGGCAGACTATTCAAGTTTTCCTCGCAATCATCCAGAGAGATGGAAACTAGAGAATCCAGAGACAGTAAGGGGAATAACATTTCGAAGAGAAATAAATCAGCGATCGTTCAGAAGGAAAGACCTACTTGTTCTCATTGCCAAAGAATCGGTCATGATGAATCGAAGTGCTGGAAACTTCATCCAGAACTTAAGCCCAAAAGGTTCCTTAAGGAGAAGGATGAAAAGAAGGCCATTGCAGTAGTCCAACAAGACCTTGGTTCATATTTAGGTGATGAATGGAGAATAACCGCCATGGTTACAACAGGTAAAACTTCTGATACTGGTTCAAGTTCGAAATCTAATGTATCTTCCTCAAACATAAATTCTTCACATGAGGATAAACGAGTTGAACTCTTCCACATGAGGATAACTTATAAGCATACAAAGATTGACACAATGTTTGATAGTGGGTCGCAAGCAAATTTAATATTTGAACATATAGTTAATCAATTGGGATTGGAAATATGGAATCATCCAATACCATACCCATTAGGTTGGATTAATAAATCAACTCAGATACATGTCACAAAGCAGTGTCGGTTATAATTTGCAATTACATCTAAGTACATTGATGAAGTGGAATTATATGTGGTCCTAGTAGACATTTGTGGAGTTGTCTTAGGAATTCCTTATCTTTATGATAGAGATGCGGTCTTTTACAAAAGAGAACATAAATATCACCTAAAGAAAGAAGGGGTTGAATTTATTGTTAGGGCACATAAAGTCAAATCAAACTTGGATTTAATTGTTTCAAATCAAGTTAAGCAGTTTATAAGTTCAAGTAAATATGTACTCATGGTTATTAAGGAACAACATAAGGTTGATTGTTCGAGATGCGAGATTCAGTTTATAGATCAATTGGTTAAAGTGGTTAATTATTTTCCAAGAAGTCTTATTCATAAACAAGGATGAGCAACATGAGATACATTTAATGTCCTATGAACATCTTCTTAAAGACAGAATGAATCTCAATTCATTCATTCAACTGAATTCTAGAAGCTATCATCATCAACAGTGTATTGTAGGGAATGGTACATGTGAGTCTAATCAGAGACTTGTTTCAGATGGTATGTTTATTTTTAGTTTTAGGGGTGTAGGTCAGTATTGGGGAAAGTCAGTGTCACATTTCTTTAGTATTGCATCATCGTTTCATGCTTTTAAAAGTAATGAAACCTCTCTTAAAGTGGAGAGGAAGTCTATAAGTTTTCATGACAAAGCATTTTCGAAAGCAGATCTAAAGTTTCCTTACCATGGTTTGAAAACTAATGCAATAAGTGAAAGTGTTAGTCAATGGAAATA
The DNA here is from genome assembly GCA_031772625.1 of Pinus tabuliformis. Taxonomy (NCBI): domain Eukaryota; kingdom Viridiplantae; phylum Streptophyta; class Pinopsida; order Pinales; family Pinaceae; genus Pinus; species Pinus tabuliformis. The sequence goes on from CM062809.1 coordinate 1,295,208,595, forward strand.
TCAGTTAATAGACATAGTGATTCAAGTAAATCAACAATTACTTAGATACTTTCAAAATCAAACTAAGTTGTAGTAGTCTTTACATCACAGCTGGATGAGTTCTGTGCAGCAAGTTCACTTAGTAATCAGTCAACAGGAAAGTAAATCAAGTCAAGTAATTGATATGAAGTCAAAATCAAAGGAGTCTTTGAATATTTCAGTTATTCCAGAAAGTAGATTGTTAATACCCATCAGATGTATTGAACAAAGTTCTACAAATATTGTTTTAAAAGATGTTTCTGAATCACTAACTCATGATTCTTTGTGGAAAGAATTCAATTTCCATGTTGATAACATGTTGTTTGCCCATCATTGCAAGTTGGCCATACTGCGGATGGAAGAAACAGATCACTGAATCAAAAAGTATCATGGTCAGCATCATCAGGATCATCGCATGTAGATGATTGATCGAATGTATTGGTACATCGTCAGGTCAAGATGGAAAGAGAGGGAGTTCTACCCTCATCGACTATTTAATTAATCATACTTTTGTGGTCCAAAAGCTTTCAAGTGGAGAGGAATGATCTAGGAGGATCCATCGATCCAAATGCACAAGTGTTCAAAGTGTTGTCATCAGTGTTCATGAGTGTCGTTCAGTGTTGTCGTCGCTTCAGTTCAGCTTCGACAGATCGATAGTGTTGGTAATGATCAGGTTCTTCAAGTAATGTTATGGTTTCATGGTGTTCAGTTGATGTGATGTTGTACCTGGCTGTCGACTTATGTCATCGACAATTCCGCTAAGGTTTGATCGACGACATGTGTTTTGTCGTTCGACTTTGCAGGATTTATGGTTGATATAGTTGATTGTGTAAAAGGATTCGAGTTAAAGTACCTATTCAACGACATATTCTTGTCGTCGTCACCACCAGTGTCAATTTCAAAGATGTGATGGTCGTCATCGTGCAATGTTGACGAATGTTGCACAGAGACCACAAGGATGTATAAGGGTTGATCGTCGGGTAAAGGCTTCAGTTTCGCCAATGTCGCTGTGCAGAGCTGACATGGGTCTTGAACAGTTAAATGAAACTCTTTACCTAAGCCTAGACCTAAACCCTAACGCCTAAGCTATCTTATTTATCTTTTTTTACCCTAAGAATCCTAATGCACTCTTACCTAAGACTAAACCATGTATCACATCTTATACTAACACCAAAAACTATGTGTTAATACCTTACCTCAGCTCTAACCTTAATGCTAATACATTAAACTATGCATTAATGCATTGCTACCACAAAACCTAAGGTTCTAACCTTATCGGGCCAATGCAAACCATATAAATATTAAAAATAATACATAAAGGTTATAACAGTCCCTAACCGCAACCGCAGCAGGACTATTAGCATATGACTGCGCCTTGTAAACCACGGATTAAAATCAACCGATAGTCAGCTTGGTAACCGCGTCGGAGGTCCTAACCATACATGTGAACGTTGTAGTGGAAGACTGCCGGGGTTGTATAGATTGCGGACTCTAAAACCGTTATTGTAACCGCCAGTCTTCAAAACCGCACGGAGTTATCGCATGTGAGTGCTGGCTACTGAAATCATCAATCGGAATTGCCGGAAGAAACTGCACAGGTGGCAGTCAGCAACCTAGTTACATGGAAACCAACTGTTCAGCACGCCGATTGTTAGCTTCCAGCTGTTCAGGGGAAGACTACGGTATTTTTGGGTTTTGTTTGAGTTTTGTTGGAAAACATTAATTTGACCACCATGGAACTAGCCTAAGTGGCTCAAGGCCACAGGACTGAGATTAAACAACTAACAAAATTCATCATATTTTTAGCCAAAGGAGGTTAGAATGTACTTGATAGCCTATAAAACGAAGGATTTCTCATGGAAGAGGGAGCTGAAGTGGTTTTGGTTTTTGTATGCAGGTTTTGGAGGACATATGCTATTTTGTTTTCAGAGTTTTGGGAGCATCGGGAGTCAGATTTGGAAACCGTAAGCGTCGTTGAAAAGCTAGTTCAGAGAGCTATCTGGTGACAGAGGTCAGAGTTGCCTGTGTGCAAGTTCATTCTATCCATTTCACTATGTAACCGACTTATTCTCTCTCATTCCTCATAAAACGTCGCCCATCTTGAAATCGGACCCGGAGACGTAGTCCATCAGGGACGAACTCCGTAATCAATATTGATGTCTGGTATACTTGTGTTTTTGTTATTTACACTTTTGTTTTGGATATTTCTTATGATTTATCAGTTGTCGTAAAGTGTTCTTCTCTAGCAGTTTTCCTCGTTTTCTGTGCTTTCGGTTAGCATTCAAATCACATCAATTCTACATCAGTTTTTATTATATGATCATATCAGATCAATCATGGTCAATGATCATTACTAACCATGGTCACATTATGACAAAGATTTTATGATTTTTCATTGTCACATTATGTCAGCCATGGTCAACCATGGTCCAACGCCGCATTGTGACAAATATTCTCAATACATAAATCAATCATGGTCACCAATGGTCCAACGTCGCATTATGACAGATTCTCTCAATATGAAAATTAATTATGGTCAACCATGGTAAACCATCATCCAACATCGCATTGTGACAACGATAGTCCCAATATGAAAATCAACCATGGTCAACCATAATATCAATCCCTAGGGTTTATAATATCAATCCCTTGGGTTCATTAATCTAAGGGTTTATATCCCTAGGGTATAATATTATTAATAGGTTTATATTATTAATCCTGGGGTTTAATATAAATCCCTTATGTTTATAATTCATTGGGTTTATAATATAAATTCCTTGGGTTTATAATATTAATCATAGGGTTTATATTCCTAGGTTTATTATTCAACATGGGGTTTACAATATTAATGCCTTGTGCTTATTAAATTTAGAGTTTATGTCCCTGGGGTTCAATATTCAACCATGGTACAATGTTGCATTATGGAAAATATTTTGTCAATATGAAAATCAACCATGGTGAACCATCACATTGTGAAAAGGATTGTCTCAATATAAAAATCAATCATGGTCAACCATGGTCAACCATGTTTGCTTTAGGGTTTATAATATTTATCTAAGGGTTTATATGCCTTGGGTTTTTTATTAGTGTCTTTGATTTATAATATCAATCCTTTGGGCTTAAGCGTTTATATTCCTAGGGTATAATATTATTCAAAAGTCTTATAATTAATCTTCGGGTTTAATATACATATTGTGGGTTTATAATCCATTAGGTTTATAATATAAATTCCTTGGGTTTATAATATTAATCATAAGGTTTATATTCATAGGGTTTAATATTAAGTTTAAGATTTACAATATTAATATTTTAGGTTTATTAATTTTAGGGTTTATATTCTTAGGGTTTAATATTCATCTTAAGTTTAATGTTATTCCCTTGGGTTTTTAATATTAAACCCTTGGGTTCACATTATGAAAAATATTATCTCAATATGAAAATAAACCATGGTTAACCATGTTCCAACATCGTATTGTGACAAATATTGTCTCAATATGAAAACCATTCATGGTTAACCATGGTCCAACATTGCATTGTGACAAAGATTGTGTCAATGTGAAAATCAACCATGGTCAACAATGGTCAACCATGTTTATTTTAAGGTTTATAATATTTATTTATGTTTTGTATATCTTGCATTTATAATATTAAACCCTTGGGTTTAATATTATTCCCCTGGGTTTATAATCCATTGGGTTTTTAGTATTAATCCATTGTGTTTATTAGTGCCTTGGGTTTATAATCAATCGAGGTCAATCATGGTCAACCATATGTCAACTATGGTCAACCATAATATCAATAATATCAATCATGATCAACTATGGTCAACCATAATATCAAAAATATCAATCCCTTGGGTTTATAATATCAATCCCTTGGGTTTGTAATATCAATCCCTTCGGTATATTAATATAAGGGTTCATATTCCTAGGATATAATATTATTCGTAGATTTATAATATTAATCCCTTAGTTTCAATATAAATATTGGTTAACTAAGGGTTTATATACCTTGGATTTATAATATTAGCCCCTTGGGTTTAAAAATATTAGTCCCTTTAGTTTATATTACCTTGAGGTTTTAATATTAACCTGTTGGGTTTATAATATCAATCCATTAGGTCTATTAATCTAAGGCTTCATATTCCTATGGTATAATACTAAAACCGCAAGGGATTAATACTAAAAACCCAAGGGAATAATATTAAACCCTAGGGATTAATATTATAAACCCAAGAGGGTTTAAGATAAATATGACAATGGTCAACCATTGTCATATTTATTTTAGGGTTTATATACCTTGGGTTTATAATGTTAATTCATAAGGTTTAATTTGAATCCTTTGGGTTTATAATCCCTTGGGTTTATAATGTTAATTCATAAGGTTTAATTTGATTCCTTTGGGTTTATAATCCCTTGGGTTTAATACTAAAAACCCAAGGAATTATAAACCCTAGGGAATAATATTAAACCCTAGGAATTAATATTAATTACAAACCCTATGAATAATATTATACCCTGGGAATATGAACCCTTAGATTAATAAACCCAAGAGATTGATATTATAAACCCAAGGGAATTTAATATACCCAAGGGGTTAATACTAAAACCCCAAGGGATTATAAACCCAAGGGAATAATATTAACCCAAGGGATTAATACTAAAAACCCTAGAGTTTATATTCCCTTGGGTTTTTAGTATTAATCCCTTGGGTATAATATTATTCATAGGGTTTATAAACCTAAGAGACTAATATTATAAATCCAAGGGATTGATATTATAAACCCAAGGGATTAATACTAAAAACTCAAGGGAATATAAACCCTATGGTTTTTAGTATTAATCCCTTGGGTTTATTATCCCTTGGATTAATATTATTCCCTTGGGTTTATAATCCCTTGAGGTTTTAGTATTAACCCCTTGGGTTTATAATATCAGTTCTTTGGGTTTATTAATCTAAGGGTTCATATTCCCATTGTATAATATTATTCATAGGGTTTGTAATTAATATTAATCCCTAAGGTTTAATATTATTCCCTAGAGTTTATAATTCCTTGGGTTTTTAGTATTAAACCTAAGGGATTATAAACCCAAAGGAATAATATTAAACCCAAGGAATTAATATTATAAACTGAAGGTATATAAACCCTAAGATAAATATTATAAACCCTAGAATAAATATGGTTGACCATGGTCAACCATGGTCCAACGTCGCATTGTGAAAATCAACCATTCTCAACCATGTTTATTTTAGAGTTTATAATATTTATCTTAGGGTTTATATACCTTGGGTTTATAATATTAATCCCTAGGGTTTAATATTATTCCCTTGGGTTTATAATTCCTTGAGTTTTTAGTATTAATCCCTTGGGTTAATATTAGGATTTATAATCTCTTAGGGCTTTAGTATTAAACCCAAGGAATTTGAACCCTTACATTTATAAACCCAAGGGATTGATATTATAAACCCAAGGGTTAATACTAAAACCCCAAGGTATTATAAACCCAAGGGACTAATATTATTAAACCCAAGGGACTAATATTATAAATCCAAGGTATAAAAATCCTTAGATAACCATGATTTATATTGGACCTAAAGGATTAATATTATAAACCTATGAATAATATTATACCCTAGGAATATGAATCTTTTGATTAATATACCCAAGGGATTGATATTATCAACCCAAGGGATTAATACTAAAAACCCAAGGAAATATAAACCTTAGGTTTTTAGTATTAATATGTTGGTTTTATTATCTCTTGGGTTAATATTATTCCATTGGGTTTATAGTCCCTTGAGATTTTAGTATTAACCCCTTGGGTTTATAATATCAATCCCTAGGTTTTATTAATCTAAGGATTCATATTCCTAGGGTTCATATTTATATTACATAATTTAAAATTAAATAATAATAAATAACATTTAATATTAAATAATAATTATTATATAGAAATAATTATTATTAATTATAATGATAATAATAATATTTTATTTCAATAGTTTTTTTGTATTATTATTTCTATTGTAACATATTTACCAATGGTAGACACAAATGAAGCCTTCGGCTATATCAACCACATTAATATTTTTAATGTGGTTGTGTTAATATATAATTGAGATATTTATAACCTAGCAACAAAAAATTTGCATTCGACTTCCATTGAAAGATGTCATCCAGTATAACACAAGTATTACGTTGCGATGTAGTAGCATAATGAAACGATAAAGAAACTCCCATCATAAAAATATCTCATTTATACTAAACTTTCGTTATAACAATTTATTTTAATTTTAGATTTGAATTGAATTTCTTAACATACAACTTTATATTTGAATGTAAAATATGAGGAAAAATTTACACTTCAATAGATGCAATATTTACTATCTAGTGATTAGCATAATGGGATGTTATTCCCTCCATTTGGTTTCAAATCTCATTGGAGCATCTTTAACCCATTCTGATAAAGCTCAAGGAATATGCTCCTCACCCTCGTGGAGAATCTATACTCTATACTTTGATCTTGGGTCTCGCCTAGATTACTGCAACAAGTCACTAATAACCATGATAAGGCTCATATTACTCTAATAAGTTACCAATTCATCATAGTAAGAATAATAATAATAATAATTATTATTATTATTATTATATTTATATAAACTTTACATCTCTATGTATAAAATTATTTTTATTTTAAATTTTATTAAAAAATTGATACATACAATTACATATATATGTGTTTGACTTTTTTCATTGACATGCTTTATATTTTTTTTTTAATTTAATAACACTAATTATATAAAGATATTATTTTAAATATTAAATTATATGAAGCTCCAAAATATAACGGTTATCGATATAAATTATTATTATTATTATTTTAATTTGTATGATAAAATGAATTTTAATTTATAATTATTATTTATATTTTATATTTTATATTTGTATATAAAAAATATTTGTATTTCTAATTTTTGTTTATTAAGTATATATTCTCAAGAACCATTGTTATGAATATGAATTATTATTATTTAAATTTGTTTATTATAAAAAAATTATCTAATTGTTTGTAATTTTATATTAAAAACAAAAGTACAATTAACTAATTGAATTGAATTAATTTATTATTTTTATTTTTATTTTTAATTGAGTTGAAGTTTTATTTTATTGTTATTTTCTTTTGATATAACTTACTATTTTACAAACACTACAACATTTACCCATAGTGAAAGTTTTAGAACACATTTCAACGCAATTACACCATAAGACATTTCCATTGGTGACCATTGGTTTGTTCTTTATCACCAATCCATTAAATATATCTTTTTAGTGGAGCTTATGTCTTGATAGGATATGTCAAAGCCTTTTGTTTAATCCAAATGCATTTGATGGCCATATTTGCATTCATTTTTCAATTGCTAGAATGTAGCCATTTTATCTCTATAGTTCTCCATTCAATAACCATCTTTGCATTATGTATTGTGAATCCTTGAAATGTGACAATCTTGCCTCCTTAGCCTTGAGAGTGACCACAAAAATATTATTAAATCTTATTTTCTTTGATTTCAAATGTTTTCACCTTTATTTTCTAAACAATTTGGCATGAAAACTATGGATTTTCATTAAAACCAATATAGATTTATTTTAAGTACGCATTTAATATGAGCTAATAGGGATAAAATTTCTTCATGTGCAAAATTATTTTAGAGTGAAAAATACGTGTAAATTTTCATTGTTTAAATTGTATTTTGAATGTTATATAGAGTACATCACTTGTAAGTGCAAAAAGTCTCAGTTGGATTTCGACAAAGAAAACAAATACCTAAAAAAGGACTTAACTGTAAAATACTGAAACCACTTCAAACGTTTTGACTCCCATAAAAACCTTTTTTTTTTTTCAATATCTTTATATGACATATTTTAATATAAATATATCTTAATTAATTAACATAGATCTTCAAAATAGTTTATTTAAATCTTGTGTTGAAATATTTTTGAAAAGTATAATGTTTTAACATCTTACTTACACCTTTCTTTTTACTTCTAATTACTTTATGTGAAATTATATTAAGTCATATGGAAAACTAACTAAACCTGCATAGCATATTCATTTTTGTTTTTTATTACAATCAACGTTGCTTTTCTATTTAGAGAATGCTCTATTTTTATTTTAAGAGGGACATGTGTCATCTCCACATTGAGTACAGTTGGAATTACACATAGCCCTCATATTGTGTTGTACAATGAACCTCTTGACTCAATCAACAAGATGGTATATGACATATTTTTCACTATGAGGAAGGGTGGTAGAGGCAATAAGAATAGAATTAGAAGCATTATGGTTGCAAAATGATCAATCTCCTCAGCATCCCTAAGAGTTTCTGGAGAGCCATTCGTGATTCTAGGATCTAGAAATCTATTATTAAGGATAATTATATGAAACAACTTTCTTTTATGTATTGGTACATGTCTGGGGTGATATCAAACAAGAGTAATAGTTGCGATGTAGCATAGACCCTGCCTCTACCGCTAATTAATTTATTCTATCTATAGAAAGCTTTCCACACAATGAAAGCTCTCAGCACAAGCATTTGTACTCCATATAGCTTCCTCTGCCCATCTTTCTTCGCACATGCTTCCTTCATACAACTAACTCTGCAATCAATAACATTTTCCAGTCAAACATTAACATCAGAAATTGTTATTAATTGATCAGGTTCCATATGCCATATACCTTGATTATATGTGTTGAGGATTTCATTGTGGTGAGGTGTGAAGTTACTCCAAGCCTCTAAATAATGAAATCCTCTGCATAATGGTTATATGGTTATTGTTATAAAGATCTCTTCCACGCAATACTAGTTAAATCAAACCTTCCAATTAAATGATGATTCTAGTAAGTAGTTCTTCTATGTTTATGTGCAGAATGCAAAGGCCTCTACATTTCATAAAAGCCTCATATGAGGTGCTTGTTATTTAAACTACAAAGTGCAAGTCATATGAGGGTATTATTCACAACAAAAAAGTTGTTACTCTTCTCTGTGCCATCTCCTTTGTTTACAGTGCCTTAAGGTCTTTTCAAAATAATTGTAAAAGTTTTATCAATTAATTAATTGTATCTTATGCGTTCTCACTTCATTAATAGTTAGTCACATTTATTTTTTTTAAGAATGGATTGGATTATAATGAAAAGTAAGTATAAATTTACTTTCATGAATTCATCATATGATTTTAAAATGAATAGATACTTCCTTGTATATATATACTTTTTAACAAATAAGATAATAATCAAAGTATTAAGTTATTTCTCAATTTGACAAATTTTAGCAAATAACATAATCCTCAAAGTATTGAGTTATTCCTAAATTTGACATGATATCAAAGTTAAACATTTTCCAACAACACAACTTTTGGTGTTTCACTCATGTTATGTTATGCCATGAAAATCTCTTGGTTGTCAATTACCATTCATTAGGTTTATAATATAATCCATTGGGTTTATAATATAAATTCCTTGGGTTTATTAATCGCATAATGACAAATATTGTCTCGGTATAAAAATCAATCATGGTCAACCATAGTCCAATGTCGCATTTGTTGAAGAATCTAGGGAAAATTAGTGTAGTGTGATTCTTTGTTTTCTTGATAACAATTTGTGATGCACTTTATCTTCTTCTTCTTATTAGTGTGTGTGTTTCATCAAACTGCTACCAAAACAAATAACCAGAACACAAATTTTGGCTCTCTACTAGGGACAAAACCTCTCCACTCTTGAGAGGAAAACCCTTGGCAAGTTTTATCTTATTGAAGCTTCTTATTTGAACAACTACCAAACCCTACACCCTTGACTAGGATATCCTCCAAGCATAAATTAAATCCTTCCTCTTTCTACACTATAACTTCTGGCACATGGACCTATGTCTTTCGGCACTTTTCTCCTCAGCACTTCGTCCTACTTTTGCTGCTTGTCTGAGTTAGCCTCTCTTCTTCTTAGGAGAAACCATAGAAAATTAGGGCTTCTTTAATTTGTTTTAGAGAGGACCTTCTTCGCTTCTTTTGGATACCTTGTAGACCTAGATACATATCTTAATGAGGCTTCTCATGTTGTTGCCTTCAACTGTTGTCAAATCTGCAAAAGTTTACTTGTTGAAGTCTTTGCACGTGTGGAAACAAACCCTAAAATAGTCCCCTTATCCTCGCTGCCTTTTCCTTCCTTCTTCGCTGGATGGGGAGGGCTATAGGCCTTGTTAATTAGCCCAAAACAGAGATATTTGTTACTGTGATTTCCTGTTGTAATGACCGCATGAAGATCCTTCCTTTCTCACATGTGTGGTTATTAATGCCCTAGAAACTGTTTCCTTACCTTTGTTGTTCTTCCTCCTTATCTCGCTGCCCTTGTAGACCCTTTTCCTTGGCTTTCTGCATCCTTCTAGTCCTCTTTCTTTCTACGGATTTCAGAGCACAATTGATATCAAATGAGGAGTGGAAAACCTCTATAAATAGAGGTTTGCCCCTCCTCTTTAGTCCAACTTGACTGTCCATTAGGCCGACTTGATAGTTTCATCATAATTCATATTTTATTCATTATTTGGCTGCTTGGAGACTTTGTTGATGCTAGGAGAGGATTTGACTTGACTTGGAGGTGTTCCCATGACCTTGTATATTGACATACATGATGTAACATGCCCTCAAAGGGTATCATCATAATTACATTTTGAATTTTAATCTCTAGAAGCACTTCAAAATGTGCTTGACCTATTTTCAATGAGCAAAAAACTCATTGGAAAAATAATATCAAAATAATTTCTCTTTTCTTGAATAAATACAATTATCAAAATTATATTTATGAATACCTGGCCTAGTTACATTTCCTTCAACACTCCCTCTTAACTAGGGAGGTATTCATACAACATTACAAGGTGTTTGGCAATTTTCTATCTTAAAGAATTCACATAAGAGAAACCGGATTATCAATCCATTTGTTATAGCATCATATACATCAACATTGTCATAGTGCAAGGCCTTGACTAAAAGCTCCATCTCTTTATGAGAACATGAGATACAATGTTAGCGAGAACAATGATTTATAGACACCTTCATCATTGTCTCTCAAGGTACATACCCACCTGGTTGTTCTCTGAGTATGACCTTCTACGACTATTCTTATCTTGGGTTCCCAGCCCTCAAAGAATATCGGTCCTCTTGTCTACTCTTGTCTTGGATTCCCTACACATCCTCAAAGAGTATCAGATGCTATATTATTACCCAATCCTCCCATTCTTTCTTCCCAATTGATGACAAGAATGTTGTGTCTACATTCCTATTCACGGCCTTCATCTAGACTTACAACTATTAGTCCTAGTCTAGTGCATGACCCATGAAATGGAAAACACAATTGTCACTCCTTTGTAATCAGGGGTGATCCAAAACTCCCTCTTGATCAGGGACCTATCAGATCTCCCTCTTAACTAGGGACTCTTTCCTTCATCATCAGCTTCTTCTTCGTGGGTCCTTCGGCTACTTGATCTCCTTCCTTTCTTGATGTCATGAAGTCTCTGTTCAAACTTCTTATAGGTAGGGCACCATCCATCGATCACTTTCCTCCCTGGTTTGTCATGTCATTACTTCCTTTGAGGAAAGTGGCTTTCATGTCATACATCATGCTTTCTTGTCATGTTGGCTACTCCTTTGTCATCTTGTCCATGCTTTAGAATATTCTTCTCATGGATTCTTCATTGTACTTGCTTGTTTACATGCTTCGACCTAGTAGCCCATCATGACTTCATCCTGATATTTCTTCAACATTTCCTTTTGTTGGATGGTTTCTTCATCACGACATCTTTGTAGAGTAGAATCAGTTATCTACATCTTTTATATCTCCAAGTCCTTCATAGGTGTCAAGGGTCCTTTCTTCCTCTATCAAAGTTGTCTTTCCTTCAAGTTCCTTTCTCGATGATCATGGTGTTTGTCCACATGCTTGATCTCTTTCTTCATTTCTTTCTTATTATGTAGATAGGTCAACCATATAATGCTTCTTGTGAGAGCATTCTTTCATTGCTTGCTTTATGGACTTGTCAACATTTCTTCTTGCTTCTTAGTCAGCAATCTTATACTCCTTATGTGAACATGTTTTTTTGTTGACCTTCATTGCATTGTGGTACATTTCTTTGAGCATGTTCTCAGTGAAATAGATTATTTCATGCTTGATCATGTTATAGAACTATCCCATGACTCAATAATATACAAATGATAACATGAATAAACTTTAATGCATACATACCTCATCTTGATTCTCCTTTGATCATCCTTTGGTGTGGCCCTTCTTGCTTCATCTTAGCTTGCCTACATATCATCCTTTTATTGAATCCCGTGAATGGAATTCCCAATGAGACATCTGCCTTGTTTCATGAACCTTCTTTTGAATATTCCATCATGGGATCTTAAATATCCTTGCCTTGCAAATGTTTCCTTACTTTTGATGATGGAGGTCTTCTAAGATTATTAATCATGATCAATTTTCTTTCATCATGGATGAGGCCTTATACTAGGTGTGCTTATTCTACATGAATATCTTGAGCTATATGTGCCATGCTTCTATATTCTAGAAGATATTTGTAATCATGCATTTTTGTTCTTTTCATAAATGCTACATATTCATGAGTATATAGAACTCTATGTACATCATGTTGATAGATTCTAGAGGATGTTTCTAGCCATGCAATATTAATTTATTCCTACATGCTCCTATCCTACTCAAAACTTTGAAAGAAGTATATAAGTAAAGAGCTTGACCTAGTCATAGTATAGATCTAATGGATCTTCCTTCTTTTGCTTCTTTCCTTCTTCTTTCATCTCTTGAGTTATGTGAGCTTCTTCCCTATTCATTTTGTTGTTTTTGTCCTTCTTAAGCTTAGGAAAATTCCTTTTGTAGTGTCCATATTCTTGGCATCCAAAACATTGGATTTTGGACTTGTCTTTTTTGTTTGTTCTTCGTGGACCAAGCTTGCCAAATTTACCCTTTCTTTTGGCCATGGTATAAAATTCTTGCTCCTTTGATCCCACATCTTCTTTTGCCTTAAGTCTGGTTTCCTATGTTTTGCATAGAGACCACATTTCACTGAGAGTGGTTACTTATTTCTTGGCATATATGCTAGATGTGAAGTTTCCCCACTCCTCAGGTAGAGGATTGAGTACTATAGTTGTCATCTCTTTGTCAGAAATTACTTCCCCAAGCTCTTGAAGTTGATCTCTCATTTCAGATATTTTCATGAAGTAGGGAGTTATTCCTTCCTTTGTTATCTTCATCTTATATAATTCATTCCTCAGAGATATTACTTTTCCAGCTGTGGATACCGAGAATAGCTCTACTAGCTTATCATAAATTTATTTTGATGTCTCAAACTTGGATACATAAGGAATGAGAGTCTTTGATTGATTCTATCAGAATCCTTTGAGCTCTTGTCTCATCCTTATTGTACTTGGATAAGGCTTGAGTCTGTTCCTTAGTAGGGATAGTGATATTCCCTTTGACATGCTCTAGGAGTTCATTCTCCTTGAGTAGTAGATCAATCCTCTTATTCCATGAAAGAAAGTTATTGGTACCTAACAATTTATTTCTTTCCTTGCAAAAAGACATTAATGTATATTCAGAAGGGGACATGTACTTATTTGATAGATTTTGGGATGTAATGGATTTTCTTCCTCCTTGAAGGCTTGATGGCTTATCTTCCTTGGATCTTGATGTTCTTCAAGTTGCCTTCTACATGTGGACTTGATTGATGATGATATTTTCTTGAAGACTTGTAGCTTGTTGTAGGTCCTGCTTCAATCTGCTCCTCTTTGTAAGTGCCTTTATGTAAGGCTCTTCTTTCAGCTTTGTAGACCTCCTTGATGAATGATGGATTGTATACCCTTCTTGTCCTTGAAGTGATTGAGACTTCTAGGGTTGATTCTTCAACTTTGTAGATGCTTCTCCTTGATGAGTGTTCTTGAGTTTCCCCTTAGCTTTGATACCATGTTGAAGAATCTAGGGCAAAGTAGTGTAGTGTGATTCTTCGTTTTCTTGATAACAATTTGTGATGCACTTTGACAATTTATCTTCTTCTTCCATTTGTGTGTGTGTTTCATCAAACTGCTACCAAAACAAATAACAAAAACACAAAGTTTGGCTCTCTTCCAGGGACAAAACCTCTTCAGTTTTGAGAGGAAAACCCTTGGTAAGTTTTCTCTTATTGAATCTTATTATTTGAACAATTTCCAAACCCTAGACCCTTGAATAGGATATCCTCCAAGAAAAAATCAAATCTTTCCTCTTTATGCACTATAACTTTCGGCACATGGACCACTATCTTCCAACACTTTGCTCCTCAGCACTTCGTCCTACTTCTATTGATTGTCTAAGTTAGCCTCTCTTCTTCTGAGGAGAAACCATAAAAAATTAGGGCTTCTTTAATTCATTTTAGAGAGGACCTTCTTTGATTTCTTTTGGGTACCTTGTAGACCTAGACACATATCCGAATGAGGCTTCTCATGTTGCTACCTTTAACTGCTATCAAATCCGCAAAGGTTTAGTTGTTGAAGTCTTTGTATGTGTGGACAAAAACCCTAAAACAGTCCCCTTATCGCCGCTGTCTTTTCCTTCCTTCTTCGCTAGATGGGGAGGCCTTATAGGCCTTGTTAATTAGCCTAAAACAAAGATATTTGTTACTGTGATTTCCTGTTGTAATGACCACAATAAACTCCTTCCTTTCTCGTGCATGTGGTTGTTGATGCCCTAGAAACTGTCTCCTTACCTTCGTTGTTCTTCCTCCTTATCTTGTTTCCCTTGTAGACCCTTTTCCTTGGCTTTCTGCGTCCTTATAGTTCTCTTTCTTTCTACTAATTTTAGAGAAAAATTGATATCAAATGAGGAGTGAAAAACCTCTATAAATAGAGTTTTGTCACATGAATCAGTATAAACAATACCAAAATCTAAGGTTCCCTGGAGATACCTTAAAACACATTTCGCTGCAACCCAATGGCTCTCAAGGGGCTTTGACATAAATTGGCTCAATGCACTGACTGCATAAAATACCAACAATGCCTTTTTACCTTTCAAATCCTTTGCCATTGCCTTTACCAATTTCCCCTTAACCATAATACACGACAAGTGATGCCCACTAGGATACTTCACCCAACATTAAGATTGGAATAAGTGTCCCATGGCCTTGGTCTTATTATGCCTTTATTAACTTTATTACATGAAATTTTAACCCGAGGATGTTACAAATAGCTTAATGTTGTATGTTGCTTTCCTCCACCTCTTGAGCAATGAAGCTTTTATTAACCCAATAGAGCTTAGTCATGCTAAAAAAATTGGTGTCTTGGTTCTTAAAAACCCCGAGCTTGAGATCCAACCTCTATATTCCTCCTCCACATGCGCATTTGACACTCTGCTCCTTTACTGTCTCACTGAATTTTTCATATCTGTAATCTCCTCCTTAGTTTAGGGGAGTGAATAGAGACATGTGAAAATGTAGCAATATTAACCCTAAAAATACAATTGCCAAAAGACTTGAGCACTTAAGGGAGAAGACTACCAATAACAACTAAGGGGAAATAGGAGAATGATGCTCATCACTAGTTAAGTTGAGACCCATTGCCAAAGAGATGAAAACAACCCAATAAAACTAATGCTTCTTCCTTCCATTTCTCTAAGAAGACCAAAATCCCTCAAACATACACTAGACTTCAACACCATAACACAATCAAACTCTAGAACAAAAGAACTAACTAGAAGCAATTAGATACTAGTTATCAAGATTATGAACCTGTAAAAGTGCCAAGACTTGACTTAAGTCCAACATTTTTTGAGTATTAGATATCATTTTTTGGGATTCAACTACATTAAGTAAATCATTCATCTATGACCATTTCCATGAGAGGTAGTCGTAATTGATTAATTTCTCATGATTTTTGAACAGTCCACTTAGCACTTATTGCATCAAGTGATGCTCAGAGGGGTGAAGAAGTGAAATTGAAACTAGTAAAATGAATCACATAACGTCAATCATCACTTCCGGAACTCACACTCAGTAATTAAGGTCACCCACTTCTTCCACAAAATCGATATTCCCAAAATAAAAACTATCAATATAAAACTTTAATCATATTTTGTCCACTATACCACATCTACCCATCATTTCCAGTTTTTCATTATCAAAACTATTTACAAAACAAATTACCTTTACCACAAAACCCACCTCGTACAACTGACTTCTCTACTTCCAACATGCTTATAGGAAGTTTTATCACTATCATCTAAATACAAGAGAAACATCACAAAACTCTCATATATCACTCAATTTAAATGGTATAATAATGAATCTTATTAATACATTCTTATATATAATATTTAAAGAAATTATATTTGACTGTGGTGGCTACGGCAAAATCCCAATCTCCTCTTTAAAATTCCCGAAATTTTGAGATGGTTACACCATACCCTCCAATGCTTTCCCCCAATTTAAACACTTAATGGAACACTGCTTAAAAAGTGATTTATTCAAATCTTTGGAAGAACCGGAGAAAAAGTTGATTCTCGACCGTAATTGTAGAGCCGTGTTTGCTCACAAGCAGCATCAAATGTGACCACGATTGTCAAACACGGTCACTGCGGTAGAGTTTAGCTTAACCGAAGTATTTGAGGAGCAGGAGACCACGTAGCGAGGACAAAGACGCCTGAGTGCACATCCTGATATGACAGAAGAAACGGGGGCGAGTTTTCTCACAACTTTACGGCATTAGATTCGAACTCGGAACATCTCAACAATTCTACAATTCCATCACTCAGTTTTTCGAAATCGGGATAACCCCGTGTTTTGGGTTTTTGCGGTTCAACTAGAAACTCAGGTGAGTACACACCCGATTGTCGAAGCGAATTTTCTTGCTCTGAATTCCAGTGACATTACTAATAATCAATGCAAATTCTTTTTTGCTTCTTTCCATCTTGTACGAATATGCACCGTCGGGTCCTTGTTATTTGCTAGGGTGTTTGAGAAATCCGCTGACGGGTTTAGATGTCTCACTTATATTTGGGTTTGAAGCCATGAATTTTTTGATTTGCAATTTGCATCCATTTATGAACAGTTTTGTGGGAAAAAAGTATGCTGCGTTTGTGGTATTGAAGTCAAGGGTTTGATTTGCTGTCATGTGTAATTTCCTGCTTAAATGTGTCATTTTGGTCCTTCCAATACCATGAGCTATACGTTGTCCTTTAGATGCCATGAACTGATTGGGCTCCGGCTGTTACATGATGATATTGAATATTTTGTATATGCCCTGTTTTTTGCATCTCTGGTTTTCAGTGGTTTCCTGTGCCTTTTATGTTTTATGGCACATTGCAAAATTTTTGGTAAATAATTTAACTCAGAACAAAGTTTTAACATGTCTTTTATCTTTATTGTAATGATACGTACGCTGCAATTAACGTGTTAATTCAGTGTGTATGTGTAAGGTTGCGCGTTTGTTTTCATTATAGAGGTATGTAGAGCTTATGAGCTACACACCGTGTAGGCATTGTGGGCTCATTGAATGAGAGTCCTAATAGGCCACAGGGCTGAGGCCCGTCAGGTTTACGTGGATCATGTGTCCAAGGCCCATAAGTTGAGCCCGTAAAGTATGAAAGACGGTTCCATACAAAGGCATGTATATACAAAGAGTGATATGCGCTATAGGTGGGCGTATGTCAGGTATCGGTCCTCTATAATATTTGATATATGTAATCAATACATGTGTGAGGTTGTTCATTCTGTTCTCACCTTTGCATCCGTTGTGCTCATGGGATGAAAGCCATAGTTGAAAATAACAGTTAGTCGTCTGAGTGTTCCCAAGTCAAATTTGCTAGGCCTTGCTGCCAAGCTAAGTGAACTTGTTCCTCAGTCTGACTCTTTGCCAGTAAATCAAACTCATCAGTAGTGAGTCAAACCCACAAATATTCACACGTCAGACCTCGACCTGCGATTAACTTGGTGATCATTCACTAACCGAAAATACAACTGATAGTTGGATGGCAAAACTCGCCCGCGTCAAATATAAATGTTAAAACGGTCAAGAAAAGCCCTCATTTTGATGATTTTTGCTGCCGAGTCATGTAATTAAAAACCTACACAATTTATCTCATGTAAAGAGAGGAGCTGACTCTGAAATTGGAAAATTCATAAAAGTTCACAGCACTGATTGGAGAAAACTCCAGTTGCATTGATTTTGATTCCATTAAATTGCATTGTTACGGACTCCACTGAGTTGCATTGTAAAAATGGCACACATTTAGGTTTTGTAATACATTAAACCATGTTTCACAAGTATTACAGAATTGTAATGTTGGCATCTACATCATCAAACCCAGCATCCAATATTATTGCAAAAGTCTTGCTGCACATATAAACCTGACCACATTGTTTGATTTTGGGAGAAATTCCAACTCCAGTTGATTGAGATACTTTTACTTAAGATGCAATAGAATCAATCTCAATAACCACACAATAATCGCTGATGCACCATGGTCTATCTTAGCCTTGCTTTGAAATTTTGAATTCAAGTTCAACAGCATATCCTACAATAAGATTGATTCCAGATAGAACATGAACCTAATATTACAAAATAATATGCATGATTATGTTTTCTGTTCCCTGAAAACATGTCACTTAAAAGTTAATTCACAAAACCTGGTGTCCCTAGTATAAGGGAAACATGATTTGTACATAATGAACTATGCAAATTCTATCAGATCAGTGAAAGACAGAGGATTTGCAAGGACATTCTGATGATCACTTTACCAAAAATAGTTAATTAATCTTTGGTCATTATTTAGAACCAGGGCCTTCAACTAGTTATGGCAGACATAAAATAAAATGAATGAGATGTATGAGTGGGCAAAGCAACTTACAACTTTTCCCCAAGCATGAAATGAACTAAAATTGGTCACGAAAAAAGATGCAAACCTTGAAGAGAGATTCTTGGTGAATATGCCATGATGTTCATTTTATTCCAAAACTTGACTGTTGAACAAAGATGCAGATTCTGTACTAAACCAGATTTATTTTGATTCTTCCCTAAATGAGAAATTTAAATATGTTTTCTTAAACGAAATGAAGTAGTCTTTTTAACCTAAACCTGGTAAATATAGAAGTACTTATAAGTTATAAGTAAACAACAACATGTGCCATTCACTGTTGAAGTGACTAATAGGTTTAACGTGCAACAGAGAAAGTTCAAATCACAAAATGGAAATGTTGTTTAGCTGTAAATATTCACAGAAAATATTGTTTAATCAGGCATACACTGCAGAGTAATATATGCCCAATATTGCTCATTAAAGTTTAAACAGAAACCACAAGATGTTGAGCACCACATTGACACAGTAGAATAGTGAATCAGTCAGCACTGGAAGTATTGCTGATCCCAAAGTAAAGAAGATTTTCATGCTAGCTAACCCTCTTTCGAGTGGATAACTCATATGTAGCTGTGTTGTAATTGTAATTAGGGATCTACTTTGCCCCCTAACAGATAGTGTAATATCTCGTTTTTAACCTGTGAAATGTATTGGATCAGATTATGTATAAATCTTAAATGTGTGGCTATAACAACAGGAGCCAAGCCATGCAATCTTAAATAAATGACCCCATTTGTAAATGATGTAAATATGCTAGTATGGATTCATAGTGCAGAGCTCAAGGTCGAGGCCCAACTAGCGAAAATCGAGGCATGTAGATGATGGAAATATACTTCTATGAATCATGTGGCAGGCTTATCACCATGAACTCAAGCTATGTAAATATTAATTCTGGAATATAGTATATAATGGTCCAAGATGGTTGTGGAGAGCATGAAAAGGGCCATGATTCCACCAGAAGGGAAGAGGAATGGGGGCCTATGGCAAAGTAATCCTCTATTGCCATGTGTCAACCTATGATCTATCATCTCTTATCTGTCATGTGCTTTAAATGAACTCATCCACCTCCATTGACTTAGAAACCGATCATTGAATGCATGTAGAGGTTGGTGGGGAAGTCTGCTCATGTAGTTACTGGAGCATGGGCTGAGTAAACTAATTTTGGGGAAGCATAAGAGTACATCATTCTTTTGTTAGAAGGAATATCATCCATCATTTTCTCAACTCTTCCATTGTCATTCATTTCATCACTCTCATGTTCATCCTTTACACTTTTGATGTTATTCTCCATTGCTAACCACAAACCAATGTGGAAATTGATCAAATCAGTATTGTCAAAGCAGAATTTTAGACCTTGGATGAGATATAGGTGGCTGCTGGTGAGCAAAAAGGCTGGGCATGTTAGGAATCTTTTACCAATTGGTTAATGTTGCTAATGGGTCTATTGAGAGCCAAGTTTTATCCTTCCAAGCTATTCCTAGAAGGCATTCAGTAGCAGTGTTCCACCAAGTTTCCTGGATGCTGGGATGGGGGAATGAGGAAATCCACTTGGGGATGTGTAGAAGCACACCCCATATTCTAGGAATGCCATAAGGGATGTTGGGGACTTTGACATAAGGGGCCCTACCCAAAATACTAAGAAATATGAATTAAAATATATGAACACTAAAACATAATTCATTGAAATCTTATATACAACAATGTGCTAATAACATTCATCATTACATATAACCAAATCATCAGAGTTAGAACTGGTTGAGGTTCGACCAATATGGAACTAGAATTGTTTGGTTAATTGGTTTACTAAAAAAAAAAATACATAAAATATGCAAATTATTAATACACATACACCCACCCAAAAATTATGCAAAGTTTTCTCATGTATATAACATGTAAGTGCTAAGCATGGATATAGCAAAATGGTATGGAGTGCGGATTGCAATATATATCTGAAATGAAATACATAGACATTGAGGCTCTAAATAGTTTCTACAGTCCAAAAAACATCATGCTACAACAAATTAGGATCATCAAAACCATTGCTTATGTTAGGATTCTTCTCATTAATATCATCAACCTTTGTCTCGTCTAGCCTTTGCCTCTACCTTGCTCCTTTAGGGACATCAATCAACTGTTGAATTTCCATGACCTTGGGTCTAGGTTAGAGTCTTAAAATCACTGATGCTACCAAACCAAGAATCTCAACCATAAACTACTTTGCACAGCAGAAATATAAAGCAGTAAATCACATCTGCACAATATACACAGCTTTAAACAAAATTGTATAATCCCAATCTTCGTTATATTAAACCAAATTCTGAATAATACAACAGTCTATGGTATACAAGATACAATGACAAATTTTGAATAATACAACAGTTTATGGTATACAAGATACAATGACAAACTTCGTTGCCCAACTTCTATGTCGTATCTTGTCTTGCTGGTCCTTTGCTTTCGTACTACTCACTAGTAGTGCCTTAGTCCATCAAGGCCACTACACATCGAAACTCCAAGAGGGCTGCCTCCTATCACTGCTGCAAGTCATGACTGCTACAATGAACACGGGCTCATCAAACTGCTCTTTAGGCTGGCCAATACCCGAGCTCCAATTTGCCATGCTAGCAACAACTTTAGTCTATCAAAGTGTTGCACTTTGGCACCATCCTTCATCCAACCTTCAGTTGCTCTTCGTCCTTCAAGATAGCTCATCTAGGGCTACTTTGGGTAGTCAACACACTACCCTCCAACCAGCTCTATGACACCCAATCTTGTCACTGCCGGATCTGCACCTAATATGACTTTTCCTCACCTCGGAATGTCATATAAATGGCTCCAATAGGCTGCTCTATAATCTGATCCAATTTGGTCAATGCTTGACCCAACACTTAGCAACAATGAAGAAGATACATACCTTGAAGACTGTTATTCAACACTGCAGAAATCTGATCACTAGTTAGGGCACAACTGCAGCCCATATTCTTCCACCATCTGTGGTCAATTCTGCCTCATAAAACTGCGGTTCCTTCTCCTCCACAAGGTTGGATACTTCGCTGTGTGAGTGGGCTCCTACAACTCCTTGTTTAGGGCTTGTTTGACCCTCAAACTAGCCACTACAAGCCTGCGGCCTCACCATCACAGGACAGTCAACATTTCAGCCTGTTTAGAGATGAATTACCACTTGAAAACAGTCCCAATCTCTCCTTATAAACTCGGCCTAACAACAGACTTCCACGCCCTTCAAAACAGTCACAAGAAAACCCAAATGACTCCCTTTCTCCTTGCTGAAGTATTTTCTTGATTTGTAGCCCTAAAACAAAGATCTCCTTGTTCAACGAACTTTTCTCTTGCTTTGTGTTGCACTTTGGATGCCTAAAATGACTCCATATTACCTTCTATATATACCATGAAGGAGGGCTCCCATAATGTCATGTTTAAAGCAACACGGCCACTGGATTCTTCAAGTCGGCCTACTTGACACACACTAATAATTATGTTAACTTCAAAAATTCATATCTCTCTAACGACAACTCGGATTTAGACGATTTTTGATGCGTTGGAATCGTCTTTTCGAGCACTATCATCCTCATCCATCACATGACGTGAATCCATCATGGTTTTGCCCCAAAACACCATGGGTGCCAAAATCCCATACTTGGGTTCCAAGCCCACAAGCTGCCCTTGTGACTCTTTGTCCTCCAAACCCTGAACCCTAGGGTTTGGAGTACCTCCCAAGCTACACAAATCAACACTCCCTCTTAGTGAGGGAGGTACTTCCAAGACTAGGAAGTATCTCATCATCATCATCACTGCTTGCAACACTTGCCCAACTCTTGGCACTCACAATCGCAACAATCCCTGTATGGTGAACTACGCCCTTCTCAGAAGTGTCATTGTCACTGTTGGAAGCAACCTACTTCTTCTTCTTATCTTGTAACATCTTCCACTCTTTCCATGATTCCTTCTTGGCAGTTGTAGGAGCACCCTTGCTCACCACTGACCACGCGCTCTTCTTGGGTTGCAGAGTCTCCCTCTAAATCTGCAAGCTCCCTCTCGAACTAGACTCCTTCTGAGTCTCTAGAACCTGGACCTTCTCGGGAAAGTGTACCTTCTTCTCGGGAACTTGTGCCTTCTCATTTGAAGCTTGCACTTGCTCCTGCTTCTTTGGAACCTGCACCCGTCCCTGCTTCTTTCCATGATCCTCAGTTCGGCAGTCAACCTATAGAGACCATGCTCTCTAACTCCGAGTACAATCCCATCAGACTTAGAGCCTCTGAGCTTGAGTCTTGGCTTTACATCCTGGAACAAGACCTCAAACCCCTTCTTCTCCATCATTGAGACGGAGAGCACATTATATCTGAGTCCTGGTACAAATAGTACATCCTAGACCCGCATCATACGTCCTGTCCCCATTCTGAATGACACAATGCTTGATCCTCGGATCTCCAATTGACTCTTGTTGCCTAACATCATGTACGACTTCGAGTCCTATCTAGCTAGAGCCTCAAAAATATCCTGTGAACCTGTCAGTTTCTTCGTCACACCACTGTTCATGTACCATCCATCCTCTTTAATAGTACTCTGCGAGAAATGAGAAATCATAACAAAATCCTCCTCTTCGTCTTCCAATCTTCTAGTGAGCTCATCCATCTTTGCTTTATTGGCAATAAGGGCAGCCTGCTTCCCTTTTCTTTTCTCATCATCTCCCTTCTTCTTCTTCGGACATCTCGATGAAAAATGACCCATCTCGCCACAGTTGAAACACTTGACTTTACTCAAGTCCTTCTTGTGCTTACCCTTCATTCGTGATGCAAGTGCCACGTCATCATCTGAAGCTTTCTGCTTCGGCTGAAGATCCTTGTCTCACAACTCTTCCTGAATGAAGTCATCCCACAACCTATCTCAGTTTGGTAGCTTCTCTTTGGCAACAATTCCTTTGATGAAGGGCTTCCATTCCTCGGTGAACCCTTTCAAGGCAATCCTTACCATATCTCCATCTGAGACAGTCACACCGATGGTAGCAAGCTCATCTTTGACCTGAGACAATCTCGTCAGATACGAGGTCACACTTTCACCCTTTAACATCTTGGTGGACTTCAGCTTATCCTCCAATACCAATACCCGATTCTTGTTCTTATTCTAGAACAAATTTTGAAGAGACACCCACATCTCATGTGTGGTGTTCTTCCCGAACAAATGAGGTATTAGGGCATCCCTCACACCATCAAGGATGATCAATCTTGCCCTCGCATCCAAATCTTCCCATATTTCCAGCTCCTTAGGGTCTGTTGGCTTCTTGATTTCTTTCTTGGCAAAATCCCAGATCCTGTTGACTTGCAATATAAACTTTATCCTTTCCTTCCATGGACTATAGTTGGACAACCCCTCCAACCTGTCCTCATATCGGATACTTGCCTGCAACTTTGACATTGTAGTGAACCCTTCACTCACAATGTGACCAACTCCCTCTCATGCTGTACTTCATTGCGCACAACTTTGATTTACTTACTTCCAAAGTAGCTTAGACACCCTCTGATACCATGTTGAATTTCCATGACCTTGGGTCTAGGTTAGAGTCTTAAAATCACAGACGCTACCAAACCAAGAATCTCAACCATAAACTACTTTGCACAACGAAGATATAAAGCAGTAAATCACATATGCACAATATACATAGTTTTAAACAAAATTGTACAATATGTACAATCCCAATCTTCGTTATATTAAACCAAATTCTGAATAATACAATAGTCTATGGTATACAAGATACAATGAAAAAATTTGTTGCGCAACTTCTATGTCGTATCTTGTCCTGCCAGTCCTTCACTCTCGTATTGGTCACTAGTAGTGCCTTAGTCCATCAAGACCACTACACATCAAGACTCCAAGAGGGCTGCCTCCTATCACTGCTGCAAGTCATTTCTGCTACAATGAACATGGGCTCATCAAACTTCTCTCTAGGCTGCCCAATACCCGAGCTCCAATCTGCCATGCTAGCGACAACTTTAGTCCATCAAAGTGTTGCACTTTGGCACCGTCCTTCACCCAACCTTTAGCTGCTCTTTGTCCTTGAAGATAGAATGTCTAGGGCTACTTTGGGTAGTCAACACGCTGCCCTCCAACTAGCTCTATGACACCCAATCTCGTCACTGCCGGATCTGCACATAATATGACTTTTCCTCACCTTAGAATGTCATATAAATGGCTCCAACAGGCTGCTCTATAATCTGATCCAATCTAGTCAATGCTTGACCCAACACTTAGCAACAATGAAGAAGATACATACCTTGAAGACTATTATTCAACACTGCAGAAATATGATGATTGGTTAGGGCACAACTGCAGCCCACATTCTTCCACCATGTGTGGTCAATTCTGCCTCATAAAATTGTGATTCCTTCTCCACAAGGCTAGATACTTCCCTGTGTGAGTGGGCTCCTACAACTGCTTGTTTAGGGCTTGTTTGACCCTCAAACTAGCCACTAAAGGCTCGCGGCCTCACCATCACAAGACATGCAACATTTTAGCCTGTTTAGAAATGAATTACCACTTGAAAATAGGCCCAATCCCTCCTTATAAACTCGGCTTAACAACAGACTTCCATGCCCTTCAAAACAATCACAAGAAAACCCAAATGGCTCCCTTTCTCCTTGCTGAAGTAGCTTCCTGATCTACGACCCTAAAACATAGATCCCCTCCTTGTTCAATGAACTTTTCTCTTGCTTTATGTTGCACTTTGGATGCCTAAAATGACTCGATATCACCTTCTATATATACCATGAAGAAGGGCTCCTAAAACATCATGTTTGAAGCAACACGTCCATTGGATTCTTCAAGTCGGCCTACTTGACACCTAATAATAATTATGTTAACTTCAAAAATTCATATCTCTCTAACGACAACTCAGATTTGGATGATTTTCGATGTGTTGGAATCGTCTTTCCGAGCACTATCATCCTAATCTATCACATGCTATCAATCCATCATGGGTTTGCCCCAAAACACGATGGGTGCCAAAACCCCATACTTGGGTCCAAACCCACAAGCTACCCTTGTGGCTCTTTGTCCTCCAAACCTTGAACCCTAGCACTTGGAGTACCTCCCAAGCTACACAAATCAACATCAACACCATCCAATTTCGATGACATTGTCTAATCCAAGCCTTAAAATATGGTAGGAAAAGCTTAACATCCCCAATTAGTGATTTTGGCTTGAGTGTGTTAGAAAATCGGAAAGGCAGAAAGATTTTATTATGTTGATAATTGATATTATTATGTTCTTATTAGCTTCTTTATGTTCTTCCTTTATCTTTTTCACATTAAGCAATCATCAAAGCAAAAACATGAAGATCATGGACACCAGATGTAGGCACTCAGTCAGGGCTAAAACCACTTTATAGGGGAAAACCCAATAAGAACTCTTCCTTCAGTAGATTCAAATTGAGATAGACTAAGAACCTAGACCAAAAGATCTTCCTTCTTCACCAAGTCAACTCTTCCTTCTGATAGATGATCTCTTCCAAAGTTGTCAAGTGCCAGCTTCTCAAATGCAGCTTCAACCCAAAATTTTGACCCCCAGCTTCAAAACTTCGACCCAGCTTTAGGACTGCAATTTCGATCTAGCAACTTCAGTAGCTCCAGCCTAGTAGCTTCACAACTTTGACCTTGATGCAACTTCACAGCTTTGATGCAGCTTCACAACTTCGACCTTGATGCAACTTCACAGCTTCGATACAACTTCACAACTTCGACCTTGATGCAACTTCACGCTTCAATGTAACTTCACAACTTTGATGCAATTTCCTAGCTTTGATGCAGCTTTAGAATTTTGTTGCACACGAGAGAGAGAGAGAGACCCAAAAACTTTGATTCCAACTTCCTTTTTGAACTTTGCACTTTTTCTGCTCCCAGCTACTGCAATTCGAACTTGTGTGAGATGTGTTTCCAAATGAGTCGAGTTGCTCCAATATATAGTGAGTTTGTGAGGTCGAATTCCCTTGTTGAGGCCAACTTGTCCTTTCTTGAGGCCGACTTGGTGGAGGAGGCCTAATTGACTTATTTTACAATAAAATAAATTTCTTTCTTGACAAATAAAGCCCAAGAAGGGTCTTTTACATTATGGCATGGACAATGACACTTGACATAAACCCTAGAAGCATGCAATGGAGGCTTTGACCTATAAACAATTGAACCAAGCATGATACCCATGTTTTAATAAGTCAATTTATTTAATAATAAATAACAATTATAAAGACAGACACTAGTTACATTCTTCAACACTCCCTCTCAACTAGGGAGGTATTCATAATTACCTATATTTATAGGGGTACATGGAAGATCTCCAAAATGAACTACGAAGAGTTGTAGCACACTCAGTGCTGCGGACTGGATTTCTGACCAGGGTAATCTATCTGGGTGGGACTCAGATGGACTAAAGCTTTCAGCTAGTCTAGGTACCATTAGGCTTACTAAATAACCATCAACCCAGGGATCTAGGTGCGTATCCAAGGTCAGAGCTCCAAGACCAACGCTACCCTCCCTCTTCGGGATCTAGACATCAACACACATAGATGGACTAAAGCTTTCAATTAGTGTAGGTACCATCAAGCTTACTAACTAACCATCAACCCAAGGATCTAGGTGTGTATCCAAGGTCAGAGCTCCAAGACCAATGCTACCCTCCCTCTTTGGGATCTAGACATCAACACATATAGGCCAACCAGATGTCCTCCCAAGCATCCACCATTAGATGCTTCATATCTCCCTAATAAACTAGATATATCCATTTGTCCAAGCATGCTTCCAGAGCGTTCATCCTTCTTATGGAGAGATTTATATGTACAAACACAAACTCCAATCAACAATAAATTATCAAATATACATATACAAGTAAACACAAACCTTTGAGATCCTTAATCACCTTAATGCCAATTATATCAAGTTATTCATATGCAACTAGTCGAAATATTTTCTTCTTTCATTTCTTTAGCAACATCAAGACATCCTTAATATGTTGTAGTACTTTATTCTCTGATTTCTTCTTCTAGGTATCCATCATGACAATCATAATATGCCCTCCCTCTCCACTGGGGACATCAACTACTTCCTTTTTCTATAACATCGAAGAGTCTTTCATGGCTCCATTACTTCTTATAGTATCAAGGTCATCTTGATCATCACCATCCTTATAGCTTTCTTCATCATGCTCATACAAACATCTTCATTATCTTAAAGATTATGTACCTACAAAAACTTGAATAGTAAGTACAACCAAAATACTTATACAAAAGCATGAAGTTAAGTATATCAAAATTATGTCAATAAAATGGAAGCATCAAAACAATCAAATGCCGTAGACATCAAATACCTAAACTTAGGTAGGTTTATAATCAACAAAAGTTACATACTCAAATTCTAGACCTCATCATCAAAACTTAAAGCAATTCAATCAAGATATCAGTCTCATTATATCTAGGGCCTCTATTATTTTCAGAGATTGATGACAAACTCTACATAGACTCTACATAGATTCCATCTTGGAGACACAAAGCCTTAGATATCAGTAGTTAATAACAATCCTACCATGCATCTAAGGTTTTAATTATGTTAGACTCTATTAGGGTTTGTTCCAAACCATAGATTTTATTATCAAAACTAAATTATATCGAAAAACAATATCATCATATCCTAGAATATCAATCTCTACTAGGGCTTTGTTACAAACCCTAGATTTCACAAACATAAGCATCAATAATTAGGTTAACATACTCACATATTCATGTACTAACATTTTTCATCAATGTCTACTAGGTAAACCAAAGGCACAAGTATCAAAGATAGAAATACAACGAATTTTCTCCAGGCTAGGGTTTCGATCATACACCTAGAGATTCATTCACAGGACTTCATTTTAGCTAGTACAAGGGCTTTGCTTATAAACCCTAATTTACCAAACCTTAAAGATCTAGTGTTTCAATACATAATGTAGATATTAGCAACAAACCCTAAAGGGCTAGGGTTTCTATAATAATATCAAAACATCAAAAGAATAGGAATTCTAGATTTCATCAACAACCCTAAATAGACTAGGGCTTCATCATCAATATTGACACACTTTTAGGTTAGGGTTTTATAATGAACCTTTTTAGGGTTCCACAAGAATGATCAAATGATAATATAGTGAGGGTAGATTCATTCTTAATGATTAATCACCCAAACAAGAATATTTGGGATTCAAAAACCCTAGACATAACGATGTCAATAATGTAAAGCAAATTTTAAAAAAAAATGATTGTACCTTTTGCATGCAGAGAACTTTACCACAAAGTTTATAGTCTAAGGCATACCTTTGAGTTGTTCTTTAAACCTTGTAGGACATCAAATCTTGACAGGCTTCAATAGAACTTCTTTCATGCTTCAAGTCTATCCTTTGAAGTCTCCTCCATAATCCTTGAGCAATCAGCGAGCTTTCCTATCCAAGGAAAATATAAAGAGAAAGGTTATTTGTATACAATACAAGTAAGTCTTGCTGTAAGGAGGAAACCGAACATGAAAAGTTGAAACCAAGAATAGAATACTTATCTTTTTGTAAAATGGTGGAGGCTCCCTCTTAACCTAATCCTTTTCAGGGATACTTACAAGCTTATAAAAATGAAAAATGTTCTAACAAGACATGTTAGACCTATAAACTCTAGAAATCAAAACATAAAGGAAAAACAATTCAAAACAAAAATAAAAGACCAAGAGGGCTATGTGAAAGAGAGATGACTTAGTAGTATAAGTTAATGAATTTTGATTTTGCGGTCTTGTTTTTCTTAGATGGATCTTTATCAACAACATTTGCATGTTCTCTCTCTCTCTTCTTATTCCTTGGATTCTCTGCACAATGACTTTTGTATTGACACATCTTGTAACTATTGTAACATTCGATCTTTGATAGGTTCGCTTTCTTCTTTGGTCTTTTGAACTTCTTGAAGGTTCCCTTCTTGTGATGAGTAGAATAGGCATTTGAGGTGTTTTCTTCTTCCTCCATCTTGTTGTTTACTAACGATATTTTGGCTTCTTCTTGACTACACGCATTCAGCATTTGTTCAAATGTTGGAGTATCGTTCCAATTGTTAAGTCTTGATGCAAAGGCACTCCAAGATTTTGGTAGTCCTAGAAGGGCAGTAATTACGAGCTCCTTTTCTGGGACAACTTCATCTATTGCTTGCATTTCATCTCTATTTCTGGATATCCTTATAAAATATGATGAAATGGTATCATCATTTGTCGTCTTAACAATTTTTAGTTCATTCTTGAGGTTGCTATTTGACCAATGTTCTTGATTGTGAATGACTTGGAGCGAGCCGCATAGATTTCCTAAGCGGAATTTATGTTGGATATGTATGGAATTAGGTTATCCTTAACTCCATCTACTATAAGGTTCATAGCCAAGATTTTGATTTCTCTAAACTTTGCTTTTTCTGGCTCACTTGATTCATTTGTAGGCTTCTTGATTTTTCCTTGAATGAGATCCAAAACTTTATTATTTTCGAGAATGAGGTCTATCCTCTTTTTCTAGGCCTTGCAGTTGGAGGCTCTTTCTAATTTGTTTTCTCCCTTCATTGAGTTTGACATAGTTCCTGTAGATGGTAGACTTATCTCCTTATATCATCCCCCTTTAATGACCTTTTCTTGATCTCCTTTTTCCTTAATAGATTTTGTGACCTGCCTTTTTCGTCCTTCACCTCAACTCCGATACCATGTTAGAAAATCGTAAAGGCAGAAAGATTTCATTATGTTGATAATTGCTTGTGATATTATTATGTTCTTATTAGCTTCTTTATGTTCTTCCTTTATTTCTTTTTCATCAAGCAATCATCAAAGAAAAATCATGAAGATCATGGACACTAGATGTAGGCACTCAACTAGGTCTAAAACCCCTTTATAGGGGAAAACCTTGTCAAAACTCTTCCTTTAGTAGATTCAAGTTGAGATAGACCAAGACCCTAGACCAAAAGACCTTCCTCCTCCACCAAGTCAACTCTTCCTTCTAATAGACGATCTCTTCCAAAGTTGCCAAGTGCTAGCTTCTCAAATGCAGCTTCAACCCAGAATTTCGACCCCCAACTTTAGAACTTCGACCTAGCTTTAGGATTGTAGTTTCAATCTAGCAACTTCAGTAGCTCTAGCCTAGTAGCTTCACAACTTCGACTTTGATGCAACTTCACAACTTTGATGCAACTCACAGCTTCGACCTTGATGTAGCTTCACAAATTCGATGCAGTGTCCCAACTTCGATGCAACTTCTTAATTTTGTTGCACATGAGAGAGAGAGAGAGAGAGAGAGAGAGAGAGAGACTTCGATTCCAACGTCCTTCTTGAACTTCGCACTTTTTCTGCTCCCAAGTCCCAACTACTACAATTCAAACTTGTGTGGGATGTGTTTCCAAATGAGTTGAGTTGCTCCAATATATATTGAGTTTGTGAGGTCGAATTCCCTTGTTGAGGCTGACTTATCCTTTCTTGAGGCCAACTTGGTGGTGGAGGCCTAGTTGACCTATTTTACAATAAAATAAATTTCTTTCTTGAAAAATAAAGCCCAAGAAGGGTCTTTTACATTATGGCATGGACAAAGACACTTGACATAAACCCTAGAAGCCTACAATGGAGGCTTTGGCCTATAAACAATTGACCCAAGCATGAGACCCATGCTTTAATAAGTCAATTTATTTAATAATAAAATTTCTTTTTCTTTCTATTGATAAATACATTTTAATATGACTCAAGTACAATTATGAAGACCGACACTAGTTACATTCTTCAATAGAGTGAAGAGTAAATTTTTGCTGATATCATGAGAAAGGAATTCAACAATCAACAATAGTAACATTGGGGCACATAGAGACCTTGGTGCTCTTGATTAAAGTCCCATCCAATATCCTTGTACATGATAGAATCCAAAGGAAATGTTGTGTTTTTGTATCAGTCAAAGCATCCTAAAAACTATTAGGTTTGTTGAATTTTGAATGGGATGTGAAATTCTACTTTCTCCATGTGAAGGCTTATGAGGTTGGAGCTACTCTAAAAGATCTTGGAACAATTAATGGTAATGTTAAAAATTGAAGTAAAATGATAGAAAAGGATGGATAGATAAAGGAGAATATTGATTTTTACTACAAGTATTCAATATTATTGATAAGTGCCAGGGGGAGGAGTTAAAAATATGGACTTTGGTGAAATAGGAAACATGGGAGTGTCTCATTTTTCGAGGGGAATGTTCCCTATCGTGTTCCTTGTGGCCCCCCAAAAG
Organism: Pinus tabuliformis; assembly: GCA_031772625.1. Lineage (NCBI taxonomy): Eukaryota > Viridiplantae > Streptophyta > Pinopsida > Pinales > Pinaceae > Pinus > Pinus tabuliformis. The sequence continues at coordinate 1,295,240,838 of CM062809.1, forward strand.
GGGAAATGGAGAAATGCCTCCCTTAGAGTGCCCACATCTTGGGGGCATGGGAAGTGCAGGGGTGTGTCCCATACCCTTGGGAACATGCCCTGATGTAGCATTGTTCAACTGATTGGATTCATTTGACAATAATGAATTGCATTAGAATGTGGGGAATTTCTCCATATGTGCATTTTCCAAGTAAAAGCTTCCAAATATAAAAATTGGACCAAGAAAATGCAGACAACAACCACACTTGTGGCCCTAGCCCTACAAGTGGAACATGCCCCTCAAGTAACATCCTCCATATCAACCTCCAAATAAAATAATGTGAATATGAAGTCAAGGAGGTGAGGGCGCTCTTCAATGTGGCTAAAATAATAGCAAGTGTAGCTGAAATAAGCATGCAAAAATGTTGAAAAAACACCTAGGAGAGGTGCAACCGAGAAAAGTGTACAATGGAGCCACCTCAACCCACCAAAAAATATAAGGTATCATCCATAGGAAGTTTACCTGCAGAGAATGTGCTAATGATAGTTGCACTTCTCATCTAAAAACAAAGAAAATTTTCCTCCATAACAACTTCCATAATAATGTTCAACCAACCTAGGGAGGTGCACCTTAGAGAAGTGTGCCATCTTGTCCAAAATAATAAAATAATACATGCATGCCTTAAAATTAATGCCAAAGAGGGGAGTACCGACTCCATCTAACTATCAAATACGCTCCCCATTACACATCCAACATAAGAGGACCATGTAGAACAACCCTTCCTAGTTTCAAATCAACATTATAAAACATGGTCACTATGATGCTCCAAGAAGAATATAACTCATGAAGTAGCAAGCACCCAAATGTCAAGAGAATGATCCAAAGCCATGAAAGTAGCATCCATAACTAGAAGAAGACCATCAATGATGAGCGTCAACCATAGAAGAATGAGCCTCTCCAACCCACAACACCCACTCAATAAAGAAGCATCTCCAATTAAAGAAAGATAGTATGTCCTCCCAATCCATCCAAAAAGCTCAAAGGGACCAGATGTAGACTCTATCAATGTGATGAATCACAATGTTGAACTTCGTACAATGAGGTATGACACAATCTAAAGTCCAAGCTGATCTATGACATTGGCTTAACTTGTTTTATTCCCAATTCAGTTTTGTGTAGCCTCTTCACAACCCTTTCAACTTCTCCTACAAGCTACCATGTTGTTTTATGCAACAAAATATCTGCTTCTAGATTCTTCTATATGCATTCACATGGGTTTATTAAAAAATTAGCCCACCATTCTGTTGTGGCCACCAACAACCCCCCTCCTTCTTTAGTATTAGCAATAACACTAAACAAGTGGGGACCCTTAGTAAAAAATTCAAAAAATTTTATAATTTTTTTTTGTATTATACTCCTTAAAAATACATCGCACGGAGAAGAGTAAAACATTTCTTTATGAGCACAATAAAATACTGTGAAGAAACGACGCGAAATTCATCGCATCGCATATATTAAGAAGCACCCATAAATGAAGATCTTAAGAAATCTCCGATGGCCGATATGCGACATCGCATATTGCAACATCACATAAACAACACACAATAACTTAACGAATTGCAACGATCTGCGATCTGCGATCTTGCGATAAACGCGATGCTGCGATCTTGCGACAACGCGATAACGCAATTCTGTGATAAACTGATCAGGAAACTCTACGATGACACATCTTGATAATGCGATCCACAATGCTGCGATGCGAGTCGCAGAAATCACTCATCGCAAATTTTCCTCGGTTCAACATTCAAGAAAAGCTGTCCCTAAACCAAAAATTGGGCGCGCGCCTTAAAGGAAATTAATGAATGTACGCCAAAGTATTCATGAATGACAGTTTTGTGTTTTTCGAAGAGTTAGTTCACTATGGGTGTCATGATTTTATACATTCGTAGAGCTTAGAGCTTTCGTGTCAAAATTTATTATCATTACTCTTTTCCTTTGCGTGAACTGCAGGAATGAAAAACAGGAAACAACATGAAGCAATGTGCAGGAAACATCTAAGGAAAAAGGGAAAGCGTCAATGCTCGGAGAACAGAGAAGAGATGTCCTCATAAATGGATACCGCATGCAACAGAAACGCAGATTTCAGAGTATTACTGAAAAGATGCTGATATCAATAGGCGATTCGACACTCAAGGTCAAAAGCTCACAAAAGCAGCATGTTTACAAAATTCTGAAGCTTATGCCCGGTAAAGGAAAAAGCGCTAAAGGCGGAAAACGCACCAGAAAGGCCCAGATCAATTGGGTTGTTACCAAAAATATCACCCAGCCAGAGGATGATTCCCAAAAATATCTTCTAGTTTACTAAAAAAGTGGTGCCAGCGCTTGCCATTTCTATTTGCGTAGGTCAAGCAAAAGCAGAAAACAACCAGCCGACTCTTCCCAGGCAAATGTTGAATGCTCGCAACATTAAGGAGCAGATGCAGAAATAGTTAGGAATTAGATTCAATTTTTAGAAATAAGTTTGCTTAGATAAAGGGCGGTCATTTAAACCGTATCCTAAATTTATGTAATTAAGTTATTTAGTTAGCAGTATTTAAACCCTTCTCATGCATTTAGAGAAGGGTCCAGAAATTTGTCAAAAACTTGTCCTCAGAACATGCACTTTTGCACCCTCAGAGGAGGTTTTGATGAATGAATGGATCAAGGTTTATTGATGTTTGTATTTGATATTTGCTACTTGTGTTGCACTTCTGTACTCTTGGTAGATATTAGAACAAGGAGAGATAAATCATTGTTGCTTGAAGCTTATGAGTAGGACCACTCATAAATGGTACTTTTATCTCTTGACCATTTCTGCTTATATTCTTAAAGTGGTATACAGTTTTTTAGTTGTTTATATGTTATTGCATGAATGTTTGAGTTACCATTTGGCACTTTTGTACGATGGAGCCATTTATTTATGTTTGATATATGAATAACTTATTATGCGATACGCTGTTCACAACTGTTTTGCCTAACTTTTTATGCAAAGTGGTTCATCTTAATTGATTTCCATTCTTATGATAGCTGAATGATCTTTATTACCAGTTATTATTTGAAATCTCTTTAGATCGCATAATAGAAGAAATACATCCCGGGTTAGCATAGATTAGATGTGCTGTTTTCATTAGATTACAATAGCATAGAATTAGATTAAAGTAGCTTAGATTAGAACTCTTAGATCAACATCATCAAACTCTGCACACACACACACCCTTAGATTGGGAAATTGGTCCCATTATCCCCAGTCGGACCCGCTATACCAAACGGATAAGGAGCTGCCAACCAAGGTCCGGACCGGGCGGGTATCCCCCTTGTTGTCGACCCGATTTTCGGGGCCTCAACATATTTGGTGCTAGAAGGAGGGCCTGAACTATGAATGGCACCTAAATCAAAATCTAAATACCATTCTGAGAGTAAATCGCCCTCATCATCTCCCCCGACTTCTCCAGTATATTTAAATCCAGAGTCAGAAGTCGCTCGAGTATCAATCGCTGCTACACACCTTGATATTTCAGACCAATCTACCATTAAACCTCCTGGAGTTGAATCTCTGATTCACAAACTTCAGGGATTTTCCATTTCTCCTCAGAGGTCTGATAAATCTCAAAGCAGTGTGACTTCGCAGTACAATCCTGCTCATCCCCTAACCAGGTTAAAGAGTGAAAAATTTGGCATCCAGCCAACTGAGTTGCCTCTTCCCACCAGGAAAAGAGCGAGGAAATCACCACAAGAGTCTAACAGTGAGACTCTTTCGTCCACATCGCCCATCTCAACTACCTCACCGCGAAGTCAACCACCCACACCTCCATTCCAAACCATCATCCATCCGTCTACCGGAACTCCCACAACCCCTCTTCAATCCTCTACGATAATAGTATCCTCATCTTCCCAGCCACAGAGATCATCTTCTACACTTTTCTCTACTAGCAGCTCAACAATGGCCCAGTCTCCATGGAACAACCCTGGGGCAGTTTTAATGCCCGCGCCCTTGAGTCAAATACCGGCCCATCCTGAGAAATGGCTGCCCAAATTCAATCCAGAAGCAGGGATGCTAGCAGAAGAACACATAAACAATTTCATGCTTTCTATCAATCTCAACGGAGTTACTAACGAAGATGCTGTTGTTCAGCTTTTTCCCTATACACTGCAAGGGACAGCCGGGTCATGGTATTTCTCATTACCCTTCGGGTCTATCACAAGTTGGGATATCTCCCAGAATCAATTCCTTATCAAGTTTGGTGATGACAGATCAACGGCAACGTTAATCAATGACCTATTCAATCTTAAGGCCCAAGCTAAAGAACCTATCAAAGATTTCGATTTACGATTCAATAAAATCCTCAACAAAATTCCCACTGCTTCCCAACCCAGCGAAGAAGTATGATGTGAATGGTATATTACTGCTTTACCATCAAACATAGCAATCTTCGTGGATAGAGCAAATAAAACAACTTTAGTTGAAAACATGACAGAGGCGATAGCGGTAGAGAAACGCGTAATAGCCCTGGAAAAGAGATCCGCGATAGAGGAACGCAAGTCTAAAAAAGTCACCTTCAAGGAAGACTCCAAGAAGAAACAAACAAAAGACCCTTTCGATTTGGAAGGATTGCAGAAAGTATTGAAGACCATGTCTAATGAGATGGTTGACATAAAAAAACAAGTAGCAGAAACTTCTTTAAAAAAGCCCTACAGAACTTTTAAAAGAGGTCCTTCAACGGATGCAAAACCACCCAATGCTATCTCTAATGCTGAAACTGAGGAAGAGGAAGAAGAAGAAAGTGCCACTGAAGGGCAGACCGATGACGAAGAAGTTGTGGAATTACAAGGAGTGGAATTACAAGGAATGTGGGATTTCATCCTCCCACAAGAAGAAGATCAAGAAGTATTTCCGGTTAGCACACGAAGCGAAAATCAGCTTAATCCTCCCCAAACTACCCCTAAGCAGAAGAGCGCAAGCCCTACAACAAAAGATAAAGTCGCAACAAAGAAAACAACCACTAAAGCGACTCAATCTAGCCCAGTCCAAGCAGATCAAACAACTCCATCAAAAACACTGATAGTGTCGGATGAAATGGAGTACAATATTATTGATGACATGAAAAAGACTAGGGCTAATATTACCCTTTATGAATTGAGCAAATTGAAGCATCAGCAGAAAATAATGATGAAAGAATTACATGCCGTGCCTATTGTACCTTTGCCTACCACTGTACTCTCTCAAGCTTCCCACAACATGGGAAGACCTCCAACTAACGCGATCAATAAGATTGATCCAAATGATATCGCCTTGATTGGAGGAAGATCAAGATCTCACACTCCCCCGTTTCTTCTCACTTATGAAATTTTCAACAAAAATGTGCACAATTGTTTGGTAGATTCCGGTGCTTCATTGAATATTTTACCCAGATCAATATGTGCTAAGTTAAATGTTCAACCACAAAAATCTGCAGTGCGCATAGTTCAGCTTGATCGATCTCAAGTCGAAGTGATTGGTGAAATTAATCAAGTAACCATAAGATTGTCATCTAACCCGAAGGTATGTCAGGTTATTGACATTCTAGTGGCTGATATCCCAGAATTCTATGGCTTAATTCTTAGCAGGGATTGGTCCGAGAAACTCCATGGATACTTTGCAACCGACTGGTCGCACATGTGGTTACCCTACAACGGTAAACCGAATCAAATAAAGGTTGAACGAGAGTTACACCAGAAGTACATAGTAACGGAATTAGAGGGAGAAAATGAAGCTGTATCGTATAACAATAGTATCATAGGCAATTACTCGGTAGATTCTTTTCTCGGTAATTTCAATGCTCACACATCACCTTACTTAGAAAATTCAGTTTTGTCCCAAGTCGAAATTTTTTCCCAAACTAATAGTTCAAAGTGTGTTAATTTTGTAGATAAACTTGTAAATACATCTTTGTTTTGGAAATTATATTTCGATGGCTCTAAATCTAATGAAGGAGTAGGAGCAGGATGCGTTCTGATTTGTCCAGAAGGAAACAAGACCATGCTAACGTGCAGACTCGAATTCAATTGCACAAACAATACAGCAGAATATGAGGCCTTGGTGCAAGGCCTATACAAAGCAATCGGGTTAAACGTTAAGTATCTTCAAGTCTTCGGAGACTCTGAGATTATCGTCAAACAGGAACGTAACACTATACATTGCCTATCAGGTCATTTAAAACACTATCAATCTTTAGTACAAGATCTGAATGAGCATTTCATAGCATTTAATATTTTTTCAATGCCGAGACTCCAAAACACAAGCGCAGACCTTTTGGCCAACGTAGCCTCTAGGCTTATTCCCTCCGAAGATTTTAGTCCAGATAGATTCTCAATAGAATTAATCTTTAGACCGTCCATCCCTGACAACATTACAAATTGGAGAGTATTCAATGACGATCCTGATATTGTAAATTTCCTCACTTCTGAAGGATCCTACTCCAATCAGATAATTGACGAAGACCATCACGATCGACAAATACAACAAAATAACACTGATAATGCTATACCTAAATCGGTGGTTAAGTTAGAAGACGCATACGATTTGAAAAATCGGTTTAAAAGGTCTACCAATTCAAAGCTCTACAGTCCAACTCTGAACTAGGAATTAATAAACCTAGGAACCGATGATAAACCACAAAACGTTAATCTAGGCATCGGCCTAGTCCCTGAAGAAAAACTAGCGTATATTCGTCTTTTGAGACAATATAAAAATGTTTTTGCCTGGAATTACGATGAGTTGAAGACGTACGACACTTTTATCATTCAGCGTACTATTCCTATGATTGACAACGAAAAACCTGTCCAACAGAAACTGAGAAAGATCCACCCCAACATGGAAAATCAGATAAAAACTGAGCTAAATAAGTTATTAAAAGCCAGAATAATTTTCCCCGTCAGACATTCCAAATGGGTCTCCAATATGGTACCCGTTAGAAAGAAAAACTGAGATATTAGAATCTGTATTGATTTTCGGAATCTTAACAAAGCCTGTCAAAAAGACAATTTTCCTCTTCCACCTATGGAACAGATATTACAGGCAGTAGCAGGGTCAGAACTGATGTCTTTCTTGGACGAATTTTCAGGATATAATCAAGTGCTGGTGCATCCCGATGATCAGTTGAAAACCACATTCAGAACTAAATGGGGCACATATGCATATCGGAAGATGCCATTTGGTTTGATTAATGTCGGCGCTACATTTCAAAGAGCCATGGACATCGCATTTAAGGGTTTAGTCAATAAATCTGTAGTAATTTATTTGGATGATATTGCAGTGTACTCCAAGAAGCGAAGCGACCATCTCAAAGATTTAAAACAAATCTTTCAACGATGTTTAAGGTATGGGATTTCACTTAACCCAAAGAAATCTTTTTTTGCATTAAGTGAAGGAAAACTTCTAGGATTTAGTGTCAAAATCCGGTATTCACATTGATCCTGAAAGAATCAAAGAAATCTTTGAAGTATCTCTACCTCATAATAAAAAAGCCATGCAATCTTTCCTTGGTCAAATCAATTTTGTAAAGAGATTTGTCCCAGATTTTTCACGAATTGTGTCTCCTTTGCAAACCATGATTAAAAAGAATTCAAATTTCAAATGGGGTCAAGATGAACATGAAGCATTCAACCTGATCAAACAAGCTATTATTAATGCTCCGTCTTTAGCAACCCCGAATTTTTCAGAATCTTTTGTTTTATACACATTTGCCTCAGAGAAATCATATGCTGTGATTCTAACTCAAGCAAATCAAGAAAAAGCGGAAGCTCCAATTGTCCAGATACTCTAACTCCCGTGACCTCCTAAAGGCCCTGTCCTCCTCGAACTTCACATCCCGTCTGACAACAACTCTCCTCTGTGCAGGAATGTAAATCCGAAAGGCCTTTGAGGTCTCACTGTAGCCTACAAAGATACCCTTCTCTGCGGTGGGCTCTAGTTTGGTCCTCTTCTCCTTGGGTATATAGGAGAATGTAATGCATCCAAAGATATGAAGATGATCAATATCAGGCTTTTTCCCAGAGAAAGCCTCCTCCGGAGTCATGTGCCCCAAGGCACGATGCGGACTCCTGTTCTGCAAGTAAACAGCTGTGTTGCAGGCCTCTGCCCACAAGAACAATGGCAACCCCTGATCATGTAACATGGCTTTGGCAGCCCCTATGATGGATCTGTTCTTCCTCTCCGCAACCCCGTTCCGCTGGGGGTTGTAAGGAACAGTGAACTCCCTCCTAATGCTTGCCTCCGCACAATAGTCAACAAACTCTCCAAGGGTGTACTCTCCTCCATTGTCCGACCTCAAGGACTTGATCTTTCGACCTGTCTGAGTCTCCACAAGAGCTCTGAACTCCTGAAACCGCTTGAAGACCTCACTCTTGGTCTTCAAAAAATAAATCCAGGTCCTCCTGGAGTGATCATCAATGAATAAAACATAGTACTCATATCCACTCAAGGAAACATGAGACATCCGACCGCTCACATTGGAATGAATCAAATCAAGTATCCCCGTCGCTTTGCTGTCACTGCTGGGAAAAGGGGATTTGGCAAATTTGCCCATCGCACAACCTCTGCAAGTATCAAAGTGATCAATACTGAAATCTGGCACACCTGTAGTGATCTCTCGCAATGTCCTCAAGGCTCCATGATACATATGTCCCATCCTGCGGTGCCAAATCTCACACAGCTCAGAACTGCTAGCTCTGCTGTCGGTACTACTGCTCAATGCCAAAAGGGGCTGGAATTGTTAAACACACATGGGAAACATATAATAGGAAAGATAAATCATGTGAGTACGTTTTTTATTAACAATAGATATACATTTATAGTACAAATATGTGACTCTTGGGTTTCAGATCCCAAGGTCTCTTGGACTCCTTTTGTCCATTCGACTTCCACACTAACCCACTTAGGATTAGGTGTCCAACATTCCCCCCTTAATCCGAAGGGTTATGTATGAGTCCAAGAAGAGAGCTGTAATACAAAATGTGCAAAAAATGCATGGTAGCACTAGGCTGAATGTGCTCTATGAAATGTTGGTATAAAGGGCGGTGGTTTAAGGATGACCACCAACACTGGAACGCTTAGTGCAGTTCCCGGAACTCTTCCAAAACTGGCAAGAAACTGAAGTTTTCTGCTAGAGGAAGTGATCCTATTGTTTTAAAGAGGGAAACCTTCAACCATAAAAGGGAGGTCTCACCCCACATAAAAGGTAAAACTTCAACCTGAAAAGGGAAGTCTCAACCTGTGATGGTTTAAGGATAACCAACAACTCTGGAATGCTTAATGCAATTCCTTGAACTCTTCCAAAACTGGCAAGAAGCTGGAGTCTTCTGCTAGAGGAAGTGTTCTCAATCTGTGATGGTTTAAGGATGACCAACAACTCTGGAATGCTTAATGCAATTCCTGGAACTCTTCCAAAACTGGCAAGAAGCTGAAGTCTTCTGCTAAAGGAAGTGTTCTCAATCTGTTCCTGGAATTCTTCCAAAACTGGCAAGAAGCTGAAGTATTCTGCTAGAGGAAGTGTCCCAGATTGCCAACTGAAGGCATGTTCAGGCATCTTTGTCTCTGGCTACAACTCTGAAACTGGTGTGGCAGGTTGTGGCTCAGGCTCGCTTGATGTGACTTTGAAGCTTGTAGATGACCATCATTTCCCCCCCTGTCAGATACAAGGTGAGAAGATGGAGAAAACTCAACTGCAAGACTGTTCAATACTCTGGAACAAGTTCTGACATGTGTTTGGAATATCTTCTTGGCTGTTGATGCCCATTGCCAAGAAGCGATCCATCCAAGATGAATCTTTGTTCTTGCAGGACGTTTGTTTCTGAAGCATCTGTGTGAAGAATGGCTGGTTTTATGACAGTGCTTACATGGATGAAGATCAAAACAGTGATCTTTCAGATGGCCAACTCGGTCACAGTGTTGGCATTTCACGATCTGTTGTTGTTGTTGTTGTTGGTGTTGCTGTGGAAGAGGGGTAGAATCTGGAACAGCTGAAGCTGAACTGTCATGAGGAGCAGGTGGACTGTCATAAATGAATCCAGCACTCTTAAACTGAATGGGCTTTGAGTAGTTTGGAATATGAAAAGACAAGTCCTTATCATATCCAAGACCAGTTCTGTGCTTGTTGTGGACAAGCTGTTCCCAAGGTCTGATGATGGGCTTGGGAAGTGCAGACTGGGTTTCTGCATCTGCATGTACAATTGCTGCTTTATTTGAATGAATAGTAACATTATTGACTTGCTGTTGATGGGTTGCAGTCTCAATGTTCTGAACAGAAACAAGTTCAGAATGATGTCTATTTTGATGTAGCTCTTCTTGCTGTAGCTGTGATTCAAGCTGCAAAAAATCAATGTTTTCTTGTGCATGTTCTAAAGATGTTTGAATATCTTTGAGAGTGTCTTTGCTGACTTTAACTAGGCTTCCATCAGCAGATAATATTAGAGTGTTTAAAAACTCCAATAATCCATGAATTTTCTCCATTATTTAAACAATCAAATCAATAAATGACCACGTTTCCTACTTTCGTACCAAACCAGAAATCTGACTTGTAGAGCTCCAAAATTTGTGTAGCCTCTGTTAGAAAAGTTCATCAACCGTATAGCCTGAATTAAGTAAGCTCTTGTTTCCAAACTCAAGCTGCCGACCAGAAATAAGAAATCCTTTTTGTTTCTCCTGCTTAATGGCGTATGGAAGCAACCATAATTAAAAACACACGATAATGTGAGAGACCCTTTACATAGAGTCACATAAGACAGCGTTACTTAAATGGACAACGGTGGTATATGGACAGCGTATGCATATGGAGGTATGAGCAACGCAATGTTATACAAGGAAACAAATAGAAAACAATGGTATGTTAATGATTGGAGACAACATAAATATCAATGGCTAGAGACAACATATGGTTAACGCTGCGATATCACAAGAATGGCCTCAAACTCTGTCCTGCTCTGGGTTTCTTGATAACAAAAAAATATCAGTTGGAAATTCAACTAGAAAAACAAAACGCAGAACCTTGGTGAAGATGCAAATGTGCTACCACCAAATCCAGGCGGTTTATTACCAAAAGGAATGGAAGACGATGTAGCTAGTGTAGATGCAATAGATGCTTGACCGAAGGCAATTGTTTGACCACCTGAAAGTGCAATCATAAAATCGTCCCACAGTTTATGGCAGCGTATGGCTCTTCTTTTAATGGCAAAATCGGCCCATAAGCCTCACAAAGTGATAATATTTTCCAGTTGATCTCGTATCAACCATCACATTCCCTATCATCTCTGCATAAATCTTACAAGCTGTGTCAAACCCAAAACTTGTTGGAACTTCCCTGGACTTAAAGATCACCATCAATTGTTTTTGGACAGCCAATCACCTGTGTTTTAACTTTTTCTCTCTGAATTTTTCTGCAAGAAGGCAGGCATTTGTATTTGAATCATCTCCACCAATGACAACAATACCATCTAAATCAAGCTTCAGTATAGTCTCCTCCGCTTGCTTGAACTGTTCGGGAGTCTCAATTTTGTCTCGGCCGCTGCAAATAATGTCAAAGCCACCCTGGTTGCGATATGGATACAGATAAAGGATGTGAATGCTAGGAACTGGAATTGCCTCCTGTTGTCTTCATCGATTCAAGATGAGCAGTGCATTCCTCATGCAATAATGCGTACCGCTTCAAACTAGCCTGCGTCTTGAGAATGTCAACTTCTCGCCATTTTCCCTCCAGGATTTGAGCTATCAGTCGTCAATGTTGCTGTTATCTCAATATCCAACTTCGCACGTTACTGATCATGAAAAAAAAAGGGCTAATGCACATTCCAAGGGAAAGATCTGCAAGTTGAAATTCTAACTGATACAAGTGATAATGAAACATTGTTGCTGTACCCAAAGGTTCTACTCCAGACTTCTTAAATAGTGGCAAGTATTCAATACTGTCTCTCCTCTGTCCTTTTGAAACACTTGTTCCTTCCTAGCATCAAAGATTAGAGTACTGTATAGGCAGGTTCGGATTTTTAGCTTACAATTGTGCCTTCTTCAGAATTATGACACAAACCTGGGTAGATGTACTTCTACTGCATCTTTCAGAGTCTTCAAATCTGATTCTTATTTCAGGATCAAATCTCTTCCATTATGTCTTCAATGATTATGGAATGTCTTGCTGCATCAAAACATCGCCACCACAGGAAATACAAATCCTAGTTTAAATATGTCTGAATATTTGCTCATATTGCTGCAATATTGCTTAGATTATTTCCTCAGAGATGAATAGAACAAAAGGCCCTGTGCTCATAATGTGACCTAGATGATCCACTGCAAGAATGTAAACTCCTTATTTATTCAAATGAGTTAGTCAAGCTTTGCGACATTAGTTCCTACTTCAACGAGCTCCTTAAATGATTGAAGGACAAGATTTAAATCAAGCATGACATCTTTATGCCTTAGTGGACCGAACCTTAGCGTTAGAGACCTGACAGTGCTCAGAATTGTAATTCCGTAGATAGAAAAAAATGTGTATGAAAATACCAGTGACGATCTACACAAATATCTTGTTCACTGACTGTAACTCTCAGAGATGAGATCATACCATAATGCTCATTCAACCCTTGAAGACCGAACCTCCAAGACCGCAATCATTTAAAACTCCAAGCCTATTGAACCTCTGGAAAATAAATCAACACTTGCGAATATTTACTTAAGTAGAATATGCTCACAGAAAGACTTCACGATTTCCAGGTATGCAGATCATAGGCAAAAGCCCTTAGGCTTTTGTCCATCTTTCAAATTTTCTCAAAAACGTCTCAAAAATCTCTATTTTCATGCTGAAAAAGGACGGGTGGCCTCTGAATTTCAACAAAATACAGAGCAAAATAAACAAGATCTTTCAAACATTCGCTCCGAAACCTAAAAGTTGCTCAGAATCTTTTAAAGTTTCACTGATCATGCCACAAATATCCATTAATGGCACCGGACCTTTCACACCGCCGCCTCTTTCTTGAGAGTTGTAATGTCAGGTTCACTACGCTTCCGCCCAACGATTTTATGCACCAGGCCAATGCAACGGACAGACCAGCATTATGATTATAGGAGTTATGATTATTGCAGGAGTCGAGTGTGGAGGAGGGTCAACATATGACCGGTGCTTGCATTGTTTAAAACAACATTGAACACAGGATTAGGTGGTTTGGATACTGCCAACGGAGAGCGGATTTACAGTGCTAATAACCGGGAGTGGATTCAAACAATGGCAGCGTATCACAAAAAAGGGCGTGGTATGGAATATCCCGTAAGTGCACCAGCATATAATATTTGGAGCGATACAAGAATGCACAGCCTCCAATTCAGCGCAGAGAAGTAATGCAGCCAGAAGATTCAGCACAGAATATGTGGCAGGAAAACAGGAGTTACAAAGAATATAAAACGTCTATGACACTCACACAGTGTTTGCAGCAGGTCTTTTAACAGAGGGCCTTCATCAACGGCTCTGGCAAAAGGAACCTCTCGAAGATCCCGTAGCAGGAATCTGGCGTCTTTAATGACTATAGCAAAACATATGATATCAAAATTCAGGCGGAGAAAAATGTCTTGTATATCCAATGAAGATTTCTTCTTGCGCTATTCTGCTAGCACTGGAATCAGTCTTTCCCGGAATAGCAATGACAGTTCTGACACGCAGGAAGGCAAGGTGCTCAGTAGTGTCAAGTATGCGTGGAAACGTTACAGATAATGAATACCAGGCCAGCGCTATTCAAGGCAGCTCAGAGATAGGTAATGAAGACCACGCTGATATAAAACATTTGAATTTGCAGATCTAGCACGCCAATTTTACTATTTCAGGATTATGGGTAGAGGTGCAGCACTGACATGCACATAAAAGGCCACAGAAAAACAAGTGGCTCTGATACCATGTTAAACACACATGGGAAACATAGAATAGGAAAGATAAATCATGTGAGTACGTTTTTTATTAACAATAGATATACATTTATAGTACAAATATGTGACTCTTGGGTTTCAGATCCCAAGGTCTCTTGGACTCCTTTTGTCCATTCGACTTCCACACTAACCCACTTAGGATTAGGTGTCCAACATGAATGCGAACTTGTACACCTTTGCATGGCGTACACCTATCACTCTAGCTGAATCAGCTGGAGTGCCCCTGGGATACATCAACACCTGTCCTCCCCTGAACAATACTTCATATCCTCTGTCCTCCAAAGCTGAGACGAATATGAGGTTCTTCCTCATCCCTGGCACATAAAGAACCTCTGACACCTTCAAGGGAGGTTTGGACTCCTTCTGAAATGTCACTGTCCCCACCCCGACTGCTCTAACAACTCTGTCATCACCGAGTACTACCTCAATATCAGTGCCACTCTCTGAAAGCTCTGAGAAGTACTCACAGACTCCTGTTATATGACGTGAAGCCCCACTGTCAACATACCAGATACCTGAAGATGCTCCGCTAATCGAGGGAAAAGCATGCTCCCTCTGAACTTGTGTGGCAGGTGATCCTGCACTAGAGGACTCACACGTAGTGAACGCAAACTCTCGGTCAAAACGACCAACAAAGTCCTCAATCTCTGCTGAAGCTGCCACGTCCTGGTTCTTCCCCTTCTTCTTCTTCTTCTCCGGACACACAACTGCATAGTGTCCCATCTTTTGACAATTCCAACACTTCACCTTGGAATAGTCCTTCTGTGTGTTCCCCTATTTACCTTTACCTTTGCCTGTGCCCCCACCATTGCTTGTGGAAGCCTGCTTTTTCCCTTTGCCTTTTTTGCCTCCTGCCACCAGTGCTACATCCTCATCCTGCTCAACTGGCTTGGCTGCCCCAAGCTGACCTTTCCTGATCTCTGTCTGAATGCAATCATCCCAAAACCTCTCCCATGTGGGAAGGGTCTCACGTGCACAAACCCCATCAGCAAAGTTCAACCATGAACGGGGGAGGCCATTCACTGCAATCCGCACCAACTCAGTGGGTGGAATGGCCTCTCCAATCGCTGCCAACTCATCTCTCACATTAGTAATCTTTGTGAGATATCCAACTGCACTATCATTACCCATCTTAATGTTCTTCAGCTTCTCCTTGAGGACCATCTTCCGGTTCTTATTGGTACTCTGGTAGAGATTGGACAATGCTGTCCACATCTCATGGGCATTGCTCTTTCCTCTCACATGAGGAATGCAATGGTCTTTGATTCCGTCTAGAATCAACCTCTTACCCTTGTTGTTCTTTTTATTATAAGCTGTCAACTGAGTAGCATCAGTAGGCACAACAATAGGGTTCTGTGTGGTATGCACCATTATATCCCAGATTTCTGCCTCCTCAAAGATACTCTGCATTCTCTCCTTCCAAACGCTGTAATTTATATGCCCATCCAGCCTATCTTCCACCCTCAATCCCAATGACATCCTGCTGTCCTAAAACTGAAAAATAGCACTGCTGTAGTAAAGATAAAACTGCTGTTTATGAAAAAATCAGCTTGCTGGAATTTTCTGAGTGAAAAATCAGCAATTGTAATTTTTCCTTTTGCTGTCCCAAACTGCCCTTCAGCACTCAAGCTCTGATACCATGTAGAAATTTCTGTTTTCCCACCCCGGTTTTCAGTTTCTCCTTATTTCTCCCATATAGTTAAATGCCCTTTCCCATAACCATACATTTAACAAGCTGAAAAAAATAAATTTGCTGAAAACACAAATTCTGGAAATTTTACAGAATGCTGAAAATTGCAGAAATAAAAATCAGCAGTAATAAACAACCATTAAAACACATTTAAACACTGAGATTTTTGGTCAATGTGACCCTGGAAAAACCCCCTACAACTCTTGGGGAAAACCAGTTTGAGAGCTCTTCTTTATTTCTGAAAATTGCCTTTTACAGTGAGAAATTTTCAGCAAAAAAATCAGCAAGCAAATTTACAACTTATCTCTTTTCCCATGCTTCACAGCAAACTGGAAATTACAGCAAACAGGACAGCAATAAATGCTGTACGGTCTCCTCGATTTTCGTGCCCACTTTCAGCATTAAATGCTGTTGTATGGCCCTTGTTTTGCGTGCAGAAAAACCAGCAAACTGCTCCTCGATTTTTGTGCAAACCTCTCCTCGAAAATCGTGCCAAAATCTGCCTTTCGCTGTGTGCTGAATCAGCTGTACAAATTTGCTCAACTTCTGCCTTGGAATGTGTGCCAAGCTTCTGTCTCCTTCTCCTCCCTGCTCAGAAATCTCTCTTGCTCTCCTTCTCCCAATCTTCTCATGAAAGAATTGAATCGAATGTGATCTTTTCTTCCTTTTCCTCCCTTAATATAACTCCAAATGACTTTTGGGTGACCCAAGTGACTTTTGGGTGATCTCTAAATCCAATGGCTGAAATAGATTTAGATCAATGGCTGAGATTAAATGCTCATTTAAATTTCACTTTTTATTTTTTAATTCACCCCACTTTAATAAGGACCCACTTAGTCATTTATTTCCAAAGTCACTTTTCCTTTCTAATTTTTCATTGACTTTATAAAAGTCACTTTAAAATTAGACTTAGTAACTTTATCACTTAAAGTCACTTTTAAATTAGATTTAACTTTATAAAATTATAAAGTCACTTTAGGAGAAAAATTAAATTCTTTTGGACACTTTTCCCTAGGCCAAAGATCAAACCCTAAGGGAACCACCTGTCCTCCGGTACCAAATTTCAACACTGGAAGACAAAAGAAGCCGTCCCTGCCACTACAACTGGTAAACATCGAGCAACCATTCAGTCAGTGGGGCTTGGACATAATAGGTGAGATCGTTCTTCACTCTTCTAAATAGCATAGATACATCCTCACGGCAACAGATTATTTTACTAAATGGGTAGAAGCAGTTCCTCTCAAGACAACTAATTCTGAAAATATTATCGAATTCATAGATCAATTTATAATCACTAGGTTTGGATTGCCAACGGCTTTAATGTTTGATAATGCATCATACTTTTCTGGAAATGCAATGACTAAGTTTGCACTTAAAAGAGGGTTCAAACTAAGATATTCGGCCAATTACTATCTGCAAGGTAATGGCTTAACTGAGTCAACAAATAAAAACCTAATCAGGATTATTAAAAGAACAGTTGACCAGAACCAAAAGAATTGGCATAAAGCTTTGGTAAATGCTTTATGGGCAGATAGAATAACGAAAAAAGCTTCGATCGGCACTTCCCCCTTTAATTTAGTTTATGGGAAAGAAGTGGTTCTTCCAACTCACTTAGTCATTCCCTCTTTGTCTTTAATACAATACATTGATGAAGTACCTACTTCCTCCATACAACTAAGACAAATGGAAATAATTAAATTAGAAGAGCAACGAGAACAAGCTAAGAAAACCCATGCTCATCATCAAGCGCTAATAAAATCCTCTTTTGATTCAAACATAATGACCAGAATTTTTTTTCAGATGGGAGATTTAGTTTTAAAATGGGATAAGGCTCATGAAGAAAAGGGCAAACATACAAAATTTCAAAAGATGTGGCTTGGTCTTTTTCAGATTGCTGAAGTCATAGGTCCATCAACGTTTGTCTTACAGGATTTAGTAGGTAGAAGGGATTCTTTGCCTATTAATGGACAAATCCTTAAAATATATTTTTCATAGAAGATTATTCTTCTATTTTGTAGAATAGTTTTATTTTTCTTTTCTTTTTCATAATAAAACCAGTTGTAAATGGTTACTATCGGTATTCACGAAAAGACACCAATTCTCTTTCAGATTTTGAGCTTTTCGCTTGTATAAATAGAAATTTTTTGAAAATCTGATCTTTATTATTGACAGATACAGTTAAAAACTTTAGCCTAGATATGATACTAGTTTCAACTTCAAAAAATTTGATGAAAGCAACCTTTAGCGAAGAAATTGTTTTATATCAGCACAATGAAAGGTATCAATAACAAAATAAAGATTCTCTGTAAAACTGCTATTTTCAAACTCTATTATTGTCGTCCAGAGCTTTCTTAAGGAAAACAATGATTTCCTCCCTGTTAAAGAAAATCGCAGCATTCAGAGGGACAATCCAAGAAACACTATATCTCAAAGAATAAGAGGTCTCATCACGAGCCGACTTATCATGATCACAGATATTATAACTTTGCTGACTTTGCCAAACACTGTCCATCAAAACAGGGCAATGACTCAAGATTGTTGAAATCAAAAGACAAGGGGTTTCGTCACGAGCCAGCTTGTTCAGCAAAAGTGTAAATCAAGTGAATGACTGTGTCATAATTTGGCTACCAAACCAAGACATTGTTCTTTAAGAATAAAAAAAAGAAAAAGTGTCAATGTGGATTTTTTCTTTGAAGGTTGTAGATAACCTTAAGCAGGATAAAGGATCATTGCTGGGTAACAGGTAACCCTGTCGAGGCTATGGATGCCTGCTGGCAGCAGAGGCTCTACCTACGACAAACGAACATATTTTAAAGCTAGCACACAGAGAAGACTTTATTTTATCTTTACAAGACCAAATAATCGCTGATATAAATACAAGGACAAGCCTGAGGAAGCAAACAATTAGAACAGAAAGAGGTTGAAAGAAAATATCATTGATAGAATAAGGCATAATGTACTCTATCTGTCCATAACAAAGTTTAGATTTATGAAAATTTTTCCGTTTTGGAAGTTTAAAAAATTCAATAGAAAACTAGAGATAATTGGTTCTTCCAAGTGAATCGCCATTGTTGTGGCCACCAACAACCCCCCTCCTTCTTTAGTATTAGCAATAACACTAAACAAGTGGGGACCCTTAGTAAAAAATTCAAAAATTTTTATAATTTTTTTTGTATTATACTTCTTAAAAATACATCGCACGGAGAAGAGTAAAACATTTCTTTATGAACACAATAAAAAACTGCGAAGAAGCGACGCGAAATTCATCGCATCGCATACATTAAGAAGCGCCCATAAATGAAGATCTTAAGAAATCTCTGATGGTTGATATGCGACATCGCATAAACAGCACACAATAACTTAACGAATTGCAACGATCTGTGATCTTGCGATAAATGCGATGCTGCGATCTTGCGACAACGCGATAACGCGATTCTGTGATAAACTGATCAGGAAACTCTGCGATGACACATCTTGATAATGCGATCCACGATGCTGTGATGCGAGTCGCAGAAATCACCCATCGCAAATTTTCCTCGGCTCAGCATTCAAGAAAAGCTGTCCTTAAACCAAAAATTGGGCGTGCGCCTTAAAGGAAATTAATGAATGTACGCCAAAGTATTCATGAAGGACAGTTTTGTGTTTTTCGAAGAGTCAGTTCACTATGGGTGTCATGATTTTATACATTCGTAGAACTTAGAGCTTTCGTGTCAAAATTTATTATCATTACTCTTTTCCTTTGCGTGAACTGCAGGAATGAAAAACAAGAAACAACATGAAGCAATGTGTAGGAAACATCTAAGGAAAAAGGGAAAGCGTCAATGCTCGGAGAACAGAGAAGAGATGTCCTCATAAACGGATACCGCATGTAACAGAAACGCAGATTTCAGAGTATTACTTAAAAGATGCTGATATCAATAGGCGATTCGACACTCAAGGTCAAAAGCTCACAAAAGCAGCATGTTTACAAAATTCTGAAGCTTATGTCCGGTAAAGGAAAAAGCGCTAAAGGCGGAAAACGCACTAGAAAGGCCCAGATCAAAGAACGGAGGTAGTTTTCGATGCGCGATTAGCACCTAGCGCTAATCGCGCATCGCTAAGAAAATTGTTCAGAAAGCAAAGTCCCTAACTTGCTTAGTCATCCACGAGTCCGGAAACCGAGATAGCAAAAACAGAAGCAATTTGAGAGAAATTTGGGTTGTTACCAAGTATATACGCAGTAAATTCACCCAGCCAGAGGATGATTCCCAAAAATATCTTCTAGTTTACTAAAAAAGTGGTGCCAGCGCTTGCCATTTCTATTTGCGTAGCTCAAGCAAAAGCAGAAAACAACCAGCCGACTCTTCCTAGGCAAATGTTGAATGCTCGCAACATTAAGGAGCAGATGCAGAAATAGTTAGGAATTAGATTCAATTTTTAGAAATAAGTTTGCTTAGATAAAGGGCGGTCATTTAAACCATATCCTAAATTTATGTAATTAAGTTATTTAGTTAGCAGTATTTAAACCCTTCTTATGCATTTAGAGAAGGGTCCAGAAATTTGTCAAAAACTTGTCCTCAGAACATGCACTTTTGCACCCTCAGAGGAGGTTTTGATGAATGAATGGATCAAGGTTTATTGATGTTTGCATTTGATATCTGCTACTGATGTTGCACTTTTGTACTCTTGGTAGATATTAGAACAAGGAGAGATAAATCATTGTTGCTTGAAGCTTATGAGTAGGACCAGTCATAAATGGTACTTTTATCTCTTGACCATTTTTGCTTATATTCTTAAAGTGATATACAATTTTTTAGTTGTTTATATGTTATTGCATGAATGTTTGAGTTACCATTTGGCACTTTTGTACGGTGGAGCCATTTATTTATGTTTGATATATGAATAACTTATTATGCGATATGTTGTTCACAACTGTTTTGCCTAACATTTTATGCAAAGTGGTTCATCTTAATTGATTTCCATTCTTATGATAGCTGAATGATCTTTATTACCAGTTATTATTTGAAATCTCTTTAGATCGCATAATAGAAGAAATACATCCCGGGTTAGCATAGATTAGATGTGCTGTTTTCCTTAGGTTACAATAGCATAGAATTAGATTAAAGTAGCTTAGATTAGAACTCTTAGATCAACATCATCCAACTCTGCACACATACACACCCTTAGATTGGGAAATTGGTCCCATTATCCCCAGTCGGACCCGCTATACCAAACGGATAAGGAGCTGCCAACCAAGGTCCGGACCGGGCGGGTACCCCCCTTGTTGTCGACCTGATTTTCGGGGCCTCAACACATTCTTCACTATTTAATTTTATAAACATGTGAGCAATTGACAATTACAATTGTCCACACCATAACCAGTTGGAGGCCTTTTGTTCAAAATAATGACCAAAGGCTACTATTATTTTATTTTATTTTAGGAGCATTGTTATTAGAATCAGACCGTCGACTCCAAAAATAGGAATTTGACCAGAACCGGGCTGGAACCAGAAAGAAATTAGGAAAAAGTCGGTTGACCTAAAATTACATAAAATATTCAAATTTTGAGAAGAGACATATATATATATATATATATGCATCCATATAAATCCAAACCATCCATACATGAATATGCAAAAGTTCTCACTTATATAGTAAGTAAGAGTGCACATAACCAAAATGGTATGCAGTACATCTCTGGAGTTTGAACCAAAATACATCAAGAGATATCCTCTAAATGGCCTCTGGAGTCCAAAAATTAGCATAGTGCTATATAATTACAACTACTAGTACTAATGGCCATCATAAAAATTATCATACTCATCTTCATCCTTAGAATGAGTAGACTCTACAATGGGATTCTGGCTTGATTCTCCTATCTCTGAAGGTAGTGATATCTCTCCACGTGGAAGTGGGTCCAAGTCCATCCAAGAAAGGTCTTCATTATTAAACGTTGGTGCTTGACTCTCGACAATCCATTCTAATGATCGATCGAAATACCCAAAACTATGTTGCTTGATTCAGGGGTTTTGTTCAACAATTGATTACACCTCAAACTAAAGTTGTACTGAACTTAAACCATGTCATTCTCCCGTTTTTGCTTCAAACTGTTACTTTTCTTGGTGTGTATACGCTTAAAAATGCTCCAATTTCATTCACACCCAAAGTACTGCATGTATGACTTAATATTTAAATTGCAAATCAAAGTATTGGCTACCAAACTATTGCCACCACCAGTAAGCTGCAATAAGAGTTGAAGGCAAAGAAGTCTTAGAAAATGATTGTGAAACTTGGACTCAACTCTTGCAATGAGTAATATAATTTGAATTTTGTTGACATTTCTTACTCGGTGGGTTCTTTGTTCTACTTCTTATGGCCATATCCATGCAAAAGGTATCGGTACTCTCACTGAAACTCAAGAGCTTATTATGTATCTCATCTTGAATCTTGGGATCTGGGACCATGTGCTCAACGCATTTGTATAATCCCTCTGTTACCTCCCCATTTGACCCAAAATCTTTGTGTAATGGTACCTTCTGTTGGAAATACTAAGAGGGGGGTGAATCAATATTTCCTTAATTTTACACAATTGGTTAGTTTACTTTCTTAAACATTCAGAGTGTTAAGATAAGTAGAAACTTCATCACATCAAGTAAACAGTACACAAAAGATTTCATTCAAACAAGCTTTGCATTATGTATGGTTACATACACAATTTACCAGCTAGGCTAGAAGGAAGTATAGAACTCCCCAAGTCTAAAGGTGTTTGCAGGTCAAGTCTGCAGGAGTCTTCAGCCTCCACTACAATCAACAAGTTAACCAAGCACTGCTGCTCCACAACTGCTGCCTATTGCTGCAACTACTACTGTCACTGTTGTTACCTTGCTGCTGCACATACTGATCTCTGCTGCTACCCTCACTGTCTGCACCACTGCTTCTGTCTGCCTCTGTTGTTACACTTACTATCTGCTGTCCACACTGCTTTTGCTGTACTACACTGCTCTTACTGTCTGTTATTATCTTTGCTGCTTCTAATTTCTGTACCACCTATTGACACATGTTGCCTCACACATTGTCACACTTGTCTTACTGTCACTGCCACATCTGGCTCATTGTTCACATGTTCAATCGTCATGCAGTATGTCCCAAGATCATGTCACATATATTACTTCCTCACCGTCAACCAATCAATGTCATATCAACATCACAAGATCAAGTTCAAATACTGACATTAATCCCATGTATCATAAAGCAATGTCACATGTCACATCATCAAGTATCTTTACTGTCAAGGAGAGGTCACTACTGTCACAATCTCTGTCAAGGATACACTGTCATATAAAGCTTAGGGACACTGCCACATATCAGAAGGTTACTTCCATCAAGGTTTTATTACAGTTAACAAGGTCAATGCAATCACTTTTCATCATTGCACATATATCAGTTGAGGTCACTATATGTTTGAAGGTTGCTGTCATATATGCTTGTATATCAAATCAGAGGTCACTGCCATATGTAGTTATTGCCAAGGATTCTGATCAAACATTGTCATAATTCCAAGTCACTTTCACTGTCATATAGGTTCATTGTCATGTATCAATGTCTGTCATGCTTATAGATTATCACCACCAAATTTACTGCCAATCAAGAGTATTGTCATACTTCTTATCATCAAGAAATTTGTTGTCAAAGATTATGGTATATTTATCACAGTTATTTGTCAAGAAGGTACAGTTTCACAGAGCTCACTGTCACAATCAACCAAACCCTAACTGCTCAGTGGATTTCACTCAACATATTGCATGACTAGGTCAAGACAACTTCTGCAACAATATTCAGAGTCAGATGAATACACACTGTTATAATGATAGAGACTACTGCTACTCCTATTTGCAAGATGGTCATATCAAAGGTTCTGTTATTAAGGTCATACAATACTGTCTAATATAACAATAGATGTGAAAGGAACTCCAGGGAGTGAAACCCTCCTATACTGTCCTATGTTTGTAAAAGCATAGAACAATTCACACTAACTCAAAACTTGATGCCATTGTGACTTTTGTTCTGAAACACTACTGGCTATACATATCTTGCTGTAGTTTCACGACCATTATTTACATCCATCGGATATGTATATCCACTGTAAGATGCAAGCTCGAACACCCACAATCAGAAAATTGCGCTAGACAAATGTGATAGAGTTGAGGCAGTGCTTTCAACTTTTTTCTAGAAGAAGTTATGATGGCAACATTGTTGAAAATTGGCAGCTAAGGGATGAATTTCCTTGAATAAAATCTCATTTCTGACTATTCTAGAGTGACTTTCTAAAAATAGAAAGTCATGTCTATCATATCAGGGATGACTTTCCAAAAGTAGTAAATCACCTTGCATTATTTTGTAATCAAGTATAGTTGATGGAAAACCACTCAACTTATCATAATCAATCTTAATAGTGCAATATCGACTTAATCATCAATATTATTATTATTACTATTGTCCTTTTTATGATTTTATTATATTATTATTAATAAAAAATTCAAGCCACTCAATCATGATATATGTAACTCCTCTCAATTAATGCATAAGTTACTCTCTCTCTCTCAATGGATACATTGCACTCTCCCTTATGCACTCATTAGAGACATGGCATATTCCTCTTGCACTCATTGAAGGCATGTCATAAAAGATTCCTCTTACACACACCTTAAAGCATATGCTACACTCTCTCTTAAATGAAGTTACAAAGGCATGCGTACCTCTCCTATATGTAACTCCTCTCAATTAATGCATAGGTTAGTCTCTCTCTCTCTCAATGGATACATTGCACTCTCCCTTATGTTTACACATGGCATATTCCTCTTACACTCATTGAAGGCAAGTCATAAAAGATTCCTCTTACACACACTTTAAAGCATATGTTACACTCTCTCTTAAATGCATAAGTTACAAAGGCATGCGTACCTCTCCTTAATGGCATTTGTTACCCTCTCTCCTTAATGGCATGAGTTACACTTCCTAAAAGGGCATGAGTTACACTCCTCAAGGCATGCAAGATTCCTCCATTGAAGGCATGCATTGCCTCTCTCCATAATGACTTAAGTTACTCTTCCCTATTTGGCATACGAGTTACTCTAAGGCATGCTCCTCCTTTATGGCATGAATTCGTTGCTCCTCCTATTTATATGTGCCTTATATCTTCTCCCCTCACTACTTGTGCATTGTAAGGGAAGGATTCAAACTTGAGAGAGAGTGTTGGAGAGACTGGAAGAAGATTGTGAGAGAGAGAGACTTGGAGAGTAAGAGTAAAACTTGAAGGTTGACTACTAGTGATCTTCATATTACAACTTGTTCAAATTTGGGTGAACTTACTCATTCTCTTGATCTCTCATTGTACTTTGTATCTCCGCTGAACAATTGATATCTAATAGAAGAAGAATCTGGTTGGGTTTTCCACTTGTGGGTTTTGCCTTGGCCATTGGACCTAAAATTCTCTGTGTCTCATTCTATTCTTGGCTGTCTTCTATTGTGCATTTGGTTTACGTTATATCTACAATTGCTTAACTAATATTGCAACTTAAAGAAGTTTTGTAATAACTGATTGTTGTAGCATAGAACATCAAAATTTCAGCATGGTATCAGAGTTTTGGTGAAGACAAGTCCAAGAAGTCGAGAACTTCTCCCTTTCTCATTTTGATCCAAAATAGATTCAGTGTTGCTTCCTGATCAAATTCTTCAAATGCAGATGAAAGTTGAACCAAGTCAATGGTCAACGGTCAACAGTGAATGCCTACGTTAGCAGGACACGTGGCAACCTGAGAATGAGTCACGGGTTCTGGATGATGTCAGCAAAGAAGGTGACATGGAAATTTGTGATTGGTTCACATAGGCCAATCTGGTGTTGACACATGGCAGCCTGGATTTGCCCAATATTGGCATAAAACCCCAATGTGGCGGATGAGAAAGAAATTTGTCAGACTGCTAAAACTGACGGAAATCGCAGGGAAGTGGTGATCGTCCGATCAGAGGAGATCAATGCATATCGTGTCAAAACACGCAAGCAGGTTAACGTTCTAAACGAACACGATGTGGTTATTAAAAATAAGTTTAACTTCTTTGAGTTCCAGCAGGAAAATGGGAAGTGGTATCTCGTGTGCCCTAAAGGTGGTAAACATTTTTTCTAAATTATACGCGATTAACCTTAGCGGTTGACACGTAGCATGGGAAAACAACTTTTTTCATGTGCTTTCGAAGTATTAATCGTCATACTCGTTGGAGCGTGCGATTGTGCGATAACCGTTCAATTGGATGGGTCACATCAACAGTGGAGATCGTCCGGGCTAGTTGGCGAGCGGACGACACGATAGCCGTTGGATCAGATGGGACAGATTGACGGTGGAGATTTAATGGATATGATAAACTTGTATTTATGTTATATCGGGATCACCGCCAGAAAAACGCTAGACGTCGGGGTCAACCCCATGACCGATGTTCCTCTGATTTTATGTTATCACAATATCGCACATTCACCGCAGATTGCCACTGCATGTGGTATATTAATACCATATCACCGAAAGATAACCAAATTATGGTTTTGGACCATTCCAGGGGGTCTGGAGGTCACAATGGCCAAATATGGTCAAATTTATACTCGTTTAACTTGAAATTTCGAGCTTAACGCAGTGGTGAGATCCATTTTCTTATTTGAGACTCTGTTTTCGAGCTCATACCTATAACAACAAATTGAAGACAAATTAAAGAGGTCAGCACTGGAAGCGAAAGGACCAGGAGACGTAGCCAGAAAGTCTGGTGAACTCCTTTATTAAATTTCGCTGTGTTGATGTGTTTGAAT
This sequence comes from Pinus tabuliformis, assembly GCA_031772625.1. Taxonomy (NCBI): domain Eukaryota; kingdom Viridiplantae; phylum Streptophyta; class Pinopsida; order Pinales; family Pinaceae; genus Pinus; species Pinus tabuliformis. The sequence goes on from CM062809.1 coordinate 1,295,267,301, forward strand.
ATGTTTTCAAATTGTTTATGTGTTTATGTTATTCACAATTTTTTCGATCTGTTGCACTAAGTAACATAAGCAAACTCACACATAGTCTATAATACCTTTTTCATTAACGGATCACATTTTCTGTTGAAATCTCTTGTTGTCCCTTATATTTGGAACTCATTTTCTGCTGAAAGATCTCTTGTTGTCCCTTATGTTTGTTGCTCATTTTCTGCCGAAATATCTCTTGCTATCCCTTCCTATTTGCTGCTAAAATATTACTTGCTACTCTTACTTGTTAAAATTTGTTTGACTTGATCAAGATGTCTTCTTCTTACTTTAAGAATGAAGAGAAGCTGGTTGATGCTTTGAATTTCTTCCCTTGGAAGGCCAGATTGGATATTACTCTTGAGGAACATGATGTATTGGAGTATGTTGAAGGAGAGGTAGCAAAACCAATAAAAAACTCTAATGCTACTATCAAGGTTAAATGCAAGAAATAAGAAGTCAAGGCTAAAAAGATTATTCCTGATTCTCTTGGAGACCATCTCAATGCCTATGTCTCCAACCTGAAGAAATCCAAAGAAATGTATGATGAGCAGATTGGAATGTATGAAGTGAATAACTCGAGCCAAATTCTTGCTTTGAAGAATCAACTCAAGGACATTAAGATGAACAAAAGGGAGACCATTCAAGTATACTTCATGAGGATATCTAAAATTAAAAATTAACTGTCTACAAATGGTGAAATTGTATCTGCTTGTGCTAATTACACTTGGAGGTATTTCTCCAACTTGAGAAACTTTTATTACTACCATCAACAACAATTACAAGTTTCCTACATTTGATGAGCTCCTGGGAAAGTGTTGTCAAGAAGAGGTTCGAATGATTTCCAAAGGAAGAATCCTCAAGCATGAGGAGGGAGAACCTATTGCCTTTGTTGTCCAAGGCAAGAAGAAAAAAGGAAGAGGCCATCACTGTTCGAGAAAGCGTGCTCCTAGATCCAACAATTCCTTTAAGTAGGACAAAGACTTATCAAAAGTCCAATGATACAATTGTCATAAGCATGACCACTATGCCCATGTCTATCCAGAAAGCAGAGCACCAAGATCCAACTACAATAATTGTACCAACAAATTTGATTATAGAAGTAGAAGAGAAGCTCCTTCTGCTCGTAAAGAAAGCTACTGTTCTTCAAGGAACACAAGGTATGATAACAATACAACTGAAACACAATCATAATTCTTTCTTGTTTCTACCTTCTTTTGTTCCTCTCCTGCAAATTCTTGTGGCAATTGGTTGGTTGATAGTGGCGCCTCAGGACACTTTACTGGTTATAAACAAGTGCTCTCAAATCTGGTTGAGAGGGAGACAGACTTGAAAGTCATTCTTGGAGATAATTCTACATATCGTGTCAAGGGATCTGGTTTTGTTTCTTTCCATCTGGATCAAGGTAAAACTATATCACTTAAAGAAGTTTTGTATGTACTTGGTTTGAAAAAGAATCTTGTATAGCTTTAGAAAATAAAGGAATGAACGCTGCTTTCATAAATGGTAAAGTTCTTACTTGGCCGATGAGATCTAGCATGAGAGATGCCTTTGGTGATCCCTGTTATTGCACCAAGAATGTTGCAACTCCCAAGGGCTCCTCAACTCAAATTATCAAACTGAGGTTCATATAAACTTTAAGGTGACAACGTTATATGCACAGCAGAAAGGATTCCACTCATGCCACCCTCATTTATGACATTATATCAAAAAGTTCTCAGAGACCCTTCCTCCTACTGAATTAGAATGAAAACTTGATAAAAGGACAACTCGAAATTTCTTCTAGCTATGAAAATAGAAATTCCATTGACTCAACTTGTAAAAACTTAACTAATCAATTCATGAAAGGACAAAGGCTAACCTACTTGCAGAAATAAAGCTATGTTATCTTGCAGAATTCATCAAATTACCTCATCTACTTGCAGAAAGGAAACTAACTTATCTTGCATAATTCATCAAACTACCTCATCTACTTGCAGAAAGGAAACTAATTTACCTTGCATAATTCATCAAACTACCAATCAGAATTGCATGTACCATCTACCTAGTTCACACTTGCTCATAAATCAATAACCTGCTTGCATGATAAAGAAGCTAACTCTACTCTGTTTTTGCAGTGAAGAAAATGAAGGTTTGATGAAAATAGAAATGCCATTGACTCAACTTGTAAAAACTAGGGCAACATCATAGCTCACAAGAATTTGCCATCACGAACAATGCCACATTGACATCAATGACAACCTTGATTAACACATCACTGTCGCTTTCTTCATCAGATGAGGATCTATCTTCTTTTGAATAGAAGCTTTTCTTAAAGCCCTTCTTTTTACCTTTGTCGAGTCTTTTTTGGTTCTTCTTTGCTTTTTTGGGAGCTCCTTCTTCACCATCAGAATTCTTATGAGGACATTTAGCAGCAAAGTGATCAATCTCACCACAATTGAAACCTATTAAGCGAATCTTACCCTTGAATTTACTTGTACCTCTTTTCAACTTTCTCATAAGAAATCATATCTTTTAGTTCTGTTTGAACCACCTATAATAAAATTTCATTTTTGACAATTCTAATATGACTTTTCAAAAATAGCAAGTCACATCTCAATTTGGCACTGACTTTCCAAAAACAGAAAGTCATATCTAAATGCTCAAGGATGATCTCGACATATGGGATCCACTTTAAAATCAAATCAATCATGATTATACAAGTCAAGAATTAATATTTTTATCCTTACTAGTATTATTATTATTATTATGATACTATTTTTATAAAATAATCTAAAGTCCTTCACCTTTAATGGAATAATAAAAGCGAATTCTATCATGGAATAAATAAATGAAATTGAGAATCTCTTGCTTGGCAAATCAAACCTCTCTCTTGGAATAAAGTAGTAACTCCACACTTAAGAGAATGTAACTCTCCCTCATAATTCAATGTATGGCAAACATGTAACTCTTCCTCATTAAATGCACTTGTAACTCCCTCATTCAATTCGATATTCTCTCATGTCTAAGTGTAACTCTCTCTCTCTCTCTAATTTTAATTTTAACTCCTCAAGACAAGTGTACCTCTCTATTCTTGGGATGAGTTACACTTCTTCTCAAGTAACTCCTCCCTCGTGGAATTCAATTCTCTTATTATTGGCTCAAGGCATGAATTCATTTTGTAACTTCTCTCCTTTCCCATCTATTTAAGCAAGAGCAAGTGCGAGTTGAGAGTAGCATGTTCATTGTGAAGAAGGAGAGCTAGTGTTGAGTGTCTGCAAGAAGTGTGAGAGCAAGTGAAGAGTAAGAGCAAGGGAGGAGCTAGAGCAAGTGTAAAGGAGAAGATCTGATCAAGAGAAGGAGATCTTCAAGCAAAGAGCAAAAGCACTTCACCTGCAAGCTGATCAAACATTGGTGACTTTATTCATTCTCATTCTCTCTCTCTCTATCTACTCTGCTGAACATTTGAAGAAATCTAATAGAAGAAGAATCATTGGGGTTTCCCCTTTTTGGTTTTTCCCTGGTCATTGGACCTAACTCCTAGTGTCTTATATTTGTGCTTGGATGTCTTCATATGATTGTTAAGTTTATGTTCTATCTACAATTGTTGATCTGAAAAAGTTTTGAAGAATAAATCTGCATTCTAAGTAATTGCAACAACATAGAACATTCAATTTTTTGCAAAGTACATTCAATTCCATTCAATTTTCTGCAAAGTACATTAAGTTTTCTTCATAGAACTTTCAAGTTTTTGCAAAGAATTTTTAAATTTTTGCATATAACTTTCAAATTTTAACAGGCAACATGCATCACCCCACCACATCAATATCATAGAGGTAGTTAGAAGAAAATGCTAACCCCAGCCAATCATTGAGTATACCATCCATCACATATCCAACATGAGGACCAACTAGAACACCCCTTCCTAGTGACAAACTAACATCATAACATCAAAACACCTAGTCACTATGGGGCTCCACGAAGAAGATACCACATGAATAAGCAAGCACTTGTGTCAAGAGAGTGTTCCTTTAAGTAAGGAATGCAAATAACACCAAAACAATGACCATCCACCAAGAAGAGAGTTGAAATTCCTCAAGGAAAGATCTCTAATGTCAAGAAGAGAAGAAGCTCAATAAAGGTGTATTGCCCATGTTGATCAAAGTTGTCATTGATGTCAATATGGCATTGTTGGAGATGGCAAATGTCCTAACCCTTGTGATGGATGAATAACCCTTTTGAGATGTTTCCCTAACCTCATTGAAGACTCTCTTTATGCAAACCCTAGGAGAAATTCCTATGTGCATATGTCCATGATGCCCTAACCCTAGAATCACTTAAGTCAATATGATGTCAAGCCATTAATGAAGTCAACCCTAGGGCAATTAATAAAGTTGAATAAATTCTTGATGACAAGCCCTAGCTTCATGATGCCCTAGCCTTGCTAAAATGCCCATGAAACCCTAGCTCTATCTAAACAATGGATAGCTCTAGATTATTGATGCCTAATGTAATTCAATGAAGCCCTAAATGCCTTGTTGAAGGTGCCCTAATTCTAATAAGCTTGAAGGCCTAAGTCTATGAAGAAGGAGCCCTAGCATTGACCAAAACATAAAATACTAAAGATTGCCATGGATAAAATAATGATGATAGTTCACAAAATATAATTTTATTGATGGAAAAATGACCTTATTTAAGACATTGAGCTCTTTCCAATGAGTTATTACTTGCCTTCTAACTCTTCATAGGCTAAGAGAAATTGAATTTATAAGATAGAAAAATCATTATTTTTGGTAGGCTCATGGTGCTTGGCCAAGTGACGTGACTCTTCATTGCAAGCCAAAACTAGTATATATTGACGTCAAAACTCACCATTCCAGTCATCAATTTGGTGAAGAATTCAGAGATAAGAAGAAGAAGCAAGACAAGAGGCCAAGGAGGACGTTGAGATTACAGTTTGTGCATTTGCAGTGTTAAAGTATCTCTTAAGCTCAGATATGCAATAGTGACAAATGTGTGTGGACAGTAATGCAAGAGGCACGTACTTGACCCTTTTTAAAGCTCAGATTACATATTTGTAGAAGCTCAAAGTTACAGTCCTGTTGGCAGTGGCTTGGATTAGTGGAACATTCACAAGAAGCTCAGACCAATAATATACCTTATAGTCTTGGACCTCTGGCCATTATTTGGGCTAAATTTCAACGTTGAACAAGGAGCTCGGACTACAGAATAGTGACATAAATACCTCGGACCCACAAGTTTGGAGAGGCTCAGATTATTTGCAAAGGACCTGTCACCCTCGGACTTGAGGTAGTCTCCTATAGAAGCTCAGAACTACAACAATTTGGAGAGGCTCAGATCTGCAGTCACTCAGACTAGTGACAAGTGTGTAGACAACCACTTGAGAGGGGCTCAAACCTGTGAATAAAACTCAGTTCCTCGGACAAAACTAATAACCTCAGCACCTCGAACTATATCTCTATGGTAGCTTGGATTGTTGAAGCTCAGTTTATTGAACAATGATCAAGCTCGGATTTGCAGTCATGTGGAGATTTGCAAAGGCATCAAAACCTGTGATCACATACACTTGTGGAGGGCTCGGACCTGAGGTTGTGTTGACCTAGATTGTCATTAATGTCAATATGGCAATATTCTAGGAGAAGCGGAGCAAGAAGCCATGAGGAGAAACAAGAGAAGAAGTTATCAAAAGCCATCATAAAGCATGAAGCCAAAGCGTAAGAGGAAGAGGTCATTGGAAGCCACGAGAAACAAAGAGAAACACATATCGGAGGTGCATAAGCGGAAGAGCAGTTAACAGAGGAGCCATATTGTTCATTAGAAGGAACAAAGAGGAACACGCATCAGGAGGAGAAGCCAGCGGAAGAGCAGTTAACAGAGGAGCCATATCATGAGATAGAGGAGGAATATCAGAGAAGAGCTATTGGAGCAGTGTATCAGAAGCCATCGTGGAGCCATATCAGACCAAAGAAGAGCGGAAAGAGCTATTGGAGCAGAGAGTCGTTACTCTGTGTATCTGCGTGGAGCCATATCAGACCAGAGAAGAGCGGAAAGAGCTATTGGAGTGGAGAGTCGTTACTTTGTGTATCTGCGTTCGACAACTATAAGCAGGTTTGTAATAGTGGCAATGGTTTTCGGGTAGACGCTAGGCAGTAAGTGGTATTTAGAGGAGAGCGCTCGATTCCATTCAATGGGCGACACGTAGCATTCGGGTGGAGAGAGAAAAACCACTTTTTTGGGTGGTTATTTGCCTTGCAAATTGCTCACCTGAAATTCATGCACGCCATTGGATCCAGCTTGGGTTGATCGACGACAAAGGATCAATGGACGGTTTTGGGTTGATTGGGTTAAGTGTTGACTGTCAGATCGTGAGCAAATCAACGGTGGAGGATCGCTAAGGAATACCGCTTAATATCATATCATAAGTTATAAAGGGATGGCACATTAAATATGCGATTGCGATATATATATATATATATATATATATATATATATATAGATGTGATAATACATGGACCCGAATAGGTTATAGCAAAGAGCAGAAGAATATATAATATATAGATGCGATATAGATGCGGACCCGCTGCACCATTATATACTGCCCTATTGTTATATCGCATCCGCTTATCGGAATTCTCATAGTGCAAGTTATAAATGGCTGTCACCATCGAACCACCAATTGTGATATGTATGCAGACTCACTGCAACATTATAATGCAACCTATTGAAATATCGCATCCGTTGAATTGCAATGTTCAAAAGAATTGACACCGTCAAACTGCCGATTGCGATATATATTATGGACCTGACTAGACCATTGCAATATGATTTAATATATTATCGCTTCGATTGCATATCGCAAGCCTCTTGTAAAGCCTTGCCACATTGGAAGCGTTGATTGCAATATATATATATATATATATATATATGGACCCGACGGAGTTATTAAAAATAGTTTATAATAATATCGCGTCCAGGTATCGGGGAATTGGCTATGTTATGTGCAAACCGCTGATTGCGATAAAGTTGTGGAGTTAATATAATATCGCATCCAGAAGGGGAATTGGCCATCGGCTATGTTTTGAGCACGACTTATAAAAGACCTCCAGAACTTGTGATTGTGATTGAGCTTGTGAAGTGGCATGTGGGACCTCCTTGTTGGTACAACCTCTCCTATGAAATTCTCCGTAAATAATGAAGTCTATTGTATAAATATTAAAAAGGGCCTCTTTGATATATTTTTTTAATATGTAATTCTATTGTAATTCGGCCTCTCTTCTCAATTAACGTGTCCTGTGAGCGTTGGTGAACACGAAGAGACAGAGGAAGCCAAAAGGTTGAGCGAGCACAGAGGAAGCGGAAGTTCAAGCGAGCGAAAGGGAATCCAAAGGTTAGGTGTATCAGTATAAGAAAACAGAGAATTGCCTTTATGAGTAGTGGCTGGCGAACTGGAAGAAAGAAGGAAGCCGACAGTCCGACAGGATAGAAAGAGGCCGAAGGTCCAGTAGGACAGAAGGAAGACGAAGGTCCAACTGGATGGGAGGCAGTGGAAGGACGAGCAACTTTGTTGATCGTGTTACCCTGTGAAAGACTCAGACCTGTGATGAATTAATCAGGTACATAATGCATATTGAAGAACAATTATGTGATATAATAAATAAAGTTTCATTTGATATCGCTTGAAGGGAACAGTAGCCAGCACCAGTATTGAAGCATATGTGAATGTATTTTTGGGAAGTAAGAGATGCAATAGTAAGAACAGTGCCCAGTAGTCACGCTGGAAGCATTCACCATGATAGTGAGAACAAAGGCTTGAAACAGAGAGTTGGTTCTTGTGCAGAGCTTAGTGCAACTAATAGTAGACTCACTAAAGCTGTATGGAGACATTATTAGAGATCATGATGGCTATTTGATATCGTCACGAGATAACTTTTGCAGATTCTGTGTGGACAGTATGAAGAGTTGTAAAGACTTCTTCATATGAACACTAGTTTCCATTGATGCTGTAGCATGGAGACTACAGTGAAGCTGTAAACAGGCAAAATTCAGTAAAGAAGAGTTTTGGGAGCAGAACATTACTATCAAACATGCCTTGACAGCAGAGGGTTGGAGCCCTTGGGGTTGGTGCCTCAAAAGTTGGAAGGATTGGTGTCCTTGGAGTTGGTGCTCCTATATCCAAGGTTGGTGCCTTGATAGCAGAGGGTTGGAGCCCTTGAGGTTGGTGCCTCAGAACTGGAAGGATTGGTGTCCTGGGAGTTGGTGCTCCTAAGTCCAAGGTTGGTGCCTTGACAAAACAGAGTTGGTGCTCTGGAGGTTGGAGCCTCACAAAAGTCCAAGTTGGTGCTTGGCAACAGATTGGAATCATATATATTTGTATCTATTTTATTGCAAAGATTATATTAATAAAAGCATTTATTCTTGTTGTTCATCTTGTGTTCTGAATATAAATGTTTTAATTGGTAAAATAACAATTGAAAAGAAATACTGATTCACCCCCACCTCTCAGTATTTCCAACAATTGGTATCAGAGCCAGTACCTTCACTCAAATCCTAACAACTTGAAGGTTGATCTTTAGAGCACAAATGGCGAAGCCAAGGAAGAAGGTCTCCAATCCTCCTAAGGATGTGTTTCCCTCTACCACTAAAATAAAAGACAATCAATTTGAGGAGGCTCCATGGTTCAATGGGAACTTTAATATATGGGAAGCAAGAATGAGGAATTTCTTAAAGACTCAAGGCATTGAAATCTGGAAATCAGTAATTGTTGATAGCATGATGGATGGAGAATCCAAGGAGTACAATGAAAAAGCAATGAAGGCAATCTTGAATGGGCTACCTGATTCTATAAAGAACAATGTAGGAAAATATTCATCAGCAAAGGGTATATGGGACAAACTTCATGACCTTCACTCAAAAGGAGCATTGACCATGACCATCAGTCAAGAAGATGATGGAAATCAAGAAGGAAATCCAGAACCCATCATAGAAGCTGAAAATGAGAATGATGACATCAAGGCTAAAGAAGACCTAGAAGATGAAGAGAATGAAAAAGATTTTGTAGAAGATCTCCTCGCTCAACTTACAGCTGCCATGGAAGAGATTATCAATTTGAAAAAGGAAAACAAGGAACTTAAGAAGAAAGCACTAGCTGGTGACCAAGACCAAACAAGGAAGAAAGTTGACCTTGTCTAGCTTCAAATACAGGAAAGGGATGAAGAGCTTGTCAAGCTTAAGAAGGAATTTCATCAAAACAAAAGAAAACATCATGAAGAAGTCATATCCATGACAAATCAATTGGATAAAGCAAAGAAACGGGAAGATACCTTGTCAAGTCAACTTGAACAAAGGCACAAGAGCTTGAACAAACTTGAAGAAGAGATTGGTCAGTACAAGGTAGAGGTCTCCTCTCTCAAATCTCAACTACAAGAAGCAAGAAAGTTAGCACAAGGAGTTGAGAAGACAATGGAAGCATTGGCAATCATAGAAGAACAGGTTGATGAAGCAGAAAAGGAGAGAAACACCATGATATGTCAACTAAAAGTAAAGGATGAAGAAATTTTCAAATTAAAATCTAACATCAAACTTCTCAAGGCCGAAACATGTAAAGCTACAAGGATCAAGGAAGAAATGGAGAGCAGTCTAGCAAAGGAAAATGAAGAAATCTTCAAAATGAAGTCAGATATCATCTCCCTTAAAATAGAAGCAAATGAAGCTGCTCATATCAAGGAAGAAACTGAGAAACAACTTGCTAAGAAGAATAATGAGTGTGAAAGATTGGAAGAAGAGATTGTCTTCCTCAGGAAAAAGGTTGAAGTGATGAACAAAACCTTGAAGAGCTCTCAAGCCTTGGATTACATGTTCAATGATCAAAGATGTCCATTTGATAAATTAGGTCTTAGGTATGCAGGTGAATGCTCAAACAAGAATGATAATGCTTCAAACAAAAGGGATGTGAAGAAGCCAGAAAGAAATGGTGATGCTCCCAGTTCCAGCAAAGGCAAGGAGAAAAATCAAGGCAACCATGGAAGAAATCCTGTTCCAAGAAGAAATATAGATAATGTCAAGGATGCTAGAAGCAATGGTTATCATCAAAGGATCTCAAGACAGAAAGACTTCAGAAGTACATCAAGGAAATCTCCATCTCCCAAGTACCAAAGTTTATTTCTTGGTTATTGTTATTCTTCTACAAACTTTTGTAAGATGTTATGGTCCCCAACCATATCATAAAGATAGATATTATGGTCCCCAACAATCTCCAAGGAACAATTTTGCAGGAAGAAATCATGAATTCTTATTCATGAACAATGTAGAATGCTTCAAGTGTCATAACATTGGTCATATGGCACGTGATTGTAACTTAACTTGGGCTCTTACACAAGCTAGAACCATGCAAAAGAAGAAAGTTACACAAGTATGGAGAAGGAAGCTAATACAATCTGAAAGTCCCTTGAAATCTCCAGCCAACAATACAAGTTCTTGACCTGATCTTCGACAATACTGATTCACCCCCCCAGTATTTCCAACAGGTTGGACAATTGACACTTACATTTTGGAGCTCAGATAGTCTACCTGGAAGCTAGGAAAGGTATGAAGTTGGGATAGAAATAAGGGTTGTCACAAAGTGAAGGAAGAAGGGTTGATACATTGGAGATTAGGTGCTGAAGTGATGCGTTAAGATCTTTGGAGCAGTTTGTGGAGCAATTTACTGTAGAGACGTTGAAGTCATTTGGATGATGTTTTGAAGTAGTGTTTGAAGACTTTAAAGCGATTAAAGGCCCCTTGTTGAAGCAATCTTTGAAGACTTGTCAAGGACTTGTTAAAACATCTTTGTCTACAACTGGAGAACTATTGAAGAACTGTAGAAGACCCTTTGCAATAGACATTGAAGAGTTGACACCTTGTTGAGGAAGTGCCTAGAGCATTGTTGGAGATATTCTTTCGAGAACCATTGTAGACCTCCTTAGTTGAACAAAGAGCTCGGACTATAGAACAGTGACATAAATACCTTGGACCTGCAAGTTTGGAGAGGCTTGGATTATTTGCAAAGGACCTGCCACCCTCGGACCTGAGGTAGTCTCCTATAGAAGGTTGGAGCTACAACAATTTGGAGAGGCTCAGATATGCAGTCACTCGGACCAGTTACAAGTGTGTGGACAACCACATAAGAGGAGGCTCCTAACTAGGAATAAAACTTAGTTCCTCGGACAAAACTAATAACCTCAGCACCTCGAATTATATCTTTGTGGTAGCTTGGATTGTTGAAGCTCTGTTTATTGAACAGTGATCAAGCTCAGATTTGCAATCATGTGGAGATTTGCAAAGGCATCAAAACCTGTGATCACATACACTTGTGGAGGGCTCAGACCTGAGGTTGGACAGTGGACACTTACCTTTTGGAGCTTGGATAGTTTGCCTGGAAGCTAGGAAGAGTGCAAAATTGGGATAGAAATAAGGGTTGTCACAAAGTGAAGGAAGAAGGGCTGATACATAAGAGATTAGGTGTTGAAGTGATGTGTTAAGATCTTTGGAGCAGTTTGTGGAGTAGTTACTGTAGCGACGTTGAAGTCATTTGGATGATGTTTTGAAGTAGTGTTTGAAGCCTTTAAAGCGATTAAAGGCCCCTTGTTGAAGCAATCTTTGAAGACTTGTCAAGGACTTGTTAAAACATCTTTGTCTACAACTAGAGCACTATTGAAGCACTGTAGAAGACCCTTTGCAACAGACATTGAAGAGTTGACACCTTATTGAGGCAATGCCTAGAGCATTGTTGGAGACATTCTTTCGAGAACCATTGTAGACCTCCTTGGTTGAAAACTTTGTGAAACACTTAAAGAATTGGTTGGTGCAAACCTTGGGTAACTTATTGAAGATTCTTGGAGATCATGATGAAGCCCTCATAATGTGGCCTTGAAAATTTTTGTTTGAGTAACATGAAGAGTTGTGGAGACACCTTCTAAGAAGATAAAGTTGTCACTGATGAACTAAGTGCTTTGGAGATTGATTGAGGGCATTGTTGAAGGAGAAGATATTGTCAGGGCTTGTTGCAAAAGATATTAGGAGCCTTGAAGAACCATTAAACTTATCTCGAAGAATTGATGTTGTGGGTTGGAGCCCTCAAGAGGATTAGGTTGGAGCCTGTACCAGTGAGAGGGTTGGAGCCTTAGAGGTTGGAACCTTATAAGGATAGGGCTGGAGCCCTAGAGGTTGGAGCCTCGTGAAGTCCAAGTCGGTGCTTGGAAAAGGATAGGTTGGAGCCTGCTAGATTGGAGATTGGTGTCTTCATCTAGGGTTGGAGCCCTAAACATTATTGTACTTGATTAATTGCAAAGAAGAGGATTGAAGTCCTAGTTATTTTTGATTAATAAAATCATTTATTCTATATATTGTTCATTTTGTGTTTTGGTTATAAGTGATCTAAAACTGGTAAAAATAACAATTGAAAAAGAAATACTGATTCACCCCCCCTCTCATTATTTCCAACAACCCAATGCTCCAAGGACCCACCAACAAATTGCATCAATTGTGATGAAAACCACAACATGGAACCTCATAAAATATGAGGTGTAACACTGCCAACATTGCCCCTTGAACTTGTATATCAGTCAATCCAAGTCCTCTAGCCTTTGTACATAATTACAAACATCCCATGTCTCTAGTGAGAGACCTCTCTTCTCCTTGTTCCCCCTAAAGGAATTGCTTGGAGCATCACCAATTCTCTATATCCTCTTACTTATGGAAGGTAGGATATGTTAACTTGTATTCCTTATTGCGAAGATTTTGTCACCCTTTATGCCCTATCATCAAGATTCGATCAACTATTGTGATGCTTTTTGCAAACAAGATATCATGAAGAGCCAATTCTATAGCCCGTTCTTAAACTTACTTTAACCCCTAGTGTCACAAAGATGTAGAAGGCATGTTAATTCCAAAGACATGTCCAGGTTGAATAACTTTCCACCTTTTACAATCCAGTTAGGGAATTTGTCCAACCCAATGATAATGGCATTTTTCTTTTCTTCCCTGTCACTACACTTGTTGCGTCGAGGAAGATATTGAGACATTGTATTTCCCCCCCTCTACAGAACTCTAGGAATTCTGCTCGCTTCGCACTAATCATTGTGTCTATAATCCACATGAAGATATCATGAAACTACATCATTTCATCAATGGAACTCTAAGTAAGTGCTTATAATGTGAAAAATACACGCTAAACAACTATTCTTGATTGGGAGAACAATGCCTCTAATCTTCCCCTACAACTTAGTAGCTTTAAAAATGTGTCTAAATGGGATCTTTTGTTGTAACATAATAGAGGGAAAAATGAAACCTTCTCCTATTAGGTCTTTGAAGCAAAATATCTTGAAAATTATAAGCACAAACTCTCATTGAGGCATTAGAAAAACGTGTACCAATGGGTTGAGCAAAGAAACTCTCAAACTCCATATAGGACATAATCTGAAATGAAGTCCCATTTTAATATGAACCATCCCTTGATAAATCTTGTTTAATTATCCCTCACAATCCCTTGCTAAAAACTTGTCAGAGGCATTTAGTACAATGATGGGTCTTCACCCTCCCACTATATCTCTTTTTATCACAATAGGAATAAATTTGATCAAACATTCAGTCACATACTCTTAATGCTTCTTGACACATCATCATTATTTTTTTGGCCATAGCTTTTGTGAGAACATATGGAAGCCCATTCCTAATAGGTGATTTTCCCTAAGATGTCCAATTTTTCGTTGAACAACTCATCCTTGTCCAAGGGCCATGATAGATAGACTTTCTCAAATCATGGGTACTTTAATAGGTATAACATGCTGATCTAAAATGAGGGTTTAACAACTTGTTATGCTTACAAGAACCTCCCACTCCAAAGCTTAATAAATAATTGATCTAGTTTATGTATGACATTTGCAGAATTAAATATTCGAGATAGGTGGATTTTGTTTGTTTTTAACTGTTTAAGTGTTTATGCTAATATTAACCACATATATAACAGTCATATAAAGCAGCGAATAAACATCAACACTGTTGAAATTTGGTACCGGAGGACAGGTGGTTCCCTTAGGCTTTGATCTTTGGCCTAGGGAAAAGTGTCCAAAAGAATTTAATTTTTCTCCTAAAGTGACTTTATAATTTTATAAAGTTAAATCTAATTTAAAAGTGACTTTAAGTAATAAAGTTACTAAGTCTAATTTTAAAGTAACTTTTATAAAGTAAATGAAAAATTAGAAAGGAAAAGTGACTTTGGAAATAAATGACTAAGTGGGTCTTTATTAAAGTGGGGTGAATTAAAAAATAGAAAGTGAGATTTAAATGAGCATTTAATCTCAGCCATTGATCTAAATCTATTTCAGCCATTGGATTTAGAGATCACCCAAAAGTCACTTGGATCACCCAAAAGTCACTTGGAGTTATATTAAAGGAGGAAAAGGAGTAAAAGGTCATTCATTCTTTCATGAGCAGATTGGGAGAAGGAGAGCAAGAGAGATTTCTGAGCAGGGAGGAGAAGGAGACAGCAGCTTGGCACACATTCCAAGGCAGCAGTTGAGCAGATTTGTACAGCTGATTCAGCACATAGTGAAAGGCAGATTTTTGCACAAAAATCGAGGAGCAGTTTGCTGATTTTTCTGCACACAAAACGGAGGTCGTACAACATTTATTGCTGTCCTGTTTGCTGTAATTTCCAGATTGCTGTGAGGCACGGGAAATGAGATAAGTTGTAAATTTGCTTGCTGATTTTTTTGCTGAATAATTCTCACTGTAAAAAGACAATTTTCAGATATAAAGAAGAGCTCTCAAACTGGTTTTCCCCAAGAGTTGTAGGGGGTTTTTCCAGGGTCAAGTTGACCAAAAATATCAGTGTTTTAATGGCTGTTTTTAATCGCTGATTTTTAATTCTGCAATTTTCAGCATTCTGAAAAATTTCCAAAATTTGTGTTTTCAGCAATATTTTTTTTTTTAGTCTGTTAAATGTATGGTTATGGGAATGTGCATTTAACTACATGAGAGAAATAAGGAGAAACTGAAAACCGGGGTGGGAAAACAAAAATTTCTACATGGTATCGGAGTTTGAGTGCTGAAGGGCAGTTTGGGACAGCAAAAGGAAAAATTACAGTTGCTGATTTTTCACTCAGAAAATTCCAGCAAGCTGATTTTTTTATAAATAGCAGTTTTATCTTTACTACAGCAGTGCTATTTTTCAGTTTTAGGACAGCAGGATGTCATTGGGATTGAGGGTGGAGGATAGGTTGGATGGGCATACAAATTACAGTGTTTGGAAGGAGAGAATGCAGAGTATCTTTGAGGAGGCAGAAGTCTGCGATATCATGGTGCATACCGCACAGAACCCTGTTGTTGTGCCCACTGATGTTACTCAGTTGGCTGAGTATAAAAAGAAGAACAATAAGGGTAAGAGGCTGATTCTAGACGGAATCAAAGACCATTGCATTCCTCATGTGAGAGGAAAGAGCAATGCCCATGAGATGTGGACAGCATTGTCCAATCTCTACCAGAGTACCAATGAGAACCGGAAGATGGTCCTGAAGGAGAAGCTGAAGAACATTAAGATGGGTAATGATAGTGCAGCTGGATATCTCACAAAGATTACTAATGTGAGAGATGAGTTGGCAGCGATTGGAGAGGCCATTCCACCCACTGAGTTGGTGCGGATTGCAGTGAATGGCCTCCCCCGTTCATGGTTGAACTTTGCTGATGGGGTTTGTGCACGTGAGGCCCTTCCCACATGGGAGAGGTTTTGGGATGATTGCATTCAGACAGAGATCAGGAAAGGTCAGCTTGGGGCAGCCAAGCCAGTTGAGCAGGATGAGGATGTAGCACTGGTGGCAGGAGGCAAGAAAGGCAAAGGGAAGAAGCAGGCTTCCACAAGCAGTGGTGGGGGCAAAGGCAAAGGTAAAGGTAAACAGGGGAACACACAGAAGGACTATTCCAAGGTGAAGTGTTGGAATTGTCAAAAGATGGGACACTATGCAGTTGTGTGTCCGGAGAAGAAGAAGAAGAAGGGGAAGAACTAGGACGTGGCAGCTTCAACAGAGATTGAGGACTTTGCTGGTCGTTTTGACCGAGAGTTTGCGTTCACTACGTGTGAGTCCTTTAGTGCAGGATCACCTGCTACACAGGTTCAGAGGGAGCATGCTTTTCCCTCGATTAGTGGAGCATCTTCAGGTATCTGGTATGTGGACAGTGGGGCTTCACGTCATATGACAGGAGTCCGTGAGTACTTCTCAGAGCTTTCAGAGAGTGGCATTGATATTGAGGTAGTACTCGGTGATGACAGAGTTGTTAGAGCAGTCGGGGTGGGGACAGTGACATTTCAGAGGGAGTCCAAACCTCCCTTGAAGGTGTCAGAGGTTCTTTATGTGCCAGGGATGAGGAAGAACCTCATATCCGTCTCAGCTTTGGAGGACAGAGGATATGAGGTACTGTTCAGGGGAGGACAGGTGTTGATGTATCCCAGGGGCACTCCAGCTGATTCAGCTAGAGTGATAGGTGTACGCCATGCAAAGGTGTACAAGTTTGCATTCCAACCCCTTTTGGCATTGAGTAGTAGTACCGACAGCAGAGCTAGCAGTTCTGAGCTGTGTGAGATTTGGCACCGCAGAATGGGACATATGTATTATGGAGCCTTGAGGACATTACGGGAAATCACTACAGGTGTGCCAGATTTCAGTACTGATCACTTTGATACTTGCAGAGGTTGTGCGATGGGCAAATTTGCCAAATCCCCTTTTCCCAGCAGTGACCGCAGAGTGACGGGGATACTTGATTTGATTCATTCCGATGTGAGCGGTCGGATGTCTCATGTTTCCTTGAGTGGATATGAGTACTATGTTTTATTCATTGATGATCACTCCAGGAGGACCTGGATTTATTTTTTGAAGACCAAGAGTGAGGTCTTCAAGCGGTTTCAGGAGTTCAGAGTTCTTGTGGAGACTCAGACAGGTCGAAAGATCAAGTCCTTGAGGTCGGACAATGGAGGAGAGTACACCCTTGGAGAGTTTGTTGACTATTGTGCGGAGGCAGGCATTAGGAGGGAGTTCACTGTTCCTTACAACCCCCAGCAGAACGGGGTTGCAGAGAGGAAGAACAGATCCATCATAGGGGCTGCCAAAGCCATGTTACATGATCAGGGGTTGCCATTGTTCTTGTGGGCAGAGGCCTGCAACACAGCTGTTTACTTGCAGAACAGGAGTCCGCATCGTGCCTTGACATGACTCCGGAGGAGGCTTTCTCTGGGAAGAAGCCTGATATTGGTCATCTTCATATCTTTGGATGCATTACATACTCCTATATACCCAAGGAGAAGAGGACCAAACTAGAGCCCACCGCAGAGAAGGGTATCTTTGTGGGCTACAGTGAGACCTCAAAGGCCTTTCGGATTTACATTCCTGCACAGAGGAGAGTTGTTGTCAGATGGGATGTGAAGTTCGAGGAGGACAGGGCCTTTAGGAGGTCACGGTAGTTAGAGTATCTGGATCAGCCAGACCCTCAGCAGCAGTTGAGTCAGTCGCAGGGATCCAGTGGGCAGGGATCAGGAGGATCCGGAGGTACATCTATGAGGATGTCAGGTCTGTCAGTGAGCAGTGGCTCGCCGAGCCAGAGGGGTGGTGCTCCGGGCAGCATGCAGAGCAGTTCACTAGGGAGTCCATTGATGGACAGTTCACACGGTACCTCAGCTTCTACAGGTTCAGGTGCAGGCAGGAGGACAACAGACAGACAGTCAGGAGTTCAGGCTACTGATGATGATGAGGAGGAGGAGTTTCATTCTCCGGTGGGAGAAGTGCGCTCAGGGAAGAGGAAGCCCAAGTGGCTTCAGGACACCTTGAGAGATGCCACATCTGTTGCTGAGCCGAAGAGGCCG
Organism: Pinus tabuliformis; assembly: GCA_031772625.1. NCBI lineage: Eukaryota > Viridiplantae > Streptophyta > Pinopsida > Pinales > Pinaceae > Pinus > Pinus tabuliformis. The sequence continues at coordinate 1,295,285,209 of CM062809.1, forward strand.
GTCAGAGAGAGTAGACCACCTGAGAGGTTTTGTAGCTATATGGCGATGGTTACCAGCATCCTTGACTCTGAGCCTTCTAGCTATGAGGAGGCAGCTAGCCAGAAGGTCTGGAGAGAGGCCATGCAGGAGGAGTATTCTTCTATCATGAAGAATGATGTTTGGGAGGTGGTGCCGAGGCCTGAGGGCAAATCCGTGGTTACTTCCAGATGGCTTTACAAGGTAAAGCATGCTGCAGATGGCAGCATTGAGAAATTCAAAGCGAGGTTTGTGGCTAGAGGGTTCTCCCAGGTAGAGGGAGTTGATTATGAGGAGACCTTCGCTCCCGTGGCTCGATATACTTCGATCCGCTCCATTATATCGATAGCAGCAGAGATGGGTTGGAAGATCCACCAGATGGATGTGAAGACCGCATTTCTCAATGGCTTCATACAGGAGGAGGTGTACATTGAGCAGCCACAGGGCTTTGAGGTGCATGGGAAGGAGTCCCATGTGTGCAGACTGAAGAAGGCCCTTTATGGCCTGAAGCAAGCTCCCAGAGCTTGGTACTCCAGGATAGATACATATTTGCAGGGGATGGGTTTCACAAAGAGTGAGGCAGATCCGAACCTTTACTTTATTGTGATTGGTGAGGAGCCTCTCATTCTGGTGCTGTATGTGGATGACTTGATCATTACAGGTGCAGAGAGACTCATAGAGCACTGCAAGAGAGATCTTGCGGCGGAGTTTGAGATGAAGGACATCGACTTGATGCATTACTTTTTGGGTTTGGAGGTGTGGCAGGAGGAGGGGCATTTCTTCCTGGGGCAGGGGAAGTATATTGTGGACATCCTTAGCAGATTCCACATGGAGGATTGGAGACCCATGTCGACACCGATGATCACGAACTGGAAGAAGCTTCATGCTTCGGATTCCGAGTTGGTGGATTCCACATTGTACAGGCAGCTGATTGGTTCCTTGATGTATTTGGTCAACACTAGACCAGACATCTGTTTTGCAGTCAACACGATGAGTCAGTTTATGTGTGAGCCTAGGAAGGTTCACTGGGTGGCTGCAAAACACATTTTGCGGTACTTGCAGGGGACAGTGGATTATGGTTTGGACTACAGGCAGGGAGATGGAGTGAGATTGGCAGGATACACTGATTCTGATTGGGCAGGTTGTGCTTTTGATAGGAAGAGCACTTCAGGGTGCTGTTTTGGGTTGGGTTCAGCAGTAGTGTCATGGTTCAGCCGGAAGCAGCAGTCAGTAGCACTGAGTTCAGCGGAAGCAGAGTATATGGCAGCCAGTCTAGCTAGTTGTGAGGCTATCTGGCTTCGCAAGATGTTGTTTGGCTTATTTGGTCAGCCGTCGAGACCTTCAGTGATTTACTGTGATAATCAGAGTTGCATTAAACTCACGGAGAATCCAGTATTTCATGACAAGTCAAAGCATATCGGGATCAGATATCATTTCATCAGAGACTATGTTCAGAAGGGAGCTGTGAAGCTTGAGTATATTTCCACTGATGAGCAGGTTGCAGATATTCTTACCAAAGCCTTACCACGGGGCAAGCATGTCTACTTCAGAGACAAGATGGGTGTGGTGAGGAACACCTTCCTCGGTAAGAGGGAGTGTTGAAATTTGGTACCGGAGGACAGGTGGTTCCCTCAGGCTTTGATCTTTGGCCTAGGGAAAAGTGTCCAAAAGAATTTAATTTTTCTCCTAAAGTGACTTTATAATTTTATAAAGTTAAATCTAATTTAAAAGTGACTTTAAGTGATAAAGTTTCTAAGTTTAATTTTAAAGTAACTTTTATAAAGTAAATGAAAAATTAGAAAGGAAAAGTGACTTTGGAAATAAATGACTAAGTGGGTCTTTATTAAAGTGGGGTGAATTAAAAAATAGAAAGTGAGATTTAAATGAGCATTTAATTTCAGCCATTGGATTTAGAGATCACCCAAAAGTCACTTGGATCACCCAAAATTCACTTGGAGTTATATTAAAGGAGGAAAAGGAGGAAAAGGTCATTCATTCTTTCATGAGCAGATTGGGAGAAGGAGAGCAAGAGAGCAAGAGAGATTTCTGAGCAGGGAGGAGAAGGAGACAGCAGCTTGGCACACATTCCAAGGCAGCAGTTGAGCAGATTTGTACCGCTGATTCAGCACATAGTGAAAGGCAGATTTTTGCACAAAAATCAAGGAGCAGTTTGCTGATTTTTCTGCACACAAAACGAAGGTTGTACAACATTTATTGCTGTCCTGTTTGCTGTAATTTCCAGATTGCTGTGAGGCACGAAAAAGGAGATAAGTTGTAAATTTGCTTGCTGATTTTTTTGCTGAATAATTCTCACTGTAAAAAGGCAATTTTCAGAAATAAAGAAGAGCTCTCAAACTGGTTTTCCCCAAGAGTTGTAGGGGGTTTTTCCAGGGTCAAGTTGACCAAAAATATCAGTGTTTTAATGTGTTTTAATGGCTGTTTTTGATTGCTGATTTTTAATTCTGCAATTTCCAGCATTCTGAAAAATTTCCAGAATTTGTGTTTTTAGCAATAATTTATTTATTTATTTATTTATTTTTTTTTTTTTTTCAGTCTGTTAAATGTATGGTTATGGGAATGGGCATTTAACTACATGGGAGAAATAAGGAGAAACTGAAAACCGGGGTGGGAAAACAAAAATTTCTACAAACACATAACATCAAATTTAATCTAGGAGTTCACCCAAATATCGTGGGCTATGTCTCCTTGAGCTTTTGTCATCTTGACTTGGCTCTTTGGGATTATGTCAACAATTTTTTTACAAGTTCCACACTTAACTCCAAAGGTTACTGAATTGAACCAGTGGGCTTAGAATACCATCTATATCCCTGTCATCGCTGGCATCACTATGCAAACAGATCTAAGCTTCCTTAGACTTGATTCCTTCAATCAGTGCTCTGAGCTAACTAAGCTTCTTGATGGCACTAACTCCTTCAGAATTCTTCAACTATCTCTGAAACTTCTTCTACTGTCTCCAACACATATCAGACACCAACAACAGACTGATCATTTGATCATTTGCTGCCTGAAACTTCCTTGTAGCATCTCGGCCTTTAGAATTCTCCAAATGCTTCTGCAAATCCCTGCAATGGATTCAGAATTCTCATTACAGTTAGGAACGACTGTTAGTTCACTGAGAACAAGTACTAGTAGCTCCTACAACTACCTCCAACCTCTTGTGGCTCTTGAGCTCCAACATCAATCTTCCTAGATGAAATTCTCCATGAAGATGACTTCCCCAGCTTCTCTGGACTATCCCATCGGCTTCAGAAGGCTTTAATTAGCCTAGCGAGTCTCTTGTTTCACTCTCTCTGCTTCTTTGTCTCTCCTATGTTTCCTTTTGTTTTCTGTCGAAAACGGCTGTTGGAGTGCTTTTATGCAATATCCTCTAGGGATACTCCACCAATATTGGTGAACTACACTTATCTTCAGCTAAACTTAGCATATCCGCCTAAGTTTATCCGCTCTGCCAGGCTGACCGTCGAAGGTTGCCGTTACATCAACTTCTTGGCGCACATATGGGCGGTATACCCCGACGGTTAGGGATAAGACCTTATCGTGCGTTCATCTGGCGATCATGGTTAATCCTTCAACTTCAGTATTGATAAGTGAAGAGTGGTTTCTCACGCGGGCGAAAGGTTGTAAGCTATATTTTACCAAAAGCACGCGATTAGCCTTAATAGTCGACACATAGCACACCAAAACAACTTTTCTTGCGTGCTCTTAGAGTGTTAACCGTCGTGCATGAATCTGCACGAGATTGCGTGACAACCGTTAGATTGAGCGGAATACATCAACGGTTGAGATTGTTCGGGCTAGTTGTGAGTAGATGACGCAATATCCGTTGGATCTGGAAAGGTTAGATCAACAATGTGGATTGAAGCGCTTTATAAAACAAATCTCCATTCGATACAAAACAAATATGCACTGCATCCATGGTTTGTTAAGAAACAACGTTTGGCAAAGGTGGTAGAGCGCTGTCTTATCTTGCTGGAGGTCACGAGTTCGATTTTGTCGGACCCCAACAAGTTTCTGGAGGTCACGAGTTCGATTCTGTCAGACCCCAACAAGTTTTACATAACCATTCCAGGGCCACTTGGCGGCCTTGGAGCTTGCCACATGTCGGCACCTAATTGGTCCTTAAGGTCCTGGATCAATATGTGATCACATGCGTAATGGATTCCTTGGCCTCTTCTCCATGAGCATAACATCTCTTTGGGTAGGATTTGAAGTTTTGCACAAGTCTTGAGTGGAGGGAAAGGATTGACTTGACCGTGTGAGTGAAGTTTAGGACCTTGTCCGCACCAGAGGTGAACATCATTTGTATCCGGTCTTATATATATCTATATCTATATATAATTTATGAATGCTACCTTAATGTCTAGTGTTACTTCTCATGTTGTATGAGATCGTGACTCATTGAAGCTCCTGCGCAAGCAAGATGTGTATCAATGGTATTTGCTTGATTGCCATTTGTTGTTGCTCTTGATGCCTTTTTCATCATTATGAGTGAGAGTTGAATGGGCACCTTGCATTCTTTACTTACATATGATGTCACGTAGTGGTGCTATGTGTTTTAGAGACTTGGTTGATGGAGCATTTGGTCTATTGATGGTTGACTTGATAGTTGGTTGCATTCCCTCACATCTTGGCTCATATCTTGAGTGGTGCACTTTGTGCACATATTTCTAGAGTGCCCTCTATATTTGGCCCATCGTATTGAGGAGGATTGATTATTTTTGTGCATGGTTTCACGGTTCACCTTGTGGTGCTTGGTTGGCTATTTTGTACTTTTTTTGGAGGGCTTCGCCTTCTATACTTTATAGCGCCCACCTTTCTTTGAGGGTTTTTGAAGTTGGTTTGGTCGAATGCACATGTATTTAGGTTTCTTTGCACATTCTTTGAGGGGGCACTAAAGTAGTTATACTACCATTTCTAATGTTTGCATGCCTAATGAGTTGGTTGACTCTCTCACCTAGTGGAGTGATTTGTTAATCATTGCAACATGGCACACTTATGGAGGCATAACTAACATTTGCACATTTATCAAGGGAGCCCACCTTTGGAGATGTATTTTAATATTTTTTGTGGTCCCAAAAGCCTCCTTTGCACACATTCCAATGGTGCTTGAGTTCTTTGGGGAGGATGAGTTGGCTATAAAGGCACATTAGTCAAGGCTAATGCACATTCCTTGAGAGTGCCCTAGCTCCCCTTTCTATTTTTAGCATTATTTTTGGCATCCCAAGGAAAAATAATTACCTTCCTTATTCATTGCTCTCTTGACATAGCCTTAATATGTTTTTTATTGGTCACGGTTTGGAAGGTAAGCCTCTTGAAGAGTGCTCCAGGGAGAATGAAGATAAGTGGCACAACAAACTATCATACTTGGTTAAAGAAGCATTACACAATAGGGTGCCTTTCATGAGAGGTTGGTTGAGAAATCTATAGGGCAGAAGTTAGGATGATTTCTCTTTCTATGATAACTGCTTGTGATATCTTTTTACTTTTTCTTATTTATTAGCTTCTCTTATTATTATGTTTGTTCTTATCATCAAACAACTACCAAAACAAGAAGAACAATAGTACACAAGAACACATGATATAGGTTGCAAGCCAGGGCCAAAATCTCTCCACTTGAGAGGAAAACCTGTAAATCTCTTCTCTTCTTATAGATTCTTCAATTGACGAATTTCAAGACCTCTAGACCAAGACCAATACCCTTCCAAGACCAAGTTTGACCTCTCCAGATGATGTGCTTCCTTTGTCCAAGTCAAACCTTGTCAAATCTCTTCCAGCAACACAACGTCGACTCCCAACTTAAGAATTTCGGCCTCTACTGCAGGTCTGAAATTTTCATGCCCCTGCAACTGCTACTGCCTCCACACGTTAGCGAAATTTAGGCTTCCAAGGCCTCCCAACAACTTTTCTTGCCTTGCTTCCTTGTCTAGGGCTAGTAGGTGACCTATTAGGCCCTTCTTCCAACAACTTTGATCCTCTTCCAACAGATAGAGAATTTTGACCTTGAAGCAGCAAACCCTAGTCTTCTTCGCACATGTGAGAGAGAATTAGCCCAAAAACATTTTTTCTTCGTCATTCTTCTTCTTTGCTAGCCTTCTTGTGCTTCTCCTTTTCTTGTATGAGTGAGAAGTGAATGTATCCCAAGGAGGCCGAGTTGTCTCCTTTATATAGGCTTCTTAAGGTGGACGTGGCTCCTCAAAATAGGTCGACTTCTTAGTTGCCAGGCTGACTTGGTCTTGAAGGGTATTTTGACACTTTTAAATATAAAAATAATTCTTTTTACAAATTTACAATGTGCCCGAAGGGGTCTTCAACTTATGACAATGACTCTTTTGACTTCTTGACCTAGGACAAACCCTAGAAGCACTCAATGGGTGCTTGACCTGTAAAATAAAAGACTTTGAGCATGAAACCCATGCTCAAAAATAATGATAATAAATTTTCTTTCATTTTACAAATTGTAAGAATCAAAAGTACATTTCATATTTATGAAGACCGAACCTAGTTACACATAATTCAACACTCCCTCTTAACTAGGGAGGTATTCATAAATGGTACATGGACCTTCTCAATCTGAAGAGCTCTCATAAGAATAGTTGGATTGGTAACCCATCTATTTAGCATCATAACAACCAACATTGTCACATAACAAGGCCTTGACTAACAACTCTATCTCTCCATAAGATTAGAGCACAATGCTGGTGAGACCAATGATTTATAAGCACCATCATCATTGTCTCTCAAGGCACATACTCCACCGGTGTGTTCAAAGAGTATGTCCTTCTAGGACTATTCTAATCTTGGATAGCTAGTCCTCAAAGAATATCGGTCTTTGACTACTCTTATCTTCGATGCCCTACCTCATCCTCAAAGAGCATTGAATGGCAGATGCTTACCCAATCCTCCATTCTCTCTTCCCAAATGAAAACAATAATGATGTGCCTATCTCTCCCTCTCAACTAGGGGGGATATATCAACCAGACCAAGATTGTCTCTCAAATACACAAGCTTCTTATTAGGAAGAGATTTTGTCAATATATCAACTACATGTTCACCAATCGTAGCTGCAATACACCATCTTGTACTAGCTACTGAATGTAGTGATACTTGTTGTTTATATTCTTTGTCTTTCCATGAAACACTAGGTCTTCAGACAATCTTATACAATCGGTGTTATCACAATGTATTGTTGTAGGGTCAATTTTTCTTCAAACAAGTTGGACAACAACTTCCTTAACCAGACAACTTCCCTTCTTACTTCACAGGCTACATTGTATTCAGCCTCAACGCAACTCAAAGCAACCGATTCTTGCTTTTGGCTCATCCATGAGACCACGGAGGATCCCAAACTGAAACATCCTCTTGTAGTGCTTCTTCCATCCTGCTCACTACATCCCCTATCAGAATCTGTATATCCGATCAAGTGGACATTAATCCTCCTATCATATTTCAAGCAGTAGTGGATTTTTCCTTACAGATATCTCAGAATGTGCTTGGCTGCTATCCAATGATCATGCTTTGGCTCCACTTGGAACTGATTGAGAACATTCAATGCAAAACATATGTTTGGTCGAATATTCACCAAGTACATCAGTGAGCCAATCAATTGTCTATACTTGGTCGGATCCACTGGGCTCGATTCATAACTCCTTAGCCTTTTCAAGTTTGTGATCATGGGGGTTTTCATAGGTTTCCATCATGTCAAACCTCTTCAACATTTCGATCACATACTTTCCTTGACCTAGGTAAATCTCATCAGGTCCCTGCCAGACTTCCAGTCCCATATAGTAGTGCATCATCCCAAGGTCCTTCATATCAAATTTTGCTGCTAATTGTTTCTTGCATTCATGGATTCAACCTTCTACACCTGTCAAGAGAAGATCATCCACATATATAAGAATGATTACGGGCTCATTCTTCACAACCTTAATATAGAGATTCAGATCAACAAAACTTTTTGTGAAGCCCAATCTTTGTAGGTGTGCATCCATCCTTGCATACCATGCCCTTGGTGCTTGCTTAAAGCCATATAGTGCCTTCTTCAACCTGCAAACATAAGCCTCTCTATGTTTGGCTTCAAATCCCATGGGTTTCTTTATATAGACTTCTTCATCAATTGTGCCATTCAAGAATGCAATCTTGACATCCATTTGATGAATGTTCCATCCCATTGATGCTTCCAAAGAGACCAGTGAGCGTATAGTTGTATACCTTGTTGTTGGAGCAAATGTCTCTTCATAATTGATGCCTTCTTGTTGAGAGAAGCCCCTAGCCACAAATCTTGCCTTATACTTATCAATACTTCCATTTGCCGCATGTTTAATCTTGTAAAGCCATTTGGAAGTCACCACAAATTTGTCTTCAGGCCTAGGTACGATCTCCCAAACCCCATTCTTCATTATCGATTGATATTCTTCATTCATGGCATCTTGCAATTCTTGGTGATTGACAACTTCTTCAAAGGTGGATGGCTCTGCTTCTATTAGTTTTGTCATATATGCTGCATATCCATAATATCTTTTGGGGTTCTTGCTTTCTCTGAATGTGCCTTTAGCTTCTCCATGTCCCTCTGCATCTAATAGAGTAGATTTCAATCAGTTAGGTCTCTTTCTAGTTTCGAGGATGACCATAGGTTGTATGGGTTTACTGGACCTTCATCTTCATGATTTGATTCTTCTTCCTCCCTAGTACCTTCCTCTTCAAATACAAGAAGTTCTTCATCATCAGAGTCCATAGGGAGATCTTTTGATTTCTTGAATGCAATACTTTCTATTCGGTGTCCTGTTATGTAGATCCTATAGGCCTTAGAAGAGTTACTATAGCCAACAAATGTTCCCTTCATGCCTGAAGGATCCAACTTCTTTCTCTTGTACTTCGGTATATGAATATAGATAGGTTACCCAAAAATTCAGAGATGATCTATGCTTGGTTTCTTCCCAGTGAAAGCTTCTTCGGGAGTCATGTTATCTAGTGACCTGTGTGGACTTCGATTTTATATGTATACAACTTCTTCGGGAGTCTTGGTAGCTTCACCCCACAAAAATTTCGGCAAATCTTGATCATGTAACATGGCTTTTACACTTTCTACAATGGATCAATTCTTTCGTTCCACAACTCCATTTTGTTTGGGATTATATGGGACTATTGACTCCCTCTTAATCCCAGATTCCTTACAGAAGGCTATCATTTCCTTTGATGTGTATTCTCCTCCATTATCAGACCTTAAATTCTTGATTCTCCTTTTTGTAAGGTTTTCAACTTCAGCTTTGAATTCTTGAAATTTGATGAATACTTCATCCTTGGATTTCATTAAATAAACCCAAGTTTTCCTTGAATGGTCATCAATGAATGTTACATAGTATAGATGACCTCCAAGAGACTTTGGAGTCATAGGACCTGTTAGGCCAGGCAGTAACTCCAATAGGCAGTAAAACTGATTCGATTCATTTCATTAGGTATGCTATTGTTATATACAAAAGGGCGTGACTGCTCAGTTCATCTCCTGATGACTGTTCACATTCCTAATTTAACTATTTACATAAATTCACCCAATCGCGAGGATTAGGTGTCAACATTCCCCCCCTCCCCTTAATCTGAAGGGATGTTGGTGATTCCAAGCATCGTTTTGAATCTTTCAAGCTTTTCTCTTCCAAGCGCTTTGGTGAAGATGTCTGCAATTTGCTCATTTGTGGAACAATGACGGAGATGGATTGTTTTGGCCTCAACATGATGTCGGATCAGATGATATTTAGTATTGATGTGCTTTGTTCGATCATGGAACTTTGGGTTCTTGGCCAACTTTATTGCAGAGGTGTTGTCAATCATGAGTGGAGTTGATTGTACTTATTTTACCTGCAAATCTTCAAGAATTTTCCTGAGCCACACAATTTCTTTTGTTGCTTCAGCTACTGCCACGTATTCTGCTTCTGTTGTGGAATTTGCTGGAACTGATTGTTTGCGTGATCTCCAGGAGACAGCTCCTGATCCAAGACTCATAGCATATCCTGAAGTAGATACCCCAGTTTCTTTGTCTCCATCGAAGTTTGAATCAGAGTATCCGATCAAACTGAAGTCATCCACCTGTGTGTACTTGATTCCAAAGTCTTGAGTTCCCTTCAAGTACTTTAGAACTCTTTTTGCAGCGGACCAATGTTCCTCACAAGGCTTTTGCATAAACCTGGAGAGGATTCCAACAGCAAATGAAATGTCTGGTCTGGTAGTAGTAAGGTAGTTGAGACTTCCTACAAGCTGTCTATACTTTGTTGCATCCTCAAATTCCTTTCTTTCAATAGATGTGAGCTTTAAGTTTTGTTCCATTGGAGTAGTAAGAGGATTGCACTCTGTCATGCCAAATCTGTTTAACAAATCTCCAATGTATTTCTTTTGAGAAAGAAATATGGACTTTGGATGTTGGGTTACTTCAATGCCAAGATAGTAATGAACATAGCCCAAATCAGTCATTTCAAAACTTTTCCCCAATTCCTTCTTTATGGATGCAATGTAGCTTCCATTGTTCCATGTCATTAAAAGATCATCTACATATACCACAAGATATACAACTGTTTTGCCAACTTTCTTGACAAATAAAGTTGCATCATCAAGATCAAAATGATTGAAGTTGAGTTTCAGAAGATGCTCAGTTAGTTTTTCATACCAGGCTCGCGGTGCTTGTTTGAGGCCATACAAGGACTTCACAAGTTTGCATACTTTATGTTCATGTCTTTTCACAGCAAATCCTTCAGGCTGGGACATAAAAACATTCTCTTTTAGATCTCCATTCAAGAAAGCAGTTTTTACATCCATTTGATGGACTTTCCAACTGTTTTGAGCTGTTAGTGCAAAGAGTGTTCGGATGGTGGCCCATTTTGCTGTGGGGGAAAAAGTCTCCTCATAATTGACCCCTTCTTTCTGTGCAAAACCTTTTGCCACAAGCCTAGCTTTGTGCTTGTCAAGTGAGCCATCAGCTTTGTACTTGTTCTTGTAGACCCACTTGCAGCCAATTGGTTTGGTTCCAAATGGAGGATCAACCAGCTTCCAAGTGCCGTTCTTTATGAGGGCATCATACTCCTTTTGCATCGCTTCTTGCCATTCATCATGAGAAGCAACTTCTTTAAAGGAAGTTGGTTCAAAATCTGTAGACAAGTTCAATTCACAATCATAAGAAACATCCAGATCAACAGGTGAATTAGAGTCATCTACATCACCTCCATTTTGCCGGTTTGAATTTTTGGTTCCTGTTTTTCCAATTTCATCAGGATGAACACTTTCAAGTGTCTTCGTCAGCCACTTTGGGGGACCTTTCTGAGATGGTCCAGGCTGCTTTGTTGATTGAGTTGGGACTGAATCAAGATTGAGTCTCCCAATTCTATCAATTACATCACTTAAAGCATCATCCGTTGTTGGAGTTTCATGCGGGGGAGAGTGTTCTTCAGAAGAAGATTCCACATGTTGATCTAGTATAGGAATCCCCCCTTCAAGATGTGGAATCTGATTATCAAATTCTTGAAATGATTTTGTTTTTGCGAATCTATCCAAGCGATCAAGTTGCCGCTCAACAACATTGTCAAATTTGGATGATTCAAGAAAAATTACATCTCTAGATACAACAAAATTTTTATTGACTTCATCATAGAGACAATATGCTTTGGAGGTGTTTGAATACCCCAGGAAGATTCACTTACGACTTCTAGCACCAAGTTTGTTTCTATGTACCTTTGGTATCAAAGCATAACAGGTGGAACCAAAGACCCTGAGATGTTTTACCGAAGGAACATATCCATACCACAATTCATAAGGAGTCTTGTTTCTTATAGCATTAGATGGACATCTATTCTTTATATATGCAGCACATAGAACAACATCAGCCCAAAACATTATCTTTACATTTTTGAAGAAAAGCATGGATCGTACCATATTCAAGATTGTTCTATTCATTCTTTCAGCTACACCATTCTGTTGGGGATTAAGGCACAGTTGTTTGATGTTTGATCCCATGTTGGCGAAGATAGTTTTCAAATTCATTTGATGTATATTCTTTTCCATTATCAGTGCGAATAGACCCAATATGAGATTGTGCATCATTTTCAATCCATTTATGAAAATTCTTGAATGTTTGAAAAGCATCAGATTTGTTCTTCAATAAATAAACCCAACACATTCTGGGGTAGTCATCAATAAATGTCATGATAGATTTATTTCCATTTGCAGAAGGAACAGGCATTGGACCACATAAATCTGAATGAATGAGTTCAAGCTTCCTATGTGCTCTTGAATGTGAGTCATGAAAAGACTGTTTGCTATGCTTTCCTAGAATGCAAGCATCACATTGCTTATGTTTCCTAGGAATTGTAGGCAAACCAGCAACACCATTTTTCTTCAATAAGCGGAGACTGTCATAGTTTAAATGTCCAAATCTAGCATGCCATAATAAACTTGATGGAAGTGTACCTTCTTCATGATAGCTTCCAGTCTCAGCGAGACAGCTGCTAGAGGCTATGGAAGCAGCTGGATGATGCCTATGATGCCAGAGAACGACGTCTTTCAATGAAGGAGGAGGATCTTGCCAGGCGAGAACGGGCTGTTCGAACTCGGGAAGAACTTTTTACACACTGGATAGCACAGGCACAAGTTGAAAGATTGGAAATTGCTTATATGAGGTAGCAAGCTATAATGGACATGGAGAGGCCGAAGAGTATTATTGACCGGAGGGGGGCTCTGATTAATTCACCGCCCAGTACAGGTCGATCACTGTTTTATATAAAACAAGGTGCATCTGCTGGGATAAATCCGTCTCGACAAGTTCTTGGCATTTCCTAGAAAGTCGAATGCTGTATTCTTGGCATTTGAAAAATGCAAGGTTAATTGCGTCCGCAGTATACTCAGCTTTCACCTGAGAGACTTGGGTTCAAGTGCCGATAGTGGAAAGAGATCACAGAATCATTTTTTTTTTTTTGTCGAGGCAATGCTCCATAATCGGCTTGCCCAGGGCTCTGGATACCTGATTCAAAAGCCACGACAGTCGCAACAGCAGTTTCAAGGGAATATGGCAGACATAATTTGAATGTAACTGATAGACAGCGTTCAGAGAATATGAAACGTTTATGGAGTCTGAGCGTATTCAAATAAACAGGGCGCAGGAATCATAAATAGAATATGTCAGGGCAGCGCAGGTGTGGCAGACAGAACGCAGGTATGGCAGACAGAATTATATGGAGAGCAGAGGAGCAGATCAGGAGTTACAAAGACATAAAGGCTAAACAGGGAGCTGGCTCTGATACCATGTCAGGCCAGGCAGTAACTCCAATAGGCAGTAAAACTGATTCGATTCATTTCATTAGGTATGCTATTGTTATATACAAAAGGGTGTGATTGCTCAATTCATCTCCTGATGACTGTTCACATTCCTAATTTAACTATTTACATAAATTCACCCAATCGTGAGGATTAGGTGTCAACAGGACCACACACATCGGAATGAATGGGATCCATAATTTCTTTTGACCTTGAAGCACTACTTCCAAATGGCCTCTTCGTGTTTTTACCCAATGCACATCCCTTGCATACTCCTTCATGATCTTCTTTTAGTTCGGGGATGCCATTCACTATTAAATTTAGGGTTGGTAAGATTTTGTTGTGAAGATGACCAAATATTCTATGCCAAAGTTCACAAGGGCTAACTTCAATGTGAACCAAAGCTTGAGCGAGGGGAGTTAACAATCTATAAAGTCTTTCTTCATGGATCCCATCAACCTTGCATCTTCTATGCTTGAGTTTTTACCCCATACTACAACCTTTCCATCTATGAAAGCAATTCCGTCTCCCTTATCTTCCAGACATGAAATGGAAAGAAGATTCTTATGCAAACCTGGAACAAACAAGATATTGTTAAGATGAATATTTCCTCCATTCTCCAACGTTAGCGAGGTAGATCCAATTCCTCTTAAAGGGTAGCTCTTGTTGTCACCAAGCTCAATGCAATAAGAGGACTTTCCTCTTGACAATGTTTTTAGTAGCTTGTGTTGCCTAGTCATATGTCTTGATGCTCCACTGTCGATTACTCAGATATTCTCATCTTCAAAGGTGCCAGTGAGTGCTGAGAATAGTCCTTCGTCCTTTGTAGATGTCTTGGTCACTTCCTTCTTAAGCGAAAATAAGAGATCCCATACTTCTTTGATGCCCTTCTTGAGATGACTTGCTACCTTCATACACTTCTTTAGGAACTTCTTCAATGTAGTAGAGATTTTCATTATGCCCTTAGCCAACCTTAGCTCTGATACCATGTTGAGAAATCTATAGGGAAAAAGTTAGGATGATTTGTCTTTCTATGATCACTGCTTGTGATACCTTTTTACTTTTTCTTATTTATTAGCTTCTTCTCTTATTATTATGTTTGTTCTTATCATCAAATAGCTACTAAAACAAGAACAATAGTACACAAGAACACAAGGTATAGGCTGCAAGCCAGGGCCAAAACCCCTCCACTTGAGAGGAAAACCCATTTTTTTTCTCTTCTTATAGATTCTTCAATTGACGAATTCCAAGACCTCTAGACCAAGACCAATACCCTTCCAAGACTAAGTCCAACCTCTCTTGATGATGTGCTTCCTTTGTCCAAGTCAAACCCATTCAAATCTCTTCCAGTAGCACAACTTCGACCCCCAACTTCAGAATTTCAGCCTCTATTGCAGGTCTGAAATTTTCGCCACCCTGCAACTGCTACTACATCCACACATGTGAACGAAATTTAGCCTTCCAAGGCCTCCCAGGAACTTCACTTGCTTTGCTGCCTTGTTTAGGGCTAGTAGGTGACCTATTAGGCTCTTCTTCTAGCAACTTTGATCCTCTTCTAGCATATAGAGAATTTCGACCTTGAAGCAGGAAACCCTAGCCTTCCTTCTTCACACATGTGAGAGAGAATTAGCCCAGAAACATCTTTTCTTCGTCCTTCTTGTTTTCTAGCCTTCTTGTGCTTCTCCTTTTCTTGTATGAATGAGAAGTGAATGTGTCCCAAGGAGGTCAAGTTCCCTCCTTTATATAGGCTTCTTAAGGTGGACGTGGCTCCTCAAAATAGGTCGACTTCTTAGCTGCCAGGCCAACTTGGTCTTGTAGGGTATTTTGACACTTTTAAATACAAAAGTAATTCTTTTTACAAGTTACAATGTGCTTGAAGGGATCTTCAACTTATGACAATGATTCTTTTGAATTCTTGACCTAGGACAAACCCTAGAAGCACTCAATAGGTGCTTGACCTCTAAAATAAAAGACCTTGAACATGAAATGACGAAACCCATGCTATAAAAATAACAATAATAATTTTTCTTTCATTTTACAAAATACAAGAATCAAAAGTACATTTCATATTTATGAAGACCGAACCTAGTTACACATTTTTCAATAAGTTTGACATTTGGCACCAAGACTCATTCCAAGCTTCTTCCATACATATTTTATTATATTTGGAGGAGCACCCTCCCAGAAGAGATTTATTGTGCACGTAATTTAATAATTGTCTGAGAGAAGTGGATTTAGAATGCATGAAATGATATTTTATTGTTAGGAGGTTAAGCAGGTTAAACTAGATTCTACGAAGGTTTAGCTTTCTGCTGCAAAGGGCTTCAATTCTAGGAAAAATATGTTGTCTAATGAAGGTTCTTGGCTGAGGTGTTGCTAAGTCTTTTTCCTTGCTGATTTTTATAATTAAACTAGTTAATTTTTTGCCATCATTTCAGTGAAAGTTAGGGCAGATTTCTTGTTTGTAGACAATTCACCCCTTTCTTGTCATGTATATGAGTATTAAGGAGTGCCTTTGTGAAGGCCCAGTAATTTACTGCAATCTGAAATAGCATTCATAGGGAGATTTTAGCATGTTGTAACTTGTAACAACATCTTTACTATTTAATATAAAGCCAGCGTTTTTTTCTTCTAAAAAAAAGAACTTGTAACAGCATCACGAAATATCATTCGTTGGAAGATTTTAGCATGTTGTAACTTGTAACAGCATTATCTAACCCCTTCCATACATATTTTTTGAACCCTCCTGCCTTATATGCAGTAGTCGTGGTCTACTGTCCTATCCATTTTCTAAAGTTTATCATACAGTTCAATTAGGCACAGCCCACTTGTGCGGAAGGAGAACTGGCCTAAAGTGAGAGAGTACGTAGTTGTGGTGACAGTGGGCAACTCATCTTAGTTCCCTTAAGGTTACACTTGTGTTTTAGGGCTTTACCACTTAAAATGCAGGTTTGAGAGGCAATGGCCATCATCCACCACCTATCAAGAGCTGAAATGCGGAGTACATGGTACAATCATATGGTCCAACTTAATGCCCTCGTATGGGTAGCACACTAGCCACCTCTTTTGAGTTACTGAACCCTGGGGGGCTTAAAGCAATGCCTTGCTTTTACCAACTTAGCTCACCTCTTGACATTGGTCTTGTATCATATGCATAATCTCATCGAACTCTGTCTGAACACCATATGATCTTTAAGCCTTGAAATATTTTTTGAAAGGCCTGTTTTTATTTTAAAGATTTAGAGTTGGATTAAGTGGTATATTTGTAGGTTTGCTCAAAGTGGGAAAAAGGGGTTTATACTATCATAGTTCAATTTTGCATTGATCGTATCTGAATTGGATTTTTCTTTGTTCCACATAGCATCATTTATAAATAGAAGTAAAGGAAAGAGCTCAAACAAAAATCTAATGAACATTTTCCATGTTCTGTAGCATCCATTTCTTTATAATCTTGCTTCTGATTTCTTTTGATCACCTGCTGCATAAAATAAGTGATGAACTGGAGTAATTGAATAGAGCAGGTAAGGGAGCTCTGTTATAGGCCCCTCTAATCGAAATGAGAGATTTAATTCTGAGGTGCAAAGGTTAATTCTGATACCTGTGTATAAATACCAGGACCTCCGGGAGGAATGGCTAGATTTAGGAGGAATTCAATATCTTAATCAGTCTGCGATTGAGTGAGACTAACAGCAAGTTTTAAGATAAGCTTCAAGTTTCAAGTTAAGCTCTGATAAAATGAACTCAGCCTGACAATACCAGAGGTCGAAGGAAGGGAACAGTTCACTGTTAGCAATAAATATACTAAGTATAGATAGATCCCAGACTCAACAGAAATAATCATGAAATAGGCGAAGTTGAACTGAAATGCTAGAACGACCTTTAAGGTTAGCAAGATATTTGCAGGGAAGATATAATCCAGGTGCAAAATTGAACTCTCTAATCAGGAGAGATCTGACAAACTAAATTTTGGGTTGATTTAATTGTACAATGACCTTTTGTCTTTGAAAAAAAAATGACAATGGATACTAACTAGCAACTACAAACTTGGAATATGGCTGTGAAAAGGAAAGATACCTAAGTGGATATTTTTTCCTCTGAATTTTCTCGACAAGTTGCTTGTGCAGCAAGTGTGTCCTTCCCCAATCTGGGAATATTACAATGCAAAGTAGCTGGCTTACAACACCTGAGGAAGATCCATTGACTGATAGCCATTCGCAGCGGGGGTTTTTGTATTCTATAAAAGTCGCCTAGGACTTGCACCTAGCACCAAATACTATAAGTGGCTTGCTTGCATGGGTGATTCCACGAGAGGCAAAATGCTTCTCTTGGGATTTGAACCTTGTTGGGGCTGTGAAAAACCTCCACTTTGTTATCTTACCAAGCTGCTATTGAGAAGAAAATTTAATAACCAGGGAATTTTTCAAGGATTTAAATATTTTCCTATATGTAGTATTGCAGGCAACTATTCTGGTTCAAAAATTCATACGTATGGAATGTAGGCGAATGTTCAATAAAAAACCATGTAATTTACTATTAAAATTGGTAAATGTATGGTGAATATCATCTATTTAATCATATATATGTAAAAGATAGTCGAATTTTTAACCAAATTGGCGAATATTTTTTTCCAGAAAATGTCCCAAAAATAGTTCGTTTGCAAAATTTTCCCTATTAATAGCAATGAATGGATTTTCAAACTATGAGATTGAGGCAAGAACATGCCACGCTTTCTAATTGTTCTTTTGAAATATATATGTTTCCATGCATGTGGTGGTTGCAAGTAGCCTGATAATGTTCTATTTCCAATTATTTTTCTTTCTCCTCTTTTATGTTCCTTTTCTAATGTCTTTAACACTTGTTTCTAATGTCTGTAGGGAATACTGTAACAGAAATGGCAGATAAATCTACAGACAGTGGGGGAGAGCCTATTAATGAGCAGGTTGTTGCTAACCGCTGGAGTGTCTTGAGAACTGAACTCAACCAGCTTTACTCTAAGATTACAGAGTTGGAGATGGAATTGAGCGAGCACTCACTGGTTATTGGAGCAATTCAACCTCTGGACCCCACAAGAAAGTGCTACAGAATGATTGGTGGGGTTTTGGTGGAGAGGACAATTGCAGAGGTTCTACCTGCTGTACAGAGGAACAAAGAAGGCTTGCAGGAGGTGATTGCTAGGCTTACAGAGGCATTACAGAAGAAGAAAAAGTTGATAGCAGATTATGAGGCTAAATATAAGATCAAGATTAGGAGAGGAGAAGATGAGATCCAAAATGAGGGAGAACGAAAAGAAAGTTCAGCTCAAGGGGTTCTTGTGGGTCCAGCGTGAATCGCAAAAAATGATGAATAGTGTTCTAGAGTATTTGCAATTTTTCAGTGGTTAGGTTCTCTTCTGCTAGTTGCTTTTTTTAAAAACTATTCACTAGTTAAAATTTGGACAAGATCGATGATCTAGATATCTAAAGCAAGGCCACACTTTTTAAGTTGACGAGTATCGCCATGTTACTATGAGTAACCTTTGTTGGATCTCCCTAAAATATTGTTTCATTTGCCTTGCATCATGTAAATGACCTGGACATGTAATTGGTCATTTCATTGCTTGTGTTAAATATTTCTGTGATTGTGTCCGAGGAAGCCAATGAAAGAAACTGGTGATATTTATGGCAGTTTTACATTACATGAATAGTATATTGCAGCAGCAATCATATTTCTCAGCATTCAAACATATATTGTTTTTTTATCAAGTTGTTTCTTTCCTACGCTACGGTGGTTTTACAAATTAGACTAGACAAACTAGAAGTGAATTTCCTCCGAGTATTTTAGACTCTGAAAGTTATTAGTTTAATTGAAAATTGATATGCTAAATTAGCCCCAAAGAGAGTTAAGGGCAGGCAGCTAAGCTATTGCGATCTGTTAAAAAATTTGGGACAGTGGCATTATTATTATTTATACTTTCCTTTTTTCATGTCGGCTTATGGAATTGACAGCAGAAACAAAATTGCAGTGAGACTCAAGGGTCAGTTAAGGATGATTGTGTATAACACTTAAAACACCCTGTATCACTTTCCTTTTTTTCTATGTTCACTCCACTTTTGATACTATTTGGTCCATTTCTCTATTTGCCCCCTTTGTTTATTTTTTTTTCCTATGCTCTAATTCCTATGTGTTGGACACAATCCTTCAGGATTTTGTGTTTGTAAATAAATTACAAGTAGATGAAATATGAAGAATCATAGGTGGATAGCAAGAGACTCAGATCTTGGAAGAAGAGTCACTCAGATCTTGGAAGGAGACACCAAAGGTCGTTTCCATTGTATTAAATACAATTTCATGTTAATGCAAGATTTGCCAAGTTTGGAGTTACTCCTTACATTGACATGGTATCAGAGCTGAGAGTTTTTACTACATGATTTTTCTAGCCGTTAGGTTAGTGTCTTTTGCTCCTTTGTCAGTGACCATTCATTTGCTGCCTTGTTCATTTCTTCTCTTCCGCATATGTTTAGGATTCCCTTCTCTGCATTCTCTTTCGTGTGCTCAGGAAAGATGTGCACTTTGTAGTGAGGTTGATTAGGTTGATTGGAATCCCTTACACTTGTAGAGCTAATGCCTCTTGTAGATCTTGCTCGCAGCTCTGACATGGTATCAATTGCTTTCTCTCTTTCTCTCTCTTTCCGTGTGTCCTCTGTGTATTGATGCCTCTCCTCTGTGAGCTTTGTGTGCCCTCTTAGTGTTAGAGAAGAACATTTAACACGGAAGCTTATCAATTTTATTCCACACACTGAGATTTATACATAGAGCGAGCCATAGACATTGTTGGAAATATTGGGGGGGGGGGGGTGAATTAGTGTTTCTTTTCAATTGTTACTTTTACCAGTTAAATCAATTATATTTAGAACACAAAATGAACAATAGGAATAAATACTTTTATTAATATAATCTTTACAATAAATCAAGTACAATATATATAGGGTTCCAACCCGTTGTCAAGCACCAACTTGGTCTTTTGTGAGACTCCAACCTCTAGGGCACCAAACCTATCTTGTCAAGGCACCAACCTTGGATTTAGGAGCACCAACTCCTAGGACACCAATCCTTCCAATTTTGAGGCACCAACCCTGAGGGTTCTGACCCTTATCTTGTTAAGGCACCAACCTTGAATTTAGGAGCACCAACTCCAAGGAAACTAATCCTTCCAATTATGAGGCACCAAACCCTAAGGACTCCGACCCTATCTTTCAAGGCACCTACCTTGTTTGTTCGAGGCTCCAACCTTCAGGGCACCAACCCTCTGGGCTCCAACCCACTGCTATATTTTGTCTAGATATGTTTGATAGTAATTCTCTGCTTCCAAGTTCTTCACTAAATTATGTCAATCTACAGTTTCACAGCTACATCAATGACAATCTGTCTTCATATGAAGGAGTCTTCACAATTCTTCATATTGCCCAAACAAAATCGCCAAGTCATATCATGATGACTAACACACCATGGTCTTCAATACTTTTTACACAATTGTCAATGTATCTTTCATGATTTGCACACACACAACTCTTTGTTTTAACCCTTTGTTCTAATTGTCGTGATAACTACTTCAAGAGTAATTGCTTCAGAAGAGTGACTGTCGCGGCTTCAGGTTGTGCGTACAATTATAAAACAACCCTTATGCAGTCCCTTTAATAGATTACGGGTTGTGCTTCTATAGATTCATTATAAGTCCGAACTTTCAATGATTAACCCAGTCAATAGAATGCTTTTACCTTCATCTTCCGCTGGACCTTTGGCTTCCTCTATGCTCACTCGACCTTCGGCTTTCTTTCTACTGTTCCTTCATGTTCACGAGTTGTGAACTGTCGTTTTGTTCTATGATCGATGCACACAATCGATAGTTAGAAATGATATGTCTTAACTTATATTTATATGGGTTTCACCAATGACTAGAAAGACACGTTTATTGGAAGGAGGCCGACTTGTATATTAAAACATATCGAAGAGTCTTTCATCCATAGACTTGATTATTCACGGAAACCATATAAGAGAGGCTATACCCACATGGAGGTCCCACATGCCATGTCACTACCTCAATCGCAATCGCAACTTTCGAAAATCCACATTAATAGAGGTCTCCACATGCCACGTCATGGCTTTAATCCCACAATCACAACTTCACGAGAATCCTGTAATCGCAACATTCAATATCACCAATATTCACATATCACCCCGTAGCGGATGCGATATTTAATTAAGTCATGGTATAATGATGCTGCGGGTATGTAATGTTATCGCAATCGATGGTTCGAGGGTTTATCATAATCAGCGGTTTGGCCGTGTCAACCCTTAAGACTCATGATATGACTCCCGACGAGGCGGACGCAACATAATGATGTATTCATAACCTATTTTGGGTCTGCAGTGATATCACAATCACATATTTTGGTGTGTCATACCTTAAAGACTTTACGATACCTTTCGATGTGGCAACGGATATTTCATTAAGGAGTATTATAATAGTCCTGCAGGTCCGCAATGCTCATATCACAATCGAGGGTTTTGAGCGGTGGCAAGGCTTTTAAGTTCGCAACACAGCAGCTGCGATATATTCCAAACAACAGTTAATAAATTTGTCGGGTCCACAGTTTCAAATCGCAATTGCAGGTTTCAACGTGACAAGGCTTTAAAACTTGCGGTATGGCGGATGCAATATTTCTTTAGGGCATGTTGTAATGGGACCATCGGGTCCGCAACTCATATCGCAATCGGGATATCAATGTGACACATAATAAAGCTGTCGATAAAGAACCAATATAATTTATCTGATAAAGCACCGATATAATTTTTCGGATAAAGGACCGATATAATTTCTTTGATAAAGCGCCGATATTTTAACTCCTGATAAACTGCTTCTCTTCTCTTGTTGGCTTTCCATGACTTCTTCCTCTTACTCTTTGGCTTTCCTAAGCTTTTGATAGCTCTCCTCCTTTGACTTATCTCCCAGTGACCTTCGATAACTCTTTCGATAACTCTTCTTTCACTGGTTTTCCTTCTTGGGTTCACTGCGTCTATTCTGTCTGTATATATATATTCAGTTCACTTGCCTCCTCCATCTCATCATATCATCATATATCAAACTTTCATCACTATCAGCATTATGATCAATGGGCATCAATGGACAATCATGTATCAAAGAATTTGCCATCACAAACACCGTTATATTGACATCAATGACAACCTAGATTAACAGAAACCGCAGTGAGTTCACCGACTATCAATTATTTTCTACCTACACTCGCCGACTCTTAATTTCATCGACGGTTATAGAACAATCATATTGTACTTAGCTGTCATATGGACAATGGGAGTGCTTATTATTCTAATACCTTGCCTTAATCACGACCTATATGTTAACTTGCTTGCTGGTCTAAGACTCAACTAGGGTTACAGAGATGACTAAAATATTTCATTTTGACTTTCTTTGCTATAGTATATTGATGAAGCTTTTCTTGAACTTATTGCCCCAAACTTCATTCTTCTTCTTCTTGCGCCAGATCATGAACACTGGATATTGCTCTTGGTTTCAACTAGGATGTTGCCAATTTATTTCAACTCATTTTTCAACACGTTCACTTCCATCATTGAGAGTTTTTAAATATTGTTCAATTGACATTGTAACTGAGTTATATTCTTCTTTTTTCTATTGCTTCTTTCTGAATGCTTCTAATACCTGTATGTAGAAATTCTCATTGTAGATTAATCTGATTATGCAATGTACTAAAGCAAAATACTTAATCTACTTCTACTATCAAACTTGCAGAAGTTTAATCGATTTGAGCAAGATCAAACAGAACACATATAATAAAGAAGAAGAATCAATACACATGAAACACGTAGGAATACTCTGGGGAAAGCCTCAACTAAAAACCCCGCTATCTGTATTATCATACAAGTGGAAATATCTCAGGATTACACAAAGCTTTAGCTCTCACAACTATCCAGCGCTCAGTACAATCCTTCACTACTACTCATAGACAAGGTAGACAACACATGTGCCTTCTCCTCTATCCTCCAAGCCTCCTATTTCTTTGTGTCGTTCCTTTGTGATGATTCACCTTCAACCAAGTGGAACACTGCTTTTACACACTGTAAAACTGCGCAATCCTCAAGGAATGAATTCCTTCTACATGGAAGAGATTTTCTCATAGGAAAATTCTTGGAACTGATAGTACATTGTCCCTGCCTTTAATCTCAATTGGGTCTTTGTCTGCACTGACATGCATGAGTTATTTATGAGAGAATATTCAGTTATCTGGAATACACTAGTTGCATGCATGCACACATTAACTGAGTAAACTCACAATTAGTTCCACAAACTGTTTGAAACTAATCAAACTGGACTTAATCAACTGAGCTAACTAATTACAACTCAAATAAAACCCATCCTTATTTCCTTAATTAAGGGATAACTTCCTCAATGAAAGGGATAACTCTTGCATGACTTCACAAAGACTTCATGTTTGAATTTCTCCAACTAATTAACTCAAGATGAATTAATTAATTATTTTTCAAACAGTCAGTGAGATTAAATTCGAATTTTAATTCAAGGACAAATTAAAATTGGAATATATCCTGAAATGCTATATTTAGCAATGCTATTTTTAGCATTTCTTGTTGCTATTTTCAACACTCCCTCTCAACAAGAAAGGGATTATCTGCTACCTCGATCCTGTCTCTATGGAACTCGGATTTACACTTTGACAATGCCTTAGTCAAAATGTCAGCATCTTGCTTCTCGATCGAAATACACTGCAACAACATGATCCTCCTCGCCACAGTCTCTGAGATGTGATACCGAATGTCGATATGCTTGGATTTGTCATGAAATACTGGATTCTCAGAGAGTTTGATACAACTTTGATTATCACAATAGATAACAGTTGGATCCATCCTTTGATCAAACAAACCAACTAGAATTTTACGCATCCAAATGGCCTCACACGCTGTGTGACTTGCAGCCATGTATTCAACCTCTACTGAGCTGAGTGCAACTGACCTCTGTTTCCTGCTGTATCGAGAAATTGCAAATGAACCAAGGTTGAAAATTCCTCCCGATGTGCTCTTCCGATCTGATGGACTCCTTGCCCAATCTGCATCTGTGAAGCCCTGTAGTTTCACTCTCTCTGACCATATGTACCATAATCCATATTGAGATGTGCCTTTGAGGTATCTCAAAACGTGCTTAGCTGCCTTCCAAAACAACTTGGTAGGCTGAACCATAGCTTGACGCAGCTGGTTCACTGCATAGCACAAATCTGGCCGCGTGTTCACTAAGTACATCAATGAACCCACAAGTTCCCTGTACACAATAGCTTCTACTACTTCTCTTGAAGTAGCATCCTCCTTCCTCCAGTTACCTGCTATAGGAGTCTGCATGGGATTTCACTTCTCCATGTGGAATCTCCAGAGTATCTCATTGGCATACTTGCCTTGAGACAAACACTTCCCCATCCTTCTGCCACACTTCATTGCCTAGAAAGTAGTGCATGAAACCCATGTCTTTCATCTCGAACTCTCTTGCAAGGTACTCCTTGCAAGACATGATCAATTGATCATCACTTGTCAATATCAGATCATCAACATAAAGAACAATGATCAACTGCTTACCTTCCACTATGATGTGGTACAAGTTCGCATCCGCTTCACTCTTTGTGAAGCCCAACCCAGTGAAGTAGTTGTCGATCTTGGTGTACCAAGCACGAGGTGCTTGCTTTAGCCAGTACAAAGCTCTCTTGAGTCGACACACATGCGACTCATGATCGAAGGTCTCAAATCCTTCCGGATGCTCTATGTACACCTCTTCCTCATTCTTGCCATTGAGGAATTCAGTGTTTACATCCATCTGATGGATCTTCCAACCCATCTGTGTTGATAGTGCCAACATCGATATGATATATGAGTACCTTGCTATAGGGGAAAAAGTCTCATAGTCGATCCCATCGACCTGTGAAAAACCATGGGCAAAAAACCTTGCCTTATGTTTCTTCACACTACCATCAGCAACTTGATTTATCTTGTAAAGCCAATAGGAACTCACAACTGACTTGTTCTTCGGTCTTGGAACCACATCCCAAACACTGTTCCGAACTATGGAGTCATACTCCTCCACCATAGCATCAACCCAAATCAGTTGCTGCACTGCTTCCTCAAAGGAAGATGGCTCGGTCTCAACACATTCCCCAACAATGGCCATGTATCCAGTGTACCTATCAGGTGACCTCCTCTGTCTGCGTTGAGAAGATGGTTCTCCCACATTCTCTCTCACATCTGATAACAATCTGTCAGCTTCTCTCATGCGCTTCTGCCCATCCATTGAAGACTCTGCTTGAGTGGATGTCTCCACTCCTAGAACCTCTGCATGCGGCTACTCCGCATCAGTCTGAGGCTCCTCCTCCTTAGGAACCAAAAGCTCCTCCACAACCTGTAGTTGGAGCTCCCTCTCAAGGGAAACTCGCATGGCCTTCTGCTCATCAAACTTAATATCTCTGTGAACCACTGTCCTACGACTGGTAGGCAAGTACACCCGATAGTTGTGGGGTGTATCAGTGTACCCCACAAGTATCCCCAACTCAACTATCGGCGCAATTTTCTTTTGGGCATCCTTGGTCACATGGAAATAAATCGATGAGCCAAATATCTTGAAGTGACCCACATCTGGTCTCTTCTCGGAGAAGGCTTCCTCTGGTGTCTTCATCCCAAGTATGCGATGCGGGCTTCTATTATGAAAATAGACCGCTGTGTTGCATGCCTCAGCCCACAAATGAAGTGGTAGGCCTTGGTCATGCAGCATCGCCCGAGCTGCCCCCACAATCGTTCTGTTCTTCCTCTCGGCCACCCCATTCTGCTGTGGGTTATGAGGTGCTGTCAACTCCTGTTTAATTCCTTCCGCTGCACATAAGTCCTTAAACTCTTGAGATACATACTCTCCACCATTTTCGCTTCTCAAGTCCCTGATCTTCTTCCCTGATTCTTTCTCAACCAAAGCTTTGAACTCACAAAACTTTGAGAAGGTTTGCTCCTTCTTCTGCATGAATGAAAATCACATAATACCTTTGTTTTGCGGTGGAGGCTGTTGAGAATGGTCCACACACATTTGTATGAACTCGCTCCAAGATTGCTTCAGCTCGACTTTCTTGATCATGAAAGGAAGATTTGGCGTACTTTCCCAAGGTACAACCTTTGCATGTGTCCACTTGCTCAAGTTTACCTTTGGGAAGTCTGGTAGAAATCCGTTGCATTATCTTCAAGGCCCCATGATGCAAGTGGCCCAGCCGTCTATGCCATAACTCGCCAATATCTTGGCTTTGCATCAATTCTGCTTTGGAACTCAATGCAACACAGTCATCTACCTCCAGTTTGTAGATATTCTTCACTCGAATTCCAATCCTCTTGGTCTGACCCGTGGCTATGTGTCTTAGGAACGCTTTTCCTTTACTGAAAACTACATCATAGCCTTTGTCTTCCAACATTGCGACCGATACCAAGTTCTTCTTCAATCCAGGCACATACTTTACATCAGTCAAGGTGAGAGGAGCTCTATGCTCTCTTTGAAAAACAACTGTACCTTCACCTGAAACACAGTACTTTCCATCATCGCCCATCTCTATGCACATCTTGAGGTCTTTCTCCTCCAAGGCACTGAATAAACTCTTATTGCCGGTCATGTGGAATGAGGCTTCACTGTCCAGGTACCAAACACAACCCACCATTGATGAAAACATGCATGCAACGAGGGTAACATCCAATTCGAACTGAGAGGCCAGTCCCTCACCTTCTGATCCTTTCGAGGATCCCTTCTTGGATTTCTTCAATGCACAATTTGTTGCATAATGGCCCACCTCATAACAATAAAACATCTCACTTTAGATTTGTCAATTTTCTTCCCTCCATGGGAAGAACTCAATCTGCAATGGGAAGCCTTCCCTTTCTCTTTCCTCTCCTTGCTAAGGCTAGATTTTCTTAATCATCATGCTTAGATGAAGAACCATCTCTGGTGCTCCTCCTGATCTCCTCTTGCATCAGATCCAACCATAGTCATTCCCAATGCGGCAGTTTCTCTCTTCCATTCACTGAGCCATGGTAGCTATTCTAGCTCTTGGGAAGACCGAGAAGAGCAAGACTCACCATATCATCATCGACTGTCATTATTCCTACAATTCCAAGCTCATCTCTGCAGGTGGTGAGCTTGTTTAGATATGTAGAAATCGCATCGTCCTTTTCACACTTGATTTTCCGAAGCTTGTCCTTCAGCGCCGGTTTCCTCTGGTCGTTGTTGCTCTGATATAGGTCTTTCAATGTCTTCCAAAATATGGTCTCAAACTCCCTCTAGAAGAATTCTCCTCGCTTTCGTTACACACTTCTTCCATTTAGCCAATTCTTGGGCATTAGCTGCAGCTGGCTTGGGGATTTCTTGATAAATCAAATCCTTCAAACCATTGTCTTCTAATACCGCTTCCACGCGATCCTTCCATGCTATGTAATTCGAGCTGCCATCCAGGGTATATTCGAGTCTCAAACCATTGAACGCCATTGGTGAACTTTGAGGTGTGATAAGAAATTGATTTTGTACCTGCAATCAAGAACTTCAAACTTCAAACTTTTCCCTTCTCAGTATGTTGTTCACAGCTTTGATCACCTTTGCTTTGATACCATGTAGAAATTCTCACTGTAGATTAATCTGATTATGCAATGTACTAAAGCAAAATACTTAATCTACTTCTACTATCAAACTTGCGGAAGCTTAATCGATTTAAGCAAGATCAAACAGAACAAATATAACAGAGAAGAACCAATACACATGAAACATAGAAGAATACTCTGGGGAAAGCCTCAGCTAAAAACCCCGCTATTTGTATTATTATACAAGTGGAAATATCTCAGGGTTACACAAAGCTTTAACTCCCACAGTGTTAAAATTGGAAACTAAGGCCAAACTCCATGTGGATCACCTTATTTGTGACCATTGGTATTTTTCCTAGATTCTTCTCATCGAGAGGTGTAGGATTGATCTAAAGATCATCCGATTCTGATAAGTATTTATGGAGATATGAATTTATTTTGATTATGGGAAAATTGATTTTGATCTAAGGTTCTCTATGCCTACATATTCTCACTACATTGAATCCTTGCAAGCTAGTGATCAATTGAAGTAACACATTTAACTATGATGGAAAAATCGCAAAATGTGTAAAAACCTTCGAAAAGAAGAAAACAACAACTCACCCCATTGAAGAGATTGTATGTGATCTGAATTTGAAACTACTTGAAATTTGTTTGCAAGGTATTCAATTCAGAATTAAACATGTTTAAAAGATTTTCATGTCTTGCAGAAAGAAAACACATGAAATTTTCAGCTGTTCATGACCCATTTAAGCATAGCAGAGTTATTTCCTTTTACTGTTTAACACATTAAAATGAATTTGATCTGCAAAATAAATCAACCACAAATGCAAAAGAAATTGATAAAGCAGTTCACCCCCTCCAGGGCTACATCTGTTGGGTCCAAAGCTCCCAACCGGGCTTGTCCTTGTTTTTATTAAATGCTCAAATTGAAAATACAGCTGAATAGACGCATCTACAGGAGAAATAGATGGTAAAAATAGATTCAGAACACTTGAATCCTTCAGGATTGACTATTGGATCACCTCCAATGGATACCTGCAACCCTATACAGTCTTCACAAAACTGGGCCCTAGTGGCTCCTAGAAATTTCACGGCTCCAAAACCTCTGCAAATGACCTCAGATGGCTGTAAGACTTATATCAATGGTTTCAGAAGGTCAAAAATACCCAAAATAAAAAAAAAATTCGTCCAAAACCGACTTTCCTAGCCAAAGTTATGGCCATTTAAAGTTTCTCCAGTTTTCCCCTAGAAAAACTCCAGCTAACTTTAGTTAACTCCAGTTAGCTCCGCCAATTATGGCGGGTCCACCAAATTTGGCGCTCCTGCCAAAATTCCGCCAACTTAACTGTAGTTACATTTAATGTTTGGTGGTTGCCTCGAATTTCATGCCCGGCGGAATATTCATTTTTTAATTTTTTTTTGAAAAATTAAAATTTCTAATGTTATGGACAAATTCTTCTTTTTGCCATAACTTCCTCATACGGCGACCGTTTTTTGAACCGTTTGCGGCGCCGGAATTGGGAAGACGAGCAATTTCCAGTCATTCAACTTTGAACCAGTTCTAAGCACTTTAAATTTTGAGCATTTTACGACACTTAGGACATGAGCACCTGATCACGCCTCCCCATTGGGAAGCTTTTGGACCCCAAAAGCCTTCAACTACCTGTTAAAGAGGTGAGGGTACAGCTCCCTCACTCTGTCCACCTCCATCCACTTTGCCTTGTTCGGTTTGCTGCCTTTGAAACCAACCTGAACATAATCTACACTGCCCCTTCTTGAAGTGCGTGTCCTTCTGTCAAGGATTGTATCTTCTTTCAGCTCATCTAAGAATTCTGGCGAGAAATCTTCTATAGATGGTAGCTGAACAACACTTTCATGATCAGCAATCAAAGGAGGTTCATACAAACGTAAGTTCTCCACATTGACAACAGAATACATTTGCATGTAGGAAGACAAATCTAATTGAAAAGCATTATTTCCAACCTTCTTGAGAATTTTGAATGGACCATAACGAATAGGCTTCCGCTTTTTACCTTCTCCTTGCATCCTTTCCTTACTAATGTACAGCCATACTTCATCTCCTTCTTGAAACTTGTGATCGACTCTATGCTTGTCGTGTCTTTCCTTGTACTTGCCTTGACTCTTCTCAAGCTATTCTTGAATTTGCTGATGTATTTGCTGAATTCTTTCAATGAATGAACGAGCTTTGTCAATGTCACTATGTCCCTCAATGGCGACATCTTTCTCAAGAATGAAATCAAGAGGTGATTTTGGCAAGTAACCAAAACAAGCTTCAAACGGTGAGGTGTTTGTGGAAGAGTGCTTCGCACGATTGTAAGCACGCTGTATGTAGTGCAAATGTTCATCCCAAAGCTTGGGATGCTTGCTGCAATAACCTTTCAAGAGGTGCACAATGGTTCTGTTCACAACTTCGGTTTGTCCATCTGTTTGCAGATGGAAAGCAATACTTTTCTTCAACTTTGTGTCCATCATCTCCCATAGGTTGGACCAAAAATTCCCCACAAATATGGAATCCCTGTCACTAATAATGGAAGTAGGCAAACCAAAGTGAATCCATACATGATGAAAAAATAATTCAGCAGTTTGTTCAACAGTTATAGTTTTCTTACAAGGCATAAGTATACACATTTTGCTGAAACGATCAACTACTACATATAAATAATCATGCTGCTTTCTAGATTTTGGCAAACCTCCTACAAAATCCATAGAGATGCTCTCCCATGGTCTAGAAGGTACCGGCAAAGGAGTATACAAACCAAACTTCCTATTGCTAGGCTTGCTTGTAGCACATAATGAACAACCTCTTATGAACCTTGAAACAGAATCTACCATGCGAGGCCAATAGCAATACCTCTGTAGATGTGCAACTGTTTTGCTCACACCAAAATGGCTAGCAATAAGAGAAGAATGAGCTTCTATTATGACATTTATCCTCTCCCCCTATGGTATACACAACTTGCCCAAATGAAACAGCAAATTGTTATGCATGTGATAGTCATTTTCCGCTACATGATTCCCTTTACTCAAGTTAGCATACACATCTTTAAAGTCATCATCAGATTCATATTGTTCTATGTAACTATCATGTACAATGGAATCATTCTTAAGTAAAGTAACAGCACCAATAATAGGCCTTGAAGGCATATCAGCAACCTTATTCAAAGTACCTTTCTTATACCTTATTACCAAATGGAACTGTTGCAAGAAGCCCATCCATCTGAAGTGTCGTGACTGTTGTAACTTGCTTTGTGATTGCAAGTACTGTAAGGGCTGATGGTCGGTATGTATAACAGTTTCTTTGCCCATCAAGTAGTGTTTCCACTTTTTGACGCTTTGTACCAACGCATACAACTCCTTATCATATGTAGGATAATTTACAACAGCACCATTAAAAGTTTCAGAATGAAAAGCAATAGGCTTACCATGCTGTAGAAGAACTGCACCCATAGCATAATCACTAGCATCAGTTTGTATCTCAAATGGCTGTCTCAAATCCGGTAATGCAAGGACTGGAGCTGAACTAATCTTCTCTTTCAAAGATTCGAAAGCTTTTTGCTGCTTGCCTCCCCATTGGAAAGCATGCTTCACACTTGTCACTGCATGCATAGGAGCTGCTATAGAAGAGAAGTTAGAGATAAACTTCCTCCAATATTGAGTTGCACCCAAAAAACTTCTTACCTCTGTTATGGATTTGGGAGTAGGCCACTTCACAATAGCCTCAATCTTAGCAGGATCAATTCTCAAAGCACCTCCTCCTACTATGTGTCCCAAATAAACCAAAGAAGTCTTTCCAAATTCACACTTTGACATTTTAAGAAATAACTGATTCTTCTTCAAAACATCAAGTACTTTTCTAACATGCATGACATGATCTTCCCTAGACTTGCTGAAAATTAAGATGTCATCTAAGTAGACAATAACGAAATCATCAAGAAAAGGACGCAAGACATCATCCATTACCCGCATGAAAGTTGCAGGTGCATTGCACAAACCAAACGGCATCACAAGCCACTCAAAGAGTCCTTGTTTGGTTTTAAAGGCTGTCTTCCAAATGTCACTTTCTTCAATTCTTACTTGATGATATCCACTGTGCAAGTCTAGCTTAGTGAAATATCGAGCATCTTTCAGCTGGTCTAGCAAATCATCTATCCTTGGGAGTGGGTAACGATTCTTTACCGTTATCTTGTTCAAGGCCCTGAAATCAACACACATACGCCAAGTGCCATCTTTCTTTGGAATCAATACAATCGGTGACCCACATGGCGAAGTACTTGGCCTTATGAAACCCTTGTCCAACAAGTCCTTGATTTGCTTCTTTATTTCAGCATTCTCCATAATAGACATGCGGTACATGCCTATGTTTGGAAGAGGACAATCTGGATGCAAATGGATTTCGTGCTGAATCTCCCTCTTAGGAGGCAAACCTGTAGGCTCCTGAACATCTCATGAAATGCATCAACTACATCATACAGATCTGATTTAAGTTTTGGATCACAATTGTCAAATGACTCATGATTCACATCAACCTTGGGCTTAATCATAAGAAGAACAAAATTCTTACTTGAATTGACCAGCATTTTTACCTGTCCTGCATTCACCATCGCTATATTTGTCTTCTTGCGATGAGCTCTAACAATGAACTCCTTGCCATCTTTGAACAAATGATATTTGTTTTCATGGCGATGAAAGATAGCTTTCCTGTCAAACAAGTAAGGACTTCCCAAAACAATTCCTGCTATATCAAAAGGTACCACATCAAGTTCAACTGTGTCAATAAAATGTGCAGTAATTGCAAAGCGCAATGTACACTTTCTTGAAACTTGTAAATTTGCATCCTTGCAAATCCATCCAAGTGGATATGGCTTCGGATGTGGAACGGTCTCAAGTTTAAGCTGCTTGACCAAGTCCTCTGATATAAGGTTTGCTTGTGACCCACTATCAAAAAGTGTGTCAATTTTAGTATGTTTTGAAATCACCCTCACATGAAACAGTTCAATTCTTTCTTCCTCATTAGGAGCTTGTACATGGCAGTTTGAGGTACTAGTGCTGGCTTGAGTTTCAATTTCTTTTCCCTTCAAGTTTTTCAAACCCATGGCTGCAATTTTGGTTTCATCACCTGAATCTTCCCCTAAATCTTGTGGTGTAGATGTAGTAGCAGCAGTTTTCTGTTTCCCTTTGGATTTGTTAAATTGAGGTCTTTTTTCAGGATATAATTTCCAACAGTTTTTCTCCTCATGGCCTGGTTTAGAACAGTGTTTACAGATCACTTTCTCACTCTCCTGTTTGACAGATGCATTCTTTTTGCCCTTTCCCTTGGAGGTTTTCTCTTTGTTTTTCCCCTTGGGGGGCTTGTTTCTACCCTCTTCAAATGTGTTTTTTCCCCTTGCCTCTAAATGGGTAGCTTGGACACAAACCTCGTCCAGGCTAGTAGGGTTAAACATCAAGATGGTGTGTCTAAGGTAGCTATGCAAGCCACCGATGTATTTCAACAAGGTTTCTTGGGTCTGTAAATCTACCCCTAACAAGAGAGCTCTTCTCTTGAATTCTTGGGTGTAGTCTTGGACACTCTGACTCTTAAGTTGTCTAAAATTTTTCCAATTCATAATGGCCTTCTGCATGTGAGCAAGAGGATAAAACTGTTTTTTAATGGCTAACAGAAATTCAGGCCATGTTAAGGTAACCTTACCAAATTTTTTGATCTCCTCTTTAGTCTTGGCCTCCCACCAGACCAGTGCTGCTCCATCCATTCTCAAAGAAGCCCACTGAATCTTTGTGGCATCATCATGCATATTTTGGATCCTCAAGTAAACTTCCAACTGCCTAATCCAGTTGTCAAGCTTTTCTGCATTCACTTCACCATTAAACATAGGTAATTCGAATTTTACATCAAGCTTCAAAAAAGGACTTTTTCCAGAGGATCTATGCTTATGAACAGAAAAAGACGAGGATGAAGAGGAAGAAGGTGAAGATGGGGGTGGTGGATCACCATTTCCTCCATGTCCTTTCTTGGAATGATCATCATCCTTCTTACCTCCTGAAGAGCCCTCTCCTTCATGTGGATGTTTGGACCCTTCTCCAGCCAATTTCTCATTTCTTTCTTCGTACAATATCCTCACCATTTCAGTGAGGTCCAAGAAAGCCTTTCTGAAGACTCTTTCTTCTTCTCTTGGATCTGTCTCTATAGGAATTTCTCCTTCATGTTCAGACATCCTTGAAGCTTCTGCTGAGACTCTTGAGGGTGAAATTGAAGGTGGAGGTGATGGCTCTCTGGCCTTCCTTGACTGAGGATTCTCTCGTTCTCTAGTCAACTGTCCTTCCCCTCTTTTGAGTTTCAACTTGGTAAGCATTAATACTTTGCAAGACAGTTAGAAGATCTTTGCAAAAAAACCTGGCTCTGATACCAACTTGATCTGAATTTGAAACCACTTGAAATTTGTTTGCAAGGTATTCAATTCAGAATTAAACATGTTTAAAAGATTTCCATGTCTTGCAGAAAGAAAACACATGAAATTTTCAGTTGTTCATGACCCATTTAAGCATAGCAGAGTTATTTCTTTTTACTGTTTAACACATTAAAACAAATTTAATCTGCAAAATAAATCAACCACAAATGCAAAAGAAGTTGATAAAGCAGTTCACCCCCTCCAGGGCTACGTCTGCTGGGTCCAAAGCTCCCAACCGGGCTTGTCCTTGTTTTTATTAAATGCTCAAATTGAAAATACAGCTGAATAGAAGCATCTACAGGAGAAATAGATGGTAAAAATGTATTCAGAACACTTGAATCCTTCAGGATTGACTATTGGATCACCTCCAATGGATACCTGCAACCCTATACAGTCTTCACAAAACTGGGTCCTGGTGGCTCCTAGAACTTTCATGGCTCCAAAACCTCTACAATGACCTCAGATGGCTGTAAGACTTGCACCAATGGCTTCAGAAAGTCTAAAATACCCAAAATAAAAAAAACATTCGTCCAAAACCGACTTTCCTAGCCAAAGTTATGGCCATTTAAAGTTTCTCCAGTTTGCCCCTAGAAAAACTCCAGCTAACTTTAGTTAACTCCAGTTAGCTCTGCCAATTATGGCGGGTCCGCCAAATTTGGCGCTCCTGCCAAAATTCTGCCAACTTAACTGCAGTTACATTTAATGTTTGGTGGTTGCCTCGGATTTCGTGCCCGGCGGAATATTCCTTTTTTTTTTGAAAAATTAAAATTTCTAATGTTATGGACAAATTCTTCTTTTTGCCATAACTTCCTCATACGGCGACCGTTTTTCGAACCGTTTACGGCGCTGAAATCGGGAAGACGAGCACTTTTCAGTCATTCAACTTTGAACCAGTTCTAAGCACTTTAAATTTTGAGCATTTTACGACACTTAGGACATGAGCACCTGATCAGTATGCATTACTCAAAAAGGGAATAATCAATCACATGATGCTTCTAGAGGAAACAGTAGTAAGGGAGGACGTGGAAGAAAGAATTCCCGGGGGGTGGGCACTAAATGAACGAGGGACCTGATTTTCATTCTATTCATTGCAACAGAATCAGACATGATGCAACGTCATGTAGAATCCCCTAGGAGAAGATTAAAGACAAACATTATTAGAAAGAAGTTAGAGGTAAAACCCTAGATCTAGTGAAAGGTAAAACACCTGAACCAGTTCATTACATTATAATCCATTGCAATATTGGAGTAGCTGAAGTTTTATTTCACACTTTATTTGATTCGTAGAGAGATGCATGGTTGCTTGACACAGGTGCAATATGCCACATGGCCTTCAGTAAAATGTAGATGTTATGGTGTATTTTGTAGACAAATCAAGCTCAAACATTTGGGAATTGGCACCATCAGGGTTAAATTGCTGAACTCCCGAATTTTACTTTGCTTGATGCACTCTATTTTTTGAAGTTGCGAAGGAACTTTTATCCCTTGTGCATATTTGATGGAAGACTACTCAATTCATATTTCTAATGGCAAAGTTGAAATAAGGCTTTTGACAAGATGGTTGTCATGACTGGAGTGGAGGATGGAACACCACTGAAGTTGAAAGGGACATTTTCTCATGCATAGAATTCTACATCTCTCTTTCATCATCATGAAGGTACATTGGTATCTAGTCTTCTATGGCATGCTAGATTTGGATATATTAATTATGACAACCTTTATTTATTGAAAAAGAAATGTAATTTTGTTTTGTCTACCATTCTTAAGACATTGAAGAAATGTGATATTTGTATCCTTGAAAGACATAGCAAACAACCTTTCCATGATTCCTCTTCTAGAACATGTAGAAAACCTAAATTGATACTTTTTGATTTATGTGGCACAACGCGTGTTCCACATATAAACAACAATAAATACAACATGCTTTTTATTGATGAGTACACGAGACATGTTAGGTGTACTTGTTTAAAAACAAGTCACAAACCTTTAAAATTTTTGAAAACAAGACCACCTCATTCATATATTTGATAGCAAAGTTGAAATAAGAGGTTTAGGACAACCTGGTTGTTATGATTGGAGTTGAAGATAAAACACTGCTTAAGTTGAAAGGTACATATGCTCATGTATAGAATTCTATATCTCTTTCATCACTATGAAAGAATGTTGCCATCTAGTCTTCTGAGGCATGCAAGATTTGGACATATTAATTATGAAAACCTTCGCTTGTTGAAAAAGAATGGTGTTTATGGTTTGCCTACTATTCTTAAAACATTGAAGAAATGTGATGTTTATTCTTGGAAAACTTAGCAAATAACCTTTCCATGATTCCACTTCTAGAGCATGTAGAAAACCATAATTGATACATTTTGATATATGCAGTGCACTGCGTGTTCCATTTGTAAATGAAAATAAATATATCATGTTTTTTTATTGATGATTACCCCAGATGTTTTGGGTGTGTTTGTTGAAATATAAATCACAAGTTTGTGAAGCTTTAAAGTATTGACAATGGATGATAAGATCATATAATGAAATTGAAAACTATCTTTGCTAGCATGGAATGTAACATGAAACAATAGCTCCATACAATCTAAATATAATGGTGTAGCTAAAATAATGAACATGGGTAACTTGAATTTGGTTCATTCCATGATGTCTTTAAAAAATGTGAAGTTTATGTTTTGAGTTGATGAGGTTCTGTGTTTAGTATATGTGAAAAGCACGGGTCCATTTCATGCTCTTAGAATTAAGACTCCTTATAAAATGTGGTATGGCCACATTCCTTTGATGAGGTAGTTTAGAATCTTTGGTTCCACCTTCTATGCCTTGATTCCTAAGTAGAAAATAAATAAATTTGATGCAAGGAATTAGAAGTGCGTCTTCTTAGGGTATTTAATACCACCAAGGCATATCATTTTTATGATGAGGTGAACAAGAAGTTTATTCTTTCTAGCGATATAATTTTTCTTGACTCTTCCAAGAATAACAAAACTATTGAGTGGCAACTTTGATTGTTTGAATAGGTTGACTTATATAAAGACATATGTTAAATTTAGTTAGCAATGGTATGTTTTATGCTTGCAACAATTACTTCAATGTCCTTTTATTAGCCCAATGATAATTTCCGCTTAATTTCCAATAACAACCATATAAAATATTAATCACATTGACTGTAACTGTAGATAGAACATAAACAATAAAATGTAGAAGACAAGCCAAGACAAAAGAACAACAGTATTTGGCTCAAGCTAGGGAAAAAACCCAAGATGGGGAAAACCCTTGATCAATTCTTCTTATTATAAATATCAAATGTTCAGCACAGAGAGAGAGAGAGAGAGTACGACAATACAAAGTCAAAGTCAAAGTATCAACAATTCGACACCTTCAACCTTTTTGCACCCAATTTGATACTTATGGTTTTGCACCCAGTTTGCTACTTACAGTTTTGCATATAGTTCGGTACTTACAGTGATGTACTTAGTTTTGCACTTTCGGTTCTGAACCCACTTTGGTACTTACGGTTCTGCACCCAGTTCAGTACTTATGGTTCTACATCCAGTTCAGTACTTAAGGTTTTGCACCCAATTCGATACTTACAGTTTTGCACCTAGTTTGGTACTCACGACTCTTCACCCACTTCGGTACTTACAACTCTGCACCCAGTTCAGTGCTTATGATTTTGCACCTAGTTCGGTACTGATGATTCCGCACCTAGCTCGATACTTATGGCCAGTTTGGTACTTCTTGTCACCTACTTCAAAATGTTTTTTCAACTGTCAAAAGAGTGCAAAATGTAGGAATTTACAACGTAAGTTCCTTAGATAGAACACCAAAGGACATCACTTACAAACAGATCACATATCAGTACACCAATATTATTGACGTGATTAAAACCCTCAAAGAGGGAAATAGTCCACGACCTGAGTCAATGCGACCACTTCAGACAATTTATTAATGTAAAAGAAAGAAAATTTACATAAGCTTCTCTCATGATGGTCACCAGACAAATGACCCTCCATGCTCTTTAAATAGAGATCATGGACCAATCAGGTGTTAAGCTAGAGATCAAGCGCCGGTAATACTAAGGAGAGAATGAACCGTCAGATCACTTCATGTTTAGAACATATCATGACCGTCGGATTGTAAGTTACAAAAAATACATACTAAAGAAACACACTTTACCTAACTATACACTAGACCAAGTTAAACTTAATTATTTCATGTGTCGGAATATCCTAACATCCCCCCTTAAGAACATTTGTATAGGATTGAACGATGTACAAAGATGACACAATAAGAGAAGGAAGGAGGCATTAGAGCATATCCCCCCCTAGTGACAACTTCCTAAACTCCAACCATAAATTGAAGTTTACTAAACATTGCCTCTGTGAGAGCCTTTGTAAAGATGTCTACAACTTGATCATCAGTTGAACAATATTGCACTTCAAGAACATGGTCATGAATGAGCTTTCTGATGAAGTTCATGTGTACTTCAATGTGTTTGTTGTGCTAATGTTGGACTGCATATTTGCATAGTTGAATGGCACTTTGATTATTGCACCAAAGTGTAGTCGGATGATGTTGCTGAAAACCAAACTCTGATAGGATCTGATGAAGCCACATGGCTTCCTTATTAGCTTCAACGACACCACGATGCTTTGCTTCTGCTGAAGAAAGAGAAATGACACTTTGTTTCTTGCAAGCCCATGTAATAGGTCTAGAACCAAGAGTGAAGACAATCTGCAGTAGACTTCTGATCATCAGGGTCACCAACCCAATCAGAATCAGTGAAACCACCAATAGAGGAGATGCTTATACACTATAATGAATCCCAAAATGAACTGTACCTTGAACATAAAAAAGTATTATTTTAGCTAATTTCCAATGAATTTCATGTGGTTTTTGCATAAACCAAGCAACAAGGCCAACAAAAAAGGAAAGGTCAGGATGGGTATGGGTCAGATACAAAAGTTTTCCAACAAGCTGACTGTATAAGGTAGCATCAACTTTAGGGTAAGTACAAGTGATTGAAAGTTTGACTCTACACTGAAAGGGAGAAGGGGATGGCTTACAGTCTTCCATGTGAAAGTGGTGTAGAAGATCACAGGCATTCTTGGATTGGGAAAGGGAAATACCTTCTTTGGATTGCAAGGCTTGAAGACCAAGAAAATAATGTAAGTGTCCTAAGTTTGTCAATTCAAACTGATTTTTAAGGCTAGACTTCACATGGTTTATAAGGTTGGGATCACTACTAGCAAGGATAAGATCATCAACATAAAGAACAAGAATGATAAGAGACTCACCCACTTTCTTGGTGTAGACAATATTGTCAGAATGACACCTAAAAAAGATAGTACCTAAAAGAAAGCTATCAATTTTGGCATACCAAGCCCGATTGGCTTGCTTGAGACCATAAAGGGATTTCTTAAGACAACATACAATGCTAGAGTCTTTTTGTATAAATCTAGGAGGTTGTTCCATATAGATTTCTTCATGCAAGTCTCGATGCAAGAAGACAGATTTAACATCCATTTGATGGACTTCCCATTTGAAAGAGGTAGCAAGGGAAAGAACAAGGCGGATAGAGTTCATTTTGGAAACAAGGGAGAAGGTTTCAGTATAGTCAATGCCTTCAACTTGTGAAAAACCCTTAGCAATAAGACGAACTTTATGTTTATCAACTTTTCCATCTGGTCCAAACTTGGTTTTGTAAACCCATTTTCATCTAACAAGTTTTCATCCCTTTAGAAGAGGAACAAGGTCCCATGTATCATTTTCCAATAATTAATGATATTCTTCATTCATATCTGCGTCCCAATATGGATGGCCTGAAGCTTATGCAAAGGTATCAAGATCATAATTCACTGAAACTTGAGGCAATAAAGAAGGGGCTCTACCAAACTAAGAATGTGTTCGAGGCTAATCTGTAGGATCACCCGCAAAGAGCACCTGCTACATCCCGAGTAGTGCGGGCCGATTTAGGAAGCTGAGGAGCTGAAGGAAGATCCCGAGAAGGTGGGGGAGGATTTTCATCCTTGATGTCATCATCTGAAGAAGGAATATTTTCCGAAGTAGAAGGGATAGAGAGAGGTGGCACATCTGCCGAACTAGGCTCGTAGGCTAATATATTTTCAACAAACTTTACATCTCTTCTAATAATAAAATTTTTGTATTTAGGTTGAAGAAGTCTATATCCTTTGACATCTTCAGAATAACCAACAAAAATAGTTTTTTCACACTTAGGTTCTAAGGCTTTATGTTTCTCATCTGGAATATGGGTCCATGCTTCACTTCCAAAAACACGAAAGTGACTTACATATGGTTTAATTGAGCTCCATGCTTCTTCTGGAGTGATATTATTTAAAACCTTAGTAGGAGTGTGATTTACTATGTATTTTGCACAGTTAATTGCTTTTGCCCAAAAATTAAGACCAAGTCTTTTAGACTAAAGCATACACTTATCCATTTCCTTTAAGGTGCGATTCTTCCTTTCAGATACACCATTTCGCTGTGGAGTATATGGAACATTATGTTGCAATTGAATTCCATGCCTAGTGCAAAAGTTGATAAATTTGTTGTTAACATATTCTTCGCCATTATGAGATCTTAGCTTAAGAATTTGTTGTCTAGATTATTTCTCAACAAAGACCTTAAAGGCCAAGAACATGTTAAAGAATTCATACTTGAGTTTTAAGAAGTATATCCAAGCGTGTTTGGAGAAATCATCAATGAAAGTTAAGAAATACTTGTAGCCAAAGAATGAAACAACTGGAAGTGGACCACATAAATCATTATGCACAAGCTGTAAAGGGGTTGAGGCATGCCAAGAGGCACGTTTTTCAAAACTATCATGATGATGTTTTCCAAGTACACATCTGGAACAAACTCATCTCTGCAAGATACCATAGGAAGACCTGTCACCATATTTTCTTTAAATAGATTTTGAAGGGAACGATAGTTTAAGTGACCAAATCGCTCATGCCAAAGTTTGCTCACTTCATTATTATGAGCAACAAATACCAAGGGAAGAGTTGATGAACCAAAGTTGTTAAACTTATACAACCTTGTAGAATGATAAAAAATTTTAGTAGCTAAAATTTGTCTAGGATCTCGTAGGTCCTTAACTACAACATCATGAGGTGAAAATTCAACAATTTTACCTTCACCTGAATGAGTTATCCGATATACAGATAGAAGGTTGCAGGATAAGGTATGAACACATAATACATCATTAAATGTACCATTGTCTAGATGAATATTTCTAGTCCCTACAACACTAAGATATCGATCATCACCAACATATATATTTTTGGTGTTACAATCATTTAAAGAAGAAAACATGGCTTTGTTTTTTGGCTAGAATCAATGAGCCACTCATGAGAATGAGTAGAAGAAGATACATTTAGTGCATAACTAGACCAATATGCTTGACAACCACCTACAAAAAGTGTTATTCCTAAAGATGAAGTTGAAGTTGAAGAGTGTTCCAAATGGATGTTATGCTTCTTCATGGCTGCTTCCAAGGCTTCCATCTTCTTAAAGCATTTGGATTCTAAGTGGCCATCATGATTACAAAAGCTGCAATTTCTATCAGTCTTCTTCCCTTTGTTTTTATTTGCCTTATCATTTTGTTGAGTTGATTTTTCATTTTGAGACTAAAATTGCTTAGGACCCTTGTTTGGTTTATGACCATCCTTTTTAGGATTATGATTCTTAGGATTCTTTGAACTTGGTTGCTGCTAGGCTGCTAAGGCTTTCTTAGAAGAGTTTCCAGTATTAATAAGATCAAGATTTAAGAGTTTATATTTTTCTCTTATTAAGGAATCACAAAAGGCATCAAAAGAGGGGGATTTGTAGGCTTGTCCTTAAGAAATAAAGGCTTCTCTAGTAGAATGGAAGGTGGAAACAAACACAGAGTATGCTGATCCTAACTTAGTAAGAATGGAATAGATAAGGATACCATCTTCTTTCTTAACCTTAACACCTTCTAAGAGAAGTCTAAGGATCTTGAACTTGGACATAAAATCTTCAACGGAAGAAAAATTATTGGGGTCCAACGTAAGCGACTCATTTTCGAGTTGATGGGCTTTAATTTTGTTTTTAATTCCAAAAACATTACTGAGTTTTTTCATTGCTTTATCGGGGGTATCATTTTCTGCAATATGGAATCTAAGGTATGGAGAAATAAACATCCCTATCAACCCATGTGCTTGATATTGCTTATTTCCCCATTTGGCTTGCTTATCTTCATCTGAAGGTTTAGAATCTTGGCCTGAAGCTATTCTATAAAGACATTTGCTTTTGAGTAAATCCACCATGTAGGATAACCATTGGAAGTAGTTGGTGCTGTTAATAATAACTAGGCATAGACTTTCCATTTTAAAAGAAACTAAAGCTGTAGATGCTGAAATTAAGTGTTCTAATAGAAAGATCTCGAAAAATTAGGCTGATTGAAAAAAACGACTTCCGGATAAAGTTATGAATTTTTGAAGATGCCAACGAACCACATGAATGTTTTGAAGTTGATGATAATTTTATATTAAAAAAAAAATCCCCCCTTCCGAACTTAATCTAATTAACTCACTTATAAAAACAGATTACTTTATGTGACACACTTTTCTAAATAAGTGAGAGTCACTTTTACAATGGTACTTTATTACTATCCACTAAATTGTAATTTAAATAAAAGATAAAGTGACTTTAGAATTATAAGTGGCTCACTTTTTATAATGGGTGAGAACACTTTTACATAAAGTAACTTTAAAACATAAGTTACATGTGCTTTATGAA
Organism: Pinus tabuliformis; assembly: GCA_031772625.1. Classification (NCBI taxonomy): domain Eukaryota; kingdom Viridiplantae; phylum Streptophyta; class Pinopsida; order Pinales; family Pinaceae; genus Pinus; species Pinus tabuliformis. The sequence goes on from CM062809.1 coordinate 1,295,328,453, forward strand.
AAAATAACTCAACAAAAAGAAAGACTTGAACCCAAGACCTCTATTCTCATAAAGTAACTTTAAACCAAGTGAGCTAGTTTAAAATGTTAGTAATTGTTGAAAATGAAGGAGTTTGTTTTTGCTCATTGAACCTTTGGGGTGCGTGCTTACTTGAAAAACTCTTTTTTTCCTTCAAAACAAAAAATACGACACAAACAAAACGAACAAGCAAAAGTTTCCAAACCTTACGGCTTAAAGTTAGATTTAGCTAAAAACTATATATTTTCCTCAATGTTTATGATTTTCCGAGATCACACTAAAACGCAGCTGAAAACAACATACACATGAGAAAAATCCTTTCTTTCTGTTTTTGGTTTGGTCAGATCGCACAAAGTCATGGGATAAATAACATACGTAGAAATGAAAGGTATAGATTTGGTAATAAAAGAATATATATCACTATAAACTGAAATAGATAGAGAGATAAATAACTATAACTGCAAATAAAGGCTATATACCTTCAGATCTTAAAAATGACGTAGCTAGGGCTACCAAAAACTTTTTCGCATGAAACAAAAGGGGTTCTTCATTGGAACAGATGCTCCTAACACAATGGAGTAGTCCTCTTGACCTGAAAGCGGTCATAAACAATAGATCTAGGAAACGACAGTCCGATGTAGTTGCATCGGATTTAGATTTGGATCACCAATGGATGTGGCCCTCGAATGGCTCGGATACCATGTAGGAATTTGCAAGGTAAGTTCCTTAGATAAAAAACCAAATGACACCGCTCAAAAACTAATCACAGATCAGTACACCAACATTCTTGACTTTGTTAATACCCTCAAAGAGGGAAACAATGCACAACCTAAGCCAACACGACCACTTCAGGCAATTTATTAATGTAAAGACAAAGAAAATTTACATAAGCTTCTCTCATGAACGGTCACCAGACAAATGAACCTCCATGCTCTTTAAATAGAGATCATGGATCAATTAGGTGTTAAGCCACAGATCAAGTGTCAGTAATACCGAGGAGAGAATGAATTGTCATATCACCTCATGTATAGAACATATCATGATTGTCGGATTGTAAGTTACATAACATACATACTAAATAGACACACTTTACCTAAGTATACAGTAGACCAAGTTATACTTAATTATTTCCTATGTGTCGGAATATCCTAACACAAATAAGTAGAGAAGTTTGCAGTCATCTTCCAAGCCATAGGAGAACTCAAAGCCTAAATAGGACCCTATACATTAGAAATTGCTCTGAACAAGCTTTCCAACAGTTTGTGGAAGTCCAAAAATGGACTCCTGGATCAAAAGTTATGGTCTTCTGAAGTTTCATGGATTGAAGCCTTGTGAAGGCATATTACAATATCAGATATCGCACATCGGAGGTTCGAAGATATCGGTGATCGCATATCGGAGGCCAGAGACATTGCAGTCAGGCATATCAACGATCACATATTGGAGGCCAGAGACATTGCAGTCAGGCATATCGACGATCGCACATTAGAGCATCATGGCATATTGACGCATTTCATATCAGAGGTACGATATAGCAGAGATCACAATATCGGAGGTTCAGAGTATCGTCAATCGCTTATCAAAGATCGATAGATGTAGCATCGGGGATAAAATGCATCCAAACAAGTAGTATCGAAGCTTGGAGGAGGTCAACGCATCGCGATATTGCAACATCGGAACTTTGAACAGGTGACAACCCTTTAAAAGTTACGAAATGCAAATGTGTCGATTACGTTTATAACTATCGTGGAGTGACATAAAGGTTTACAAATGATTTCATTGCAAAACCAAAGGTGGATGGGCCCTTTTCTCTCTCCTCTAGCAGGACACGTGGCGACATATAATTGGTTCTGATAAAAATATAGTGGCATCTGACATGGCGGTACAGAAGGACACGTGGCAGGAAGTTTTGGTGTTTTGAGGGGTCATATGGGGGCATATATAGGTGACACGTGTCACCACTCAGGAGGTGCCATGTGGCAGTGATGACATCATATTGGAGGTCGCATATCGGAGAAGTGGGAATGTCACAACTCCAAAGTTATTTCCCCGACAGGAAAGTGCCGATAAGGGAGCTTTGATATTAGGGCTGACATACGGTCACAAAGAGTTTAAAGGACCAGTGGCACAAAAAAATTTACAAAGGAAGAATGACCCCCGACAAGAGTCTAAATGCCCTAGCACCTTAAGGCTAAGTGACAGGTTAGGACACCCGGTGTTATAGACATTTTTGTGCCTTACAGCATGAAGCATGAAATGTCCATAATCTAAGGGATCCAAAGTCCCTAAACATGTTGTTCCTACCCCTAGAGGAACAAGGTCAGCAAACCACAGCACTGAAAATCAGTTCTCCACCTGAAAACACTCAAAAACAAGCTAATTCTGGATCATGTCAACTGCTCCACTGAGCATCTGCACTGAATGTCAACTGCTCCACTCTGTACCTGTGCGGAATGTCAAATCTAATGAAGGCTACCTGCGCTGGGCGAGATTGGCCAAGTGGCACAGTCATTCTGCAAGGTGTCAAATGCCCAGGAAGCTTCCAAAATGACACTTGGATCAGGGAATTCGCCTTGTGATGAGTAAGAGGATCTAGATCTCCAGGTGGAAGCAAGAAACTCCAAGTGGACTCAAGAACTGAAGTATAACTGAAGTGGGAGAGGACACTAGTCAGCTTCATGCCAAACTCAAGCTGACTCATCCTTTCTCCAAATCTCCTATATATAGAGCTCTCTCATGAGGTCTAGGGAGGCTAGAATCTTGTGAATGTAAGGAAGTGCTATTGGTTTGAGTATAGAACTATTGGGTGATTGCTTTGAAGGAGGTGAAGAGGAGATTTCTTTCTGCTGGGAGGTGTTGCTGGATTGGGCCTATTATGGTTGTAACACTCTCAGAACTTTACTTCTTCCATTAATAAAGCATTTGAGGTTCTTCTATATGCATGTGTCTTTGTGGCGTATTGATGCTTGTATATTTGATTTATTCTAATCCTTGAATCAATTATGGATGTATGCTTCTTGTAGTTTCCCTTTCTTGTGCTTTTGCAGGATCTTTGTGTAGCTGGGCCAGTGAAAGAGCAAGGAGCTGGGAGCAAGCAGCAAGGAGAGAAGATTGGGTCAAACATTAGCGGAAGACAACGGTTAGTGGATCTCTTTCTCCCCTCTCTTACATCTCATAAAGAAGTAATCTTGAATAGCTTTGCATTCGGTTGTTGCTGAGGTACTATCACCCTTAGAGTGGGATAGGGTCATTCCGTATTGGATACTTTTCCCAACAACAAATTGGTGACTCCGCTGGGGAAGCGTATCTTGTTGGTTGTTTGTGTTTTTGCTATTCATTTCATAAACACAGGGAGTACCGAATCGAACTGCATTTGGATCTTTCAAATGCAAAGTAGAGGGCAGCTACTCTAGCTCAGTTTCTGGGCATGTTTATGATTTGAAGAGCTGATCCACAAGGACTCTGAATAGCTCTTAGTGATAGCTTTTCATCCTCCTAATTACCCTTTAGTGTGTACTTGATTGATAGCTTCTGATTTGGCCAAAAACTGTGAATTTTTGAGCAATCTGTGACCCGGAAACCAAGAGAAACGCAAGTTTCTCTCTTCAGTGCAGGCACTGTGAAGGCAGTCTGCATTTCAGCGCAGTTCCTGAAGGGGCTACCTGCGCTGAATGTCAAACTGACAGTGTACTACCTGCGCTGAACCAGTCTTGCCTTGTGCTACTGGGGTTCCCTGCTGTTTCTTGCCCTGTTTTCATCCTTGTTTTTGCGGCCTGTTGCCAGTCAATGTACCTATCTGAAACCAAATTTCCTTGCCACTATTCCGCCTCGGTTGTATAAAGAAACTGTGTTTGTTCTTTGTGTATTTCTTACATCATTTACAGTTTCCCATAACGAAAAGCGAACTAGTCTTGCTGTGGCCTCTTAGATCTAGACCTGTCATAAGTGTCGTATTGATCTTAAGAGTTAGTTTGTTTGCTGTTCATAGCTGATTAAGCTTTTGCTTTCATCATATGGTTTGAATTTATATATTTCCAGTGTTGAAACAAGTAAATCTTAAGGTGTCTTGATTTTGGACAAAGTTTGATTGCTTTCACTTGAAATTGAATTCAAAATTATACTACAGCTTTCTTTTTGTAATACATCAACATTAAGAAAGAGAAAAGAAATACCTGCATTTTGCATTTTGCATTTGTAAGTTTGCATGTTGATCTAGGAGAAAAGTGCATTAGCGTGTGCTTTGTGATCTGTGTGAAAAGATGATGTCTTTCTTTTCCCTCAGTAGTTAGGATTTTCAAAGTTAAAAGATTATAAAGCTTGCTTATCATCTTAAACTGCATTTAGGAATTTGTACCAATACATCTCGTGGTGATCTTGAAAGACAAACTTTAAAAAAGATCAACTTAAAATATATTGAATGAACCTAACAACGCTTTGCAACATAACGCTCACAGTAGAGGTCTAGGTAGAGACGTGTTTCGGCGTCGTTAAACGTAGTGACTGTCGATCCCTACGAAGGTGGGTGATTCCTCCTGAGGGACGATAGCACTAATACGGACTTGTGCTCCCACGTACCGTCGCGTATATATTGGGAGACCCCTATAGGCATTTATCCTTTATCCTTAGGAAGCCGTGTCGGCCGCCCTACTGATCGCGATGCAGTGAACACAACATTCACGAAGATCGACCACCCGTACCGTAAAACGTATTCTGTGGTTTCGCGAAAGGTTTGGCACACCCTCTACCTAGATCTCCAGAGCAGTTTCTTTTGGCCTTTTTCAAACTCTATAACTGAAAAAGTCCAACCGAGCATTTGTCACTTCGGGCTCGTTAAAACATCGAAGGAGACTAGAGTCATCTTTAGCTTTTTCTCGACTCTTTAAAACTGAAAAAGCAAGTTGTGTCTAAAAGCGTCTAATAAAATTCATTCAATTCGGAAACATAATTCCCCTTTTGTATTTTAGTTGATCGAGTAATCCGCAACCGTGGAAGAAAGTCAATTGAAACCCCGTCGTTCGCGGAGGCTTGCGAGTCAACCGTCTTTGTCTCCGGAATCGAAAGTAGTACGGACGAAGCGAACTCGCTTAACCGGGTCAAAATCTCCTATCAAAGTTAGAACAACTGTTCCAACAACATCTGAGATCCCGGTTACTCCAAGTATTTCTGGAATCCCTGCCTCTATTGGAGAAGTTCAACAGCCACAGAGGGACAGTAACACTGATCCTGGTCTGAGAACAAGTACTTGCATTACTGAACCGGTTCCATCTGTAACCAGTCCAGAGAGTCTTGTTGCTCAAACAACTGTCGCTGTCGAAACAACCCTTTCTTCGGCACCAGAAATCTTTTACGGACTTGACGGTCTTCCTCTTCCACCTGGTTTGATTGCAATAGAGGAAATCGTAGAGGACCCGCAAGCAAATACTCCGACTCATTTTGCAGTAGGCATCACTCTTTTTCCTTCTACATCTGAAGTTTGTCCATCACCAGTGGAAGTTCCTGTAGAATCGCTAGGCAGTTTATTGGATAGACTTAAAATGTCTGAGCAACCGTCGACATCTAGGACTGTGTCAAATGACACAGCGACGGCAGAAACCCCTGCCGTCACTCCAACGATGTTTGCTGGTGTACCAGCTGTCCCAACTAGCTCTCAACAGCTAGAAGGAGTCCCCCCAGGGACTATTTCGACAGTGTGGTCTGTTCCAGTTTGTTCTTCCGGTATAATACCCGGTAATTCTTATGTTGAAACTAGACAAATTGATCCCTATGGAGGTCAGTTTGGGCCATCCAGTCCTCAAAGGCAATCCATACCCTTGAGTTCCGGATTGCTACCGTATGGGGGGCAATATGCCTTTTCATTACCCCCTCCGGGAGGATACCCATATGGCAGTTCTCAACAGTGTTCAGGATTGGCTGAAATTACGACAAGTGGTTGGGTACCTATGTTACCCCAACAGCCAAGAGTTGTGTATTCTATACAACAATGTGTACCTATGTCTAGCATCCCAACGACGCCAGCTATTGTAACCGTGTCGCAAGTTCAAACGATGCCTGTTGTATGTCAACCCCAGGTTGTAATACAACAGCCCCTTGACCCTGCAACACAACCACAATCGCCAACTGCCGGGACGACACAGGTCCAAACGGGTGTGATTACCCCACATCTTGGTCCGTCGGTTAGTATAGCACAACAGAACATGGCTTCACAGCCATGGATGGTGCAGTACCAACAACCACAGCTCCAGCAGGTGTACCAAGGATCTGAGCAAAAGATCTTTGCGAATAGTGGACAGCCCTATATTCAAAACGGGTTAAATCAACCACTTTACAGTGGTCAAGTCCACCAGCCGTATCAGTCATACCAGCATCAATTACATTATGCTGGTATGCAAAGGCCTACTGCTCAAGCGATTCCATCGTATCCTGGGTACGCCTCGCCAAACCTGAATCAACAGTTACCATTCGTGGCAACTTTAGAATTACCAGATTTACATCGATTGACGAACGATCCAATCGCCTATGCCCATTGGTGGCCAGCGATTCCTCACAAGCTTCCATCGGACATTCCTAAATTCAATGGAAATCCCGGCGAAGACCCGTCGAATCATGTGATGAATTTTCATCTGTGGTGTTCGTCGAACACCTTGAACGATGATTCGATAAGGCTTCGCCTTTTCCAGAGGACATTGACTGGTCCAGAGGCTAAATGGTATATTGAATTACCTAGAGCCTCTTTCGACAATTTCAGTTCCCTAGCCACGACTTTCTTAACCCACTTTCAGTTACCTATAAGGTACGAAACTGGAACAGAGATCTTAACCAATTTCAAGCAGACAACGGCCACGCATATATCCGATCATATACATGAGTGGCGTCGTCGTCGCAGAATGGTGAAGACTTATGTTCCAGATCAGCTATTAGCTGAGTGGTTTATAAAGTCGCTTCTTCCTGCTATAACAGAAGATGTGGCCAAGGGAGGGGTCGTAACAGAGGAGCAGGTTATTGCTCGTGCCCAGTATTTAGACTTGGTATATACTCAGTCTGGCATGCTCTATGATAAGATACCTAACGCCCCCAGACCGGAATTTTCAATTCCTCCTCCTCCTGGATCAAATAGTGACTCTCATGCCGGCGACGGTGTGATTGGCACTGCAAACGCAAAGTCGACAAGGGATTTGAATAAGAAAGCCCGTAAGACTTCGAATCAAAAGGCAAATCAAGAAATTCTTGCTTCGGAAATAAATGCCATATCTGCAGATAAAGGCAAAAATTCCAATCAACCAGGAAGCAAGAAGAATCAAAACAAAGGGAAGAAGAAGAAACAGGGTGAGTCATCCCCTCAAAAAACTTCTTCAAACCCTCCTGGAAATAGGAAATTTCCTTGTCAAATATGCGATGAGGAGGATCATCTCACAAAGAATTGCCCATTCAAAGCTGAGCTAAAGAGGTTCTTTAAAAGTTCCCAAACCTCAGCTGTGTTAACTGATCCATTTCCTAATCCAGGTCAAAATATGGTTGATAGTGGAAAGGCTTCCCCGTCGCAAGTGCTAATGTTATCGGTCTCTAAGCAAAATGATGCTTTGACAAGGAATAAAGATTACGGGAATCCACGGCTGTCGAATAACAAGGCTAATGAACAACCTAGTAGTTCGACGACAACTTTGACCAAAGTTGTGCCACCCATCATTCCTGAACCAATGATAAAGTTGCCAAAGGGAGTAGTACACAAATCGACATTTAATCCTCGTGCCAAAATAGCACAGAATTATAATATAATAGAGGACCTGGCCCAATCGCCGTCCGCTATGTCGACACTTGAGGTACCGCAAAATTGCCCCTCCCAAGAGCAAGCTTTATTATCAGCAATAGGTGGGATTGGCCCAAGGGATTCCAATCTTGTGGCCTTTGATCATAAAGGATATGACCCTCAGTTACCAGCTCAACTAGCTTTCCTTATTCAAGTGAAAGCCCTCAACAAAACTGTTCATCGAACAATTATTGATGAGGGGGCATCTAAATGTCTTATGTCGATAAGTTGCTGGAAGAATTTAGGCTCACCACCCTTGTCGAGATCGTCGACAACGTTAAAAGCATTTGATGGACGATCACACACTCCATACGGGATTTTAAATAACTTACAAGTTGAACTGGGGGGCAAAATAGTAGAAGTTGATGTTGAAGTAATCGATGGAAACCTCGATTACAACATCCTACTGGGAAGGCCCTGGATATATGCCATGGCCGCAGTTGTGTCAACCTACTTCAGGAAGATTGCATTTCCCTTTCAAGGAGGAATTACAGTCGTCGACCAACAAACTTTCCTCCCCGACAGTTCACAAGTTACGGGAAGCATTCCAATGATCCATGGAAGCAATCATTCGCTTCAAAATATTGGAGTAGGTCTCCTAAAAGACCCTGCCTTAATGGGTACTTTTGTCCTACCGCCTGCAAGTAATCTGACGGAAGTGGCCACAGTGGAAACCTACAATATGAAATCTTCTATATCTAATGGATTCGGAAGATTCCTAAACATTTTGTCAGCGTGGATCATCGCCCTAATAGAAATACTGTAAATACAGTGGGCTCCGAGGACGGTTCTTATCTCGTGTCAACCTCGTTAAAAAAATGAAACAAGGAATCATGAGGATAGTTCTTTTACTGTGTCAACCTCATTAAAAAATGAAACAAATCTCCTTTCCGAATCTCAAAGGTAAACCTTCATTCCAACCACCGAGTTGAATGCAATGAAGCTTGGGGGGCATGCACCTCGATTTGCGTTATTATGCTGGGGGCATGCAAACTTATCATCGAGCAGTTTTAGCATAAAGTTCATGCTCGTTAAAAAATAAACACAAGATCCAAGCAGTTTTAACGCGGTCTTCATGCTCGTTAAAAAATAAATAAAAGCAGTGAGCAATGTTTCCCCCAGAGTTTAAGCTCATTTTTAAATAAAAAATGAACCTATTTCCGATAAATAACCTTTGTGATCGTAAATTTATCAGCCATAAAAGCCTTGGTCGTGTTTGCACCTGCCACCTCCACCGTCATTTGGCCGATCGTTCACCTCCATATGATTGTTTACCCATTTTGAGGAATAGTTGCGAAGAGTGATTTCACCTAGGCATCCTTGTGACACTGCCGTGATTGGAAAATTCCAACCTGTACCTAGAATTAGTTGCTATCCCTGTTTATCACTCGTTCCTCAAAAGACGAGTCTTCTTTGAGCTCTTTTCATCTGACTCGTAAAATATGAAAAGTTTGCCGAGTTTTGGCCTTCCAGCTCGTTAAAGTAACCGGAAGAGCTATCCCTCCTCTAGATTTTAATCTTTTTGGACCTGAGGGATTATTGCACAAAAAGATCGAGCACTTGTTTTGTTCGGCTCGTTAAAAGTACCGAAAACTCATCCCTTCTGTATTGTTTTATACTTTTTCGGACTTAAGGGATTAGATGACGAAAAAGGAATTTTGGAGTTAACTTTCTGTACCTTTTCAGACTCTCTAAAAATGAAAAGGACCGAGTTTTCCTTGTCGTTAGACTCGTTAAAATGATTAAATAGCGACAAACTTGTCTTTAGACGAGAACGAGTTTCCCTATCGCTAGGCTCGTTAAAATATAGCGATGGGCTTGCCCGAAGGGCAGGTTATAGAACAAGCATATGTTATCCTCCTCAAGCTTGACAAAAATAAAGAGGTACTGGTCAGAAATGACTGGGGAAAAATTGGGAGAACCTCAAAGCTTTAATGGTAGCAAGTCGCTATTGAACATGACACTTTTCCTCCGTACAACATCGGGTTGGGTTGTTTCATTCACCGGTCTCATCACCATGGTCTTCGCCAAACCATCCACATTTGGGGTAATGCTACCGATCCATCGCATCAGTGTCGTTATATGTTCAAGAGATGTCGTTCAGAAAGAGTCAACCGTGTCCCATCCACTGCCATACATTATCCTTCATCCATCCATGATCGCCACCCTGAATCATATGTCACAGATTGTATTCACCTCCACTAAAATAATTAGCTCCGTTCCGTGTCACTGATGTGGGATTCATTAAGGCCCTCCTTTGATGGATCGCTTCTTGTCGACTTCAGCTCATTATCCAAGAAGTTGATCTAGGAACAACCCCCTCAGTACTTTGAAGCTTGCATGCCTCAATGGCAAGTTTCTCACTTCCGGCGACAGGTATACATCAATGACCTTCGACCAGAAGATTTTGCGTGGTGTTTGACGCCAAGTCCTTTATTCACACCACGTGAATTGTACTGCAGTACCTTGAGGATCATTATCATTATCGGTGATTCCTCTCGCGCTTGTTAACGGTTTACATCATTGACCGGTAATCAAGCGATGTCTTTCCATGTTCGACTTCAGCGCAATTCTCACATGGATCGACTTGTACTTAGAGTGAAGATCGAACGAGTTTGAAGACCCCGGATCTAGTTTCATCCATCCGGGCTGCGATATATATTCAGGAAATATAAAGACATTTGTCATGTACATCATTGCAGCAGATGATCATCCTACTCAAAGGATGATAATTTCAGCAGAGAATTATCAGTCTACCATCAGACGATCGTATGTTCTATGTACCAAAATGAATTTATAAAGCTGAGCATGGGAATGCCCGCCTCAGCTAGATCATGAAAGCAGAATGAAAAATAATGTATTGTATTGTATCTTATTACAGGTCACCTCTCAGCGATTGAATGAACTTCGGATCCTCCTGATAAAGCATTTCACCCGATAAACGACCTCATACTTTAGGAGGCAACTGTTATAGACATTTTTGTGCCTTACAACATGAAGCATGAAATGTCCATAATCTAAGGGATCCAAAGTCCCTAAACATGTTGTTCCTACCCCTAGAGGAACAAGGTCAGCAAACCACAGCACTGAAAATCAGTTCTCCACCTGAAAACACTCAAAAACAAGCTAATTCTGGATCATGTCAACTGCTCCACTGAGCATCTGCGCTGAATGTCAAATGCTCCACTCTGTACCTGCGCTGAATGTCAAATCTAATGAAGGCTACCTGCGCTGGGCGAGATTGGCCAAGTGGCACAGTCATTCTGCAAGGTGTCAAATGCCCAGGAAGCTTCCAAAATGACACTTGGATCAGGGAATTCGCGTTGTGATGAGTAAGAGGATCTAGATCTCCAGGTGGAAGCAAGAAACTCCAAGTGGACTCAAGAACTGAAGTATAACTGAAGTGGGAGAGGACACTAGTCAGCTTCATGCCAAACTCAAGCTGACTCATCCTTTCTCCAAATCTCCTATATATAGAGCTCTCTCATGAGGTCTAGGGAGGCTGGAATCTTGTGAATGTAAGGAAGTGCTGTTGGTTTGAGTATAGAACTATTGGGTGATTTCTTTGAAGGAGGTGAAGAGGAGATTTCTTTCTGCTGGGAGGTGTTGCTGGATTGGGCCTATTATGGTTGTAACACTCTCAGAACTTTACTTCTTCCATTAATAAAGCATTTGAGTTTCTTCTATATGCATGTGTCTTTGTGGCGTATTGATGCTTGTATATTTGATTTATTCTAATCCTTGAATCAATTATGGATGTATGCTTCTTGTAGTTTCCCTTTCTTGTGCTTTTGCAGGATCTTTGTGTAGCTGGGCCAGTGAAAGAGCAAGGAGCTGGGAGCAAGCAGCAAGGAGAGAAGATTGGGTCAAACATTAGCGGAAGACAACGGTTAGTGGATCTCTTTCTCCCCTCTCTTACATCTCATAAAGAAGTAATCTTGAATAGCTTTGCATTCGGTTGTTGCTGAGGTACTATCACCCTTAGAGTGGGATAGGGTCATTCCGTATTGGATACTTTTCCCAACAACACCCGGTCTTATGGGATGCACTTTTCAAGGGGATAAACAAAAGGGGCCAAGGAACATCGGAACTCAGTGTTTTCATAACCTCTTTAAGAATAAAAGTCTCGATGAGTAGAGTTCCGATAGTGTAACGCAAAGAAGTAAGAGACAGATGGGTCGACAACTGCAATATTAAATGAAAGAACATAAGAGTTGGTAATTGAAAAGGAAAAATCATGTGGAAGACTCTGAAACAAGAAACCAAGGACAACTATGGCAATAGAAAGGAATTCGATTGCTTCATGTGCACGTCTTATGTGAGTAAATGGAGATATGGGACATAGGAAGAAGTAATGGATCAACATGGAGCTCCACTCAGTGAGACAGTTAAGGCGAAAGTCGTAGGTGAACCGATCGAGCATCAAGAGAGGCACATCATGGCAAAGATGTGGCCTGATCAGAGGCCATCACATGAATGACAAGGAGATATTTTCTTCGTCCATAATTCAATTTTCATTTTGTCTTTTATTATGTAATTTCTTGTATTGTAAAGAAGGAATCAAATCCTTTGTAATTATTTTTGAAACCTTCGCACGCCAAGACAACTAGTCAATTAGACAATTGGGACTCAGCTAAGATATTTTGTAACTATTGATTCGAAGCCCCCTCTATTCTTATAAATAGAGGGATGAAATGATTAAAAGAGGTTCCCAAATCCTGCATTCTAGAGGCCTTGTGTTTATAGAGAAAGCAGTTCCATTTTGGTTCAATTTTCTTGTTCATGAAGTCCTTGGGCCGATACAATAGTTGAATGTAGTGGACTGATGATTTTGGACTCCATCTCGAAAGGTTAATGAAACTGTTTTTTTTTTATTCCAATCAGAGCAATGTGCAATATGTTTTCCCCTTTGTATATCACTTCATGTATGTATTTCTTCCTCTGAAATATTGTAATGAAGCTGTGGGTATCACTCTCATTCATAGTTGTATATTTGTTGCTAAGTAGTAACAGTACCTATGTAAACTAAATATTTACTTATGTACCTGTAATGTGCACATATTTAATTAATGTTATTAGGTGAAAAATGTATTCATGCTGCGTAGAGCTTGGGACCTTAATTAGCACTTCACTATTTTTTCCATTTCACCTCCTCATTCTTCCATACTTCTGCTGAATTTGTTGCTTAGGATTATGTGTTGTATCCAACCCTCTGCATTGAATTCCCTCCTTTCTTTCCTTCTCTTCATTTTTACTACAATGCTAATATTAAGCTGCCTATTGTTGTGTGTCGGCCACCAGAACCAAACATTTCTCTTTGGGATTAGCCATATTTACCCCCTGAGTATTTAGATCTATGTGTTTGCTTGATCTTACCTTGATGAAGGACTATTGAGCCAAGCCCCTTGAATTATCTCTTTTCCAATTACGTCAAATATGGAGTGCAACAGAAATCCCTAAGATAATCTTCAAAAACACTCCTCTCTTTAAGTTCTCCTAGGCACTAGTCTTCTTTCAACCTGCAGGCTGTCTCTAGGAGGCTTCTATATCTCCTGAAGAACTTATGTGACAAGTGATAGGAAAATCTAAAACACCTTTCTGGTGCTGTTGGTGGGGAACGAATTTGAAATATTTTCCCTCGGTATGACAATTTTTACATTCCCTCTGTTAGGTGAGCAAGGGAATTGTAAGTTGAAGTTCTCTCACCTTTGTGACTCCACTGTTAGAATATTATTGTAAACACCCTAGCGACTCCAATGTCTGTATCTTTATTTGGTCATTCTGGATTTCAATCAGCCTCATACTCACTTTGATGCTAAAGCAGTCGAAAATTTTCCCTACCTTTGAACTTGAGATCACTCACCTAAAGGGGTTTTCAAATTGGCCCTTCTGCCTTCTTGGCCAACATATTTTCCCCACTAGATTTTTATTCTATTGCTTGTTATCCCAATCATGTCCCTCCATTTCATGAATGGAATACCTATTTTCCTATATTCAGTGCAAACACAGATAAAAGGTTAGACCAACACCTTAAGGATTTTCATGAATGCATGGAACAACAGGGTACCTATTTTGAAGATGCGAAAATTAAATTGTTCATGTATTCTTTAGAAGAATATTTTAGAGTTTAGTACATAACAATACCTTGTGGCAACATATCTTCTTTAAAGAGATTTCACATAGCATTTAATCATTATTGCAAATATTATATCCACCGGATGCTCTGTTTGAAGATTGTTATGCACATTTTGATGTTGAAAATATTTCTTAGGTCAATGATCCCGCTGAAGATGTTTGTGGGGCTCAACTCCAAGAAAACATATACTTGCATCAAGAAGCATCACCCAACGATCAAGAAAGGGAATAAGGAGACATTATCAAACTGCAAATAGAACCTCAAAGATCTCATTCTGCCAAATTTTATGATTTGCCTTCTTGTAATTCGTATAAATCCGATGGGATGTTGAGAAATGCAGGGCTGCAATAATCCTAGTCATGGGAAGATGTAGAAAAATAGGAGGCCCACTAGGAGGGAAACAGGGAGGCTCCAGTTCAAGATTCACATCCTTCAAATGGAGAACAAGTTCAAGAAGCTAGTATTGAAGTCAATATAGATTCTCTAATTTATGATTTATAGGAGGATGAGATGGTTGAAGACCGTCAAAGGGATGTATTTAAAAACAAGTGGGGAGAAGATTGCCAACAACAACTCCTGCAAGAGGATCCCAAAGTTGAAGAGCTCAACAATGTCGGTGGCTACCTATTGTAGAAAGTTTCCTCCTTGGAAATTGTTTAATAAAGAGAGAGTTATAAATCTTTCTCATCAGTCCCATGATCCTGTAGCTAACTACATAGAATCTTTCTTTGGCCTGGAACAATATACATCAACTCCAAGTTATGTGCCAAACTTTTGGTCTGAATCTCTTATGGGGTGCATGCATATTTTAGCCACTGATTTTCAAGAACAAAACCCAATTAGAAGGTTCATGGAGGAGATTAAAAGAGTCGAGCATCGACTATCAAGTTGGGGGCACATATCAAAATATTTTTCCAAATATTTAATGTGGTATATGCTTGTTTTAATTGTTGAAAGTCTAGAGAATGATGGCATAAGGTCCAGTACTCTAAGGTGGGCTGGTATCATTGGAAGGCTGACCTCACTTGGGTGAATTGAGCTCTATGCATAAGTAGGAGTTGTATATAAATAATCTCACTAGCTGAGCATTTAATTTCCAGTTGTTAGAGTTTATATTTCTGCATTTCAATTTTATGAAGAAAGGACTCCCATCAGATAAATTCCCATGGATATTTTCTGGTTGCATAGGTTCATTATGTTTTTGACTCCATGCCTAATGGTGAAGGCTACTAGTCTGCAGGTTCCCAGTACCTTTCCAGCAAGGCACTGTCCCCAGTTGGAGTAAATGTTGTTACCTACTGCAAAATGTGTTTTCAACTGTCAAAAGAGTACCAAAGATAAGAGAAGTTTGAAGTCATCTTTAAAGCCCCAGAAGGACTCAAAGCCCAAATCAGACCCTCTCCATTGGAAAGTTCTCTGAACAATCTTTCCAATAATATGTGGAAGTACAAAAATGGACTCATGGATAAAAAGTATGGTCTTATGAAGTTTCAATGATTGAAGCCTTGTGAAGGAAAATTAGAATATCAGAAATCACACATCAGAGGTCCGAAGATATCGGCGATCGCATATCAGAGGCTAGAGACATTGCAGTCTGGCATATTGACGATCGCACGTCAGTGCATCATGGCATATCGATGCATCGCATATCAGAGGATCGATATAGCAGAGATCGCAATATCGGAGGTCCAAAGTATCGACAATCGTATATCGAAGATCGACAGTCACAACATCGGGGATCCAATGCATCAAAACAGGTAGTATCAAAGCTCAAAGGAGATCAGCGCATCGCAAATGCAAATTCGGAAATTTTGGACATGTGACAACCTTTTAAAAGTTGCAAAATGCAAATGCATGATTACATTTAAAACTGTTGGGGAGCGGTGATAAAATTTTACAAAGGATTTCATCACAAAACCAAAGGTGGATGGACCCTTTTCTCTCTCCTCTAATAGGACACGTGGCGACTGTTGGCATTATGATACATGTGATACATGTGTTGTACTTGATGGCAACTCTCTCAGATGACAAATCACAGTTCAGGCCACATAGAATGAAGAAAGAAAAGGTATACACTGGTTCACCTTGACCAACCCGCATATACATGCAGGTTCATTGAACAAAAGGCGCGCATGCGTACACACGCACTTTCATGGAAGGAAAGGCACATATATGTTGGAAAACTAGAATTTGGTCTGTGGTATTTGATCCATGGTATTTCGGTTTTGATCCAAAGTGTTGATCCCAGGTATTCGGTCGACGGTATTAGTTCTAAGTGGTTTTGATCCATGGTATTAAGGCCTAGGACTATAAAAGGAGGAGAAGAACATTAGGCAAAGGTACTCATGAATTGAATATCTAATGAAGAGCAAGATCTAGAATACTGGTTATTGGGTTATGGTGCACAACTACCTGAGCGCTTGATGAAGGATAAGTTCTATTAATGGGTCCAAATCTTAAGGCTTGAAGAGAAGTATCTTTGTGTGGTTTTTCTTTCTTATCTCAATAACTGGTGCATGTTGTATTCTGTAATTATGATGATCTGGGTATGGTTGATATCTGAAGTTATTGTAAAGTTTTAAATCATCAATTATAGATCTATACCGAGGTTCAATTTAGCAAAGGCACGTATACACACTGGGTCTACATATCAAAAGAGTGTATACGCAGGTTTTCCTTGAGTAAACTGCATATGTACACAGGTTCGACACGTTACAGTAGCGTATACCTAATAAAATATGCTTTAGATACTTCTGTTTGCTGCTGCAGTGTTCTGGGTTATAGCATGGGTTCTGGTTTCTAGTTACAAAATTTTGAGAAGTGTTTGATTCAGTTTTGGTTGGTGCAAAGGAGATTGATTGATGTAGATATATTTCATGGTTGATTGATGTTACTGATGGATCTAGTTTGAAAATTAATGAAACATGGTCCCTGGAAGAAAAGAGAAGGTTGTAGCCTTCTGTAGGCCTGCATCTATGTACTAGTAAACACAACAACTAGTACAAGAGCTAAGGGGGTTGTAGCTCCCTTCCAGGAGAAGCTGGAGAATGAGAGAAGGTTGTAGCCTTCTGCAGGTAGAAGCCTGCGTACTGTTATAAGTCTGCACCAGTAGAAAATTGTAAAAAGAAGTTTCTAATTTAAAGGAAGATAGAGACGATTGTAGCAGGTGGTTTTCACCCACATTGGGTTTCCACCTTATATCTTGTGTTCATGTGTGTGAATGTCTGTTTTGTTTTTCTGCTCCTATTCACTATTTATATGGTTAACGAAATTCTGATGCAAGATCAAAATATAATGGATTAACTGAATCATAAGTTTACTGGATATATGACGGTTGCATTAAACACAATTGCGTATACACGCGAGTTTCCTTAACTGAAGTAGCGTATATGAATCAGAGTATGAAATGAAAATGTACTATTGATTTGCTAACACTGGTTCACCCCCCCTCTCAGTATTATTTCCAACAATTGGTGTCAGAGCAGGTCCTTCAGAAGAAGTTTGATCGCTTGAAGGAAGATCTATCATCATGAGTACCTACGAAAGAGAGGGATCCTTTAGGCCACCAATCTTTGATGGGAGAAACTTTGTCTATTGGAAGGTAAGAACCACAACCTGTCTTCAATCTCTTGGAACAGATGTTTGGGAAATCGTGGAAGGAGGATACACATTTCTATCAACAATCCCTGCAAATACGGCAGGTAAAAAGCAGTATGAAACAAATGCCAAGGCTGTCAATACATTATTGGGGAGTCTATCACAATCAAAATTTGTCAAGGTTATGCAGCTCAAAACCGCCAAAGAAATATGGGACAATATGATTCTAAGCTATGAAGGAGACGATAAGGTAAAACGTGAAAAACTTCAATCTCTCATAATTCAATATGAAACTCTCAAAATGCACAATGATGAAAGTATAGCTAATTAATTCTTACGTATAGATGAGATTGTTAATAGTATGAAAAACTTAGGTGAAGAAATAAAAGAAGTTACGGTAGTTGAAAAGGTTTTAAGATCCTTGTCTTCTAAGTTTGAATCAACAGTTTCTACCATAGAGGAAAAGCAGAATCTTCAGAGTATTACTATGACATCGCAGCACGGAATCCTAACTTCTTTCGAAATGAGAAAAGGGTGTCCATAAGATATGAGAGAAGCCGCATTCAAAGCTTTAGGAAGAGAAGAACTCAATGAATCATGACATATTTGAGAAGGAGAGGAAGAAGCAAACTTTGTAAAGAACCTTCAACGGGGTTTTGGAAGATTCAAAGGTAAGCTACCTTTCAAATTCTTTGCTTCTGGAAGAGTCGGTCATTATGCGGCCAAATGTCCTCATAAAGATAAGCTTGATAAAGGTAAGGAATCAGAAAAATGGAACAGAAAACAAAACGTAAGCAAGAAGAGTTATTATACACATGAAGATAGCGATGGTTTATCTAATAGTGATGAAGATGAACATGGTAATGACTATAGACTTCTGATGGATTTTGAAGATGTTGATTTCTTGGATGCTTTAGATGAAGATGATCTTTATGAAGAAATTTTTAAACTTAAAATTTGTTTAGAAGAAAAGAATATGATTATAGATACTCTGACATTCCAACTTGCTGAAAGGGAAAAACACGATGAAAAATTAGAATGTGAAATTGTGGGTCTAAGAAAAGATATTGAGAAAACAAAAGCTCTCAATCTCATATTTGCTAAAGGATCAAAAACTTTAGATGAAATTATCAAAGTGCAACGTTCTCCTTTGATAAAGATAGGTCTTGGATATACTGAAGAAGCATCTCAAGCATAGAAGCCATCAACCTCCAAAATCTATCTTGATGCAACAAGGAGAAGTGAACTATTTTACAATCATCAGCAAAGGCATAAAGCATATCACCAGGTAAATCAGGTCCAATCTACTTCAAGGATGAACAAAATCTACAACCAACCTCAGGTAAATCATACTCAATTTACTTCAAGAATGAATGTCATTGGAAACTACAATCACCAGGTCAGTGGGTTCGATAAATGCTGGAATTTCTTTAATGGGCAATGTTTGTCATGTCATAAATTTGGACACAAAGATTCTCAATGTGTTGCTTACAAGACCATCATGACTAGAGAAGCACGGAATCAAAGGAATGTGACTGGGATCATGAAAAGGACCTACAATAACTTTTCTACTCTTGAAAATGAAATAGAATGCTCCATATGTAACAACTTCGGCCATGAAGATTCTAATTTCAGGAGTAAATTTCGGCAAACATCTCAGAAGGAGAAAACTTCATTGGGTCCCAAAACATGGAGAAAGAAAGAACCACAAATAGAAATATGTGGTATAGCCTTGTATGCAGAAGGACAAGAAAATCATTGGTACATTGACAATGGATGCTCGAAACACATGACAAGTGATAAAGAAAAACTTCAGTCATATAATGCCTTAGAAAAGGAAAAGAAGGTCTCATTTGGAAATGACACTCTTGCAGTCATAAAAGGTAAAGGCTCTGTTCTCTTAAAAGAAAAGGTTAAAGATGGAAATGTTATGTATGTTGATGGTCATAAACATAACCTATTAAGTGTCAGTCAAATGTGTGATCAAGGAAATGAAGTAGTATTTCGATCAAATGGATTTGTTGTTCATGAGCTTGATATAGGAGAAACAATGATCAAAGGTTTAAGCAATCCAAAAAACTTGTACATACTCAAGGGAGGATAACAACAATGCTATCTAAGCAAAAATCATGAACACTGGCTATGGCACAGAAGATTGGGGCATCTAAGCTTCCCTCAAATAAGAAAAGCATGCATATACCAGGAGGTTCGTGATCTTCCGGATATCCGCATTACAGAAAATACTATATGAAAATCATGTCAATTTGGTAAGAAAACCAGAACACATTTTCCTGAAAAGGAAGGATCAGCTAGTAAGCCTCTTGAACTTGTTCATACTGATTTATGTGGACCATTGTAGAGCTTTGAAATTACACCTATACTACACACTTTCCTACAACTTTTTCCACTCACCTGGACCTCCTAAGCTATCAAAATCATTGCATATTGATTCTAAAAGAGAATTTAACGTGGTTTTATAACTGTGTTTTGTGTTTGCTGTTTGAACTAGATTTTGCTCATTAGCTGCGGAATCTAGTCACTTTCCGCAGCTGATTCAACTTTCCGCAGCTGTTTTTGTTAAACTCTATGTTGTAGGTGTCACCAGGAAAAACAAACCACATGGGCAAGTTAGAAATGACCTGGACATGGATCAGGTCCTATTGGTTCAGCTGAATTCATCAAGGGAAGCTGTGGTCAACGGTGGTCCAACGTAAGAGTCCTATGGCAGGCGGACTCTGTTTTCAAACACGTGAAGGATTCTGAAGGATGCATGGCCATTCCTAAATCTCTGGGGTCATGTTGCCACCTGTAGACTACCCCACGGCGCGAATCCAACAACCACAGCTGATCGATTTAATGGTCTCGACAACTATTATGCTAAATCCATGGACGCTGTCTTTTACGTGTCCTCTGTTCACGCAGTTCTACAAGAAAACAATTATGAAAACTTTGTTATAGGTAAAGTGTTTCTATAACGCATAGCTTAGTCTTTTTGGGTAATGTAATTTTGCTGTTCAAGTCCACTTTGCTGTGACACTAGTTTTATTGTTGTAACTGTGTTTTGAAATATATGAGAAGACTCTGTTTTTACATGATTGCGTGAACATAATCTTGGATTGATAGCATGTTGACCGAGGCTGGCAGAGGGCCCTTGTACGCTGAGGTTTCGTTTCTCTTGTTGCTGTAAAGTTTTATGCATCGTTTTCTTATTTCCATTGCATATATTTCACCTGTGTATATTTCAATTGTCATGGTATTAACATTCCACTTCTGTTCATGATTTTACAACTTTGTATAACACTGATCAATGCATGTATGTTTCAGGATAGAGTAGGCAGCCCGGGCATCTACATATAATTTTCACAATGACTAATGACATGGGATTAATTCTCTGCTGACTTTGCTTTTCTTAGTATTTTAATTCCAGTTTTGTTTTGTTGATTTCAGTTTTGTTTACTTGCTTTGTTAGTTAACTTAGATATTAAATTGCTCATATCATTGTCGGTTACCTCTGAAAGCCATATCTAGACTACTAGCGAGGGATCGAATTAAGAATGTGTAATTTGATTTTAGTTTTACTTTTCTGCAATTAGATATTAAATTGCTCATATCATTGTCGGTTACCTCCGAAAGCCATAGCTAGACTACTGGAGAGGGATCAAATTAAGAATGTGTAATTTGATTTTAGTTTTACTTTTCTGCAATTAGATATTAAATTGCTCATATCATTGTCGGTTACCTCCAAAAGCCATAGCTAGACTACTGGTGAGGGAACGAATTATGAATGTGTAATTTGATTTTAGTTTTACTTTTCTGCAATTAGATATCAGATTGCTCATGTCATTGATGATTATCTCCAAAAGCCATAGCTAGACTAACTGGTGAGGAATCAAATTATGAATGTTGTGATTTGATTTTAGTTTTACTTTCCTTGCAATTTTTAATTTCTTTGAGTGCAGTAGCTTAAATCATTTTTCTGTATTTAGACAGCAACACATTTTCATTCTTGTTCAAGTATTACTTTCATCACTAGTAGGTTCTAAGACCTTTTGAAGTGTTAAGTTTTGGGAAAAATTATAGAGGACACAATTGCCTTAAAATCTACAACCATACTTGCCTTCTAGAGACTCAGGAATAGGAATTCCATTCACATTAGGAGATAAACGAAAATAAAAACCCCCAAAACAAAATAAAAACTAAAAAAAGACAAAAACATAGGAAAGAGGCTATCTTGCACATATAGTGTTGACTCCCGGATTGATAATTAATGTAGCAATTTAGGACACACTAAATTGACCAAACATTTTGGCGCTGTTTTCGGGGAAGTGTAACTAGGTAGCAAATCTCTTAAAAAAAAGAAGGGAAAAATTGATAACTTCTTGAAGTATGCTCTCCTCTTGTACCTAGTGTGATCTGGAGGATCAGAAAAGAGAGTTGTTAGTTTAATAATTTCTTGATTATGCTCTCTTCTTGCACCTAGTGTGACCTGGAAGATCAGAAAGAGAATTATTATCCCGACTTGGAAAAAATAAAAAAATAAAAAAATGACATGCATAGAGCAAGAGATTCTAGGGGAAGGTTTATAGCTAGGGCCAAGAGTTCGATTTTCACAACTCCAGCTACTTCAAGGCATAGAAAAAATACACCTCCATCATCTCCGAATCACACTCCCAGCCTTAGGATTCCTGGAATTCAAGGGGCAGTAGCTGAATTAGGAGACTCTCCCACACTATCCATTAAATCTGACCTAGGAGAAGAACCTTTCTTCACTTCTACAGGAGAACACATTGTAATCAAAGAAGTAGAATCACCTGAAGAATAGGAGTGAGAAATTATTACTCGTTCGCCATTAATAGAAGAACCAGAGGACTCTGAGGAAAATATCATGACAGAAGAAGTAGTAGATGATTTGGAGGAGGGGGTAGAGGTAGAGGAGGAGGAAACAATGGAGGAGGTAGAGGTAACAACGGGGGAAATAGGTATGGAGATAACTCATTTGGATTCCCAATAGCTGATGAGGAGACCCATACAACAATGAAAAACATTTCACCATCTGTCCTCCCAAACTTCTATGGGTTGCGAAGTGAGGATCCTGAAACATTTCTATTTGAGTTTGAAGTCTTGTGCCGAACCTATGATTATATGGAAGACTCTCAAAAACTCAAACTGTTTCCTTCAATATTGAAAGGAACAGCTTTGAAATGGTTCATGGGATTAGTTACCCAATCTATTAGGACTTGGAATGATATGAAACAAACATTTTTGGATAGATACTTGGATTATTGTATGCCCACCAATCATAAGGATGAGGTATTCAAGATGATGCAAAAAGAAGATGAAAACTTGGAGGATTTACTTGAAAGATTTCAATACAACTTAAAGAGAGCAAAAATGAGTAATTTAGATGAGGAAACCTTGAAAGCCCTTCTATTAAAAGCCATTAGAGATGAATGTACAGATATTTTAAACATGATGGGGAAGGGAGATATTTCTCAACTTCCACTCCAAGACATAGCAGAACTATGTGTCCATCTCTCAAGGGGAAAATCTAAAACTGGAAAAGGGTCTAGAGATCTTTCTCTTATTAGAGCAAACAAATCTGCAACCGGATCAGTAAGTAGGGCATATATTGGAAATATGCTTGATGAATTCAAAACTGATATTTTAGGGAGCCTTAGTGAACAACTAGACACCCTTAAAATACAAAACAAGTAGAAAGCAGAAGCCGAAGCCTTAGCCATCTTTTGTCCAAAATGTAGAAAGAAACATGCTTTAAGGGAATGTCCATTGGATGCAAAAGTTGTAGAGACATGTGTGATTTGCTCAGAAAGCCATGAGACCAAGGATTGTCCTTCAATTCCTGGGCTCAAAGCTGTTTTTCAGGAAGATCCAAATTCGGTAGAATCCCTTTGTTTTGTTTCAAGAAGGCCATGGCAAGGGCCACAAAATCAAGGATTTAACAATCCTATGAAATTTCAGCTCCCACCAAATTGGAATTCTTGGCAACAACCTTGGCCCCAATCTCAAAATCCATACCAATCATGGGCACAAGGGATGAAAAATCCTTATGGGAGATTTTCTCAATTTTCTCAATATCATCCATCTTTTCAAAATCAACAAAATCAACAAATTCCAAATCAAAACCCACAACTTTCATTACCATTTCTGCAACAACAACCTTCTCAACAAAATCCAAATTTTCAACTCTTGCTTCCATTTCAACAAAAGACAAATCAACTACTAGCCCAGCCATTGCCAAATCCCAATAACAAAAATCCTCAGAATGCTTACATGGTAGAAGGACAATAATTTCCTACCTATATGATTGTTCCTCTCAACGATGTACAACTCAGGTCTGGTAGAGTTTTAGAAAAACCTTCTATAGATGTTCAAAAGCAAGATACCTCTAAGGAGGATTCTATTAAAGCCAATAAAGGTTCTGAAGAAGCATCTCTTCAAAACCCAACCATTCAAAAAGAGAAAGAAAAAGAGTCAACCCCCACAACTCCTGTAGTTGAGCAAACTGCATCTTCATCCACGCCTCCTTTCCTTGAAAGATTAAAAATTGACAAAGGAGTGGAAAAACAAATCTTGTTGCCTGACTATGATTTTCTAGATGAGTTAAAGAATGTCTGTATCAAGATTCCCTTGCTACAAGCCATTAGAGAGATTCCTATTCTAGAAAAAATAATAAAGGAGTTGAGTCTCAAAAGACTAGGAAGGAAACCAAGAGATACAAGAAGAATCCACCTGGTAGGAAAAATTGCAGATTTCATGATGAGAAAAATTACCATGCAGAAATATGTAGATCCAGGTAGTCCAATTGTCAAGACACATATAAATACTTTGATTGACTTAGGGGATGCTATCAACATTATGAGTAGAGAGACTATGCAACAGCTTAAACTTCCTAATCTTCTTTTTACACCTACCTTACTGCAACTTGCAGATAGATCAATAATCAAACTAGATGGTGTATTAGAAGACATTTCAATCTCCTTAGATTCTTGGGAATATCTAGTAGATTTGATGATTTTGACTCCCAAGAGTAATTTAGGAGGGCACCCACTCATCTTAGGAAGACCTTGGCGAGCCACAGTTGATGCTTTCATTAGTTGTAGATCTGGGGATATGTACATTTCTGATGGTAGTTCGACAAAGAAATTCAATTTGTATCCTCCAGCAAAAGCAATTACAGAAGTAGGAGACAATGAATGGGTCGATGATGAGGACACTATACAACCTGTCTTTACCATTTCTGAAATCGGTGAAGATAGTGAAATTCTGAACACATTAGAAAATTTGGAAACATCTTCAGAATATGACCACACACAATTTCAGTTAGATTCTGACATTGAGTATTTATCATCAAGACAAATGTCTCTTTACTCTATGGAAGAGTTTGGTAATTCTACCATCGATATTTTTCCAGGTAAAACACTAAATATTAACAAAAATTTGGAAAAATCACAACAAGGAGAGCTAACCAAAATCTTGCAAAAACATTCTACTGCATTTGCATGGGAGTATATTTATATGAAAGGTATTGATCCTAAGACTTGCATCCATCATATCTATATTGAGGAAAATAGTAGACCAATCAGACAACCTTAGAGAAGGATGAATCCAAATCTTAGGGAGATAGTGAAAGAAGAGCTCCAAAAACTACTCAATGTAAACTTCATTTATCCAATTTCAGATAGCCGATGGGTTTCTCCTTTGGTTATAGTACCCAAAAAGAATGGTAAATGGAGGGTATGCATTGATTACAAGGAATTGAACAAAGCAACTTTGAAGGATCACTTTCCTTTACCCTTTATCGATCAAGTATTAGATACACTAGCAGGCAAAAAGTACTTTTCATTTCTGGATGGTTTTAGTGGTTATAATCAAATTCAGGTAGCACATGAGGATCAGGACAAGACCACATTTACCTGTCCATGGAGAAATTTTGCTTATCGAGTGCTTCCTTTTGGATTATGTAATGCACCCGCAACATTCCAAAGAGCAGTACTAGGAATCTTTTCTGATCTAATCCATGATTGTGTAGAGGTTTATATGGATGATTTTACAGTTTATGGTAATTCGTTTGAAGAAGCATTAGAAAATTTGGAAAAAATCCTTATAAGATGTAAAGAGACAAACCTTTCATTAAGCCATGAAAAATGCTTTATGATGTTTACTGAAGGTATTGTTTTAGGACATCATATTTCAGGGGATGGGATTAAAGTTGATAGATCAAAAGTTGAAGTCATCTCCAAATTGCCTATTCCAAATTGTCAAAAAGATGTTAGAAGTTTTCTAGGATTTACTGGATACTATAGAAGATTTATAGAAAACTTCACTAAAATAGCATCTCCACTCTTCAAATTGCTTACAAAAGACTGTGAATTCAAATGGGATCCTGATTGTCAATCAACATTTGAAACTTTGAAAACAAGAATATCTGAAGCGCCTATCTTGAGAGGACCAAATTGGAAACTCCCTTTCCATATTTCTATAGATGCTTCAGATACAGATCTAGGAGCTGTGTTGGGCCAAAAAGATTTAGTTCCTTATGCCATTTACTATACCAGTAAAAATTTGACTGCCACTGAGTTGAACTATACTGTAACTGAAAAGGAGTTCTTAGTTGTTGTTCATGCAATCAATAACTTTAGACACTATATAACAGGCTTTGAAACTTTTATACTGATCATTCTGCGATTAGATATTTAATGAACAAACCTGTTACTAATGGCAGAGTTATAAGATGGCTCCTACTTTTATAGGAATTCAATATTACTGTGTTGGATAGACCAGGGAAACAAAATACAGTAGCTGATTTCCTGTCTAGGATTCAGAATACTAAAGAAGATTCTCCTGTAGAGGACAAGTTTCCTAATGAATATTTATTTGCAGTAACTACTAAGACTCCTTGGTATGCAGATATAGCTAACTATTTGGTCACAGGGAAACTACCTCCACATTTATTTCCTGGTGAAAGAAGAAAGATTATTCAGGAGAGTTCAAAATATTCATGGATTTCTAACGAATTGTTTAAAACAGGGCCAGATCTTGTGATCAGAAGATGTGTTAGGGAAGATGAAATGCCTGATATCCTCAAAGCATGTCATGATGAACCATGCGACGGACACTTTGCTGACAAAAGGACAGCCTATAAAATCCTCTCTTTAGGATATTTTTGGCCATCCCTCTTCAAAGATGCAAAACAATATGTCAAAAGATGTGACAGCTGCCAAAGAGTAGGGAAACCTACCCTTTCAAACGAAATGCCATTGCAACCATAGGTACTCATCGAACCCTTTGAAAAATGGGCTTTAGATTTCATTGGACCTATTAATCCACCATCTAAACAAAGAAAGTATATATTGGTATGTACTGATTATGTCACTAAATGGGTAGAAGCCGAAGCATTATTTTTTGCTACTGAAAATTTAGTTGTTAGTTTTCTTTATGAGAATATTTTCACTCGCTTTGGTGTTTCAAGAGAAATTGTGACAGATCAGAGAAGTCAATTCACATCCAACCTGGTGGAGAAGCTGATGGAAGAATACAAAATCAAGCACAGAAAATATACTCCTTACCATCCGCAAGCAAATGGCCAAGTGGAGTCTACAAACAAAGTTATTGAAGGCATCATCACCAAAACTGTTCATCTACACAGAATAGATTGGGCAGAAAGGCTTCCTGAAGCCTTGTGGGCCTACAGAACTACATGGAGAAATACAACAGGAGATTCTCCCTATGAACTTGTTTATGGGAAGGAAGTCCTACTCCCCATTGAGTTCCAAGTCAAAACCTTCAAGATGGCAGTTCAGTTGGGAATGGATCTATCAGAAGCCCAAAAGCATAGAATGGAGCAGTTGAATGAGCTAGATGAGATCAGACAAGAGGAAATCCTAAGAACTGATCTCGTTCAATATCAAAGAGCTAAGTGGCATGACAAATACATCAAGGAGAAAAAGTTTCAAGAAGGAGATTGGGCATTGCTATTTGATTCCAAGTTTAAAGATTTTAAGGGAAAATTTCAGACTCATTGGCTTGGGCCATATGAGATTGACAAAATCTTTAGCAATGGAGTGGTAAGAATCAAAACTATTGATGAACATCAAACTCCTCTTATTGTGAATGGCAATAGATTAAAGATATATCATAAGCCACTCTCAAAAGAGGAATTTGTCAAAATCTTTCAAGATAGTTCTGCAATAAGGCTGGTGAAGAAGAATCCTTCTTCTCCACCAGCCGAGCCTTTGTTCTTTTCTGTTTCCAAAAAAAATAAATGTATAGGCCTAAAAACCAATCACTGATTGGCAGTTTATACAAAAAATACAGGGTGAAAATCAGGAACTCCTGACGCCCTATATTTTCCAAAAATAAAAATAAAAAAATCTCCCTATCATTTCACAGTTTTGTGACACTCCACTTCATTTCATTCCACTCCACTTCATTTCATTTTCATTTCATTCCACCAATAAAAGTCTTTTCTATGACCATTTTCATTCATTCAGTCATCATTTATCCATCTCCATTCAGTCATATGATTGCTGTGTTAGTTTTCGTAGCCAGAAGCAGTTTCCGCAGCTATCACTCTGTTTTTAAAAACTGACAGTTAGATGTTAGTTAAATGATCATGAAATAAAATGCAAGTATGAAAAAGGACCTATTTTGAATATAGGAGGAACTCAAGAGCATCAATAAGGAGTAGCTGATCAAAGGTTAATGGACGAAAAGTGGCAAAATTTCCAAGGTATGGGTAAGATTTATTTCAAATAGTATTTAGAGAACATTTTATATAGTTTTGAAACCACGGCTCCATTATATGCAATGATTGGCGTTGATAGCTCCATAACTGTTCCACGACCTCTATATGATTCCTCCATAAACCTTGCATTTATTTTCAAACGGCCTCATGTTGAAGCCTTCGGATTTAACTCGTGTTCGGCTGTACTTTGACACTCCACCTGTAATTATGGGACGTGGTTGATTTGATCACGGCTTTTCTCCGCCACGCAAATTCCGCAGCCATTTCTTGAGCATGTTTATGTCTACTTCGTAGACATCCAGTTTTAAACTCTGCCGGCTCACTTTACTCCCCTACTATTCTATTGAGGTCACGTTTGTATTCCTACCCTATTCAAGCCTCTACTCCGCTGCATAAACTCACTCCCGCTACCTATTCACTATTTTCTATCTACAGTCACTGGTTTTTCTCCATAAATCCTGTCCATTTCACGCTAACCCAACCGTCTCACTTCCGTTCATCCAATACCCACGCAGACGTGTTTAAGACAGGAGGAAAGAATGGGTCCTCCATTAAGAACAGAACCGGAAGGGCCCAAATTTATGGAATGGTATCCGCAAGTGAAAATCATGCTAAGGAAAGCCCGGTGGTTACAATTTATTAAAAAATTCAAAGGCTACAACAAGGAAGTTACGAAGACTTTTGCGAGGTCCTTTGACGGCATAGAAGCGGAGATTGGAGACCTTAAATTCACAGTCACGGAGGCATCCATAGCAGCTGCAACCGAACTTCCACAGGAGGGAGAACGGTGGTTCAAAAATAAGAGCTTTGACGAGAGAGCATGGAGGGTTATCCTACGAAATCCAGGTATGGATGTAACCATCTTTAATAAAGGAATCCCTGTCTCTGCTTTACAAGGAAAATGTGATAGTTTACTATTAATAATCCAGAAATTCATTACCTGTGAGGGAAGATTCAGGTCAATATATATGTATCACACCCGGTTGCTGATGAATTTTCTAGAGAACCAAACTCTTAATTTGCCCTATTTCTTGCTAAATAGCCTGAAGAAAATGTCCACCATAGTCCAAAAGAATTTGGGGGATGTAGAACCCCACTTGTATCACCACGGCCTTGTGAAAATCTTGATAGAAAAACAATTAAAAGAAAAGAAGGACACATGGGAGCAGTTTTTGGTCAGAAATTTCTTTAAAGATCCACAAGAAACCCCTGAAAGCAGCACATCAAGGAGAAGCAGAAGAAAGAGAACAAGTGATAAAATTCAAGATACTCCTACTAACATAGTTGAAGAAACTAGTAGGGAGGAAAAACTGTCTGAAAGTAGGAAGGAAAAGACTGAGGGTAAGAAGCCAAGAAAATCAAAAGGAAAAAGAAATATTGAGGCCGTCCATCAAACCCCAGAACCTTCCTCAGAAGAGGACCATCAAGTACTGTCTGAAAGACTAGTTTACCTTCAGGAACAGTCAGCTGCAGCAAAGAAGAAAGGAAAAGAAAAACAGAGTGGGGAGAAAGAAGACACTAGCCCACAAAATTTGAGGAGAAGTTCTAGACTAAAAGGGAAGTTGAGAAAAATACAAACTAAAGGGCCCCATTTTATTGATTTAGGAGGGGAAACACCGGAAAAACCTTCAACAATTCCTCCTAGCCATGGTCCCCACCATACTCCTATTCCTCAACCAGATTTTGACATGAGTCCTTCTCAGCCAGATTTTGAAATTAGTCCTTCTCAACAGGATTTTGGGGTCAGCCCAAGAAAGACCACACCTGAGATAGACCCGAACCAACAAGAAATGTATGATTATATAGAGTCCTTGGAGAAAACGACCACACACCCAGGCACTTCATCTACCCAACCTAATACAGCTCAACAAGCTCAAATCCAATCACTGAAACAGGAAGTTTTTGAGCTGGAGGTCTTAAATAGACACATTAAAAATGAAAATGAAACATTGAAGGAACAAAGCAGGTTAGATAAGATCATTCATGACAACACCATGTTGCATCTTGGGCTATGTCAGAAGAAAAATATAAAATTAAAGAGAAAGAACAGAAGGTTGAACAGGGCTCTCATCAACCTCAAGTTCAGGTGTCTAATGAGGAAGCCAAGGATGGTAGTGGTCCCAAGGAAGAAGAAAATAAGACTGGATCTATTGGCAGAGGTCTCAGAACACATGAACTGAAGGAGGATGATCAAAGTTTTGGTTTCATGGGGACATGCAACACCTTCACAGTGGGGGTATGTAGAGCTTTGAAATTACACCTCTCCTACACACTTTCCTAGAACTTTTTCCACTCACCTGGACCTCCTAAGCTATCAAAATCATTGCATATTGATTCTAAAAGAGAATTTAACGTGGTTTTCTAACTATGTTTTGTGTTTGCTGTTTGAACTAGATTTTTCTCATTAGCTGCGGAATCCAATCACTTTCTGTAGCTGATTCAACTTTCCGCAGCTATTTTTGTTAAACTCTATGTTGCAGGTGTCACTAGGCAAAACAAGCCACATGGGAAAGTTAGAAATGACCTGGACATGGATCAAGTCCTATTGGTTCAGCTGAATTCATCAAGGGAAGCTGTGGTCAACGATGGTCAAACGGTGGTCCAACGTAAGAGTCCTACAGCCGCCAGACTCTGTTTTCAAAAACGTGAAGGATTCTGAAGGATGCGTGGCCATTCCTAAATCTCTGGGGTCATGTTGCCACCTGTAGACTACCCCACGACGTGAATCCAACAGCCATAGCTGATATATTTAATGGTCTCGACAACCATTACGCTAAAACCATGGACACTGTCTTTTACGTGTCCCCTGTTCACGCAGTTCTACAAGAAAACAGTTATGAAAACTTTGTTATAAATAATGCGTTTCTATAACGCATAGCTTAGTCTTTTTGGTTAATGTAATTTTGCTGTTCAAGTCCACTGTGCCGTGACACTAGTTTTATTGCTGTAATTGTGTTTTGAAATATATGAGAAGACTCTGTTTTTACATGATTGCGTGAACATAATCTTGGATTGATACCCTGTTGACCGAGGCTGTGGAGAGGGCCCCTGTACGCCGAGGTTTCGTTTCTCTTGTTGCTGTAAAGTTTTATGCATCGTTTTCTTATTTCCATTGCATATATTTCACTTGTGTATATTTCAATTGTCATGGTATTAACATTCCACTTCTGTTCATGATTTTACAGCTTTGTATAACACTGATTAGTGCATGTATGTTTTAGGATAGAGTAGGCAGCCCAGGCATCTGCATATAATTTTCACAATGACTGATGACATGGGATTAATTCTGCTGACTTTGCTTTTCTTAATATTTTAATTCCAGTTGTGTTTTGTTGATTTCAATTTTGTTTACTTGCTTTGTTAGTTAACTTAGATATTAAATTGCTCATATCATTGTCGGTTACCTCCGAAAGCCATAGCTAGACTACTGGCGAGGGATCGAATTATGAATTTGTAATTTGATTTTAGTTTTACTTTTCCGTAATTAGATATTAAATTGCTCATATCATTTTTAGTTACCTCCGAAAGCCATAGCTAGACTACTGGCAAGGGATCGAATTATGAATGTGTAATTTGATTTTAGTTTTACTTTTCTGCAATTAGATATTAAATTACTCATATCATTGTCGGTTACCTCCGAAAACCATAGCTAGACTATTGGCAAGGGATCGAATTATGAATGTGTAATTTGATTTTAGTTTTACTTTTCTGCAATTAGATATCAGATTGCTCATGTCATTGATGATTATCTCCGAAAGCCATAGCTAGACTAACTGGTGAGGAATCAGATTATGAATGTTGTGATTTGATTTTAGTTTTACTTTCCTTGCAATTTTTGATTTCTTTGAGTGCAGTAGCTTAAATAAATTTTCTGTATTTAAACAACAGCAGAGATGATAGTTTCATGATTAGTAGTTCATTATTTACTTGTTTTAAATAGCAGCACATTATTTACTTGTTTTGAATAGCAACACATTTTCATTCTTGTTCAAGTATTACTTTCATCACTAGTATGTTCTAAGACCTTCTGAAGTGTTAAGTTTTGGGAACCATTATAGAGGAAACAACCGCCTTAAAATCTATAACCATAATTGCCTTCTAGAGACTCAGGAATAGGAATTCCATTCACATTAGGAGATAAACGAAAATAAAAACCCCCAAAACAAAATAAAAACTGAAAAACGACAAAAACATAAGAAAGAGGCTATCTTGCACATATAGTGCGCCACACTTCATCAGTTTACGACTCCTGGATTGTTAATTAATGTAGAAATTTAGGACACACTAAATTGACCAAACAACCATCAAGGAAAAAGTCACCTCGTGGAGAAGAATATTTTATATTATTCATTGACGATTTTTCAAGAATGTGTTGGATAGGACTTCTAAAGCATAAAGATGAAGCATTTGAAAAGTTCAAAGCTTTAGTTGAAAATGAATCAGATTGCAAAATCAAATGTCTCAGATCTGATCGAGGAGGGGAATTTACCTCGGATGAATTTTTTGATTTTTGTGAAGGACATGGAATTAAAAGGGAATTCTCCATTGCAAGACACCTCAGCAAAATGGAGTGGTAGAAAGAATGAACAGAACTATTCAAAAAATGGCTCAGGCTATGCTAGATGAGTCTGGAACTCCTGCAACCTTCTGGGGTGAAGCTGCATTCGCTGTGGTCACTATTCTCAAAAAAACAAACATTCGGGTAAACAACACTCAAACTCCTCATGAACTTTGGTATGGTAAGACTCCTATTGTAAAATACTTCAAAGTTTTTGGAAGCAAATGTTACATCAAAAGGACTGATGAAAACCTTGGCAAGTTTGAACCTAGAGCAGATGAAGGCATTCTCCTTGGTTACTCTTCCCGAAGTAAAGGATATAAGTGTTATAATAAAAGACTTGGGAAAATTATTGAAAGTATTGATGTTGGTTGATGAAGCAGGCAAAAATCCAAAGCAGGTAAAAACCGAAGATTATTAAGAAGATGAGGATTATCCTTCCACATCAAATCAAACTAATTCTGAAGAAGAAACCAATGAAGCACCAGAAGAATAGATAACGATAGAAGAAAAGACTCCATCCAGGTATGTCCAGAAAAATCATCCAGAGACTCAAATTTTGGGACAGAATGAGGCAGGTGTGCAGACAAGAAGAACTATTACAGAATCCTCAAGCTATCTTGCACTGATTTCCTCCATCGAACCTAAAAATGTAAATGAAGCATGCAAAGATGAATGTTGGGTCAAGGCCATGAATGAAGAGCTTGAGCAGATTGAAAAGAATAATACTTGGGAATTAGTTCCTAGACCTCATGACAATAATATCATAGGAACCAAATGGATATTCAAAAATAAGTTGAATGAAAATGGAGAAGTTATTAGAAACAAGGCCATAATTGTTTGTAAAGGGTATACTCAACAAGAAGGTATAGATTTTGAAGAAAATTTTGCACCTGTTGAAAGACTTGAAGCCATAAGAATGTTCCTTGCTCTTTCTAGTTTTCAAAAATTCAAAGTATACCAAATGGATGTCAAATCCGCTGTTCTTAATGGGGACCTAGAAGAAGAAGTATATATTGAGCAACCAGACAGATTCATCCTTGGAAATGATCCAAAACTTGTATGCAGACTCAGAAAGGCCCTCTATGGTCTAAAACAAGCTCCAAGGGCATGGTATTACCGTCTTGACAAATATCTTCATCAACAAGGTTTTTCAAAAGGATCAGCTGATATCAGTCTATATATAAAGATTGATAATGATAAATTGCTAATACTTGTTGTATATGTTGATGATATCATTTTTGGTAGCAATGAAGAAGCCATGAGTCAAAAGTTTTCCTTGGTAATGTAGAAAGAATTTGAAATGTCCCTGCTTGGTGAGCTCACATATTTTCTTGGTTTACAAGTTCAACAAAAGAAATATGGCATTTTTTTGTCTCAAACCACATATCTTAAGTAGATCTTAAAAAAATACAGCATGGAAAATTCTAAACCAGTATGTACCCCCATGGTAACAGTATGCAGTCTCAGCTCAAATGATGAATCAACAGTAGTACATCAACCAACCTACAAATCCATGATTGGCAGCATGGTTTATCTAACAGGTACCCGACCAGACATCATGCATGCAGTGGGAATAG
The DNA here is from genome assembly GCA_031772625.1 of Pinus tabuliformis. Taxonomy (NCBI): domain Eukaryota; kingdom Viridiplantae; phylum Streptophyta; class Pinopsida; order Pinales; family Pinaceae; genus Pinus; species Pinus tabuliformis. Next base: position 1,295,362,911 of record CM062809.1, read on the forward strand.
TTGGAAGATTCCAAGCAAATCCAAAGGAATCACACCTTCAAGCAGTCAAAAAAATCTTCAAATATCTTCAAGGAACTCAGAATTTTTGTTTGTGGTATCCTAGGGATACATATATTACACTTCATGCATATACAAATGCAGATTGAGCAGGAAGTGTGGATGACAGAAAAAGCACTAGTGGTGGTGCATTCTACATGGGTTCCGGATTAGTGTCTTGGTTCAGCCAAAAACAAAGTTCCATTGCATTATCTACGGCTGAAGCAGAATATGTGGCTGCTGCATCTTGCTGCACACAACTCCTTTGGATGATGCAAACATTGCAAGACATTCAGATCACATGTACTCCACCCATCTCCATTCTATGTGATAATACAAGTGCAATCAGTATTTCAAAGAATCCAGTCATGCATTCCAAGAACAAGCACATACCCATCAAATATCATTTTCTACGTGAACAAGTGCTTGAACAAAAGGGCAAATTGGAGTATGTTCCCTCCAAAGAACAGGTTGCTGATATATTCACCAAACCACTGCCTAGAGAGATATTTGAATATCTCAGACATAAGTTGGGAGTAGTTGATGCATCATCTTGCTCTTAAAACTTATTTATTTTCAGATAAAAGTGGGTGTACACGAGTTTCATGAAGCATATCTACGAATACACGCCGGTTTCTGTGGATACAGTCGCGTATATGTTGGTTTGAAGACAAACAGTGGATGAAAGGAGTTTGATATGGGTCTGACAATGATCTCTTGGCACAACTTTAGGGGGAGCATATACTTATAGTAATGCATTGTTGGCATTATCTTAGACGGTCTTGGTACAAATTCACAGTTGTTCTTGATTCAGGTGGAACAGGTTCAGGGGGAGATCATGGTTGCTTGTCTAGATGCTGATTGTTAGATGCTACTGATGATAGTTGTTGATGACTATCATGGTCTTATTTCAGATGGTTGATCTCTATTTTTATATGTCATGTATATCTTCGATGTAAAGGTCATATATTGTTACCCCACTATGCATGGGATGGATGATGTAATGTTCTTGTTTGACATGTATAAACAATTGGTATATCCCCACTTGGTTGGGTGGATGAGTCAAACTTGGTATATCCCCACTTGGTTGGGAGATGGATGTATGTATGAGTCTTTGGTGATAGGAAGGTCTTTGGTGATGTATGTATAGAGTCATGTTATCTTTTTGCAGACCTTGCTTATGCTCAGGGGGAGCATGGACTCGATCATAGGAGCTCAATCAACACTTCAGCATATCAGAGGTTTCAACAGGTACTCAGGGGGAGCATGACCCTTTGCCCTTGATGACAAAGGGGGAGAGTGATTGGTGTTGTTGCCATCAAGTCCAAAGGGGGAGATTGTTGGCATTATGATACAGGTAATATAGGTGTTGTACTTGATGGCAACTCTCTCAAATGACAAATCATAGTTCAGGCCACATAGAATGAAGAAAGAAAAGGTATACGCTGGTTCACCTTGACCAACCTACGTATACACGCAGGTTCATTGAACAAAAGGCGCGTATGCATACACACGCACTTTCACGAAAGGAAAGGCGCGTACATGTTGGAAAACTAAAATTTGGTCCATGGTATTTCGGTTTTGATCCATGGTATTTGATCCGAAGTGTTGACCCCAGGTATTCGGTCCACGGTATTGGTTCTAAGTGGTTTTGGTCCATGGTATTGAGTAAGGCCTAGGACTATAAAAGGAGGAGAAGAACATTAGGCAAAGGTACTCATGAATTGAATATCTAATGAAGAGCAAGATCTAGAATACTGGTTATTGGGTTATGGTGCACAGCTAGATCTGAATCAAGGAGGAACCTGAGTGCTTGATGAAGGATAAGTTCTATTAAGGGGTCAAAATCTTAAGGCTTCAAGAGAAGTATCTTTATGTGGTTTTGATTTCTTATTTGAATAGCTGGCGCATGTTGTATTCTGTAATTATGATGATCTGGGTATGATTGATATCTGAAGTTATTGTAAAGTTTTAAATCATCAATTACAGATCTATGCGCAGGTTCAATTTAGCAAAGGCGTGTATACACGCTGGGTCTACATATCAAAAGAGTGTATACGTAAGTTCGCCTTGAGTAAACTACGTATGTACGTAGGTTCGACATGTTGCAGTAGTGTATACCTAATAAAATATGCTTTAGCTACTTTTGTTTGCTTCTGCAATGTTCTGGGTTATAGCATGGGTTTTGGTTTCTAGTTCTGTATTCTGGTTACAAAATTCTGAGAAGTGATTGATTTAGTTTTGGTTGGTGCAAAGGAGATTGATTGATGTAGATATATTTGATGGTTGATTGATGTTACTGATGGATCCAGTCTGAAAATTAATGAAACGTGGTCCCTGGAAGAAAAGAGAAGGTTGTAGCCTTCTGTAGGCCTGCACCTACGTACTAGTAAACACAACAGCTAGTACAAGAGCTAAGGGGGTTGTAGCTCCCTTCCAGGAGAAGCTAGAGAATGAGAGAAGGTTGTAGCCTTCTTCAAGTAGAAGCCTACGTACTGGTATAAGTCTGCACCAATACAAAATTGTAAAAAGAAGTTTCTAATTTAAAGGAAGATAGAGACGATTGCAGCAGGTGGTTTTCACCCACATTGGGTTTCCACCTTATATCTTGTGTTCATGTGTGTGATTTCTGTTTTGTTTTTCTGCTCCTGTTCACTCTTTATATGGTTAATGAAATTCTGATGCAAGATCAAAATATAATGGATTAACTAAATCATAAGTTTACTGGATATACGCTGGTTGCATTAAACACAGTTGTGTATACACGCGGGTTTTCTAACTGAAGTAGCGTATATGAATCAGAGTATGAAATGAAAATGTATTATTGATTTGCTAATACTAATTCACCCCCCTCTCTCAGTATTATTTCCAACAATTTTGGTTCCGATAGAGATACAGTGGTATCTAATGAGGCAGTATGGAAGGACACGTGGCAGGAAATTTTGGCATTTTGATGGGGCTTATGGGAGCATATCTGGGTGACACGTGTCACCACTCAGGAGGTGCCAAATGGAAGTGATGATTTCATATCGGAGGTCGCATATCGGAGAAGTGGGAATGTTGCAACTCCAAATTTATTTTTACGACTAGAAACTGCCGATAAGGGAGCTTTGATATTAGGGCTAGCACATGGTCGCAAAGAGTTTAAAGGACCAGGGGTGCAAAGAACTTTGCAAAGGAAGAATGGCCTTTGGTAGGATTCTAAATTCCCTAAAGCCTTAAGACTAAGCGATAGGTCACAACGCCCGGTCTTTTGGGATACACTTTTCAAGGGGCTAAACAAAAGGGGCCAAGAAACATCGAGACTCGCTGTTTTCGTATCGTCTTTAAGAATAAAAGTCCCGATGAGTAGAGTTCTGATAGTGTAATGTAGAGAAGTAAGAGATGGATGGGTCGTCAATTGCGATATTAAATGAAATCACAGATGAGTTGGTAATTGAAAAAGGGAAAATCTCGTGGATGACTCTGAAACAAGAAACCAAGGACAATTGTGGCAGCAAAAAGGAATTTGACTACTTTGAGCGCACGTCTTTGTTGAAAATAGCAACAAGAAATGCTAAAAATAGAAGTGCTAAAAATAGCACTGCGATAAATAACAGTTTGGGTACCAGTGTTGGACATAGAAACAAGGAATGAAAAATGGAAGTGCTAAAAATAGCATTGCTAAAAATAGCATTTCGGGATGGATTCCAATTTTAGTAAGTTCCTGGACTAAAATTGAGAAGTAAAATTCGAATTTGATCTTAGCAGTTGTTTGTAAAATAATTAATTAATTCATCTTGAGTTAATTAGTTGTAGAAAATCAAACATGAAGTCTATGTGAAGACATGCAACAATTTCTCCATTGATTGAGGAATTTATCCCTTAGTTAAGGAGATGAGAATGAGTTGTAATTAGTTATCTCAGTTAACTAACTTAAGTCCAGTTAGATTAGTTCTAACAATTTGTAGAATTAATTGTGAGTTCAGTTAGTTAATGCTTGCATGCATGTAACGGCTGCTCTCCAGATAACTTAATATTCTCTAGGCCATATGGGGACCGAATCTTGACATACGGAAAACAAATCCTATCAACAGGATGGCCGGAATCTAGGACATCGGCTCTTTTTACAAAAAATATTTACACAGTGGAGATTTTTAATTGGACCAAATCCCACGGAAACCAAAAGCAATTATTCCACTTCAGTAGAGGTGATTTGCAAAGATTTCATTAGAGTGATCTTTTATAATCAGTCACTGTTTTCCCTTTCTTCATGATCATGTTGATGATGAGGATCCCTTTCTTGATAATAATCTACTAAGCCATTTAACTCAGGGGCAAAAAATTCATTAGGAATGTATAACCATGGGGGATCTTGTTCTTTGAAACAACAATGAAATGGGAATGAATACAGATTCTGAGGCCTGTATTGTTCTTCAACAAAAATCCTACCTTGGAAACTTAAAAAGACACTAAAAGATTGGTCTCTTTCATTTGCAACTACCATTGAATCCTGATGAACTAATGTGAACTCTATGACATAATCATTTTGAGCAGCTATATGCAATTCCCACATTAGAGTACTAAGTGTACACTTAATATCATGTTCTAACATCCAATTGACTCTTGGCATATACTTGACCAAAAATATTTTGAACCAAGGACTCCACCAATTGACAACACTATCTATATTTATAGCAAAAAATATGACTCTGGCAGACCCATGTATCCTGGCTTTCTGATGAATGGTAAAGTAATCATGCCATGTCCAGTTAGTGTTCTGGATGAATGCAAGATACGAAGGCTTTGCTTCTATAGACAAGGTATAATAAACTCTCCAAGGTCTCTCTCTATATGGTAACTCTCTAGCATATGACCACATGCTATCCTCAGAATCAAACCATTTTTGCAGAACTAGTCCCCTAAGACTTAACGGTAAAGACTCAAACTCTTTTACAAAACAATCCCAACAAAAATGGTAATGACACTGACTACAAACTATTACTTGACTGACTCTTCTAGACTGGATTGAACTTGAAGCTTCATCTTGTCGTAATGGCCTGAACATTTTGATTTCTTTGATTTATTGTGAACCTACTCGTGTGAGCATATAAGCAAGATAATTTTCATCATCGGATTTATAGATTATATCAAAATCAAAACCATCAAGCCATAATGCCCATCTCAATAGCCTGGCACCTCCTTGCTCAAGCAGTGTTTTGTTTGCCAAAATGCTCTTCATATGTTTCAAATCCGTTCTGACTAGGAATATGACACATTTTAGGAACAAATGAAACCGTTTTATTCCTCTTTTAACATCTAGTATCTCTTTATGTGAAGAAGGATACTTTCTTTCAGTATCATCAAATGCACTTGAGGAATAGGCACATACCAGTTCTTTTCTTCCATGCTTCTGCAACAATACTGCAGCCCAAGTATGATCCGAAGCATCTGTCTCAAGAATAAATGGAAGATTAGTATCTGTCAGCTTAAGCTTTGGAAAATCTATGATTTTGCTTTTAATGCTTCTGACAGCATTGGTCATCTCTTTTGTCCATCTCTGCAATGTTTTAATATCTGGAATAAAGTCAGGAAATTTCAACAAATGGGTTAGAACATGAGGTTGCAGATTTACATGTCCTTGTTCTATTTGCAGTCCCAAATAATCTATTCTGACTTTACCAATCTGAAAATTTTCTTCTAAATCTGAAAGAACGAGACCATGCTTATAAACCAGCTCATAAAACTTCTCTAAATGCATCTTGTGACTATTTACATCTCTGCTAAAAACAAGCAAATCATCTATGTTGACTATTATGTACTCCTCCCCACTAAAAATGTCGTCCATCCTTTTTTGAAATTCTAATGGAGCATTTTTCAAACCAAAAGGCATTGCAGTCCATTGATATTGGCCCTGGGGGATTGTAAAAGTAGTCTTGTATCTGTCATTAGGAAGAATGCCTATCTGTCAAAACCCACTTTTTAAGTCAAATTTGCTGAAAACATTAGCATTAGCAATTTTGGCAAGTAATAGTTCTTTGTTGGGCAAAGGATACCGGATTGGCAACAAGGCATCATTCAGAGCTTTGTAGTTGATGACTAGCCGCTTCTTACCTCTTTTCTGCTCATTGTGTTTATTCACATAAAATGCAAGACAAGCCCAAGGGCTTTTACAAGGCTTTATCAGTTTCTGTTCTAATAATTGTGCTATCTCTTGTCGACATAAACCTTGCTCTGAGGGGCTCATATGATTAGCATTGGCTTTTTGTGGCTTTGGAACGTAATTTTCTTTATAAGGAAGGGCCACACAATACTTTTCGTAGGTCCCAAATGCATCACGCCTAGAGGCAGTGCAATCTTTCCGAAGCTTGTCTGATGTTTTCTCCAAAGTTTTGGGACCATGAAGTTCTGCATTCTTGACAATCCTGTTAATCTTGGTTAGATCTTGTAGGCTGTGGTAGACTAAATCTTGGTCTGTCAGCTATACTCTTATTTGATAATCATTAGACGAGGGCAAGCTGACTGGTCCTTCAGAAGTGGTGAAGGTGACTGTGCCTTTACCAAAAGTGACAGGCAATAGATCATTCAAAAAATCTTGTCCTAGAAGAAAGTCAGAACCTGTATCAAAACTGTACAATGTAACTTTCACCTGGACATCATTTAAATAAATTGGAAAACCAGGAGCTATGTGATTGATTTCCATCACATCTTTTGTAATAGCTCTAAACTGCAATTTAGTCGGCTGCCAATAATAGGAAGGACTTGCACCATACTTGCATCAACTACTCATGGCTCCAGAATCAATTTGGGCATCTAGAGTGTAATATTTTATTTTTGGCAATTTGATTTTTATAGGGATTACCACTCTATCCCCTATTCCCATTACTTCGACTACTATACTAGTATCTTTTTGAGGGAATTCTTCTGAAACATTCTTAAGCAACAAACTGGATAATTTGGAATTACAATCATCATAATTTGAGATAAGCATATGGAGTTTGGATGATAACTGAATCATCTCTAATCTAGTATGATGAATTGAGGATTCTAATTGTTCTATCTTGTTCTTTAAAGAACTGATTTTATCCATACCTATACCTGAATCTGATGATGAACTTTCTATTATTTGGAGTGGCTTGAACAGGGAATCAAATTCTTTTTCTATGAACTCTTCATCTGTGAATTTTTCTTTATTCCTCTTCCCAGAAGGTAGCTGTTTTTCTAGATTTTCAAGCTTTTCTGCCAATCTCCTTCTTGTAGTGAACTGGACTAGATCAAGCTGAGCCAATTCAGCTTTGACTGTTGCAATCTTCATCTGTAGATTGTCAGAAGAACTGTAAAACATTTTTATGTCAGGAATAAAAGTTTCTTCTGAATCAAAGGAACTGTCATCCAGATCTATTCTTCTTATATCAGGAATATCTTCTTCAGTATCAGATGAAGGGGAACTAGAAACCTCAAAATACTCACCTTCAGAATGAGATATAAGATCCCATTCTTTCGGATAATGAATTGTAGAGAAAATATCCATAATTTTCATTTGTTTCTTATCTTTCTTCTCTCTACAATTATTTGCATAGTGACCTTCTTTCCCACAAATAATGCAAGTAACTTTCTTTGAAGGTCTTGATCTTTTACTAAATACTAATCTTCTTTTTCTGAAAGTTTTCTGGAAGGATATTGTTTCTTTTTCTTAGGAAAATATTTCTCAGGCTTACATGAACAAGTAGCCTTAGATTTCTTCAATGTTTTGTTCTTGGATTTTGAATGGCAACCAAAATTATATGTTTCAGGAAAAGTATTGCATAACTTGGTGCTGAAATGCATCTACTTCTTGAAATTCTTTTTAGCCTTTTCCGCAGCACATTCTTTTTGAAGTATAGAGACTATCATCTGATGGACGGCTGCAAAAGACCAATTTTCAATATTGACCTTATTAGTCTCTATGTACTGGTTTATCAGATCTGGGATTTTTCCTAGCATAGAGGCTATATAATATCTCAGATATGCAACATTATGAGAGTCATGAGCTTGATAAAGAAATTTTTGCATAGTGCAAAAATATTCTTGTAGATAATCAATATCACATAATTTCTGAGACAGGAATAACTGGGCATGATGAGCTGAGTCTTCTGGCACACATCCCACAAACTCATGTTTTAAAGCATCAAACAAGGCTTTCAAGGGATCATTTTCATTTTCAACAATCTGTGTCATATCTCTATCAGACAATTTATCCCACCACATTTTTGCAATACCAGTAAAAGACCAAACAATCTGGGTAACAATATCAGACCAACTTGCCTTAGTTTCTGCTTTCCTTTGTAATGCCCAAGCATGAATATTATGTAGGACATTAATCACTTCTTCATTACTTAAGTAATCAATATTCACTAGCAAAGTATTACCATATCCCTTTCCTGAGGGATTATCTAAGTTTGTGGAGGTGGTCTGTAATCTTTTTGAATATCTACCAAAAGGACTAAAAGCAGAAGCTTCATGAGCAGTAGTGTCCTCTTGGTCTTTCCTTCCTTTGTGTGAAAAGAAATAAGGCTCATGCCTATCTCTCTTAAAACTTGGCTCACCTTGATTAGCAGTTACTCCAAACATGGCTAATATTTCTTTTGGAGCAGATGGTTGACCATTTTCAATCAAACTTTTGAGACTAACATACTATTTTGGTAGTCTCAGACTATCAAGAGAAGGAAATCTGTTTAGCCGATTTCTCATTAATTCTGTTTTCTCCTTGGCTAAATCTATTCCTTTATGAATTCTTTCAATCTGAAGTTTACCAATATTCTCTACCCCCTTAAAAAGAATACTTTTATGGGAGGACTCAGGTTCAGAAGAAGTGAATGTTAATTTGGAACTTGTCATGTCTACTTCTCTGTAATGTGGAGGAGAAGTAGGGACCGGAAGAGAATCTCGTAAATGACCAAGAGATTTGGAAATAATACCCATATTAGAATTAATATCATTCAATTGTTGGGTATGTTCATTCTGTGTGCCCAAAATTTCATTGTAACCAGAATGAAATTTCTTAATATGATCTTTGACTTCTAAAACATCTTTGGCTATATCATCAATATTTTGCAACCTACAAACAATTTGATAGTTTTTATAATTGTGTAACTTTGCTGATTATGTCTGATCTGGATTAGACATATCTTTCATAGATAACCATTGTAAATCTGCTTTCTTTGTTCCACTGCTGAATGTCATTCTCGTATTTCCAGGTTCTAAATGTCTCTCACTTATTTTTGCAGATATCTTAGATTGAGCTCTTGGAAGAGAAAAGCTTTTAATATCAAGAATGAAGACTTGAGAATCATTTTTAGGAGAATGAGGTTCTTCAGTCTGAAAGGAAGTAGATGGAACACAAAACTGGCAATCAACAGATTTATGAGATTGGGACCTTTGGGTCATCCTTCTTGGGATAGATGGCATGTGTCTGGGCACAGAGAGGTAGGAAGAGGATGTAAGATCCATACCTCTTAAGAGTGGAGATGCATTGACAGCGGACATGGAGCAAGTAAGTGTGGGAGAACTAACTTTAATCGAGATGTACCATCAGGATGTTGAATCAAAGACAAGTGTTACGATGTCTTTGGAGTATTAAGCTGAGGGTATTTCTGTGCTAATGGAACATAAGTACTATTCCACTCATCAGGCAAAGTACATTCATAGAAGCCAATCTGTAGTGGAGCGAGTAAGTGTGGGATAACTAACTTTAATCCAGATGTACCATCAGGATGTTGAATCAAAGACAAGTGTTGCGGTGTCTTTGGAGTATTAAGCTGAGGGTATTTCTGTGATAATGGAACATAAGTACTATTCCACTCATCAGGCAAAGTACATTCATAGAAGCCAATCTGTAGTGGAGCAGTATTTCCAGGGCCAATAATTACTCCTTCTTTCAAAGCTTTGTCTTTCAACTTAGGATTGAGTGCAGGCATAGAGGTAGAGACAAATCGTAGGCAAATAGATGCATGCAACTGAGCAATTTGAGATTGGGGAGCAACATCAAAACCATAAAACTGTATATAAGCATTAAGGAATTCATTGATATATGGGTCAGTTAGAGAAACTTGATAACGAGGAATGACAGAAGACCAAACAGGGCCATTATTGAGAGGGCTGTGGAATCCTCCTAACAAAGCATCATGAAAGTTATTCATCCTGGTATCTAATACACAAGTCAGACATGAAGTATTCAAACTAGGTCGGACTAGAGGATTGATGCCGAACTGAATCATTCCTATATGAACATATTTATAACCATTCTCTAACCCCCATTCTATGTCATCTTTCTTGATCAAAGGAATCTGGTAAATCGATTGACCAGTAGAAACAGGAATATTTACAGAAGTAAATCTAAAAGGCTGAGCAGTGCGAAATTCGAAAACAGGAATCTTATAAAGCTTATCAGCTTCTATTTCTGGCAGTGTCCAATTAGGTTGAGGTTCAAATTCTTGTACCAATACTTTTTCATCATAAAGGATTTCGTCATTATGAGATCTATTCAGGAATTTATTGAGGAAAGACCATCTATTCTTATGAGCTATCTTTTTGTCTTCGGTTTTCTGAAGAGAAAACTCATTCACATAACTAGCCATTGAAATTAAGTATAAGTAAGCACCTAAACAGAGGAGAACAAAGTCTTCGTGCACCAGGAAAGCAAACATGGCAGTCCTTCGCCTTCACAACTCTCTGCCAGCACCTTACCGCTAACTTCGACTCATAGACAGTAGCTCAGACAAATACAACTCATAGGGAAAACTAGACAATATCAAATAGCTTGGACAAAGAACCAGATGGCTCTGATATCATTTCTAAATATTAAGTCAATGACTCCGTGATGCAAGCAGAACAAGAATAAATCTCGAAGATGTAGAGCAGGGAGCTATAGAACTCATTTCTAAATATTGATTCAATGACTCCGTGATGCAAGAAGATCAAGAATAAATCTCGTAGACGCAGAGCAGGGAGCTATAGAACTCAATACCAAAATTAGAAAATAAGAATGAAACTCAGATAACAACACATAACACTTGGCCAGAGAAATTATTCATTAATTTTCGGATGATCTTTACAATGCAAGGCCCAACAATATATAGCCTTAGAACCGGTTATCCGGTCATAACTTTTACTGGAAACTAGAAACCAAAAGAATCTCCTTTCGACTAGATTATCATGCAAGATATCATAGTCCGAATATAGGAGTACAATAATGAGATGTACATGAATCAAGAACTGACTAAAGAAATGTACTAAAAGTAAAGATTCGGGCAAGTGGGGACAACCACTTGTTATCTCGTCCCTTAGAGGCTAGGCCATATGGGGACCGAATCTTGACATACAGAAAAAAAATCCTATCAACAGGATGGTCGGAATCTAGGACATTGGCTCTTTTTACAAAAAATATTTACACAATGGAGATTTTTAACTGGACCAAATCCCATGGAAACCAAAAGCAATTATTCCACTTCAGTAGAGGTGATTTGCAAAGATTTCATTAGAGTGATCTTTTATAATCAGTCACTGTTTGCCCTTTCTTCATGATCATGTTGATGATGAGGATCCCTTTCTTGATAATAATCTACTAAGCCATTTAACTCAGGGGCAAAACTTCATTAGGAATGTATAACCATGGGGGATCTTGTTCTCTGAAACAACAATAAAATGGGAATGAATACAGATTTTGATGCCTGTGTTGTTCTTCAACATAAATCCTACCTTGGAAACTTACAAAGACACTAAAAGATTGGTCTCTTTCATTTGCAACTACCACTGAATCTTGATGAACTAATGTGAACTCTATGACATAATCATTTTGAGCAGCTATATGCAATTCCCACATTAGAGTACTAAGTGTACACTTAGTATCATGTTATAACATCCAATTGACTCTTGGCATATACTTGACCAAAAATATTTTGAACCAAGGACTCCACCAATTGACAACACTATCTATATTTATAGCAAAAAATATGACTCTGACAGACCCATGTATCCTGGCTTTTTGATGAATGGTAAAGTAATCATGCCATGTCCAGTCAGTGTTCTGGATGAATGCAAGATATGAAGGCTCTGCTTCTCTAGACAAGGTATAATAAACTCTCCAAGGTCTCTCTCTATATGGTAACTCTCTAGAATATGACCACATGCTATCCTCAGAATCAAACCATTTTTGCAGAACTAGTTCCCTAAGACTTAACGGTAAAGACTCAAACTTTTTTACAAAACAATCCCAACAAAAATGGTAATGACACTGACTACAAACTATTACTTGACTGACTCTTCTAGACTGGACTGAACTTGAAGCTTCATCTTGTCATAATGGCCTGAACATTTTGATTTCTTTGATTTCTTGTGAACCTTCTCTTGTGAGCATATCAGCAAGATAATTTTCATCACCGGATTTATAGACTATATCAAAATCAAAACCATCAAGCCATAATGCCCATCTCAATAGCCTGGCACTTCCTTGCTCAAGCAGTTTTTTGTTTGCCAAAATGCTCTTCATATGTTTCAAATCCGTTCTGACTAAGAATATGACACATTTTAGGAACAAATGAAATCATTTTATTCCTATTTTAACAGCTAGTATCTCTTTATGTGAAGAAGGATACTTTCTTTCAGTATCATCAAATGTACCTGAGGAATAGGCACAGACCAGCTCTTTTCTTCCATGCTTCTACAACAATATTGCAGCCCAAGTATGATCCGAAGCATCTGTCTCAAGAACAAATGGAAGATTAGTATCTGGCAGCTTAAGCTTTGGCAAATCTATGATTTTGCTTTTAATGCTTCTGACTGCATTGGTCATCTCTTATGTCCATCCTGCTGCTTGCTTCTTTAATCTTTTCTGAAGGACTTTTGTATCATCTGTTTGTTTCTCATAAAACTGTCTTATATAATTCAAGCATCCAAGAAATCTCTGCAATGTTTTAATATCTGGAATAATGTCAGGAAATTTCAACAAATGGGTTAGAACATGAGGTTGCAGATTTACATGTCCTTGTTCTATATGCAGTCCCAAATAATCTCTTCTGACTTTACCAATCTGAAATTTTTCTTCTGAATCTGAAAGAATGAGACCATGCTTATAAACCAGCTCATAAAACTTCTCTAAATGCATCTTGTGACTATTTACATCTCTACTAAAAACAAGCAAATCATCTATGTAGACTATTATGTACTCCTCCCCACTAAAAATGTCTTCCATCCTTTTCTGAAATTCTGATGGAGCATTTTTCAAACCAAAAGGCATTACAGTCCATTGATATTGGCCATGGGGGATTGTAAAAGTAGTCTTGTATCTGTCGTCAGGAAGAATGCCTATATGCCAAAACCCACTTTTTAAGTCAAATTTGCTGAAAACATTAGCATTAGCAATTTTGGCAAGTAATAGTTCTTTGTTGGGCAAAGGATACCGGATTGGCAACAAGGCATCATTCAGAGCTTTGTAGTTGATGACTAGCCGCTTCTTACCTCTTTTCTGCTCACTGTGTTTATTCACATAAAATGCAGGACAAGCCCAAGGGCTTTTACAAGGCTCTATCAGTTTCTGTTCTAATAATTGTGCTATCTCTTGTCGACATAAATCTTGCTCTGAGGGGCTCATATGATTAGCACTGGATTTTTGTGGCTTTGGAACGTAATTTTATTTATAAGGAAGGGCCACAAAATACTTTTCGCGGGTCCAGAATGCATCAGGCCTAGAGGCAGTGCAATCTTTCCGAAGCTTGTCTGATATTTTCTCCAAAGTTTTGGGACCATGAAGTTCTGCATTCTTGACAATCCTGTTAATCTTGGTTAGATCTTGTAGGCTGTGGTAGACTAAATCTTGGTTTGTTGGCTATACTCTTATTTGATAATCACTAGACGAGGGCAAGCTGACTGGTCCTTCAGAAGTGGTGAAGGTGACTGTGCCTTTACCAAAAGTGATAGGCAATAGATCATTCAAAAAATCTTGTCCTAGAAGAAATTCAGAACCTGTATCAAAACTGTACAATGTAACTTTCACCTGGACATCATTTAAATAAATTGGAAAACCAGGAGCTATGTGATTGATTTCCATCACATCTTTTGTAATAGCTCTAAACTGCAATTTAGTCGGTTGCCAATAATAGGAAGGAATTGCACCATACTTGCAGCAACTACTCATGTCTCCAGAATCAATTTGGGCATCTAGAGTGTAATCTTTTATTTTTGGCAATTTGATTTTTATAGGGATTACCACTCTATCCCCTATTCCCATTACTTTGACTACTTCTATACTAGTATCTTTCTGAGGGAATTCTTCTGAAACATTCTTAAGCAACAAACTGGATAATTTGGAATTACAATCATCATAATCTGAGATAAGAATATGGAGTTTGGATGATAACTGAATCATCTCTGATCTAGTATGATGAATTGAGGATTCTAATTGTTCTATCTTGTTCTTTAAAGAACTGATTTTATCCATACCTGAATCTGATGATGAAATTTCTTTTATCTGGAGTGGCTTGAACAAGGAATCAAATTCTTTTTCTATGCACTCTTCATCTGTGAATTTTTCTTTATTCCTCTTCCCAGAAGGTAGCTGTTTTTCTAGATTTTCAAGTTTTTCTGCCAATCTCCTTCTTGCAGTGAACTGGACTGGATCAAGCTGAGCCAATTCAGATTTGACTGTTGCAATCTTCATCTGTAAATTGTCAGAAGAACTGTAAAACATTTTTACGTCAGGAATAAAAGTTTCTTCCGAATCAGAGGAACTGTCATCTAGATCTATTCTTCTTATATCAGGAATATATTCTTCAGTATCAGATGAAGAGGAACTAGAAACCTCAAAATACTCACCTTCAGAATGAGATATAAGATCCCATTCTTTCGGATCATGAATTGTAGAGAAAATATCCATAATAGTCATTTGTTTCTTATCTTTCTTCTCTCTACAATTATTTGCATAGTGACCTTCTTTCCCACAAATAAAGGAACTTTCTTTGAAGGTCTTGATCTTTTCCTAAATACTACTCTTCTTTTGCTGAAAGTTTTTCTGGAAGGATAATGTTTCTTTTTCTTAGGAAAATATTTCTCAGGCTTACATGAACAAGTAGCCCTAGATTTCTTTAATTCTTTGTTCTTGGATTTTGAATGGAAACCAAAATTATATGTTTTAGGAAAAGTATTGCATAACTTGGTGCTGAAATGCATCTGCTTCTTGAAATTATTTTTAGCCTTTTCCGCAACACATTCTTTTTGAAGTATAAAGACTATCATCTAATGGACGGCTGCAAAAGACCAATTTTCAATATTGACCTTATTAGTCTCTATGTACTGGTTTATCAGATCTGGTATTTTTCCTGGCATAGAGGATATATAATATCTCAGATATGCAACATTATGAGAGTCATGTGCTTGATAAAGCAATTTTTGCATGGTGCAAAAATATTCTTGTAGATAATCAATATCACATAATTTCTGAGACAGGAATAACTGGGCATGATGAGCTGAGTCTTCTGGCACACATCCCACAAACTCATGTTTTAAAGCATCAAACAATGCTTTCAAGGGATCATTTTCATTTTCAACAATCTGTGTCATATCTCTATCAGACAATTTATCCCACCACATTTTTGCAATACCAGTAAAAGACCAAACAATCTGGGTAACAATGTCAGACCAACTTGCCTTAGTTTCTACTTTCCTTTGTAATTCCCAAGCATGAATATTATGTAGGACATTAATCACTTCTTCGTTACTTAAGCAATCAATATTCACTAGCAAAGTATTACCATATCCCTTTCCTGAGGGATGATCTAAGTTTGTGGAGGTGGTCTGTAATCTTTCTGAATATCTACCAAAAGTACTAGAAGCAGAAGCTTCATGAGCAGTAGTGTCCTCTTGGTCTTTCCTTCCTTTGTGTGAAAAGAAATAAGGCTCATGTCTATCTCTCTTAAAACTTGACTCACCTTGGTTAGCAGTTACTCCAGACATGGCTAATATTTCTTTTGGAGCAGCTGGTTGACCATTTTCAATCAAACTTTCGAGACTAACATACTGTTTTGGTAGTCTCAGACTATCATGAGAAGGAAATTTGTTTAGCCGATTTCTCATTAATTCTGTTTTCTCCTTGGCTAAATCTATTCGTTTCTGAATTCTTTCAATCTGAAGTTTACCAATATTCTCTACCCCCTTAAAAAGAATACTTTTATGGGAGGAATCAGGTTCAGAAGAAGTGAATGTTAATTTGGAACTTGTCAGGTCTACTTCTCTGTAATGTGGAGGAGAAGTAGGGACCGGAAGAGCATCTCGTAAATGACCAAGAGATTTGGAAATAATACCCATATTAGAATTAATATCATTCAATTGTTGGGTATGTTCATTCTGTGTGCCCAAAATTTCATTGTAGCCAGAATGCAATTTCTTAATTTGCTCTTTGACTTCTAAAACATCTCTGGCTATATCATCAATATTTTGCAACATACAAACGATTTGATAGTTTGTATAGTTGTGTAACTTTACTAATTCTGTCTGATCTGGATCAGACATATCTTTCATAGATAACCATTGTAAATATGCTTTCTTTGTTCCACTGCTGAATTTCCTTCTAGTATTTCCAGGTTCTAAATGTCTCTCACTTATTTTTGCAGATATCTCAATCTCAATCTGAGATAAAGTGGTACTTGATATGAATGTGTTTGGAGCAGTCACGGGACACGAGATTCTATGAAAGGTGGATCCCACTCTGGTTGTCGTAACACGTGCTCAAATAGCTCACTGAAGATCTTCCTCAACCAAATAACTTCGCAATTGGCCATACTAGATGCAATATATAAGGCCTCGACGATACTTAAAGTAATTGATTTCTGCTTCCTGCTCATCCATGAAATTGAAGCAAACCCAATGAGAAACAACATCCTGATGTGCTTTTTTAATCCACCACACTGCTAGCCCAGTGAACATCAGAATATCCACGTAGCCTCAAATTCATGGCAGTGTATTTCAACCCATAGTTGATTGTGCCATGAAGATACCTCAAGAGATTATTAGTAGAAATTTAATGTATTTGATGAGGCTCAACCATAAATTGACACAACGTATTCACAACGAAGTATATGTCCTGACAAGAGTTTACCAAGTACATCGGGGCCCCCATAAGTTGTCTATATTCAGAAGAGATTGCTAATTCGCGCCCAACAACACTGCCACATAGCTTCTTGAAGTTGAGTTCCATTGAAGTACACACAAACTTGCAATCTACCATCCCACATATCTTGAGCAACTTCAAAATGTATTTTCCTTGAGAAAGGAAAATATCACCTGGCTTTTTCCATACATCTAGGCCTAGGAAGTAGTGCATCAGTCCTAGGTCCTTCATATCGAACTCGGAAGCCAACTCCCTCTTGCATTGATAAATGAGAGGGTCTGAACCTTTCAGACTCTATATCATCTACATAAAGGACTAAAATGAGAGGCATGTACTTTTGAACCTTGAAGTATAGGTTAGGATCAACATCTCTCCTCCTAAATCACATCTTCATAAGATAGATATCAATCCTCTCATACCAAGCCCTAGGGGCTT
This sequence comes from Pinus tabuliformis, assembly GCA_031772625.1. NCBI lineage: Eukaryota > Viridiplantae > Streptophyta > Pinopsida > Pinales > Pinaceae > Pinus > Pinus tabuliformis. The sequence goes on from CM062809.1 coordinate 1,295,380,498, forward strand.
GCTTCAACCCATAGAGTGCTTTCTTCAACCTACATACATGTTTCCTTCGATCTTGTACTTCAAATCCCTAAGGTTGTTCCAAGTAGAATTCCTCCTTAAGTGAGCCATGTAAGAAAGTAGTCTTAACGTCCATTTGATGTAGGCTCCATTATTGAGTGATAACTAAAGCAATAATAGAACGAATGGTTGTATATTGGGCAACTAGTGAAAATATCTTGTCATAGTCCACTCCTTCCTTTCGAGAGAAGCCTTGAGAAATGAACATGGGCTTGTATTTCTCAACACTCCCATCTACTCCATGTTTGATTTTGTATAGCAATTTTGAGGTGACTACGGACTTGTCCTTCGGTCTAGGCACCACATCCCACATGTCATTTTTCATGATAGATTCATACTCTTCATTCATTGCATCATTCCATACTTGGTGCTTTACGACTTCTTCGAATGGACATGGCTTAGTTTGAACAATAATATTCATAACAATGAAGTACCCTTGATACCTATTTGGATTCTTACTTTCATGAAATGTCCCTCTTGGAGCAATATGTTTTTCAACATCTTTGAGGGTACCCTTGATACCTATTTGGATTCTTACTTTCATGAAATGTCCCTCTTGGAGCAATATGTTTTTCAACATCTTTGAGGGTATCTTTAAGCCACAAAGGTCTTTTCCTCGAGGTAGAGGGATCACTAGGAGGTGGATAAATTGGATCCATTGGACCTTCAACATCAGACATAGGCTCATTTGTCAGAGGTTCATCCTGTCTTTCTGCAACATCATCATTATCCTTCCTTGGAATGGGGGGATCTTTGGCTTTCCCAAGAGCAATGTCTCCATCAAAGGTGACAACATGGCTTATTTCTAGATTTATTTGACCAAACGCAGAGATTCTATATGCCTTTGAATTTTCACTGTATCCCACAAATGTAACTTTCTTCCCAAATGCTTCCAACTTGTTTCTTTTAGGCACATGAAGATACACGGGACAAACAAATATGAGAAACATCAGGTTTCTTACTAGCGAAAACTTCTTCGGGTGTCTTGCAATTTAATATTGAAATATTTTGGATACTAAATGATGATGTGAAACCAAGCAGAGCAGATCTGTGAAGAAACAGGAGCAAGAAGCCAAAGAGGAGAAGACATCATGAAGCCAAAGAGTAAGAGGAAGAGTTCATCGGAAGCCATCAAAGAAGTAGGTTATCAAAACAGGAGAAGCATGTTATCACATATACCCAAGAGTAAGAGGCATAACAGAGGGGTTAACAATAATAAACCGTGGAAACTCTTTAAATATCACAACGAATTGGAGAAATCAATATCAACGACTTTTTCGTTTTACTATGTGTCGCATTGAATCCCCTGACAGTGATATGTATTACGGACCCAACGATTCCATAACAATATGCTCTATTATTATATCACATCTACCATATCGGAACTACCGCATCAGAAGTTACATATCACAAGTATTAAAAAGATCACGCTAAAAACACTGATTGTGATATGTAATGCAGACCCAAACAAGTTATAGTAACATCCCTAATATAACATCACGTTCGGCTATTGGAAGTTACACAAATCATAAAGGGTTGCCATCGTCAGACCGCTGATTGTGATAAGACTTGTGAATCTGATGGATTGTCAATTGCGATATTACTGTGGACCCGACAGACTGTCGATTTCAATAGAGATTGTGGACCCAATGGATTTATTAACAACTATATTTAAATATTAATCACATCCGCTCCGCTAGAAGACAAAGCATGTGCACACTTTTAAAACCTCCGATTTTCATGAAGTTTCGATTGTGGGTTTAAAGGAATGACTCTGATTCTCATGAATTTGTGATTGTGGGATTATAGGTGATGACTTCGCATGTGGGATCTCTATGTGGGTACAAGTCTACGATATAATTGGATGAAGGAATGTTCGATATGGTTTAATATACAAGTTGGACTCCTCCCAATGAATGTGTCGTTTGGGTATTAGTGAAACTCGTATAAACTCAAGTTAAATGCCTTCATCTCAAGTATCTTGGGCATAAAAAACAGAGAACAAGGAAAGTTCAAAACTCGTGAACTTGAAGAAATAGAGGAAGCTGAAGGTGCAACTAAAGCTGAAGACAGAGTGGGATGAAAAATCTTTTGACTAGATTCATCTTGGAAGGCTCGGACTTGAAGTGAAGCCATAACGCAGAAAATGACCTATTACAAAGACTACAAGGACAGGGCTTGGTAAACAAATTCTTCAAAGAAGTATAATACAATTAAACATTTCTTGACAGAGTAAAACTATAAGGGTCGGAGCCCTTTGGGCTTGGTGCCTCAGAATTGGAAGGGTTGGTGTCCTTGAAGTTAGTGCTCCTAAATTCAAGGTTGGTGCCTTGGTAAGATAGGGTTGAAGCCCTAGAGGTTGGAGCCTCATCAAAGTCCAAGTTGGTACTTGGAAAAATTTATCAGATATTGTATTCAATCCTTTTCTATATATAATAAAATAATTTCTTTGATTAAATTGTAAGGAATCTAAACTGGTAATAATAACAATTGAAAAGAAATATCGATTCACCCCCCTGAGTATTTCCAACAATTTGTATCAAACATAGCTTCTTCAGAATCAACCTAACAACTGGAAGAAGGATTCTTAGTTACAATGAAGAATCAAGAAATGAAAGGAAGGCTTCCCTTGTTTGATGGTACTAATTTTGGTTTTTGGGAAAAGAGAATGTCTTACTACTTAATGCCCCTTGGACTTGAAGTTTGGAACACTTTTTTGAATGGGTACAATGATCCTCCCACTCTTCCTACTGATCTAGATGAAATGAAAGTGTACATTGAAAATTCCAAAGCTCTAAATTCCATTACAAGTGGAATTACTGATTCTGAGTTTACGAAAGTCTTGAATTGTGACTTGGCCAAAGAAGTATGGGATAAGCTGGTTAGCTTATAATATGGGGACTCCAAAGTTAAGAATGAAAAGCTTCAAACTCATAGGAGGAATTTTGAAAGTTTGAAAATGGACGATGAAGAAGATATTACATCATACTTCCTTCGAGTAGCTGAAGTAGTCAACTCTCTTAAAGCATTGGGAGAAATTATTGAAGAAAGAACTGTTGTTCAAAAAGTCTTAAGATCTCTCCCAGACATATTTGACTCCAAAATAAGTGTTATAGAATAAATGAAGGGCCTGGAAACTATCAAGATGGATGAACTTCATGGAATCTGCATTGCCTATGAGATGAGAAAAGGAATCCCAAGTTCCAAAGATGGAACATTTAAGGCCTCAAAATAAAAAAAGGGTAAAGGATGGAATAACAATAGTGATGACTCCGATGTTGAATTCGAATTGGTGCAATTTGTACGAAGGATAAAGAAAGGATCCAAGATAAAAGGTAAGCAACCTCTTATCTGTTTCAGATGTGGAAGAATAGGTCATTATGCTGCAAAATGTCCTCATAAGCATGACAGTGATGATGAGGAAGATTAAAAAAGGAGGATATACAAAATGAAAGGATTTGCTAAGAAGAATTTCCTCTAAACAAGATGAAACTGATGAGGATGAATATGTGGTCATAAAAAAGAAATCATCCAAAGGAAGCAATGATGAATCAGATGAAGAAAATGACTATGTTGGAAGCAAGGAAGTACTATTTATGGCATTCACTGAAGATGATGAATAAAGACAAGAAAACAAAGAAGATACAAATGAATTAATAATTAGTTCCATTGAAGAAAATGAAAAGTTAAGAAAGAAGGTCATCTCACTTAAAACAGATAAAGTGGAAGCCAAAAGAAGGGAGGCCATCATATATGAAAGACATGAAGCTGAAATAGTATTTCTTAAGAAAGAATTGGAACAAATCAAAAGAAGTTGGCAAAGTTCTCAAACACTTGATCACATTCTCAAAACTCAGAAATCTCAAAGTGACAAGTCCAGGATTAGTTTTAAAGAGGAATCATCAAGTGCTAAGGATAATGCAAGAAGCTATGCCGACGTACTTTGCAGCAATCCAAAAGAAGAAAAATCATCTCATCAAAGGCTCGACTCAAATCCAAAGAATGAAGAAAGAGAAACTCCAAGAAAGAAGGTTTATTCAAATCATGGCTATTATAACAGGTACCAAACTATCTTTCTTGGGCATTGTTATTATTGTAAAAATTTTGGTCATCAAGCTAAACATTGCATGGCTCGTAAGAATGAAGCACCAAGATTGAAGGATCATACCAACAAACCATGTACTCTAAAAGGGCAAGGACCAGTCAAGACCTTCAACTCTTTTGATCCTTTGGCCAAATTTGATCCAATTGCTTATAATGCAATGATAATGGACATAGCGAACAAAATTGCCCCCTCAAAAATAAAGAAGAAAAAGATGAAAATCCCAATATGGATAAATGTGATCTAGCCCTATGTGCTCAAAGTGAGGAAACTCTTTGGTTTGTGGATAGTGGGTGCTCTAGGCATATGACAGGTGACAAAAGGACGTTTGTATCATGAATCAAAAAGAAAGGAAATGTATCGTTTAGGAGTGGGTCTGCCAAAATTGCTAGGAAAGGCACTATTACCCTTATTAATGGAAAAGTAAAGGTTCAAAATGTTTTGTTGGTAGATGGGCTCAAACACAATCTCTTGAGTGTTAGCCAAATATGTGATCAAGGACATAATTGTTTTCAACACTAAAAATTGTGAAATAAGGAACTCTTCCTCAGGAAAACTTATGGTGAAAGGAGTTAGAACATCATATAACATCTACATTCTGAACAAAATTTAGGAAGATAAATGTTATCTAAGTCAAATAGATGAAAGTTGGTTGTGGTAGAAGAGACTAGGGCATACAAGTTTTGATAACTTGATCTATATAAGAAAAATAAATGCAGTAAGGGACATTCTAAAGATGTTCGAACCAGATCAAGCTGTATGTGGGGCATGTCAACATGGAAAGAAAACTAGAACCAACCACAAGGCTAAGGAGTTCTCCACATCAAAACCTTTGGAGATCATTCATGTAGATTTATGTTGGCCATCCAGGACTCTATCACTCCAAGGAGAAAGGTACTTTTCTTTATTTGTTGATGACTATACTAGAATGATGTGGGTATATTTCATAAAATATAAATATAAAGCCTTTGAATGCTTTAAGAATCTTAAAGCTTTTGTAGAAAATGAAAAGGACTCCAAAATAAAATGTCTTAGAATGGACAAAGGGGGAGAATTCACATCAAAATAATTTGATGAATTTTTTAACGAACATGGAATCGAAATAGAACTCTCTGCTAATAGAACACCTAAGAAAAATGGGGTAGTTGAAAGGAGAAACCGAACTGTTCAAGAAATGATAAGAACTATGTTACTAGCAGCTAACTTGCAGCCAAAATTTTGGAAGGAAGCAGTCGAGACAATAGTTTATACCTTGAATTGAACTCAACTAAGACCAAATAATGAGAAGACTCCTTATGAATTATGGAAAGGAAGAATTGATTCAGTAAAATACTTCAAGATTTTTGAAAGCAAATGCTTCATAAAGATCAATGATGACTCACTAGGAAAATTTGATTCTCGGGTTGGCGAAGGAATATTTCTTGGATATTCTACCAGAATCAAAGCTTACAAGTGCTACAATAATTGACTACGGAAAATAGTGGAAAATATTGATGTAAATATTGATGAAGGCTTTCCAGAAAATAAAATTGAAGATCATGAAGTTGACCCCTTTATTGAAAAAGTGAAGAAGAACCTGAAAAGAAGGAAAAATATCAAGAAAAGCAAAAAGAAAAAGAACGATCTCAAACTCCTTCAAAATTGAAATTCCTTGAAAAACATCACCCGTAAGAGTATATTATTGGAAATGTAGATGAAGGAATACACACCCGAAAAAGGATGTCAAGTACACCAAAGAAAAATGAATTTTCTCTCCTATCTATGATAGAGCCACAAACTTTTACTCAAGCAAGTGAGGATCCTCATTTGGTGGAAGCCATGGAAGAAGAAATATATCAAATCGAGAAAAATGAGACATGGGAGATGGTACCTTGTCCAAAGGATAAAAATATGATTGGAAATAAGTGGGTGTTCAAAAACAAAAATGAATGATGGAAAAATCATCAGAAACAAGGCAAGACTTGTCTGTAAGGGTTATTCACAGATTGAAGGAATCGATTTTTAAGAAACCTTTGCACCGGTAGCTTGTATGTAAGCTATAAGAATGTTCTTGGAATTTGCTTGCTCAAAAGGATTCAAAGCCTATCAAATGGATGTAAAATCAACATTTCTAAATGGGGAACTCAAGGAATAAGTCTACGTGGAGCAACCATAAGATTTTTCTCTAGCAAAAGGAAAATACTTTGTATGTAAGTTAAAAAAGGCATTATACAGTTTGAAACGAGATCCGGGAGCATGGTATGTAAGATTGGATCACTATCTACAACAACAAAACTTCAAAAAGGGGGTGGTAGGAAGTAATATCTACATGAATATGGATAATGAAAAATTACTAATCACCCTTGTATATGTTGATGATCTGATTTTTGCTAGCAATAATGATGAAATGAGCCATGAGTTTGCTAAAAATATGTCAAAATAATTTGAAACGTCAATGATTGGTGAACTATCCTACTTCCTTGGATTACAAGTATCGTAAACCACAACAGTTATGTTTGTCTCTCAAAAAACATATCTCAAAGACATGCTTAAAAGATATGGAATGGAAGAATGTGCACCTATGAGCACACTGATGACCACAAACTACAAATTAAGAAACAATGATGAATCCCCCCTAATAGATGCAACTCTTTACAGGTCAATAATTGGAGCTCTCTTATACTTAACTGCTACAAGACCCAACATTTTGCAAGTAGTGGGAATGGTGGGAAGATTTCAATCAGCGCCTAAGCAATCCCACATGTTAGTTGTGAAAAGAATTCTCATATACTTGAAAGGAACTCTTGACTTTGGTATTTGGTATCCCAAAAGCACAAATATTACAATGACAACTTATACCAATGCTGATTGGGCTGGAAGCATGGATGATCGTAAAAGCACCAGTGGAAATGAATTTTTTATGGGAGATTGCCTGGTAGATTGGCTCAGCAAAAAAAAATCATCTATATCTCTCTCTACAGTTGAAGCCAAATATATAGCCGCAGCTGACTGTTGTACACAAATACTATGGATGAAGGAAGCTTTGAAGGATATCAACATAGAAACTAAACATACAATCACCATCTATTGTGATAACATAAGTGCTATCAGTCTTAGTAAAAATCTAGTGATGCACTCAAAAACCAAACATATATCAATCAAGTATCATTTTCTCCGTGAACAGGTGGCTAAACAAAACATCAAGTTGGAATATATCGATACCAAGGAACAAATTGCATATATTTTCACCAAACCTCTTCCCCGAGAAGAATTTGAATATCTCCGTCAAAAGATGAGGGTTATTGCTCTAGCATCACACTAAACCAATTCTTAAAATGCCACATGTCAGGGGGGAGCAGTTTGACAGGAGGAGCAGTTCGACAGAGGGAGTCCTTATGCACTCCTTTGCCATTGATGTCAAAGGGGGAGAGAAGAAGAATATTTCCATCAATGAAAATGGGGGAGATTGTTGATCTAGATTGTCATTCATGTCAATATGGAAATATTTTGGATACTAAATGATGATGTGAAACCAAGAAGAGCAGATCTATGAAGCAACATGAGCAAGAAGCCAAAGGGGAGAAGACATCGTGAAGCCAAAGAGTAAGAGGAACAGTTCATCGAAAGCCATCAAAGAAGCAGGTTATCAAAGCAAGAGAAGTAGGTTATCACGTATACCCAAGAATAAGATCCATAACGAAGGAGTTAACAATAATAAACTGTGAAAACTCTTTAAAGATCACAATGCATAGGATAAATCAATATCGACAACTTTATCACTTTATTATGTGTCACGCTGAATCCCTTGACTGCGATATGTATTATAGACCCAATGGTTCCATAACAATATGCTCTATTATTATATCGCATTCACCATACTGGAACTACCACATCAGAAGTTATGTATCACATGTATTAAAAAGGCCACGCTAAAAACACCGATTACGATATGTAGTGCGGACCCAAACAAGTTATAGAAACAACCCTAATATAACATCTTGTCCGGCTATCAGAGGTTACGCAAATCATAAAGGGTTGTTACCGTCGGACTGCCAATTGTGATAAGACTTGTGAACTCGATGAACCACCGATTACGATATTATTGTGCACCCTATGGACTGCTGATTGTGATAAAGGTTGTGGACCCAACAAATTTATTAACGATTGTTTAAATATTATATCACATCAGCTCCATCGGAAGACAGAGCATCTGCACACTTGTAAAGCCTCCGATTTTCATGAAGTTACGATTACGAGATTAAAGGAATGACTCCGATTCTCATGAAGTTGCGATTGTGGGATTAAAGGTGATGAATTGGCATGTGGGACCTCCATGTGGGTTGTTGTAGCATCCATCATCATTTAAATTTCATTTGTAATATTATCACAGAAAAAAATAAAAAAAATAAAATATTATGTTCTAAAAAATAAAAGAGAACATGAAAGTTTGAAAACAGTGATTTATTTTTGATGGCATTCAAATCTGAAGTAAGGTGGGGCCTCGACCCATATTAAAATTCGAGTGGTATCACAAGGTTTAAGTAAGCGTGGGTTCAAGCAGCGGGTAAAGTGCTCTGTGGGGGAGCAACAAGCATGAGTTATAACTCAGGCTCAACTCCTGCAGTTGACCATGACGTCAAGGTGTTTGACCAAGATCTACGACCAGAGATTGCTGCGGGAGTTCAAGCTCGATGAACATCCTGTACACTCCCTACTCCCACAGTGGGCCACCTCCATCGTTCCACTCCATCTCATCTCCTCCACGTCATCCACCACCCTCATTCATTACCGTCCACTTCATTCACCATACCTCGTCACCTCATCTACGACTCCATTAATTAGTTACATTAATTACATATTTCCCCCTGATTGAATATTATATGTATAAAAGACAAGAAAAACCCCGTTGTATTAGTATTTTGTTTTAGTACTAAGCAACCTTGCAGCCAGTTCAACAAATCTGAGTCAGCAACCGTCCCGACAACTGTCACCAACAAACAGTCATCATGGCCAAACAAGTAAGTTCCTCATGAATTATCCATACCCAATTAATGGATTTTAAATGAGATATTTCCGATACCCTCTGTACAATTAAGTATCTTTCACTGTATCAAGAGGTCATTCTAAACCACAAGAAGTCTCCTATATTCATGGAAATGGTTAGGTCAGGTGTTCTAGCTGCTTTTGTCCCCATAACTCATTTATTTCTTGAATTTATTCAATGGCTATCCTTAACAATATACCCCAAGAAGTGTTTTGTAATGAATCAAGTAGGGGAGAATGTTTTTCAAGTAACCTCACAGTTAATACACCAAGTGTTTTGTAATGAATCAAGTAGGGGAGAATGTTTTTCAAGTAACCTCACAGTTAATACACCAAGCTTTGAATTACCCTGTGTCTAGAACTTACACCACCTTTACTGAAGAATACCTAATTTCTTATTATGATAACATGTCTCCTTAGGAGCTCTCTCATGTCACCTCTTTCTCGGCCCCTAAATCTGGTCAATTCTCCCTAGATGGTAATCTCTTCTCTTTATAAATATTTGCAGTTGACATATGACCTGTGTTGTAAGTAATTGCCAAGATTCTAGGGAAAGAAGACTTCTAGCAGGTAGATAAAGTTGTGCTGGGATTTTTCTCCTTAATGATGAAGCCTGAGATAGTACTAGGCATTCCAACATTCTAGGTAGATGCTGTCAATAATCAATTTATGACTTTTCCTCTCACTGGTTCCTTCAAATTTCCTTCAGTCATTACTTATTTATTTCTGTACCAGAATGCTAAACATTTTTCTGATTTGGGGCTAAATGTTGTTGATATCAATAAAAAGAAATAATCAATGGTATTCAAGACAGACCTGATAAGGGGTGATCCAGGAGATAGTGGTTTATTTGAGTTTACTTCTTTATTCCTTCCAGTGGCTTATAAAATTTTGAATGGAAGCCTACCCCCAACTTTCCTTCCTAAAGCTCAAGAGTGTCTTCAATTGAGTAAGGATGTGAGATGTGGAGATTGGTTCATCTTTGAAGAGTATACAGAGATTAGGATTTATGGAGCCTCTGTCAAGCCTTACAAGTTACCTAAATTTGTGCTAATGTGGCTTTTTGCCCTTGAATTTATTAGGCAAAGCTTAAATTTTGATCAAGTTCATTTTGTTCCTATGAAGAAGAAGCAAGAAGGGAGAAAGATAATGCAAAGAAATACAGGGAATATCTCTTGAGGGCTGAAGATGAAATCAAAAGGCTAAAGGAGAAAATGAAGGGCAATATGTCCTCAATTCAAGCCAGAGAAATCCTATGGGATGAAGTCATTGATGTTATCAAGGGAATTTAGGAGTTCCTAGTGATTATATCCGAAGAAAAAACACTAGTTCAGAATATGGAAGAGATGGTCATTAAAAATAAGCAAAAAGATCTAGATAGATCAAAGTTTGCAAAGAGGATGATAGATTTCATCAAATTTAAATCTACTGCGGAATTGAAGGAACATGACATGCCAGTCATAACATCATGTGCAATTGATTTTAATAAAATGATTGTCAGAAACATCTACAGGATTATTTCCGAGAAGAAGATAACGGAGATAAAGGAAGTAGCTTCAAAGTTTAACATCTTGTTTGATAAAAGGGTTAGGGTTGGACTTCCTTCTTGTTGGGATCTACTGGGAAAATTTCTGCCATGGAAAACATATGAGACTTTGCTGGTTGAGGCAAAAAGAAAAGTTGATAACACTCATGAAAAGACAATAGTATTAAAATGAGTCACCATTGTGAACTTCTTGAACAAAGATTTTAAGGTTCTCCGGATGGTGAAGACTTTTTTTACTGAAAAGCCTACTTATGGTAGGATCACAACTTGCAGAATAACACTTGATAAGTTAGATGAAGCACCAAAGTCAAATGTACCATTATGGAGAAAGTGCAAGGAATGGATGATAGATCAGACCAAAGATGCATCAGCAGGACCACATACTCAAGGCACAGATTCAAAAAGTGAGCAACAATCACCAATCATACTCTAATTTTTGTTACTTATTGTTATTTTGTTTTTTTAGAAGAATGAGGTGTCTTTTACCTTCCAATGTAATATTCTGCAATGAATTTTACTTTAGACAGTTAGGAGGTAGTTAAGCAGTTTGAAAATTTTAGTAGTTACCAACTGTCCCATGATGTATAAAAAGAGGAAAAATTATAGGAAAAAGGTCTGAATTTTGGAGAACCTGGAGACTATGTTGTTGTATTCTTGATAAATTAATGATTAATGAAAGAACTAGAAGTTTTCCACACATTGTTGGGTATGATTTTGTAATTTCTCTATTATGCGTCATCATGTTTCTTCCTTTCTTTAAATATGGTAATGAAGCTACAGGTCTTTGTTTACTTATGTGAATGAAGTTAAACTTCCTTAAAAGAGCACTCCTATATTTAAATTTCCTACTCCTATATTTCTTCTAAGTTACAGAGAATAGTTCCTGTCAAACACATCATATTATCTTTAACTTCTCAAGGCATTCTTCACACAGCATTCATATTCAACATCACATCACATTATGAGATTTTCATGTCAGCTAATTATTAAGGGTTAAAAGTTAGGTCCTTCAGGCCCTTCATATGAGGATACATTATATAAATAAGTGACATGCATAAATAAAATTAATGTATTAAGCACAATTTCTACACAGCTAGGAAATTGGTTTCTTAAGGGACATCAGGGGTATAGTCTCTTTTATGTGGTTTCCATGATTAATGAAGTCTATGATATAATTGGATGAAAGACTGTTAGATATAGTTTAATATACAAGTCAGCCTCCTTCCAATGAACGTTTCCTTTGGGTATTAGTGAAACCCGTATAAAAATAAGCTAAATGCCTTCATCTCAAGCATCGATCTCGGGCATAAAAAGTAGAGAACAAGGAAAGTTCACAACTCGTTAACTTGAAGAAACAGAGGAAGCTGAAGGTTTAGCAGACGCCAAAGGTCTAGCAGAAGCAGAAGGCTGAGCAAAGAAGGAAGCCAAAGACAGAGTGGGAGGACAAATATTTGAATAGATTCATCTTGAAAGGCTCGGACCCAAAGTGAGGCCATATCGCAAACAACGACCTATTACAAAGACTACAAGGACATGGTTTGGTAAAGAAGTCCTCAGAAGCAGTATAATACAATCAAACATTTCTTGATAGAGTAAAACTATAAGGGTCAGATCCCTTTGGGGTTAGTGCCTAAGAATTGGAAGGATTGGTGTCCTTGGAGTTGGTGCTCCTAAATTCAAGGTTGGTGCCTTGGTAAGATAGGGTCGAAGCCCTAGAGGTTGGAGCCTCATCAAAGTACAAGTTGGTGCTTGGAAAAATTCATCAGATATTGTATTCAATCCTTTTCTATATATAATAAAATCATTTCTTTGATTAAATTGTAAGGAATCTAAATTGGTAATAATAACAATTGAAAAGAAATACTGATTCACTTCCCTCTCAGTGTTTCCAACAGTGGGCTCCTATTTTGAACATACATGACAATTTTGGCAGCTTCTCCCCATAAGAGCTTCGATAAACCTTGATCATGGAGCATGGCACGGGTGGCTTCCATAATTGTTCGATTTTTTTTAATCCAAATCCATTTTTCTCAAGAGTGTATGGAACGATTGTCTCCCTCTTAATGCAAACTCCAGTTGTACAACCGTATCAAACTCCATGATTCATGTTGAACTCGGACATACCTGTGACCATCTTCCTTACCCCAGGTAAGGTTTTGTATTGAAGGTGGGCATTTCTATAACCATACGTTCAATTTCACTCTTTTGGTCATATGGATATATGTAAGGCCTGATGTTTGGAGGAATATTTCCTGGAATCAAGTGAATAGCATGATCATAATCCTGAATAGGTGGTAGGCCTTTGGAGGTCACAAATACCTTAGAATGATTGTCCAATACTTTTTACAGATCTCGAGAAATGGATGATTTCGATGTTTGAACCTCTAGTGCGCATAATTGTGCAATTATGACCCATTGTTCTTTCTTCAAAATATTTTTCATGCCATTAGAGCTGATTATCTTCCATGGTTTCCCTGTGATATCCCTTAATTCAATTTCTTTTCCTTCCCAGAAAAAATTAAAGAAAAGTTCTTGAAAATTAAAAGTTATCATCCCCAAAGATTGTAACCATTGCACTCCTAGTACAACATTAGTACCACCCATTGGAATAAAGCATTGGACTATTCAATACATATTCGTCGGTGGTCAGCTTGATATTATGACACTTTCCAAAGCAATTTATAGTTCCTCCATTTGCAACCATCACTTGACACTTTGGAGATGGATATACAAAACAATTCAATTCCTTGGCTATCTTACAATGAATAAAATTATGGGTACTACCTGAATCAATCAACACTATTACCTTTTTATTCTTAATATATCATTCTATCTTGAGGGTTTGAGGAGTGGTAATTCTCGCCAATGCATTATAATATATTGTCGGATTTATTTCTTCTTTTTCCAGGGTTGGTTCTTGGTGTATATCCTCTTCTTTTGATGTTTCATGTTCCTTTTCTTCCTCATCTTCACAATTTATGTAAAATAATTTTTTCTAAGCAAAGGTATGAAATTGACTGTATTTGCTATCAAAGCTGTAAAAAAACCCCTTTTCTCTTTGTTTTTTCCTCCATTTGTTGTGGTGTCAACCTTGTAGGTTGTGGTAGGCTAGGAGAAGATCAACGTTAAAACAATGCAAACATTAATACTTTTGGAGAAACATTAATAGTTTGGAGCACATGTCGCAAAAAACATGAGGAGCATTGGATTATCTAATGCCCAACAATATCCCACCCAACACGAGCCAGGGGTGTTCCAAACTCGATACTTTTGGCTCTGATACCACTTGTACTGTGATTGGGAGATTCTAGTCTCCTTTGACATTGTAGCTTGATAAAGAACATGTTATAGCCTATTGAGGTAGGAGCATCCTGTGGGCGTTGGAGCTCCTTGAGGTAGCAACCTCCTGTAGGCTGGACTCTACAAAAAAATGATGTAATAGGGGAGTAGAAGCTTGCCTTCACATCACTTTCAGCCAAAAATCCGTGGTTTTCTCCCTTTATGGGTTTCCAGTTATATCTGGTGTCTTCATGTGCTGCTTGTTGGATGTATCACTTGTGTGAATGCTCTTGAATTTTGAATATTTACATATACACTTGTCTCTCTCTAGTAAGTGAAAAATAAACAATCAACAAGTGAACATATGCATAGATCATTAACTACATAAGGAGATATTTGAAAAAGGAAATTAAGTTGAGCTAACTAATTGTTAATTTACAATTCCTCATTCAACCTCCCTCTTAGTAATTTCCAAGCATTTATTAGATTTAAGATCTATGGTCTTTTAATTAATAAACAACTAAACACTTACCCCCACTTACCATGGAGATTATTAATGAAGAACACTATGGAAGAATACTATGGCTTATCAATACCATGTCCCCAAAAAATCATAACTCATTTCATATGACACTCATTCATATGATACATCTATATTTAAAATTAATCAATTTAATTTAAAGGGAAAAAATGACATAACTACTTTAAAAATAAATTTCAACATTTGATTTGTGTATATTACTATGAATATAATGTAACTGGAATATTATTAGGTGAATGATAGAGATTTAACCTCCATGGAATATTCTGATATTCTTAGTACTACACAAAAATTAAAGGTTTTGATCTATCTCCAAAGTAGTTATGTTTGTTTTGATCTTTTAATTAAATTGGTTAATTAAAAAATAATGTCATATGAACAAGTGCATATGAAATGAGTTATGGTTTTTTTGGGCATGTGTGTTGATAAGCCATGGTATTGGCCCATGGTATTGTACCAAAGTCTATTTATAAATTAAGAATCTCCATGGAAAGTGAGAGTAAATCTCCATGGATAAGGATTTTGTTCCATGTTTTTTCAAATATATATATGTTGAACTTATATATTATTTTTATAATAATAATAATAATAATAATAATAATAATAATAATAATAATAAAAATTATAATTTAGGTAGTTTTATGAATTTTTTATTTTTATTTTTAACAACGTGCTCAAACTCATTATGAATTGAGGTTTCTACAATTGTGAAGAGTTCACCCATCAAACTTGTAATTTTTATGAATCCTTGCTAGATTCTAGACAAATTAGATCCGAAAATAAACCGGAAAACATTTCAAAAAGTCTCACTTATAGACAACAACATTATGAATTGATGCCTATTGACATTTGCCAACCATTTAAATTATATGGTTGCACTAATTGATAATTACATTAAAGTTCAAGAAGCCCTATTAAAAAACTATGATATAATTATTTCCAACATAGTATGATATTTATTATAATTTATATTATAATCTCTATATACTACCTATATTATAACTTTCCCCTATTACTTAGTGTTATCATTTTAATTTTATTAATATTCTATTCTTAAATTAGATCTTATTATATATTTTGTATTCCCCTTTATATGACTTTATTATAACCGTTTTCTTTATATTCTATTATTCATGATAATTTGTTCTTATTATATTTGAGATTTTGTTTTGTTTTGTTTTTGTAAACTAAAACATTTATACAGTTCAAAATATAATATACATAGAGTTACAAAGATAGTCGATGCATGATTCTCAACAAGACCTATCATTCAACTTTACATTGAGTTACAAAGATAGTTGATGCATGAATCTTAACAAAACCTATCATTCAACTTTACATCGAGTTACAAAGCCTATCATTCAACTTTACATCGAGTTACAAACCCTATCATCCAATTTTATATCAAGTTACAAAGATAATCGATGCATGAATCTCAACAAACCCTATCATGAATCTCAACAAAACCTATGATTCAACTTTACATCGAGTTACAAACCCTATCATTCAACTTTACATCAAGTTACAAAGATAGTCGATGCATGAATCTCAACAAACCCTATCATTCAACTTTACATCGAGTTACAAAGATAGTCCATGCATGAATCTCAACAAACCGTATCATTCAACTTTACATTGAGTTTCAAAGATAGTTGATGCATGAATCCTCAAAGAACCTTATCATTCAACCTTTTTTCCTTAATTGCTGATAATATAAATTTTAGTTTATTAATTTTTGTCTTCTCAATTTAGGTTTTACCTTTTTGGCCAACTTCCATCATTCAACTTTTTTTTCCCTTAATTGTCAATAATATAAATTTTAGTTTATTAATTTTTGTCTTCTTAATTTTAGATTAGGGTTTTTATTTTTTATTTTTTAACCAACTTTTTGGCTTGTTGTGATTTTCCCTACTCTATCTTAGTATTTATTTAATCTTGAATCATTATTTTTTCTCTTGAAAGTTTGTTCTTATGATGAATTTTGGTTATGACTCAAAACCTTAATTATTAAAGTGCATATTGTGAATCAGAGTCCTCTAAAGAGGTGGAGGAATTGCCCCAAAAGTGGTTGGAATCTGGGCAAAAAAATTTCAAAAAATCTTGTAGATGCAGTGTTAGAATCATGTTTTTGATGGTGGAAATGGATTCAACACCATCAAAAACCTCCAATGCACCTAAAATTATGAAGTTTGACAACTTTTACTTAGATTTACAAAATCTCTGCCAGATTTTCTTAAAATATAGCAAGAATTTCCATAACTTTCAAGGCAAAAAAACATAATCTTTATACTACAACTTGTACCTATATAAAATATCATTATCATATACAAAATTTTACTCCTATTTTTTTTTTTTTAAATTAAATTTATATTTTTTCCTTTCCAATTTTATATAGTAGATAATTTATTAATACATAAGAAGAGATTTTAAAAATATATATTGCCAATAAAATACATATAACCATGTTTTGTGTGGGGTCTAATCTCAGATCAAATAACTAGTTCAAAAAATCAATAAATAAAAACCACTTAAGAAAAAATAAAGAAAGTTGTTGCACGTTAATTCCCAAAATATAAATTTGTTACACGGGAATTCCGGAGGCATTAATGCATATCAAGAAGGGTTAGACTTCCAACAACTTATGCGAAACAATACTGTGCCACGACAAACAACTTATGCGAAACAATACTGTGCCACGACAATTCCAGAGACATTATCTTATAAGTAGAAAAATAACTCTCGTTAAACTTAACTTTAAAATACGAATGAAAAATAAATAAATATTAAAAACTTTTTATAAATATCATATGAATATAATAAAATTTAATTAGTAAATAAGATTTATTTTTAATATATATATATTTTGGTTTGTTAATTAATTTGAGTTGTGAAATGATTTATATTCAAATTCAAGTTTTTATGATTTATATTTTGAATATTTGAAATATTTTTGGAATAAATCTTGTTGGAATATTTAGGTAGATGCAATTTTGAACCAATTTGTGTGGTTCATCATTAGATTTAAGTAGACGCAATTTTGAACTAACTTGTGTGGTTCATCATCACAACGAACAAAATGAAGAATCAGATTATAATGGAAGTTAAATAAGGAGAAAAAACCTTCTAACAATGATAAAGAAAACAACTATATTTGTCTGGGAGGGAAAAATGAGAAAAAAAATATATAAATAATTGAAATCTTATTTATAAAGAATTTTAAATTAATTTAATTAAATTAAATTTTAACTTAAATTTTAAATTATATATATAAATATATATTACCAAGAATACATCAATAAATATAATCAAAGAATTATAAAAAATTCCTAAATATTGTAAATGTTATTTTAAAATTATTTATTAGTCAAAGGTTGAATATAAAATATTATAGATGAATAGAGATAATAAAAATATATTTTTTTTTTATAAACTAATTACAAATAAAAATCTAATATTTGGATAAAATAAATAAATATATATGCAATTAGTTTATTTATTATTATGGGAGCGGCTAGGGTTTCTTCGTTTTCGGCTCTGGTTGCTGTTAGCGCCTGCGGCGGCAGGGCTACCTCGGATCTCTGCCGCCCCCCACCGACTTCGTTTACGCTTGGTACTCCGACGGGATAGCTGCATCTGGTGGTTTTTGTAGTTTTCAGCGGCTCCAGACGAGGTTTCAACTTCGGCCTCCAGCTACCCTCTTACCTGCGGATCTTCCTCAGCGCGTCTCTGATAACGACTTCGGCCACCAGCTACCCTCTTACCTGATCTTCCTCAGCGCGTCTCTGAACGGCTTTGCCTTGAGCACAGAGTTTGGGTGGCGGCGGAGTGTGACCTTTCTCGGCGGACCTCGGCTCATCTTTGTTTATAAAGCAGAGATCCGGTATTAAGTGCTCTGTTTTTGGGCGGCGGCGAAGCTTTTTGGCTCTCCTCGGATCTTTTATTTTGAGGGTTCTTCCTAGCCAGTGCTGAACCTTGGTGCGGGAGCGGGGGCTTGTTTGGCCCTATGGGGGCGAGGTGGCTGCCCCAGCCGCCTCTGCCCCCGGACCCAAATCACCATAGCTCCTGATGGGCCCTGATGGGTTCACTTGATGAGCTGTGGGTTACTATTTTTGGTTTTTCGCCGGCTCTCCTGGACAGTTATTGGAAGCGTTGAGGGATCTGTGGTGTGGATCTGTCTCTGCACCGATTCGTGCCGTCTTTCAATGGCTGGTACTGGTTGGCTATGTCTTATGGCTTCTTTGGATATGGGCGGTATCTTCCTCTGGCTACCTCACAGAAGGAGAGTTGAGGGGATGGGGGGTGTGGCTTTCGTGGCTGCCCTTTTTCCATTTCGTGCCTCTCCTCTTTGTTCTGGCAGGCATTTCGAATTTTCTGCTCTTTCTACAGGAGCTATTGATTATTTTACTGGTTTTTTTAGATGAGATGGGTAGTGGTATCCTCATGTTGGGGTTTACAGATCCATTCTACTTGCTGCCCTGTTTGAGGGTTTTTGAGATATCGTTTATTTACTGTTATTAGCTTGTTGGGTAGGAGTACTGCTCCCTGCGAGGAGACAACCTGCTTTATTTTTGTTTATACAGTACCACAGACTGATCTTGTTAGGCACTGCTGCCTATATATGAATGCTTCGGCATCTGCAAAATGTAATTTCTTAACTTTAATAGAAATTACGACTTTTTCCCAGGGGAAATTAGTTTATTTATTATTATTATTATTATTTTTGGAAGAATTGAAACTAGGCACACTACTGAGAAAGAAAAAAAATAAAATAAAATCTATATATCTATATATCTATATATATATATATATATATATATATATATATATATATATAATTGGAATATGATGCTTGGTCTTCTCTGCATGCTCTGCTAAGGCTGAAGAGCGGGTCCTCCCATGCTTTATATCGACCATGTGTTCCTTAATCCTCTCCCATGCTTTATATCCGCAACATGTTCCTTAATCCTTTGATTAATAACCTACGTGCCTTTGATTAAACATGATTATATGTTTAATATGTGATTTGAATGGTCACAATTTGGGGTAGGTCCTCCCATGCTTTACATCAACAACATGTTCCTTAATCCTCTCTGATGCTTTATATTGGCAACGTGTTCCTTAATCCTTTGATTAATAGACCTGCGTGCCTTTGATTAAACATGATTTATATGTTTAATATGTGATTTGAATGGTCACAATCTGGGGTAATTAAGTCATTAAAATCACTTAGGAATGGCATTTGGGGTAGATACACTAGCCCTTAGTATGCATGGATTTTTACCCACCAAATACCTTAATAGAACACCTTGTCACCTGATTATTTTAAATATTTATATTTAATTTAAAATCTATATATACAATACGACTATAATGTTGGACACCTAATCCTCTATGGGTTGGTGTAGAATGTGAACGACCATGAGAGTCCAAGAGACCTTGGGATGTGGAACCCAATGGTCACACGAATGTACTATAAATGTATATCATTGTCAAATAATAGATGTACTCTCCTACTTATTTTTAATATTCTGTAGCTGCCATGTGTGCTTTTAACATGGTATTAAAGCAGACGATATCTTGCCATGCTCATATTTGAGCCACTGATTTTTGTGGTCTTTTTCTGTGTGTTTGTCAGGCCTGAGCATTGTCTAAAATATTCTAGAATCTATCTGCACCAGTCAGATCCCCAAGTCTGCATATCTGAGTTTCTCTGCATGTCTAATTTTCTTATGATTCGCATTCCTACAATCCTTTCCATAACGTCTATGTTCCTACTAACATCCTGGATTTGAAGGTCAAAGGGAATACAAAACAATTTGGCACTGTATTGAATTCCACAACGGTGAATGAAGCAGTGAGTCTCTTCTTTTGTTATGCGCTTTACAATTGCGTTGAAGCTCCTTCTGTTATATGTGCTAGTTCATATTCTAAATGTATATGCAGTGTTGTATTCATATCTACACATTGTGTTAAGTGTTCTGAAAGCCATGCATACCTGTTTCTGGTTAACTCCCCATGCCAATGTTGTCATAAATAATGTCAGGGTGACATATTAATGCCTCTCACCTCCATGCTGTCCATCCACACCAGGTTTAGAGCTTGTCCCTTTGTCTATCAGGTCTACTACTTACATGCACCAAGCCGTTTCATCTAATTATGTCTCTGCCATGTCTCCTTGCAACTTGTTTGTGTGGAAAAGAGTAAAATTATGGTGATAGGGTTTTGGTTTCTGTAAGGTTTGAAATTAATGGCTTTTGGCGGCGTTTCGTTTTGTGTTTCTTGGCAGCTGTGTGAGAAGCGATGTGAATGAAGATGTTTGAAACAAAAAAATTACATTAATGAAATTGGGTACGCGGTGTGGTTGTCAAGTCAATGCGACTGACGAGCGCCGTTGCACTCCACTTGCTTCAAACCTAAGTTACCAAAGTTACTAACCCTATTCTCATGACAATGCATTTATATAAAAAAATATTCAAATCGAATGGTACAACCCATGAAATTGGTAAATAATAGGTGTTACAGGTGTCTAGAGATGATAAGGTCATAGATCCCAGAACAAGGAAGGCAAGCACAAGGCACACGATAATGCGAAACCTCACACAGAGAGCCCAATATCCGTCATGTTGTTGTTGTGGCACATAGAACCTTCAAGCTATAGCCCGGTAGGCAGAGAGCTATTGAATGGTCTGCATTCTCACTCTCCTTTGATAGGAAACCAATCAGGAGAGCCGCATAAGCTTCCACTATCTTATTTTCTGCTTCTCGCTATCTTTTCATTATAACAATCTCATCATTTGCCTCTGTAACCACCATCCCTACACCATGTATTGCCTCACCAACACCTTGCCTGGTCAGAAATATAGAGCATAGCAATGCAATTACACCTCTGCGACAAACCCAAGCCTTAGAACTTCCTCCAATAATTTCTTTTTTTTGTTAGCCTTTTTCCCTTTCATAATTGCTAGCTCTTCATCATTGAATTCATATGGATCTTGTGAGTCTTCAAAGGAGGCACTCTGCTTCTGCTCTACGGGCCTAGAGGATTGTTGCCCTAGGCCTGTCATTGACTTCATGCCATCTGCTGGTGAAACTTTCCACAGTAAGGATAGATTAACCGGTTCAAATACAGGTAAAACTACATAAGCAAGGAGCATAGGGAATAAAGTTCCAGTAGGCATGCTCATTATTAGAACCTGCGAATGAAAATTCTGAGGTTGATATCGATGTGAAACTGCTCTTATTCTTCTTAAAATGTGTGGAGTTCAAAACCGTATCTTGTGAACCAGACAACTTCACTGTTTTACCACACCCTCGCCCACCATTAGCAGTGTAAGCAACAGAAGGAGACATGCATTTGGCATGTATGAAGTAGTGAGTCTTGTCCAGTGAGTGCAACCTTCATACTTGGCAGTGTGGATTATATTCTTTTGGTGATTATATAACTATGACTTGGTTTCTTCATGCCTAGTTGGGAGTTGAAGATTAACCTTTTAAATACATTGAACACTGTGTTTGGTCTCCACGCTAAATTGAGGTCAGTTGCCTGCATTGTTTACAAGTCGTATGCTACTCAGCCTGTCGGGAGTCATTTCCATCTCAAATTATCTGCATTTGACAGTGGGTATTCACGGTGCTCTAGTTTTCGTGCGATTATATATGTTGATTAAGCTGGTTATAACAGTCTCTACAACCCTAGCATTTCTCGGTTTACGTAACAACACATTTCCATTGCAGAAACACACTTTGATATCAAAGCAAGTAAATCAACTTCTCTCTTATGCGATTCAGTCTTTGCAAAATGCTCTCGTAGCTTTTGGTCCGTGATTTTTTGTTGAGGCTATACCTGTAGAACGCCGAGTCTGTCATCGAATAGCAGGGGATGAGATTAATTGTTTAAGGGCGAAAATTTTGTCTTATCTGCCTGACATTCCAGGTTCCAACAGAGAAGGCCACAAATGTCCTACAGGGTCCACACTGCTTCAGTGAACGAGATAGATTTCTCCATGTGTTTTATTTGGCTTTTTAGACTCCAATGACAAAATTGTTGGTTGTGACTGTGAATTCGACATTGTGGAATTAGATTGATAGGTTAGCACATTACTATTCAAAGTTCAAACTCCCTTTATTTGTTGCTCTGTTCAAAATCAAGTTTGCACTAGTGACTGCATGCAAATCTACTCAGGAAAATTTCAGAAAGAAATAAGGCAGACACCCTCCATTGGCTACACCCTATTTCCTATTCTACTGCCATTGGCTTATATGCTATCGACATTATATATTGAAGTTGGTATTGAAGTCTTATTTAATCAGTTTTTTTATCTAATCATGTAGGTAGAAAGTTGAAAATTAAAAGTAATATTTTCTAGAGGAGAGTTCAGTCATTTCCTGCCATTAGAACTATTACACTTTGATTTTAATAGTGGTGCACTTGTTATGTCTCTAATTGGTGGTGTATTAGATTTTCTCAAAACTATGATACAATCTATTGTCAAAGACAGTCGAAATCAACAAAACCACTCTTGTTGATAGTCAAACATGTCTGCAGCATACCCACGAAAAGGTAGAATTTTTGGAACTTGAATCTCATCTTCAACAAGAAGAATTTCAGAAGTGAAGTCAACATTCTGAACCCGTTTCTATTCAGAACATTGAAACAGGCTTCCACAAGAAACAAATTGATCAGATCATTAAGCCCCTCTTAGGAGAAGTTGTACATGCAGATGCAGAAATTCAGCCTACACTTCCCAAGTTGGTCATCAGACCTTGGGAAGAGCTTATCAACAACAAACATAGAATTGGTCTTGGAAATGACAAGGACTTGTCCTTTCATATTCCAGACTACTCCAAACCAATCTAATTTCAAAGTGCTGGATTTCTTCAGGGCGGTTCATCTTCACTTGCTCCTCATGACAGTTCACTTCCATCTGTTCCCGATTTTGCCCCTCTTCCACGATTGTGAAATGCCAACACTATGACCAAGTTGGCCATTTGAAATATCACTGTTTTGATCTTCATCCATGTAAGCACTGTCATAAAACCAATCATTCTTCAAACAGGTGCTTCAGAAACAAACCTCCTGCAAGAACAAAGATTCATATTGGATGGATCGCTTCTTAGCAATGGGCATCAACACCCAAGAAGATATTCCAATCACATGTCAGAACTTGTTTTAGAGTATTGAACAGTCTTGCAGTTGAGTTTTCTCCATCATCTCACCTTGTATCTTGCAGGGGAGGAAATGATGGTCATCTACAAGCTTCAAAGCCACATCAAGTGAGCCTGAGCCACAACCTGCCATACCAGATTTAGAGTTGTATCCAGAGACAAAGATGCCCCTGAGCATGCCTTCAATTTGTGACACCTCTTCAAAGAATTGGGGGCACTTCCTCTAGCAGAAGACTTCAGCTTCTTGCTAGTTTTGGAAGAGTTCTAGGAATTGCATTAAGCATTCCAGAGTTGTTGGTCATCCTTAAACCATCACAGGTTGAGACTTCCCTTTTCAGGTTGAGGTTCTCCCTTTTATGTGGGGTGAGACCTCCCTTTCATGGTTGAAGATTTCCCTCTTCAAAACATCAGGAGCACTTTGTCTAGCATAAGACCTGAGCTTCATGCCAGACTTGGAAGAGTTTTGGGAACTGCACTAAGTGTTCCAGTGTTGGTGGTCATCCTTAAACCACCGCCCTTTATACCAACATTCCAGAGAGCACATTCAGCCTAGTGCTACCATGCTTTCTTGTACATTTTGTATTACAGCTCTCTTCTTGGACTCATACATAATCATTCGGATTAAGGGGGGAAATGTTGGACACCTAATCCTCTATGGGTTGGTGTAGAATGTGAACAACCATGAGAGTCCAAGAGACCTTGGGATGTGGAACCCAATGGTCACACGAATGTACTATAAATGTATATCATTGTCAAATAATAGATGTACTCTCCTACTTATCTTTAATATTCTGTCACTGCCATGTGTGTGTTTAACATATCATCTCAATGCATTTATTACTTACCATAATATAATTAAGATACACAATTTTTTAATTATTAAACCTTTTTTTATTCATTTATTTTTCATTACTGGTGGATCACACTTTAATTTTTATATAAGTTAAAAAAAATAGAGTTTTTTTCACATATATTTTGGAGGAAAAACTAAACATAATATCTAATATTTATAATCGCTTACCCTAGTTGATAAACGCAATCATTTTGGGGCATTTCATTCGGCCAATTTTGTTCAAAACATATATATATTTTTAAGAGTCATAAATTTAAATTGTTTAATGTGCAAAATTCAAATACTTCGTAGTGCCCTAATCCATCTTAACTCCGGATCTATCAAGCCCCGAGATTGATCCAACTATGTTACTATATCCCTCCCTCTCTCCTTCTCTCCCCCCTTTTCTTTATCTCTTTATCTCACCCCTAAACATACTCTCTCTCTCTCTCTCTCTCTCTCCATCTCTCCCTTGTCACTCCCTCTCTCTCCACTTCTCACTCTCTATCTTTCTTCTTCCCTTCCTCTCCCCTCCTCTCTTGCAATTCCTCACTCCCTTTCTCTCGTACCTTCCTCTCTCTTCCCCCATCTCTCTCTCTCTCCTCCCTCCTTCTCTCTCTCCCCCTCCCTCTCTCATTCTTTCTCACCCCCTCCATCTTTGTGTCTCGCTCTCCCTCTCGTACCCTTTTCTACATCTCTCACTCATCTCCCTCTCTCTCTTCATTCCTCCTCTCCCCTATCCTTAAGTTTATCTCCATCTCTCCCTTGTGACTCCCCCTATCTCTCCACCTCTATCACTCTATGTCTTTGTTCTTCCCTCCCATATATATCTAGAGTTCATATATATCATGATATATTAATATGTATTAAAATATAGCAAATTTAATATTGTATTAATCCAAAGTTATTAAATTTAATAATATTAATATTATAATATATTAATATGAATATTATATTTAATAATAATAATAATAATAATAATAATAATAATAATAATAATTTAATATTAATATTAGAGTTAATAATGTTTTTTTCTTGTATGGTATTAATAATAATTTGGCTCATATGCCTCACCAAAATAAAACCTATTTTTTTAGTGTTAGCAAGTATAAAGAGGTTTATGGAGTAAATATAAAAATAAGTTTATTTTTTGAGTGTTAGTAAGTATAAAGAGGTTTATTTTTTGAGTGTCAGTAAGAGGTTTATGGAGTAAATATAAAAAAAGGTTTTATTTATTTATCATACCTCTGGTTTATTTATATTTTTATTTATTTACCATGGTATTTGGCCCATAGGTTTGGTATATAATTAGATGTTGATTTCTAATCCTATTTGATATATTTTTATTTATTTATCATAGGTATTTATACCTCTTTTGTATATATTTATTTACCATAACTCTTTTATAAATATGGTATTTGACCCATGGTATTAATAATTATTTGTCCCATGGTATTTTGCCCATAGGCTTCACCTAAATAAAACATATATTTTGAATTTTCATAAATATAAAGAGGTTTATGGAATAAATATTTATTTATTTACCATACCTCTTTTATAAATATGGTATTTGGCCCATGGTATTAATAATCATTTGTCCCACCTAAATAAAACATATTTTTTGAATTTTCATAAATATAAAGAAGTTTATGGAATAAGTATAAAATGAGGTTTTATTTATTTATAATACTTTTAGTTTTACATTTTTATTTATTTACCATACATCTTTTTTGAGTGTTCCCAAACCTCTTTATATTTTATGTTTATATTGTGTTTATAGATACTAATAATGAGATTGATTTTTAAATCGGGCTAACATCACATTAATAATGTTAAATGTTAAACATTACGTTTATATTTACATATTTATGCTTTTATGTGAGATCTACCCCATAATGGGTTGTTTACATTTACATTTACGTTTACATTTATGTTTACGTTTTTATGTGAGATCTACCCCATAGTGGGCCGCCTCTTGGCATAATTTGAAATCACAATCTTATTTAAAATTATATTACCATATTCTATATATATATGTCAGGCTAGGGTAACTCCAGAATGGGTAGAAGAAAACTGATTGATTATTTCATTAGAGAACTATTGTTTATATACATAAATGAGACGGATCAGTTCATCTTCTTGATGACTGTTCACGTTCCAGTTTACCCAACCGCTGAGGATTAGGTGTGAACATTCCCCCCCTTAATCTGAAGGGATGTTGGTGAGTCCAAGCATCGTTCTGAATCTTTCAAGCTTTTCTCTTCCAAGCGCTTTGGTGAAGATGTCTGCAATTTGCTCATTTGTGGAACAATGACGGAGATGGATTGTTTTGGCCTCAACATGATGTCGGATCAGATGATATTTAGTATTGATGTGCTTAGTACGATCATGGAATTTTGGGTTCTTGGCCAACTTTATTGCAGAGGTGTTATCAATCATGAGTGGAGTTGATTGTACTTTTTTTACCTGCAAATCTTCAAGAATTTTCTTGAGCCACACAATTTATTTCGTTGCTTCAGCTGCTGCCACGTATTCTGCTTCTGTTGTGGAATCTGCTGGAACTAATTGTTTGCGTGATCTCCAGGAGACAGCTCCTGATCCAAGACTCATAGCATATCCTGAAGTAGATACCCCAGTTCCTTTGTCTCCATCGAAGTCTGAATCAGAGTATCCAATCAAGCTGAAGTCGTCCACCTGTGTATACTTGATTCCAAGGTCTTGAGTTCCCTTCAAGTACCTTAGAACTCTTTTTGCAGCAGACCAATGTCCCTCACAAGGTTTTTGCATAAACCTGGAGAGGATTCCAACAACAAATTAAATGTCTGGTCTGGTAGTAGTGAGGTAGATGAGACTTCCTACAAGCTGTCTATACTTTGTTGCATTCTCAAATTCCTTTCCTTCAATAGATGTGATCTTCAAGTTTTGTTCCATTGGAGTAGAAAGAGGATTGCACTCTGTCATGCCAAATCTGTTTAACAAATCTCCAATGTATTTCTTTTGAGAAAGAAATATGGATTTTGGATGTTGGGTTACTTCAATGCCAAGATAGTAATGAACATAGCCCAAATCAGTCATTTCAAAACTTTTTCCTAATTCTTTCTTTATGGATGCAATATAGCTTTCGTTGTTCCCTGTCATTAAAAGATCATCTACATATACCACAAGATATACAACTATTTTGCCAACTTTCTTGACAAATAAAGTTGCATCATCAAGATCAAAATGTTTGAAGTTGAGTTTCAGAAGATGCTCAGTTAGTTTTTCATACCAGGCTCGTGGTGCTTGTTTGAGGCCATACAAGGACTTCACAAGTTTGCATACTTTATGTTCATGTCCTTTCACAGCAAATCCTTCAGGCTGGGACATAAAAACATTCTCTTTTAGATCTCCATTCAAGAATGCAGTTTTTACATCCATTTGATGGACTTTCCAACCGTTCTGAGCAGCTAGTGCAAAGAGTGTCCGGATGGTGGCCCATTTTGCTGTGGGGGCAAAAGTTTCCTCATAATCGACCCCTTCCTTCTGTGCAAAACCTTTTGCCACAAGCCTAGCTTTGTGCTTGTCAAGTGAGCCATCAGCTTTGTATTTGTTCTTGTAGACCCACTTGCAGCCAATTGGTTTGGTTCCAAATGGAGGATCAACCAGCTTCCAAGTGCCATTCTTTATGAGGGCATCATACTCCTTCTGCATCGCTTCTTTCCATTCATCATGAGAAGCAGCTTCTTTGAAGGAAGTTGGTTCAAAATCTGTAGACAAGTTCAATTCACAATCATAAGTAACATCCATATCAACAGGTGAATTAGAGTTATCTACATCACCTCCATCCTGTCGATTTGTATTTCTGGTTCCTGTTTTTCCAGTTTCATCAGGATGAACACTTTCAAGTGTCTTTGTCAGCCACTTTGGGGGACCTTTCTGAGATGGTCCAGGCTGCTCTGTTGATTGAGTTGGGTCTGAATCAAGATTGAGTCTCCCAATTCTATCAATTACATCACTTAAAGGATCATCCGGTGTTGGAGTTTCATGCAAGGGAGATTGTTATTCAGAAGAAGATTCCACATGTTGATCTAGTATAGGAATCCCCCCTTCAAGATGTGGAATCTGATTATCAAACTCTTGAAATGATTTCGTTTTTGTGAATCTATCCAAGCGATCAAGTTGCCACTCAACAACACTGTCAGATTTGGATGATTCAAGAAAAATGACATCTCTAGATACAAAAAACTTTTTATTTACTTCATCATAGAGACGGTATGCTTTAGAGGTGTTTGAATACCCCAGGAAGATACACTTACGACTTCTAGCACCAAGTTTGTTTCTATGTACCTTTGGTATTAAAGCATAACAGGTGGAACCAAAAATCCTGAGATGTTTTACCGAAGGAACATGTCCATACCACAATTCATAAGGAGTCTTGTTTCTTATAGCACTAGATGGACATCTATTCTTTATATATGCAGCACATAGAACAGCATCAGCCCAAAACATTATCTTTACATTTTTGAAGAAAATCATGGATCATACCATATTCAAGATTGTTCTATTCATTCTTTCTGCTACACCATTCTATTGGGGATTATAAGGTACAGTTGTTTGATGTTTGATCCCATGTTGGCGAAGATAGTTTTCAAATTCATTTGATGTATATTCTTTTCCATTATCAGTGCGAATAGACCCAATATGAGATTGTGCATCATTTTCAATCCATTTATGAAAAGTCTTGAATGTTTGAAAAGCATCGGATTTGTTCTTCAATAAATAAACCCAACACATTCTGGTGTAATCATCAATAAATGTCATGATATATTTATTTCCATTTGCAGAAGGAACAGACATTGAACCACATAAATCTAAATGAATGAGTTCAAGCTTCCTATGTGCTCTTGAATGTGAATCATGAAAAGACTGTTTGTTATGCTTTCCTAGAATGCAAGCATCACATTGCTTCCGTTTTCTAGGAATTGTAGGCAAACCAGCAACACAATTTTTCTTTAATAAGCGAAGACTGTCATAGTTTAAATGTCCAAATCTAGCATGCCATAATAAACTTGATGGAAGTGTACCTTCTTCATGATGAGAAATATATGAGAAATGTTGTGCATGAGCAGAGGTTCCTTGCAGTTTAAGAAGTCTTTCTTCTTCTATTCCCCTCATGACAAGTGAGTGGTTAGATGCCTTTCTTACCTCAAGATTTCCATCAAACATATGAATGGAGTGACCTTGCTGGCGGATGTGGACCAAGGACAACAAGTTTCTCTTGAGCTGTGGGAGATATAGAACATGATCCAGAAGAAAGTCTGGAAGACCAGGCAGTTTAAGCCTGATTGTGCCAAGCCCTGATGGCTTGATTTTTGACTGATCTGCAAAGTATACTGCTCCATCAACATTGTCAGTGAAATCTTCAAAAAAATCTTTCCTATGAGTCATATGACAGGTTGCTCCTGAATCAAGCAGCCAATCATTTTTCGAAGAAGCAAGTGAAGCATTAAACAAATCTTCATTTACTCCAATGTTACATTGTGCCTCAATATAGTGAGCAGATTCAGGTGCTTTACCTTTGTCTGTATCATCAGTTTTACCTTTCTGCTGATTTCTTTTCTGCTCAATTTTGTCCCATGGTAGCTTGCATGTAGAAGCATCATGTGATCCATTTCATTTGCAGCGAATGCAATGCAGATCTGCCTTTTCTCCTTGAGAATGTCTGCCCCCCCTGCCTCTGAAGTATCTTGCTCTTCCTCTTCGTCCACCTCTTCCTCTTGTAGAATCTTAAGCAGGATGCTTTTCTTTATGAGCAAGGCAAACAGTCTCTTCAGAAGATTCAGGGACTGTCTTCTTTCCAAAGGCTTTCTCTCTTTCAGCAAACTTTTTCACAAGAGAGTCAAAGGTTATATCTTTAAGATTTCCATTTGCTTGTAATGACTCAAGATAATTGGAGTAGGTAGGATAGAGTGCTTTGAGAAAGGCAATAAGAGGGATATCCAGCTCAACCTTAGTGGATTTAATATCATACATTATAGACTTTACTTTAGATGCAAGAGCAAGAGGATCATTATTTTTCAGTTCAAGAGTGAAGAGTTTAATCATGAGCTGAACAACTTCAAGTGCAGAATGTGAATCATAGAGTTCTTTCATCTTTTGTAAAGCTTCAAAGGCAGTGGAATAAGATGAAATATGACAACTTACTTCTTCATTTACAGATGCTGCGATCAATGCATAGGCTTTGCTGTTCTTGTTTTCCCAAATGACAAGTTCTTTATCTGATGTAGGCTGCACAGGGTCTTTGTCTTCTTCTCCGACACACACTCCTTTCCACAACTCATTGTAGATGAGGGTGTGTTTTACCATCCGAGACCATTCAGAATAGTTCTCCTTGCCAGTGAGAACTATTCCTACCATAGAGATGATTGAATGCATTCTGTAAAAAATTACTTCTGCTAAAAAAAATCCTTACGTTACAGCCTTCAAATCCCTCTAATATTTGCTAAAAGCATCAACATTTCATTTGTACATATCACTGCAATACTACTATGTTTTGAAAAAATGCGCAAGGGATCACTTCAATACTTCAATGTATTAATATATCACTTCATGTTTCAACGCATCATTACCATTCACATAAAACTGTGTAATAAATTGCGCAATACCAAACACTTTGATTGATATATATAAACACTTCGAAAAACAGCGCAATACTTTGAATGCTTTGAAAACTGCACAATACTTTGACTGCTTTGAA
Source organism: Pinus tabuliformis (assembly GCA_031772625.1). NCBI lineage: Eukaryota > Viridiplantae > Streptophyta > Pinopsida > Pinales > Pinaceae > Pinus > Pinus tabuliformis. Next base: position 1,295,411,778 of record CM062809.1, read on the forward strand.
AGACTGTTTATATAGACTGTGCAATACTTAGACTCACAACATTACCATTCGGACATTCACATTCACATGGAATAAAACGCACAATACTAAATCAGTTACCATATCCTTGCTGTCGTGGGTTCAGTCCCCTTCCCAGTACAAATCCTCGAAACCTCCAACAATTTCAGGCAGAGATACAGGCCAAATCGTGACTATTTTGGCCGTAAAAGTAAAATTGTCCAAGTATGTCGTTAGCTAATCTACTTCTCTTAGAAAATGGCTATTCAAAATGGAATAAGCTAATTGTGCAGAAAACAGAATCCCATTGCAGTTATTCATCCCCGTAAGAATTTTGTCCGAATTCTGGAATTACACATTTAGATTGCAGAATTTGCAATATCGAGGTACCCCATGAAAATGAAGGTGAAGGACTCCATTGGTAATTTGTCAAATGATCTGACGGCTCCTCTGAAAATCTCTAAATTTCAATTGAAATATGACTTGGTAAATCGCGGAATATAAAACTAATTTAAACCGCTGTGTGAAGCGACTCTCATACCATACACAGTTATTTTAAAGAGGGGTGCGAAGTGACAATCATAAAATTAAATAACTGTGCAAATTCAGTGCCTCGTTCCTATAATAAGTTGGTATGAATTCCTCGCTTCTGTTGAAAGGAACGGTAAAAGCTCACCGATTTGATCGATAAACCCACCATGCGTTTGCTGATGCTGAATATACGGTTTCTGTGTGTCAATGTCAGGCAGCGTTCAACAGCGTCCACAATCAGGCAGCGTGCAGCGTTCAACAACGTTCACAATCAGGCAGCGTTCAACAATCATGAGCGTTGGGTCCAACGCATCTCTGGGCAGCGACAGAGGTAGTGCAGTGCACCATCATTTCTGGGCAGCGAGCATGGAGTCTAACGTTCAGGCCAGACAAACGTTCAGGCCAGACAGACTTTCAGGCAGATGCGTTATGGTCAGACAAACGCTCAGGCAGATGCGTTATGGACAGAGGAGTTACAAGGAATCTGGGACCTGCGCTCTGATACCATGTCAGGCCAGGGTAACTCCAGAATGGGCAGAAGAAAACTGATTGATTATTTCATTAGAGAACTATTGTTTATATACATAAATGAGACGGATCAGTTCATCTTCTTGATGACTGTTCACGTTCCAGTTTACCCAACCGCTGAGGATTAGGTGTGAACAATATATATATGTAGTTTTTAAGTTTAAATATACAATAAAAATATATATTAATTATTTATATATGACTTATTCTGACTAAATAGAAAGACAAAATAACTATTTTTCACTATGTCAAAAATAATTAATAATTAATTTAATCATAATTTAAATAATTAACTAAAAAATATATAAATAAATATTAATATTTTTTTGCCTTCCATAAATTTAAAATATTTTTGAATAAATTAAAAAAATATTTTAATTATAATCTAAATAATTAAATGATGATGATGATGATGGTTAACGTCGGCTGGGACCAAACATTGGTCTATCGGACCTAAAGAAACAAATTATTTATTTTGATTTAAGATTTTATTCCTATGCTCAAAAAACTTGGAGAGAAGCCTCCCGAGCTCACTATAATTTTGACATTATAAAAGGCTAGGAAGGTCAGTATTGTAACAAAGATTGTGAAACTCAGATCTAATGTGGTTGTATGTGGGGCACTCTAAGAGGAAGTGGTTTTCATCCTCGATGTTCCTGTTCTCACATATATGGCAGATCCTTTCCATCCATGGCATTTTAGGAACTGCCCAACGACCTGTTTCACTATGGGGCTCATGAGAATTCGTTCTAATCTTTGCTATATTAATTTTCTTCTTTGAGCTAGTTAAAATAGAGAGATACTTTTGATCTTCTAGGGTGGGGTTGATGACCTTCTTATAATAACTTAATTTTCTTTTAGCTGCTAAATCTTTCTCACACTACATTTTTCTTTGAACTTAGAAGTAACAATATCTTTAATGTTATTTATGTTTTGCAATGCATCATTCTCGTTGATCTCCTAATAGTTTAACCAGGTCATTTTGTCTTTATGCCACCCCCAATTGAGCCTTAGATGATTTTGGTTGGAATTTAAAGCTAGCTTAGGAAGTCTATGATCGTCTATGTTATTGAGTTTGTGCTTGTACAACAGAAACCTAATCATAGCTAGGATCTCAATAGGGGAAAGACCTGCTTCTATAAGGAGAATAGGATAGGGTGTATTACTTTTAATTTTCAGGTTATAAGTTATAAAACGCTTCTGGATTTGCTCAATCTTTCTCCATGATTCTATGGAGATGCTGCAACCCCAAAACTCATAGCCATATAAGATAACAGGAGTGACTAAAGTTTCAAAGAGGAAATTATTTTTATCCCACATTACGAGGTTTGTCGTTTTACAATTATTTTCAAGACCAAAATAAGCTTTCCACCCCCCATTAATCCTTTTCTCAATGCTATGGTTCCAGTTGAGCTTGTGATGAATATCAATTCCTAGGTACTTGTAAGAATACACTTCCTCCAGGTTATTATTGTCATACATAAAATTAGCGTAAGTGTCCTTCTTGGATTTGATAATCATAACTTTTGTTTTGTTAGTGTTAACAGTCATACCCATGGTAGAGCAGAAATCCTTAAGAAGATTGAGTTGCTTATCAAGATCAGATGGGCACCTTGCGAAAAGAACAATATCGCCAGCATAGAGAAGAAGGATGACGACTATCCCAACTAAGATCATGCCATCACATCCTGCTTCCTCTAAATAGCCTTCGATCTTATCGATGTAAATGCCAAATAGGGTAGGGGAGAGGGGGCAACCTTGTTTAACTCCGATGTTACACTTAATATCTTTCGACCACCCCTCATTGCTCTTTATCTTGGCAATTACATTCTCGTATAACCTTATAGCGGCAGCTCTCAACTCGAGAGGAACCTTTAGCTCTTATAATCTATTCCAAAGGTTGTATCTAGGAACCGTATCGAAAGCCTTTATAAAGTCCACAAAGCAACAAAATAAACTAGATTTATCATTACGACATTCCTCTGCAATGACCCTAAGTGTAACGAAGTGGTATGTTGTTGAGTGATGCCTTCTGAAACCTGCTTGGCCTTTAGCCTGCTTACCTTCATTTTCAAGCCATATGCTTAACTTCTTTTCCAAAATACTACCATATAACTTGGCTAAGAGAGGGTTGATCATAATTGTTCGATAATTAGAGGGGTTATTTTTATCCCCACTTTTAAAAATAGAGATAATGAGGCTCTCAGTCCAAGGTTTAGGGAACCCTTGCTTGACTGCTTGATTGAAAAGCTTGTGGATGTGGGGGATGAGGACAGGACCTCCAAGTTTTAAGTTTTCTGCTTGGTACCCTTCAACGTCCTTAGCTTTGCCATTAGCGAGGCATTTAACCCCAAACTTAATGTCTTCTAAAGAGAAAACTTCTTTCGTTTTGAGCAGGGTTTCCAAATTATCCATGACATTTGGAGATTCATAAAGCTTTTTAAGATAGGAATTCCAATTGTGAAGAGCAATTTTATTATTATATTTAGTGTTCCTAGTTAGAATCTGCCTCTAAAATTTCTTAGGAGCTACCTTAGAGAGGTGTAAGAGATTCTCTTGTCTTTGACGAATGTACTGCCTCTTTTTCCTTTTGGTTAGGGCTTTGTATATTTTTATCTTGTCCATTTTAAGAGACTCATCAACAGCTTCCTTAGTTGCTCTCCTCGCACTTTTACAATCTTTGTCATACCATGGATTGGTTTTGCTATTTCTTTTATTATTTGAAACTTCAACTGAGAACTTGTTAATAGAATATGAGAGGGTTGTAGTAAAATTATGATAGAGGTCTTCTATGTTGTCTATACTAGATAAAGGAAGCAAATTAGTATCTCTCTGTTTTAACTAGCTCAAAGAAGAAAATTAATATAGCCAAGAATAGAACGAAATATCATGAGCTCCTTAGTGAAAGGGGCTGTTGGGCAATTCCTAAAACACCATGGATGGAAAGGTTCTACCATCTCTATGAGAAGACGAACATCGAGGATGAAAATCACTTCCTCTTAGAGTGCTCCGCGTACAACCACATTAGATCTCAGTTTCAAAATCCTTGTTGCAATATTGACCTTCCTAGCCTTTTACGATGTCAAAATTACAGTGAGCTCGGGAGGCTTCTCTCCAAACTTTTTGAGCATAGAAATAAAATCTGAAATCAAACTAAATAATTCATTTCGTTAGGGCCAATATACCAAAGTTTGGTCTCAGTTGACGTTAACCACCATCATTATATATATATTTCATACATATATATATTTCAATATTATTTATTTATTTTTTTAAATTTATAAAATTACATATATATATATATTTCAAATTCTATTTTTTTAAAGTTTATAATACATTATATTATAGGCTTGAAACTAAAATGATTTAAGCTTGATGACGAAGTTGTGCAGAATGAAGTCGAATTCATTGAAAATGAAATAAGTATATCAATATTAAAATAAAAAATAGAAAGAGTAAATATTTTATTTTATAATTTTTAATATTAAAAAGATTTTGAGACAATTATATTAAAAATTATTTGTCTACACGTTTCGTAAGTGTGGTTTATCTACACATTTCGTAAGTGTGGTTTATCTTCAAGATAAGATGAAGAATCACATCATGATAACAAGTTAAATAGAGAGATCAAGTGTGGTTTATCTACACATTTCGTAAGTGTGGTTTATCTTCAAGATAAGATGAAGAATCACATCATGATAACAAGTTAAATAGAGAGATCGTTCATCCAAAGGACTACTTTTGACCAGTGGCTACAATGGATTGGACCTTAGCTACAAGTGACCGGACCAAGAATTGAGGGAAAGGTTAATAAATAATTCATTCTTTAATTATTAGTTAATTAATTAATTAGCAATTAACTAATTATTTAATGAATTAATTATTTATTAACCTTTCTCTCAATTCTTGGTCTAGTTAGTTGTAGCTGAGGTCTAGTCCATTGTAGCTATTTCATCTAGTCAAAGTAGCCGTTTTTTCGACTAGTTTCTCTATTTAACTTGTTGCCATGATCTGGTTTTTCATCTTGTGCTGAGGATGAACCACACTTGTTTGGTTTGACAAGACCACACTTGTTGGGTAGACAAATGAATTTTGATGAACCACAATTGTTGGTTGGAAAGGTGTCGACAAATGAATTTTGATGTGATTATGGCCGAAAAACGTGTCTCAAAAACTTGAATGAATCACAAAAACCTTAATTCAATAATTAAATAAAGATGTTTTATTTAATAATTGGTTTTAAATTAAATAAATAAATATATTGAAATTTTAAATATAAATGGGAAAATATATTACATGATAATTGATTTTAGATTAAATTAATTAATTAAAATTGTAAATAAAATTTTCACACAAAAATATTTTACAAATTTTAAATCTCACAAAATTTAAATTCTTAGAATTTGAATTCACTGAAATGTATTTCAAAATATTAAAAATCTATTTTTATTTTTTTCATATTATGTTTTTTTAAATATAGAAGTCTAAAAAAAAAGAAAATATAACCAACATAAATTCTACTTTGAAGGCAACATTCTGGAAAATGTTGCGGATTACAAATACTTCAACAAAAATCTAAGTTGGGATGGTTGTAGAAAGAAAAGAATTTTGGGGGTTGGAAATGATTTTATGCTTTTCAAAATAGGCGTAGAGAGATAGAGTTATGGGACTGGAAAACTACTCAAACTCTTTTTGGGCTTCTAGTGATTCTGTGATTCTATATGGTTGTGAACTATGGGCTAGGAGTACATCTGACATGCATGTAGTGGAGACAAATTGAAAAAAAGCGTTTGATTACAAACAAATTCAATATTAAAAGAAATTCAAGATTAAAAGTGCAGTTCCTTATGTTATCTTGTTAAGTGAAATAGAGGCTGCTCCTATTGAAGCAATTGCTATTTTGCGAGTCAAAAAATGAGCAATAGAAGAGAGTAGATGGCCTAAGTTTGTCATTAATGACAGATTGTGCAACATAAAAAAATCTTGGATGCAACAAAATAACAAATCCTTTAGTAAATTGGGTATTTGCTTGAACATGTGTCTCATAAACAACAAATAGATAAAATCTTTTGTTATGGATAAGTTCCACAAGCGTAGCTGCCATAAGGAGCTAGGAAGAAAGAAAAAGTACTATATTGAAGTGTTTAATCATACTCATAGTCATTAACCAAAACCATACATAGAGGCCAAGATCTCTTGGAGAGCCAAAATTCTTATTGCTCAATTAAGGACTAATTCTCATAAACTCTGTTGTGAAACAGAGCCTTGAAAAAGGCCAAAATAAGTGTGGTAGGAAAGAGTATGCATTTTTTGTTCTTCAACAAAAGGAGAAACATAAAAATATTTCATTTTAGAATGTGAGGTCTTCAAAGACAACAGGGAAAGTTATGCAAATACGGTGGCAGCTAGCTCTTGGGATAATTTATTTAGCTAGTGATTTGGGAGCATTAATTGTGAAGCTTCGAATACATCAAGCAAATGAAGAAGTAATCTGTCCCATAGGCTAATATGTCCCATAGGTTATGTTTAGCTTGGTGGACGTTAATATATATATATAAATATATATATATATATTGAATTTTGAGAATTTCATAGTATAAAACCACTCACTTTTAAAATTATTAATAATATTACTTTCAAATAATAGTTATATTACTTTCAAAAAAAATCTGAAATTTATTATTTATTATTTATGATATATTTGGTTTTCTTTTTGATTTTTTACATTTAAATTTGAATAATTAAATATCTTTCATTTTATTTATTAAAATTTTTATGAGAGATTTTTTGGCCTAAATCACATGAAATTTCATTTGTCTTTTCAAACCAACCAGTGTGGTTCATTGTTAGGACAAGTTGAAGAATCATATCTAGTTTGCATGTTAAATAGTCAGAGCAGAATATCCAACGGCTATAATTTTTGACTAACAGCTAAATTTGACTAGAAAACGGCTAGTTGTACAGTACCTGGTGCATAACTATATTTACTTAAAAAATTAAAATAAGTTAATTTAAATTAATAGTTAGTTATACTATTATTAAAGTAAAAGTTAAAGGGACATATGAATTTACATAAAGGTTTTAACTATTTTATAATTATTTTAAATATATATATATATATATATATATATATATATATATATATATATATATATATATATATATATATATGTTAATTAAAATAAATTAATTTAAATGATTATTAAATTAATAGTTAGTTATACATAAAAGGTATTAACTATTTTATATTTATTTTAATTTTTATTGATGATGATGATGGTTAACATCCGCTGAGACCAAACATTGGTCTATTAGACCTAAAGAAACAAATTATTTATTTTGATTTAAGATTTTATTTCCTATGCTCAAAAAACTTGGAGAGAAGCCTCCCCAACTCACTATAATTTTGACATTGTAAAAGGCTAGGAAGGTCAGTATTGTAACAAAGATTGTGAAACTGAGATCTAGTGTGGTTGTATGTGGGGCACTCTAAGAGGAAGTGGGTTGTACAGGGCATTCTAAGAGGAAGTGGTTTTCATCCTCGATGTTCCTATTCTCACATATATGGCAGATCCTTTCCATCCATGGAGTTTTAGGAATGTATTGTAACAAAGATTGTGAAACTGAGATCTAATGTGGTTGTATGTGGGGCACTCTAAGAGGAAGTGGGTTGTACAGGGCACTCTAAGAGAAAGTGGTTTTCATCCTCGATGTTCCTATTCTCACATATATGGCAGATCCTTTCCATCCATGGAGTTTTAGGAACTGCCCAACGACCTGTTTCACTATGGAGCTCATGAGAATTCATTCTAATCTTTGCTATATTAATTTTCTTCTTTGAGCTAGTTAAAATAGAGAGATACTTTTGATCTTCTAGTTTGGGGTTGATGACCTTCTTATAATAACTTAATTTTCTTTTAGTCGCTAAATCTTTCTCACACCACATTTTTCTTTGAACTTAGAAGTAACAATATCTTTAATGCTATTTATTTTAATATATATATATATATATAAAATAATTTAAGTATTATATAGAAAGAATAAAACTATAGTATTTTAAATTTTTAGGTGTATTCAATTGTTTATTTAATTGTTGAATTGCCTAACTAAATGAAATATCATGTGATTTACGTGGAAAAATCTCTTATAAATTTGATATGGATCACATAAGCCTCAATTCAACAATTAATAAAAATTATTAAAAATCTAGCAAAATGCATATTTTCTGTATTCAGGTTTTTGTGATCTATAATAAATTATTTCGGTAGAAATCATATAAGATAAACTTTTGGCGCACACGTTTTGAACAAACAAGTATTGTTCACCATTTAATCTTGATAATGAACCACACTTGTTAATTCTAAATGCATCACTAAAAATTTCTCTTATATAATTTATACGAAAACTTTTCTTAAAATACATATTATTTAATAAAAAGAAATTTCTATTTTCCCATAAAAAATTATTTTAATTTAATATTTTTTAATTAAAAAATTATAATAATATTTTAATTTTATAAAATTTGCATTTAAATATAAATAATTCAAATCCTTCACTCTCAATTTTAATTTATTGCATGTTTATTAAAATAAATATTATATTATACAATAAATTTCTATATTCCCATCTCTCACTAGGATTAAGCAAATACTTGGGGACTATATTTTTGTTGGTGATGTTGGAAAATTAGTGTTTTTGTTCAATTGAGTGGCTTTTTTTTTCTCTTTAGTTTCCTCATCAACTCATTTGGGATTTTTATAATTTCATTAGCAAGTGATCGAAATTCTCAAGTAGATTAGTGTTTTCCACAAATGGACACTAACAAAATATTAAGGTATCCTCTTGAGCTATCGTGAACCTATTTATTGAGCCAATATAAAAAATGAGCCTATTTATTGTGTAAAGATAAAAATTAGACATCCTAGCGGTAACAAAATATTGGAATCTTGATTTTAAATATTCAGATGACTTTACTTGGTTTTAAGTATTTAGATATACTCACTTTGCACAGTATTTAATCATCAACCTAAATCAACTCAATTCAGGAAGATTTCATGAATCAGAAAGACTAATGGGAATTGACCAACCTACCTCCCTACCCATTAAACATTAAATATACCTATTCATCAATCAAATGAGATGAAAGACTAATGGGAATTGACCAACATAGCTCCCTACCCATTAAACATTAAAAAAACTATTCATCAATCAAAGGAGATGATGGGAATTGACTGGCAGGCCTCCCTACCCACCAATAATAAATCAAGAAGAGGCCTACCCATTAAACATTTAAAAAAACTATTCATCAATCAAAGGAGACGATGGGAATTGATTAGGCCTGTACCCACTAGTGACAACCAAGAAGAGGCCACCTACCCACCAAAGACAACCAAGAAGAGGCCACCTACCCACCAAAGACAATCAGGAAAAGACCACCAGTTCACGTGTCTTTAATTAATTTTTATGTTTTCAAAAGTTGGTTCACTTTTAAGTGTTATTATTCAATATGCTTGTTTTAATATTGCAAAATCTTTTTATAGAATTAAATATAATTACAAATTGTATAATTTCTTGTTAATTTTATTTTAAGTTTTTAATATAAATAATTCCCAAATAAAAGTAATTTGCAAAATCTTTTTAAAAAATTAAATATAATTATAAATTGTATATTTTTTTTTTTTTTTTCATTTTAATATGAGTTTTTAATATAAATAATTTTCAATAATAAAAGTTCAATAAAAAATTTAAATGTCTTTTTAATAAAAAAAAAAAAGTAAAACTAATGCATTCTTCAACAGAGAAACAAGTCAAACTAATGCAATAAATTCAGATGGCTAATACTCTTTAATATGTTGAAAGAAGTAAAACTAATGCACTCTTTAATACTGTGAAACAAGTAAACCTAATGCAAAATACTAATGCAATATTTTGTAGTATAATATTCATTTATCATATTAAGCATCAATACAATGTTTTTAAATGCTGAAAAATGAAGCATTAAAATAAATTGATGAAAATGCCTATGCCTAGAAAAAAGAAAATGAAAAAATTACTTGTAATGGTGTTAAAGTGATCCACTCTTATGGTTTACTTTTCTATTATAAGAGTTAACTTTAATAAAGATCAATTTATCATGAATTAAGATCAAATTGTTTTATCAATTAATCATATTAAATTAAAACCAATTGTTTTATCACTTAATGATATTGAATTCAAACCAATGTATTTTGATGTATTACAACTTTGATAAAAAGTTAACTTTAATAAAGATCAATTTATCATGAATTAAGATCAAATTGTTTTATCAATTAATCATATTAAATTAAAACCAATTGTTTTATCACTTAATGATATTGAATTCAAACCAATGTATTTTGATGTATTACAACTTTGAATAATGTATTGTTTTTTGGTGTAATTTGATTATATTATTTTAACTAGTCTGAATTGCTTAGTAAGACACTATGTTTTATGAATTTAATAATTATGAAGAAAAGAGATATTTGTATTATATTTCTATTATAAAACTTAATTTTTAATAAAAATAAATTTATCATGAGTTAAGATCAAATTGTTTTATTAATTAATCATATTGAATTAAAACCTATGCATCTTGATGTATAACATCTTGGAATGATGTATTGCTTCTTAGAGTAATTTGATTATTTTATTTTAAATTGGTCTTATAATTATTTGAAAACTATATTTTATGAATTTAATTATGATTTATTTGTTTTATATTTATTATGTAGATTATAAGAAGGAATTATGTCCTTTGATTTTATAATTTGATTATATTTTTAAATTTATACAAATTTAAGGTTAATGATTATATTCACAAAAATAAAATAATAATCAGTTTTGAGTAATTAGTTTTGAGATAAGAGAGATTGAAATCTCATAAACTTTTTCTTTATACAAATACATCAAAATTGAGATAAACTGAATATTCTATACAAATAAATTAAAATTGAGAGAAACTAAATATTCAAAGTGGTTGCTCTTAGTATTAATGATAAAAAAGCTTTGAAATTTATTCACACTTTATAACCAAGCATATGAAACATACAAGAGCCATAGTTTGCTTGAATTTAACAGAAAGCAAACGTTTCCCTAATGCAAAGGGGTAACATGTTGCAAATGTAGAGTGTATGTAGAGTGTATCATAGTTTTTGGGAGTTATACAGAGTCCACATTACATATAACACCAAATGCAAAGCGGAGAAGCTTTTCTGGCCAAAAAAATACGAACTCAAAGTTCGTTTAAGACATTATTTTCCATTGAAATTTAGAGCACATCGTCGTACCTCTCCTCTAGAAACACAATTTTCTCAGTTTTTGGCTACGTTGGAGTGTTGGGCCAGTCCAAATTGATCTGTGATTAGTTGGAATGCAGCATTTTTTTCTGGCAACGCTGAGAGAAACTAAATATTCAAAGAGGTTGCTCTTTAGTATAATGATAAAAAAAGCTTTGAAATTTATTTACACTTTATAACCAAGCATATGAAACATACAAGAGCCATAGTTTGCTTGAATTTAACAGAAAGCAAACATTTCCTTATGCAAAGGGGTAACATGTTGCGAATGTAGAGTGTATCATAGTTTTTGGGAGTTATACAGAGTCCACATTACATATAACACCAAATGCAAAGCGGAGAAGCTTTTCTGGCCAAAAAATACGAACTCAAAGTTCGTTTAAGACATTATTTTCCATTGAAATTTAGCAGCACATCGTCGTACCTCTCCTCTAGAAACACAATTTTCTCAGTTTTTGGCTACTTTGGAGTGTTGGGCCGGTCCAAATTGATCTGTGATTAGTTGGAATGCAGCAATTTTTTCTGGCAACACTGAGGCCAAAGTGGCTATAAAAGGTAAACCCATATAAAAAGCCGGAAGCTACAGCTTTTTCCTGTGAGGATCCTCGGGACAAACTCTTTATTAGACGTAACAACATCTATATGAACTTCTGGTGCAGTCTGCAGAACTTCAACTCCACTTCATCTTTTAACGGTGGTCACTTTGTCTGAGAACAAACTCTGCAAGTATCTATCACAACATCTTAACACGATTAGTGTTTAGACTCCAACATGAATATTGGTATGAATATTGGTATTTAAACAATGCTAGAGATTCATAAAATAAAACCCTGCAAGGAAAATGAGATCAAGAAAAAAAATAATGAAAGTCTGAATATGTTAAGACCAGCACAGTCACCTAAGTCACGGTTGGTGAATGCTGATAGGCATTGGCTTGCTGGTTGAACTGTTAAAAATGCAAACATTTTAACATTAAATAATACATATTATAATATGTATTATATTTTATAAGTAAAAATTTCATAGTTAGACATTTCACTTTTCACTAATCTAGCAACCAGAAAGAGCGAAATTAGAAATATAATAATAATAAAACAATGAATAATAAAAATATGCGAATATCTTTGATTCCTGAATATACTATAATTCAGGACTATCCTATACAATTAGGATATGTTAAAATCTTTGATTCCTGCCATTGAAGATCAAATTTTAATAATCAACATTGAAATTTTCTAAAAGAATGCTGAATGCAAAAACTTTAAAAACATTGAATAAGAGGAGCACATACGCCCAAAACTAAAATGGAGTCGTCTAACTATTATAAAATTTTGGTGTTTAACCTTAAAAACCATATTCATTCTTCAATGTTCATCCTTTAACTATTAAACATTCCTATTCAAGTATATTCACCAATATGGTATATTACACAGAAATAGATTTGTTTAGCTCCCTTCACGCCAACAGAGGGTAACATACAGAAGAAACCAGCTCCCGCATCAACCATTCGGCTAGCCTATGCCATGATTTTCTTCATAGAAGAGCCAGACGGGTGAGTCGGCAGCTGATCTAACTTCATGAAAATTTTCATTTGGACTGAAAAGAACTATACAGAAATCCAATATATATAATACTTACCACCTGCCAACTAAAAAAGTAAGATCATTATTCATATGCTAAGAACCAAATAAATGACCTAACAAAACATTACTAATAGAACCAAAAGTTTAGATGGGGTCAACATCCTGGATCGAATGGCTTGGAATACCGAATGAACAGAGAAGCGAACCGCTGACCTAGAACATAAACCGATCAATGCCAAAAACAAAATGTTATTGACAATAATGGCTACTACGAAGCACAATAAACCCTAAATTCAATTTCAAAAGCAAAAATGTTATTGACAATAATGGCTTCTCAGAAGCACAATAAACCCTAATTTCAATGCCAAAAACAAAAATGCTATTGACAATAATGGCTTCTCAGAAGCACAATAAAACCCTAATATCTAAAGAAAAGACTGCCAGACTGAACTTATAGCTCATAGGATGCAATTGGTAATTTGCCAGCATCAACTATCAAACAACTGAAATCTTCTGTAAGAAATAGGCATATATGGAGCACAATGGCATGGGGCTCCAAGCTCCTCAGCTGAGCGGGTTTCATAGCTAGGGTACTAGGGGACTTGTTATATATACAGGATTAAGGCATGATTCGGTCCACTCAGACATTGCAGCAACATGCAGCGGGTAGTTAGGGTTTTAAGGGTTTGCGATTGCCTGAAATATTCTAAAACAATAATGATGAACATAGCCGCCATGATAGAATAATATCTTGCAGTACCCGAGGAATGGCAAGGTATCTGAGGGAGTTGTTTTTAGTATGATTTTTTGGAGATTCCGGTGATGGAATCCAGCAGAAAAAATTGAGGTTAAATTTTGATTTGTATTATTTAAAATGGTTTTTTAATTATATATTTGGATTCAGCACCCTGAAAGTCTTTGGGACCCTTTGATTGTATAGAAATTAGCTATCAAACTTAGGATTTCAATAAATTACTGCTGCATTTTAGAAAAATTTGACAGGAAAAACCCACCCAAAAAACTTCCAAAAAAACTCTTAAAAACAACTCCATATCTAAATCTAAATTGACCTTTTCATGTTATTGGGAGTGGCAATTAGTTTGTCTCGATTGATTTCAACTGACCTGTCAGAAGGCCTAAAAACCCTAAACAACATTTTTATTTTTAAACCCTGAACAGCATTTACATTCACATGGAGATTAGTAGGTTAGATAAGAACTTGTTAATTCATTGTGCATTCATTTAATTTGTTGAAACCCTCCCGAATTCTCTCTGAATTCCAATGCCAACAGACTAGTGATGAGTGAACCAGGCTGGACAGCTGAAACAATATTTAATTAACTATGCTTATTATTGCACTAACGAGTCTCGAGGCTTTTGTTTTTTTCTTTTCCATTTTAATGGCGGAGGGGGCGGTGGAATCGTGGTTCAACTGTATGGAGCACGCGGGGATGCCCATTAATATTCCATTCGGTCCACAAATTGCATTGAGAGTTGCAACTCTGCAATTTCTTTGCATGTGAAGCTCCTTTAAGTGCGCCGACAAGTAGTTAAACACATCGACATCGAGGACTGCAAAAATAGAAACAGCCAATATTGTGACACAGTCCTTCATGGCGACCCGGGTCTTGTTCCGTGACCTAATAAATTACAAATCTTGATCTGGTCTCTGTCAGATTTCCTTTTTAAATCTGCCCTTCGTGTCACATCGTACACACGTGTGGATTGTTTGAATCATTAAACTAAGGTTTCCACCTTATAACAACCACATTTATTTATAAAATAATAATAATTCTACTGGACCACCACCATATGGTTAGCTATTACTCTAATGAGGCGAAGGAGGCGAAGGAGTTGTTTAGATAGTTATAACAATTTTAATTATATTTAGAGAAAATTTGGAAAGGATTTTTTTAAATTCAAGTTATTATTGTTAAACTTCAAAATTTAAGTGTTTTAGATATTTTTGATGGTGCTGAATCCATTTCCACCATCAAAAATATGATTCAAACGCTATCTCTACAAAATATTTTGAATTTTTTTGCCTAGATTCCAACCACTTTTGACCGTGGGCAATTCCTTTGCCTTCTTAGAAGACTCCTATTCCTAGAGAGTAGAGACCTTGGATGATTATGTACATTTTAGAATTTTCAAACTTAACCCGCTGTTGAAATTGTACTTGGTCAAGCTTAAATAAAAAAATAACATAAGGTTTGTTATAGCAAAGAAAAAAGTAGTATAAATAATATAAGGTTTGTTATAAAATATGTATATATATAAAATAGTATTAACATTTCTTTTTTGGTATAAAAAATATAAGTATATTAATTTTATAGCATATAATTAAATAAAATATAGATTAATATTAAAATAATATTAATATTAATGTATTTATATAGATTAAATAATATTTATATTATAATTTTATTAGATAAATAATATCTATATTATAATAATAATTAATATTAATAAAAAGTTAAATTCATTATTTTGTTTTTATAATTATTATTCGTTTTATACATTTTATTTATTTATTTTATTATAACATTTTAGCTAATAAAAAAATAAAAATAAATAAATAGATAATAATAACAATATTAATAATAATTAAAATATTTTTTAATTAAAATTAAACGAATAAAAATAAAAATAGAAATAAAATAATAAAAAATAGAAAATAAAAAACTTAGTCAAACTAGCTGTTTTTCTTACGGCTAGTTAGTTGCTCTCTTCATCTTTTTGTTAAACAAATTAAAATCAAATATAGAAATAAAATAATAAAAAATAGAAAATAAATAACTTACGCAAACTACTGTTTTTTCTAACGGCTAGTTAGTTGCTCTCTTCATCTATTTATTTCAATGCCTGGATCTCATTCATCATCTTGTCTTGAAGATGAAAATTGCTCCTATGTGATTGTTTTCGAAAGAATTTGTTAAGATTAAATAGTTGGGAAATGTCAATAGATATTAATCCAAGTATCAATACATTTGTTTTATGCTGCATTTCACATATACACTTTAAAAACTCATCACAGGATTCTTAATGATGAATATTCTTAATTTGTAAATAGCATTTGTTGCAATACCGTGGGCCAATCTCATGGCTTATGAACACCACATGTCCAAAAAACCATAACTCATTTTATATAACACTTGTTTAAATGGTGTTTCTTTTGTTAGATCTAAGACTTTTGTGATCCATAATGTAGATGAAAATCTTTCGGATTAATCACATTATTAGAATTTGTTAGATGTTTTTATGTGGTCCATCTTGAGGACAAAGGAAAAAATCAATCTACCTTTATGAATAAATAGCATAGATGCATCATTGCCTAGAATTAACCATTGAAAATTAACCGTTAATAAATTAATTAATAAAGTAAAAAAATTAACTATGGTCTATCCCAACGACAAAACAAAAAAATCAATCTATATAAATAAATATATATAAACATAAACGTATATGAACATAAATATATATATATATATATATATATATATATAAACATGAATATATATAAAAACATATATATATGTTTAATATAAACATATATATAAATATAAATATATATATATATATATATGTGTTTATATACTTATTCATATATATATATAGATCTATCTATGAATAATTATATATATATATATATAAATAAATATATATAAACATATAAATTAAAATCCTAAATTCCAAACTAACTTCTGACTTCACTAAGAATTAAGAAAAATTTATTCATTAAATTTTTATTGCACATGCATAACTATTTTGGATTTGATCGACGGATCTTTCGGAATGGAAATTTAATTCATGAGAAATTGTCATGGAAAATCGATATTGGAAATTATAAAAAGAGACCACTATTAAATTCATAGATCTTTGAAAATGGGAGTTGCGGTGGGAAATTGATGTTACGGAAGTGAATTTGTTCCCGTTTACTGGGTCTCCGCCTTGGCAAAAAGGAAATATTTGTTCAAATATACATTGTTATTTTCAATATATTTGAAATTAATCAACATCGTATATAAATTTAATATTGAATATTATAAATTTAAAAATAAACAAAAAAATAATTATTAAATTTGGGTTTGATTTAATTAAATAAAATTATTTTTTGGTAATTTGGGTAAGGACACAGGTTAACGGCCCAAGACCCAGAGGCATCTGGCAGGAGTGAAACCCTGCTCCCTTACGGACCACCAGCGGGTTATTTCAGGTGGCGTGGTTTTCCTTGATAACAGTGATGTGTCAACTAACATTCGCGGATAGCAGCCAGAGATGGCTGTCCTCACTGTTGGTTTGACAAACTGAGTTTGATAGGTTTTTCCACCTTTTGAAAAAAAAAAAAAAAATAAAAAAAAATTATAAGTTATTTAATTTGTATTAATCAAAATTTGGTAAAGTGTTTTAAAAATTTGAGTATATGTTATTTAATTTGTAGAATTCAAATGTTTTGGGGTTATTCAAGGTGTGAATCTATTTATGTATTTAAAAATATATTTTAAACAACATAAAATCACATTTTTGCTTGAAATTGTATTGGCGGATTCTGTTGAAAAAGACTATTTTGTCTATAAGTGATTCCAACCAATGCTTACCAAATTTTAGGCAATTTAGACCAAAAAATATCACAGTAAACTCTCCCATACATACTTATCAAGATATATGATGTTAAAAAAAACATGACTATTAAAAAAAAAAATGAATTATTACTTTAATATCTAAATCAAAACTTTTATCTTCATTAATTTATATTAAGGTCACCCAGATGCGGGTGAATTTCAAGAAAATTAATGGTGAGATGATGGATTGACGGTGCTCGGCCCAACCAGATGGTGGCCAGCGCACCATCCCAGGTTCAGTTATGGCACCTGCAGACTCACTTCAGGCGAGAGTAGGCCAGCCTGCAGGAAGCCTTTAATGATCGCTCCGGCCGAGAAACGAAAGCTGTTCGATTTAACATGGTGCCCATCAACCCCTCTGTGTGCCCTCCCTCCTTCAGCATTTGCCTGCTCCAAGAAGGAAACCTTGGCAGTAGAACTGTTACAAAAAAACGTTGTTGGCTTCTTTGTTGTCTTGGCTTTGGCAATGGGTACCATTACTCCCATTCCAAGCACTGCCCTTTGAACCCTATCCAGGAGCCCTCTGTGCATTCTCTGCTTTCCTTCCAGGCCCCCAATTCTCCTGAACTTCTCTCCAGCCACATTGCGATGGTTCGTCACCGCATGCGGAGCCGCAGAGGAGGTGACCGAGGTGGTAGCGCTCGCTCTCAGGCAGCGCATAGTGATGAACCGCCACCACCACCTGTTTCTCTGCCTCCTTCTCAGGCCAGCTCTCTCCCTCCTAGTCTGCCCCGCAGACACTATCCTCACTCTGCCTTCCATTCGAATCATTTCAGGTTCCAGAGCAACCTAAACCAGCCCATTATTATGGCTAATGTCACTATCATTTTCTCAGAAGAAGAAGAACAGCACAGTGCTCCTGCGCGAAACTCTGCAGAGCAACCTCAGGACATTCGCAGAATGGAAGTTTGTCTGGGCTCTGAGCAGCTCCCAACGGATGAAGGCAGGGCAGATAGGCGTGGCGGTCAGAATGGTGAAGGTGATATTGCAGGCGACACTCGGCAACAAGGTGGTAGCGCTCATGGAGCAACAACTTTGATGGCTATTGCTGGCAGCTCGAGCGGCATTCCTCAGGCGATGAAATTTCCAGGTGGCAGCGCTCATGGAGCCACAATCTCGATGGCTATTGCTGGAAGCTCAAGCGACATCCCTCAGGCAACGGAACTTCCATGTGGTAGGGAGGATGGCAACGTGACAAAGGATGGAGAGCTTTGGTATGGGAACGCATGCCCCATTTTTGAGGAGGCTCCTGACCAGGACGTCCCAATGTAACGCCACGTGGCCTCTCAAGAGCCACCTCAGTTTTTTGCTGCTGACTGGTTAGGTCCTGTGGTTTGTGGTTTTGTTTCTCGTTCACTGATTTGGCAATTCTGTCTGGTTTTTTAACTGCTTAAGATGGTGATGTCTCTAGTCCTTTTTCCGGTTTTGTCGATGTTTTCCCGAGCTTCTGCATGGTTTTTTGTAATGTTAAACTGGTTTCCCCAAATATGGGGCAGTTTTGATTTCCAGAAAAAACTTAGTTGTTCTTAGTTGAGGCTGCAGCCTCATTGTAATTTTATGTTTCCTTCCTTTTAATAGAATTAGTTTTATAGAGAATTTTTTTTTTATTTTAAGGTCCACTAACTATCCTCCTCCTTTAAATTCACATGGAAACACACTATTTTTATATAATAGTCACGAAGCAGAGAATTGCCAGGTTGAACGATTGTTCTTTTTAGTTCAGGTCGAACCTTTTTAGGGTTTGGTGTTTTATATAACACAAAAGGGAGAGGGAGAGTTGCCAGGTTGTACTGTTGTTGTCATTTCAGGTTGAACTTTTTGGTGCTTCATATCATACTCACCAAGTAGAGAAGGGAATTGGGAGGTTGCATTGTTGTTCTTGTTATTTCAGCTTGAATTTGTTTAGGGTTTTTGGTGCTACTGGTACAATGGAGTTAACAAAAGGAATGAAAGTGGAGGTACGTTCTGATGAGAAAGGGTATGAGGGCGCATGGTTCGAAGGATTTGTAAATGCAATTCTTAAAAGTGGAGGGTCTTGCTGAATCCAATATGACAAGTTTCAAAATAAGAATGGGAAGCCGTGTGTAGAAATAATAACCCTGGATAACATGCGACCCACTCCACTTGACAGTGATATGCCCCCGAATCTTTCTGAGGGATTTTACATAGACGCCTACGACACTGATTACTGGTGGCGTGGATTCCTTGTAAAAAGGGTTTCGCGTGGGGAGGAGCACTGGTTGGTCTCCTTCCCTGACAGTGGAAATTTCCAATCATACCCCCGTTCGGCATTTTGAATGGCGCAGGAATGGAAGGGGTAGAAGTGGACATTAGTCCCACTAGTTCATTTTCTGAATCTTGAGTTTAAGTTAATGGTGGATTTTAAGTCAATAGATGTGTGTGCAATATCTCCCACATCACTCTACGGTGGTGGATCTGTTTGATGAGGTGAAGGCGGAAAGTCATTTATGACAACAACTGTGCCTGCCTATGATTGTGCAGCTCCATCACTGAAGTGTGATGAGCAAGGTTCAGCTATGTGAAGAAGATACTCAAATATTCTATTGAGAAATTCCCAATCAGTATCATCTTCGAGAAATTAGCATGCAAGATTACAAAAGCGTGTGTGAAACTGTTCAATGGATTCATCGGGTGCTTTTCGTAATTTCAAAAATTCTTTATCGAGTGAATTACGGTTAAAGTGATTGAAAGCACGGTCTATCTCTACGACCAGATGAGAAAGAGAATGAATAGATTTTTTGAGCAGCGTGGCACACTAGTGCATTAGGTGCCCATGAGGCATGTAGACAAACAACGCACAGGTCATGTATTCTTCAAATATTCCATGTCTTTCGCATGAGCCTACATCGCCGATCGCGTGCCTAACCAAGGCTACATGGCCTCCACCATTATATGTTTTATGTGACAAGTTATCTGAGAGATTTTATGAGATAATGAAGTCATTTCCATAAGACATACACTCCAGAAGAGAAACTATGTAGTTAGTCATGATAGATATGTAGAGATTCAAAAACGATGTGAGGACTAAGCTTGTCATCTGGCCCTCCTTCTAGCGCCAAAATGTTGACGGTGCTGGACTCGCCAACATGTCAAGGGATCTCCCCGGTAAGAATTCCCAATTAGACCTCAGACAGTTTGGTGTAGGAGTCCCAACAGTGGGTCATACAGTAATGCCTTGTCCGTGGTTTTGCACAGAGGCAAGTTAGATGTCCCTGTTGGTAGCAAGGGTGTGACAGTCGCAACAAGCTAAGGAAGGTGTATGAATGGTTCTAACACATGGAAGTTGATGTGAGTGTGCCCCTTGGAAGCCTGTGATAGCATGCAGTTAAGAAGGGAACATATGAGCAATGATGCACCGCAACATGGAAGGCAAGTTAGCTAGCAATCCAAAGTGATGGTTAAACCAACAACACGTTTTAGTAAGATTCATACATATATATACAGAAAATAGCTACACATGCATGCATAAGAGAACATATACATATATCAATTAGAGTAAAAAGATAGTTGAAATACAATACAACATATGCATGAAATGTGCTGGCTCTGTTATATTAAGAAGTGTAAGTTCCAGTCATATAATACATCCATGTCCAACCACTAGTTTTGACAACGGAATGTTACAATCACAGCTGCTTTCTCCTCCAAAGAGATATACTAGCTCTGCGCAATGGAGAAGCCAAGGTTTGTTACAATACTGTCCAAGCTCTCTCTAAGATAGTCCTATCAGAAGCTTAACTGACCAAAAGCCTCTCCAATGAGTTATGAGGGACTATTTATAGCAAAGGGTGGGGTGACCCTTGACATTCCCCTTTGTGACCGTTCATCTATCCTCATGACTCTTCAACTACTCTATGACTATTACATTCAAATATCAACACTTGAACTTCCACTTTACAAGACGTTACATTACAATGCACATGTGCCCATGTGAGACAAAATGGCTTGAGAAAGCCATGCAAGACATCACTGGCACTCTGAGCATTGTGGTGAGACCAACTCTTTGACATCATTGGGATGGTGAAGGTGGTGAGCTAATGCCAAGCTTGGTCCTCTGTGATGGTGTCTGTGCACTCAACGGTGACATCCTGTTGAAGTGAACTCTTGCCTTTGTTGCATCCGGGTACACTGATATGGCTCCTCCATCCAACTCGTCTGATAGCATGCACATGGTCTTCTTGGGTGTGGCCGAACCAGCTACATATTGATGCACAGTATCTGTGCTGATCTACAAGTGTGTGTTTGTGACCATGTGCATCAAATTGTCAAAGTACATGTTCAACGCTAGTTCAACTTGCTTCTTGTCTTCGCCTCGGTGAGTGTGCTAAATGGGTGGGATCGCAAGTGTGCGCACAATGACATGCATGCTACTAAATTCCCTTTCATGCGATCAACAACACTGCTCACCTTTTCTGCTTTGTGCAAGCTGTTGGGATGGATCTATACCTTGTATGGGTGCAGTTTCATCCATCTGTGCATGTTGCGCCCCCTGCTGTACCTATTCCTGCTGCAACTCATTATCTCGTTTGTGCAACTCCTGTTCTTCCTTGATTTGCTGCTTTAGCACATGCAACTCCTTCTTTGTTTCTCTCTCCGACTTTGCGTGATCTTCGTGTTGGGTCGTCACCTCATAGCCTCAATCTCCAAAGCTTCTTTCATCATGAGTGGATCTACTTTGAACTTGCAGCATTACTTCACCTCTATAATGTCAACAACCTTCCTCTTGCACTCGCTGCATGTGGGTGTGATGCCTTTTTCTGCTGCTGATGGTGATGCTTGTTGTGATGTTTTTGCCATCTTATCTTGATGTCTTTTTCTATGAACAACTTGATGTCTTCATAGGTAGGCAAGCTCATAGATACTTGCCTGGCTGCAACCCCTGTTGTGCTCTCAATGATGTCCTTTGAATTTTCTCTTCTGAAGGCCATTGTAATTGTGTTACTGAGAGAAAAACGAACACCTGTGATGCTTGGAGACATAGCAACACTCATGGTAATCAATGTGTCAATCGAAAACTAAAACAAACTTGAGGATTGACTTGCAACATACCTGTGTGATTGATTGTGAAGGTTGCACAATTTCCGCTGGGAGGTCGAGAGACTGAATGCCAAAACTGCGGAAGGCACAATCTGAGCTGTATGGAGGCTAAATAACTACTAGAACTACGCATTGCACAATCCAACCTGGCCAGTTGAGGACTGAAACTGTGCAATGCACAATTTCAGTCAGTAGTGACATACAACCAGCAAACTGCATTGCGTAGTTTCAAGGGCCAGCAGGACACTTCCTATAGGAATTGCACAATGCAAGACTGGAGGTCAGTGCTGGGCCATAATTATGTAATTTCTAGAGAGAAGGCAGAGCCTTCGCTTCCGGAAATGTGTTGTGCTAGCTGGGCAAGGCACGGTCTGGGCCAAGGCAACCCGGGCTGGCCGAAGGGTGACTGAAAACATGAGAAGTTTGAATGCATGCTGAGATGAGTGCAAATGAGAGTGAATGATCATACATCCAAACAACATGTGCAGGATTCATAAAACGAGAAAGCATGCATGTGTGTGAAGCAAGTTGCCGCAACGACCACCGTCCATGCAAAACCAGTGTCATGCATGCGACAAGAGTGAGATGTGAATGAAAACTGAAATGATGCCTCTACAAGCCAACATACATCAAAATGACAACAAGTGCTCATTGAAATCAAGCAGACAACACTCACACGAAGAAAAACACAAAAAAGGACAGAAACGCAGTGCAAGACATGAAAAGCGGGGTTACCTCGAAACAACTGAGCTGAATGTGCCGACGAATCCTAGATGCAATGTGGGCTGTCAAAGATGTAAGGTCAATGCAAGGAATGAGCTCTGCAGTGTCCAGTTGATGAGTTTTGATAAAATTGAGGTTTTGACGCACATGCCACAAATCTAGGAAAAGTGACACTTGGTTGGAGGTTTCTGAAATGATCCTTGCATGTAACCTCCAACTGCTAGAGATAGATCCCTGAATCAAGGGATAACTTTGCATGCTACTTTGGTATGAATAGTCCATGCATGCAAATGAGTTTTGCTCGATTCTGGAGGGAATTGGTCAACCTGAAGGCACATGCATCGGTTTGCTTGCCTGGGATGAAAATCTGTGTAGTTTCTAGGCTGATCAGAGATGGATGTCCCAGAGGGATTGCACAATTTCTGAGAGGAACAAGTGAATGTCTCCCAGGATTGCGCAATTTCTGGGTTGAGCAGCTTTCCTCGATTAGACCTTGCAATTTTCTCAGGGAAGCATGTTTGATTGCATTACACAATTTTTGAGAGGAAAAGGCTGTCGGGCTAGATTTTCACAATTTATTCTAGCGCGGGGCTAGATGTCCCAAAGGTATTGCACAATTTCTAGGTTGAGCAGTTGACTGTTGCACAAAATTACTCAATTTCTGTGTTGAGTTGTCTTGTTGGGCCAGATTGTGTAGTTTTTCAGTGAAGGTTGACAAGTAGGATTGCACAATTCTGGAGCCCAGAAGGATGCCACTCAATATTGTGCAATTTCTCGAGGGAAGGTTGGTTCCCCTTCAGAATTGCACAATTTCTTGAGAGAGCTGGCCAGCCTGCAGTTGGACCAAGTCTAGCGAAACAACTTGTGAGGGGATGCAACGAGCTATCATGCATAAGCTGAAAATTTGCTAGAAAACCACTGAAGCTTATGTACTTGATAGTGCAAGACACGCTGCTGAAGATGGTCGATAGGGAGGCTCCAAAACGAAGATAAGGAAAAATTTTGGAGGGTGGTTGTAGCCGCTACAACACTACGCTAGGTGATTTGCCCAAAGTTCAAACTAGATTAGACAAATTGGATGTGGATTTCCTCAGTATTTTGGACTTTGAAAGTTATTATTTAAGTTGAAAATTGATATGATATATTAACCCCAAAGAGGGTTAAGGGTAGGCAGCTGAGCCATTATTAGTTGTTGCACTTTATAAAAATTCTGACAGTGGCATTATTATTATTTATACTTTTACCCTTTTTTCATATGTAGGTTTAAATGAACAGACCAAAGTAGTAGTGAGACTTGAGGGTTAGTTAAGGAGTGAAATTTCACTAAGGGTCTATTAAGGATGGTTGTGTATAATGCTTAAAACACCTTGCATCACTTACTTTATGTCTTTTTCTATTTTTCCTCGACTTTTCATTATACGGAAAAATGTTGTAGTATATATCTCTTTCTTGAGTTAAGGAGGAAGAGGGAAATTTATTTAAAAAAATAAATTGTAAATAAATTTTAAGATGAAACATGAAAAGTCAACTATTACTAATGAGTTACATGCATAAAATTTGCAAAATTGACAGAGAAGAAAAACACATTTATAGAGGGAGCACGTCAAAGAATTGATGAGGGATCATCTTCGGGAAGCTAGCTGAGTTCAAGCAGTAATATACCCACATGCCGACTGAAAGCACTACTGTTGGTATTCTGATTGTCATTGGCTGGGTGGTGCACCTTTAAGCCTTCTATCTACTCTTAGAGATAGTCAATTTCATCCTCCTGTTTAGCTAATTTTTTTTCAAGGCATCTATTTCTTAAAGGAGGTTAATGGATGTTGTCATTTGTTGATGCAACTTTAAGTTAATTTCCATTGTTTACAAGTGAAGATATTCAATTTGCTGGGAATAATTGCTACAATCCAAGTTACCCACAGTTTAAGGAGTTTTATCTCTTTTTCCCACATGCTCAGATTAATGGCAGGGAAGACCTTTTTTCCTTCTTGCAAGATGCGAAGGAGGCACTAGAGAAAAATAAGAGGGCTACATGAGAAAGGGACAAGGGAAAAAGTTGCTCGAAGAAGGAGAAGAGAGACACTATGGTAGACAACACAACCTAAGTAGAGATGAAATAATCACAATCCACTAAAGGAGATAGAGCCCACCCATAGAAAACTATACATAGTGGCGCTTGAGCCTAAGTAGCAATGAGACACACTAAATTCATTGAAGAAAGGTTGTATATAATAGAGACACCAGCGTGCAAAGCTAACTCCATAAATGAAAGAGGCTCCATCAAATTCAAAGACATGAAGGACAAGATGGAAGAGGACAATACCAGATAGATGAATAAAACAAACTAGATTTGAGGAGTTCTTGAATAAGAAGATAAGTTGAGAGATGAAAATGTGACCAACAAAGTCTAATTGACATGGGCACACCAGAACAAACCTGAAACGCATATGAGTCTAGAGAGAAGCATTATTGTTGTAGTTCACTCAGATCCAGATGAAGTAGTAGACCTGAAAGTTATATCCGCCACCACAGAGAAGCTTGAAGATGTCGACCATGCTTAGGAGAAATTTCTTAGAGCACCTTTGAAGGCAACACAACCTAAATTAGTAGGGAATTAATAGGCTAAGAGCAGGAGATTGATATCAGATCGTAAATTTGGAATGCTTGGAGTTAATCCCACATGTGATTCTACTCTATACTCCATTAACCTTCATAATTACTATAGACATTAGAGAAATAAATAGCATGACTGCGAGGTTTGAGCAGAGATCAAAACATCATTGTTTCCTTATACTCAAGGCATGTGAATATATTGAGATTAAATGAGTTACATGAAATGTTGCGTCAATGGGAGTCACAATACCTTGCTCCATGCTCCCTCAATTTTTACTCATTTGCCTATTGTTTGGAATGAGGAAGGAAAAAATGATTTAGCCTTCTAGCCTTAGACATTAAAACATGTACTTGGAGGAGGGGGTCATGGGATACTTTTCCATCCATGACTACCATTTACTTCTATTTGTCCAGCATTAAGGAGACAAGCTAGGTTGGCTTGTTTGTCAGTTTATGAATTTTGGTGCCTGAGGATGTGGAAGAAGGATTTAAGAGCCTGGACACTATTGTTCCTTGAGTTGCTACTTTAGCACATGCAACTCATTTTTTTCTCTCTCTGACTTCGCACGATATTCATGTCACACCGTCACCTCATAGCCTCAATCTCCAAAGTTTCTTTCATCATGAGTGGATCTACTTTGAACTTGCAGCTTTGCTTCGCCTCTATGATGTAAACAACATTCCTCTTGCACTCGCCGCATGTGGGTGTGATGCCTTTTGCTACTGCTGATGGTGTTGCTCATTGTGATGTTGTTGCCATCTTATCTTGGTGTCCTTTTCTACGAACAACTTGATGTCTTCACAGGTAGGAAAGCTCATAGAAACTTGCTTGGCTGCAACCCCTATTGTGCTCTCAACAGTGTCCTTTGACTCTGCTCTTCTGAAGGCCATTGTACTTGTGCTGCTAGGAGACAGACGAACACCTGTGATGCCTGGAGACATAGAAACACTCATGGTAAGCCATCTATTAATCGAAAACCAAAAAAAACTTGAGGATTGACATGCAACATACCTGTGTGATTGATCGTGAAGGTTGCACAATTTCCGCCGGGAGGTTGGGAGACTGAATGCCAAAACTGCACAAGGCACAGTTTGAGCTGTATGGAGGATGACTAAGTATTGGAACTATGCAATGGACAATCCAGCCCAACCTGTTGAGGACTGAAACTGCGCAATCCACAATTTCAGTCAATAGTGACATATAACCAGGAAACTGCATTGCATAGTTTCTAGGGCCAATAGGACATTGCCTCTAGGAATTGCACAGCCTGGAGATCAGTGCTAGGCCAGACTTGCGTAATTTCTAGAGGGAAGGCAGAGCCTTCGCTTCTGAAAATGTGTAGTGCTAGCCGGGCAAGGCATGGTCTGGTCCAAGGCATCCCAAGCTGGCCGAAGGGTGACTGAAAACATGAGAAGTTTGGATGCATGATGAGATGAGTGAAAATAAGAGTGAATGATCATACATGCAAACATCATGTGTAGGATTCATAAATCGGGAAAGCATGCATGTGTGTGAAGCAAGTCGCTGCAATGATGACCGTTCATGCAAAAACAGTGTCATGCATGTGACAACAATGAGATGCATACAGAAAATGAAACGATGCTTCTACAAGCTAACAGACATCAAAATGACAATAAGCACTCATTGAAATCAAGCAGACAACACTCACACGAAGAAAAACACAAAAACAATAGAAACACAGCGCGAGACATGAAAAGTGGGTTACCCCGAAACAATTGAGCTGAATGTGTCGACGAATCCTAGATGAAATGTGGGATGTCAGAGCTGCAAGGTCAATGCAAGGAATGAGCTCTGTAGTGTCTAGTTGATGAGTTTTGATAAAATCAAGGTTCTGAAGCGCATGCCACAAATCTAGGAAAAGTGACACTTGGCGGGAGGTTTCTGAAATGATCCTTGCATGTAACCTCGAGCTACTAAATATAGATCCCTGAATCAAGGGATACCTTTGCATTCTTCCTTGGTATGAACAGTCCATGCATGCAGAGCAGTTTTTCTCGGTCCCAGAGGGAATCGGTCAACCTGAAGGCACATGCATCGATTTTCTTGCCCGGGATGAAAAACTGTGTAGTTTCTGGGTTGAGCAGAGATGGATGTCCCAGAAAGATTGCACAATTTCTAAGAGGAACAAGTGACTGTCTCCCAGGATTGCATAATTTCGTGGCTGAGCAGCTTTCCTTGGTCAGAACTCGCAATTTTCTCAGGGAGGCATGTCTGACTGCATTGCATAATTTTTAAGAGGAAAAGGTTGTCGGGCTAGATTTGCGCAGTCTATTCTAGCTATGGGGTTGGCTGTCCTAGAGGTATTGGGCAATTTATAGGCTAAGCAGTTGACTGTTGCACATAATTACTCAATTTCTGGGCTGAGCATTCCTGTTGGGCCGGATTGCACATTTTTCAGTCAAGGTTGTCAAGTAGGATTGCACAATTCTGGAGCCCAGAAGGTTGTCACTCAGGATTGTGCAATTTCACGAGAGAAGGTTGGTTACCCTCTAGAATTGCACAATTTCTTGAGGGAGCTATTCAGCCTGCAGTTGGACCAAGCCCGGAGAAACAACTTGTGAGGGGGATGCAACAAACTATCATGCACAAGCTAAAAATTTGCTAGAAAACCACTGAAGCTTATGTACTTGACAGTGCAAGACATGCTACTGAAGATGGCCGATAGGGAGGTTCCAAATCGAAGATAAGGAAAAATTTTGGAGGGTGGTTGTAGCCGCTACAACACTACTAGTACGCTAAGGTGATTTTTCCAAAGTTCAAACTAAATTAAACAAACTGGATGTGGATTTCCTCAGTATTTTGGACTTTGAAAGTTATTATTTAAATTGAAAATTGATATGCTATATTTAACCCCAAAGAGGGTTAAGGGCAGGCAGTTGAGCCATTATTAGTTGTTGCACTTAATAAAAATTCAGACAGCGACATTATTATTATTTATACTTCTACCCTTTTTTCATATGTGGGTTTAACTGAACAGACCAAAGTAGCAGTGAGACTCGAGGATCAGTTAAGGAGTGAAATTTCACTAAGGGTCTGTTAAGGATGGTTGTGTATAACGCTTAAAACACCTTGCATCACTTACTTTATGTCTTTTTCTATTTTTCCTCGACTTTTCATTATACGGAAAAATGTTGTAATATATATCTCTTTCTTGAGTTAAGGAGGAAGAGGGAAATTTATTTTAAAAAATAAATTGTAAATAAATTTTAAGATGAAACATGAAAATTCGACTATTACTGATGAGTTACATGCATAAAATTTGCAAAATTGACAGAGAAGAAAAAAACATTTATAGAGGGAGCACGCCAGAGAATTGACGAGGGATCATCTTCGAGAAGCTAGTTGAGTTCAAGCAGTAATATGCCCACATGCCGATTGAAAGCACTACTATTGGTATTCTGATTGTCATTGGCTGGGTGGTGCACCTTTAAGCCTTCTATATACTCTTAGAGAGAGTCAATTTCATCCTCCTATTTAGCTAATTTTCCTTTCAAGGCTTGTATTTATTAAAGGAGGTTGATGGATGCTGTCATTTGTTGATGCAACTTTAAGTTAATTTCCATTGTTTACAACTGAAGAGATTCAATTTGGTGGGAATAATTGCTACAATCCAAGTTACCCATAGTTTAAGGAGTTTTATCTCTTTTTCCCACATGCTCAAATTAATGGCAGGGAAGACCTCTTTTCCTTCTTGCAAGATGCGAAGGAGGCACTAGAGAACAATAAGAAGGCTACATGAGAAAGGGACAAGGGAAAAATTTGCCCAAAGAAGGAAAAGAGAGACACTATAGTAGACAACACAACCTAGGTAGAGATGAAACAATCACAATTCACTAAAGGAGATAGAGCCCACCCATAGAAAACTATATATACTGGCACCCGAGCCTAAGTAGCAATGAGACACACTAAATTCACTAAAGAAAGGTTGTATATAATAGAGACACCAGCGTGCAAAGCTAACTCCATAAATGAAAGAGGCTCCATAAAATTCAAAGACATGAAGGACAAGATGGAAGAGGAGAGCACTAGATAGATGAATAAAACAAACTAGATTTGAGGAGTTCTTGAATAACAAGATAAGTTGAGAGATGAAAATGTGACCAACAAAGTCTAATTGACATGGGAACACCAGAACAAACCTGAAACGCATACGAGTCTAGAGGGAAGCATTATTGTTGTAGTTCACTCATATCCCGATGAAGTAGTAGACTTGAAAGTTATACCCGCCGCCACAGAGAAGCCTGAAGATGTCAACCATGCTTAGGAGAAATTTCTTAGAGCACCTTTGAAGGCAAAACAACCTAAATTGGCAGGGAATTAATAGGCTAAGAGCAGGAGATTGATATCAGACCGAAATTTAGCATGCTTGGAGTTAATCCCACATGTGATTATACTCTATACTCCACTAACCTTCATAATTACTATAGCCATTAGAGAAATCAATAGCATTATTGTGAGGTTTTAGCAGAGATCAAAACATCATTGTTTCCTTATACTCAAGGAATGTGAAGAGATTGAGATTAAATGAGTTACATGAAATGTTGCGTCAATGGGAGTCACGATACCTTGCTACATGCTCCCTCAATTTTTACTCATTTGCCTATAGTTTGGAATGAGGAAGGAAAAAATGATTTAGCCTTCTAGCCTTAGACATTAAAACATGTACTTGGATGAGGGGGTCATGGGATACTTTTCCATCCATGACTACCATTTACTTCTAGAGATTCTTTGGAGTAGGAGTTTGAGATGGTTTTCTTTAGGCCAAGTGCCTTTGTATAGATGTTGAATTGTTAGAAGAGAGTCCCCCAAGTTTGCAAAATTTTGTATATTCAAACCTTTTTCCAAGATTACACCTAGTGGGTATACACCTCTTCTTTATTATTGGTCTTTATCCCAACCCCTAGGAATAACTAATAGCTAATTTTCCACCGGGGTTGTGTATAACCCCCCCTCCCACCATATCAATATTACTAGCACAACCATATAAGTTAAATTGTTGGTAAACTCCTATTGACATCAATCCACAATAAACATCAAAACACTTACCCCCACTTACCATGGAGATTATTAATTGAGAACACCATGGAGAATACCATGGCGTAGTGGTATTTTTCATCTCTCTTTTTATCTTTGGATTTCTATCGAACGATCCAGGACGTAATCCTGGACGTAAAGAATAGTGAAAAACGTCTCTAGGTTAATGGGTCTTTTCCATTCCATAGAAAGATTTGGGTTATCAATACCATGTGCCCAAAAAATCATAACTCACTTTATATGACACTCATTCATATGATACATCTATATTTAAAATTAATCAATTTAATTTAAAAATAAATTTCAGCATTTGATTTGTGTATATTACTATGACATTATGTAACATAATGTGAAGATTAAAAACCTAGCATCCACCCAATTGTGGAATATTATTAGGTGAATGGTAGAGATTTAACCTCCATGGAATATTCTAATATTCTTAGTACTACACAAAAATTAAAGGTTGAGATCTATCTCCAAAGTAGTTATGTTTGTTTTGGTCTTTTAATTAAATTGATTAATTAAAAAATAAAGTCATATGAACAAGTGCATATGAAATGAGTTATGGTTTTTTTGGGCATGTGTATTAATAAGCCATGGTATTGGCCCATGATATTGTAACAAAGTCTATTTATAAATCAAGAATCTCCATGGAAAGTGAGAGTAAACCTCCATGGATAAGGCTTTTGTTCCATGTTTTTTCAAATGTATATATGTTGAACTTATATATTATTTTTATACTAATAATAACAATAATAATAAAAGTTATAATTTAGGTAGTTTTATGAATTTTTTATTTTATTTTTAACAACGTGATCAAACTCATTATGAATTGAGTTTTCTATATGTGAGATTTTTTGGAGGTTTCGACAATCCGACAATTTTATTAACAACATATATGGATTCAACACACACTTCGATTATGAAGAGTTCACCCATCAATCTTGTAATTTCTATGAATCTCTGTCGGATTCTAGACAAATTAGATCCGAAAATAAATCGGGAAACATTTCAAAAAGTCTCACTTATAGAAAACAACATTATGAATTGATGTCTATTACATTTACCAATCATTTAAATTATATGATTGCACTAGTTGATAATTAAATTAAAATTCAAGAAGCCCTATTCCAAAACTATGATATAATTATTACCACTGTACTATGATATTTATTATAATTTATATTGTAATCTCTATATACTACTTATATTATTACTTTCCCCTATTACCTAGTGTTATCATTTTAAATTTATTAATATTCTATTCTTCAATTAAATCTTATTATATATTTTGCATTCCCCTTTATATGATTTTATTATAACCTTTTTCTTTATATTCTATTATTCATGATAATTTCTTCTTATTATATTTGAGATTTTCGTTTTGTTTTTTTTTTTGTAAACTAAATCATTTATACGGTTCAAAATCTAATATACATATACATCGAGTTACGAAGATAGTCGATGCACGAATCTCAACAAAACTTATCATTCTACTTTTCACCTCGGCCAAACTAAAAATATAACAAAATATAACAATATAAAAATTTAAGTAACTATACAAAATATTTAAATAATGTCAATTCATTAAAAAAATAACACGTGATGAAATTGGATGCCTCCGTATTTAAAATAAATCTATGTTAGTTTATCCAATATAATTAATTGAGCCTAATTTCTTTAAAAAGGGTTTAAATTTAACTAATTTAACTTTTGGCACTTTCGAGTTTGGGGAAGACAATAATGGCCTACCCTCTCCAACTCATTAGATGGTCTTTAAAAAGGGTTTAAATTTAACTAATTTAACTTATGACACTTTCAAGTTTGGGGAAGACAATAATGAGGTACCCTCTCCAACTTAAACAAGAAATTGGTGATATTTGTGGTAGATTTACATGGTCTCTAAAAAGGGTTTAAATTTAACTAATTTAACTTATGGCACTTTCGAGTTTGGGGAAGACAATAATGGCTTACCCTCTCCAACTCAAACAAGAAACTGGTGATATTTGTGGCAGTTTTACATGGTTTAGAGGAGCACCAATCGTATTTCTCAACATTCAAACATATGTTGTTTTGTTTTATCATGTTGTTTCCTCTCTAGGATAAGGTGGTTTTCTAAAGTTCAAATTAGATTAGAAAAAGTAGAACTGGATTTCCTCAGTATTTTAGACTTTGAAATTTCTTTGTTAAATTGAAAATTGATATGCTATATTAGACTCTAAGAGAGTTAAGGGCAGGCAAATAGGCCAATTTTGTTAATTGCTTTTCTTTGAAAACTATTCACCATTTAAATTTTGGACGAGATCTGCAATCTATATCTCTAAAGCAAGGCCACACTTCCTAAGTTGACAAGTATTTACATGTTATTATGAGCATATTTTGTTGGATCTCCCTACACTATTATTTCATTTACCTTTCATCATGTTAATGACCTGGACATGGAATTGGCCATTTGATTGCTTGTGTCAAAAATTTCTGGGAAGAAACGAGGATGTTTGACTTGTGTAGATGGAAGCCAACGAAAGAAACTGGTGATATCTGTGGCAGTTTTACATTACGTGAATAGTATACTATTGTAGCAATCATATTTCCCAACCTACAAACATGGGTTGTTTTGTTTTATCATGTTGTTTCTTCTATAAGTGTTGACGGTGTTGGACCTGCCAACATGTCAGGGGATCTCCCCAGTAAAAATTCCCAATGAGACCTCAGATCGTTTGGTGTAGGAGTCCTAGAAGTGGGTCGTGCGGTAATGCCTTGACCACGGTTTCATAAAGAGGCTAGTAAGATGTCCCTGTTGGTAGCAAGGGTGTGACAGTCGCAACATGCCAAGGAAGGTGTATGAACGGTCCTAACACACATAGGGTGATGTGAGTGCGCCCCTCGGAAACCTGTGGTAGCACGGAGTTAAGAAGGGAACACATGAGAAAAGATGCACCACAACATGGAAGGCAAGTTAGCTAGCAATCCAAAGTGAGGGTTAAACCAACAACATGTTTCAGTAAGATTCATACATACATATACAAAAAATAGCTACACATGCATGTGTAAGCAAACATATACATATATCAGTTAGAGTAAACAAATAGCTGAAATACAATACAACATATGCATGAAACATGCTAGTTATGTAATATTAAAAAGTGTAAGTTTCAGTTATACCATACATCCATGTCAAACCACAAGTTCCGGCAACGGAACGTTATAGTCACAACCGCCTACTCCTCCAAAGAGATATACTGGCTCTGCGTAGTGGAGAAGCCAAGGCTCGTTACGATACTATCCAAGCTCTCTCTAAGATAGTCCTATTGTTGGACACAGATTGTCATTGATGTCAATATGGAAATATTCGAGGAGCAGACGGAGCCAAGAGGAGAAGACGCAGCCAAGAGGAGAAGATGCAGCCAAGAGGAGCAGACCAAGCTAGAGGAGCCACATTGGAGTAAGAGGAGCAAACGGAGGAGCCATATATATATAACATATATATATGCCAAAGAAGAGGAGCACACAGAGCCATCAGAAGAGAAAACCCATATATATATATATATATATATATATATATATATATATATATATATGCATGCATTTAAACACTATTGGGAGCGGGCTTAACACTATCAACGGGCAAACTATGCATCCCCGACAATACACTATCGGAGGCCAAAACTCACGTATATATGCCGTTACACTATCAGAGGCGGAAACCGGACTTGAAAATATATGCACGGGAGATTTGGGATCCTATCGGGTCCGGCACATCGCATAGGCACTTCAGAAGCGGGCGTTATAGTGTGTCAAGCAGCCCCTTTGTGATCGCCAATAGCGATTATCGCATCGAGAAATCAGAGTGGAGGTAATACAGTGTCAAGCCCTGACCTTATGCGACTTGTGATCGTCGATAGCAATATCACATCGGACCTGACCCTGTGCGACTTGCGATCGCCGATAGCGATATCGCATCGGACCTCCGCCAAGGGCAACCCCCGATTGCGATGAATGGTTGTGGACCCGATGAGAATATCAACTACTGCTTAATATCATATCGCATCCACAGGAGAAACGACCATCGGCCATCGGCAATGTCATGAGCTTGACTTATAAAAGACTTCCAGAAGCCGCGATTGCCAATTGCGATAAAGCATGTGGACCGACGGGCATATAAACCATGGATTAATATAATATCACGTCCAGTGGAGGATCGGCCATCGGCCATTGGCGGAGTCATGGGTCTGATATATAAAGGACCCCGGGAGTCACGAATCGCCGATTGTGATTTAAGCATGGACCGGATACAGGTTTAAATGCGGGTGTAATATTTCCTGAAGTCCACCCCTTCAGTCTTTTCAACTGTTTCGCACATATTTCTTGTGTAATCGAGTTTTTTTGGGTTGCACGGGGTTTTTGGGCCGAAAGGCCTATGATAACTGTTTTGATGAATTAGAAGGCCGAGTGTCAGTTACATGGGGTGTATTAGGGCGATGGATATTGTGATTGGAGCATAACATGTCTGTTAAACGAAACAGTCTTGGTGGGTGCCTATTATCATTAAAAAAAAAAAACAGGCCCGTGTTACAGTTTTGACACACAGTGATCGTAAAGCCAAGAATTTGAATGGAAAACCAGCACGGAGGAAGCCACAGCGACCAAGGAGGGAAGCTGAAAGATCAAGCAGGTCAGAGGAAATGAAAACGACCGAGGAGGAAACCAAAGAGGTGGTGGAAAGTGGAAACGAAGAGTCAGAGGCATCTGAAAAACATAAAAACATAAAAGCAAAGTGAGATGGAGATTGATGGATGTATAATCAGTGAGAGAGGAAGCCGAAGAACAGGAAAGAGCAAGGAGAGGCCAGAGAAGCAAGAGAACATGAGAATAACAGAAGCTCAACAGGCTTGTGAGTAGATAACATCAACAGAACAATTTACATCAAGGTTGGGTTGGAGCCCAAGAGGTTGGAGCCTCAGAATTGAACAAGATTGAAGTCATTGGGGGTAGGTGCTCCTAAGTGCAGAACCACTGCAAAACAGAGTTGGTGCTCTGGAGGTTGGAGCCTCACTAAAGTCCAAGTTGGAGCTTGGAAACTATTCACAATCAGATTTATACTTATATTGTATTTATTTCATTGCACTGTCTTGAGTTTTAATAAAAGCATTAATTCTAGCTGTTGATTTTTGTGTTCTGTGTATACATATACATATCTATATATGTTTTTGGCAATCACTAGAACAATTAAAAAAAATAATAATAAGAAATACTGATTCACCCCCCTTCTCAGTATTTCCAACAATTGGTATCAGAGCAGGCTTCTTCATACTATCCTAACAGCTTGAAGAAGGATTTGCAGCCATGATGAGAAATCACGAAGCATCAGGAAGACCTCCTTTGTTCAATGGCACTAACTTTTCTTTCTGGAAGAAAAGAATGACCTACTAATTAATTTCCCTTGGACCTGAAGTTTGGCATTTTGTTCAAAATGAGTACAAAACGACTACCACTCTTCCAACAAACCAAGACGAGAGGAAAGCCTACATCACAAATGCAAAGGCCATGAACTCCATCACTAGTGGAATCACTGATTCCGAGTTTACAAAAATCATGCACTGTACCTCTGCCAAAGAAATGTGGGAGAAGCTAGTTGGCTTGTACGATGGAGACTCAAAAGTAAAAAAGGCAAAGCTTCAAACTCACATAAGAGAATTTGAAAGTTTTAGGATGGAAGATGAAGAAGATATTGCAGCATACCTCCTTCGAGTAGCTGAAGTGGTAAATTACCTGAAAGGATTGGACGAAAAAATTGAAGAAAGTACCATTGTTCAAAAGGTATTAAGGTCTCTTCCAGACAAATTTGACTCCAAAATAAGCGCTATCGAAGAAGCAAAGGATCTAGATACCCTCAAAATGGATGAACTCCATGGAATTCTCACTGCCTATGAAATGAGGAAAGGTGGCCCAAGCTCCAAAGATGCAGCATTCAAGGCCTTAAAGTCAAAGAAGGGGAAAGAAAGGAATGACTGTAGTGATGAGTCAGATGTGGAATCCGAATTGGCTCAATTTGTACGAAAGCTGAAGAAAGGATCTAAGCTTAAAGGCAAGTATCCCCTTATTTGTTTTAGATGTGGTAAAATAGGTCATTATGCAGCAAAATGTCCTCATAAACATGACAATGATGATGAAGGAAGTTCTAAAAGAATGGCACAAAAAAAGAAAGGGTTCAATAAGAAAAACTTCTTCTCCAAGCAAGATGAGTCTGATGAGGATGAGTTTATGGTCATCAAAAAGAAATCAGATGAGGAAAGTGATCATGATGAAAGCCAAGAAGCATTATTCATTGCACTCGCAGATGATGATGACTCAGGGCTGGAAGGAAATGTAGATGAACTGTTAATAAGCGCCATTGAAGAAAATGAGAAACTATGGAACAAAATCATTTCTCTCAAAGTGGAAAAAGAGGAACTAAGAAGGAGAGAAGATCTCTTGGAAGCAAAGCTTAAAGAAAAAGAAGAGACTTGTGAAGAACACGAGGCCGAAATAGTGTCTCTGAGAAAGGAGTTGGAGCACATTAAAATGGGCTATAAAAGCTCTCAAATACTTGAGACTATTCTGAAAAATCAAAAACCTCAACATGACAAGTCTGGAATAGGTTTCAAAGGAGAATCCTCAAGCACTAAGAATTGTGCGAAAATCTATGGTGATGCACTTTCCTGCAATCCAAAAGATGAAAAATTATGTTATCAAAAGTGCATCCCAGATCCCAAGAATGAAGAGAGAATTACTCCAAAGAAGAATGTGGAGTCGAATCATGGACACTACAGAAAATACAAACCTGTACTCCACCAGGGGCCCATCGCAATTCCAAAGAACGAGGGAGGAGTAATTCCCAAGATGGAAATTGACTCAAACTGTGGTTGCTTCAACAAGTACAAAACCATCTTTCTTGGACACTGCTTTTATTGTAAAAACTTCAGTCATCAAGCCAGACATTGTATGGCTCATAGAAGTGAAAAGACAAAGCTAAAGGATCGAATAATCAACTCATATGCCCCCAAAAGATAGGGACAAATCAAAACCTTCAATTCATTTGATCTCTTGACCAAATTTGATCTGATTTGCTCTTTCTGCTACAATAATGGACACTATGAACAAGACTGCCCACTCAAAGGAAGAAAGATGAGTAGCAAGAACTCCAGCATGGACAAATGCGGCCTGGCTCTATATGCTCAAAATAATGGAAACCAGTGGTTTGTAGATAGTGGGTGCTCCAGACACATGACAGGAGACAGAAGGAAGTTTGTTTCACTGAGAAAAAAGGAAGGGAATGTGTCCTTTGGAAGCGGATCTGGCAGAATTGCAGGGAAATGAACAGTTACTCTGATCAATGGAAAAGGAAAAGCTCAAGATGCTTTGCTGGTTGACGGACTCAAACACAACCTCCTGGGTGTCAGCCGAATTTGTGATCAAGGACATAAGGTTGTTTTCAGCACCAAAGAATGTGAAATAAGGAACTTTGCCTCATGGAAACTTGTGGCAAAAGGGGTGAGAACATCAGACAACATTTACATTCTGAACAAGATTCAAGAAAATAAATGATTCTTGAGTCAGACAGATGAGAGTTGGCTGTGGCACAAGTGACTTGGACATACAAGCTTCGAAAATCTGATCAATATCAGCAAGATCAAAGCTATACGAGACATCCCAAGGTTGTTCAAACCAAATCAAGTAGTGTTTGGTCCATGTCAACATGGAAAGCAAACCAGAACCAGCCACAAGACAAAGGAGCTCTATACATCAAAGCCCTTGGAGATCATCCATGCTGATGTGTGTGGGCCAACTAGAAATCAAGCACTCCAAGGAGAAAGGTACTTTGTGTTATTTGTTGATGATTATACTAGAATGATGTGGATATACTTCATAAAGTATAAATCTGAAACTTTTGAGTGTTTTAAGAATCTAAAAGCTCTTGTAGAAAATGAAAAAGATTAAAAAATTAAGTGTCTCAGAACAGACAGAGGAGGAGAATTCACATCAAACGAGTTTAGTGAGTTCTGTAATATTCATGGAATTAAAAGGGAATTCTCAGCTGCCATAACACCTCAGCAAAATGGGGTAGTTGAAAGAAGAAACTAAACAGTCCAAGAAATGGCAAGAACTATGCTATTAGTAGCAGACTTACAACCTAAATTCTGGAGAGAAGCTGTAGGGACAACTGCCTATACACTGAATCAAACTCAATTAAGACCAAACTGTGATAAAACTCCTTATGAGCTATGGAAAGGAAGACCTGCTTCGATGGAGTACTTCAAGATCTTTGGAAGCAAGTGCTTCATAAAAATAAATGATGGCTCACCTAGAAAGTTTGATTCTCGGGTTGATGAAGGGATATTTCTTGGATACTCTAAATGGAGCAAGGCTTACAAGTGCTACAATTATCGACTGAAGAAAATAATGGAAAGCATTAATGTAAAGGTTGATGAAGATCTTCCAGAAAAGGAAATTGAAGAACATGCAGATGAATCTCTCATTTAAGAAGAAGAACCTAAAGAAGAAGAAATAGGTGAGGAAGAAGAATAAGAAGAAGAGGAAAGAGAACCACCTAATACCCCTTCAAAGATGAAGTATGTCCAAAGATATCATCCAGAAGAACAGATCATTGGTGATAGAGATGAAGGTGTGTAGACCCGAAGAAGGATAACAACCACACCCAAGAGAAAATTCATTTCCCTCCTATCTATGATAGAACCAGAAACATTTGCAGAAGCAAGTAAGGATCCTCATTGGGTAAAATCAATGGAAGAAGAAATGTCCCAAATTGAGAAGAACAAGACATGGGAGCTAGTACCTCGTCCAAAGGACAAAAACATAATAGGAACCAAATGGGTGTTGTTAGCCTCCTGTTGCAACAGGTGTTCATATTTCATGATTGACATTTTTACATGCCAAATATGTCATCTTTCTTGCTGCAAGGTTCCATATTTCCAGAAGAGGCCAAAGAAGAGACCATGAAAGTGTGCTAGTCTAAATGCCACTGCTGTACTCCAATTTTGATGAGTTGTTCCATTTTTGAAGAAGTTTTTCAGTTAAGGGAAGGCCAAACAGCTTAATCTTGGCCTCTCTAGGTTTCAATTTCCTGTTTTAGAATATAGAGAATCATTATCTGTCCAAACAGCTTAATCTTGGCAGATTTGTAGATAGGTAGAGAATCAAAGGAGCCCAACTGCTTAATCTGGGTCCTTGGCAGAAATAAGTGTAGATTTAGATAGGAGGACAGTCAAAAGAAAAATTGTAAAGCTGGGTCTGCAAGTCTAAGTGCACCCAAACCAAAAAGAAGAAAAAATGTTAGGCCAGTAGGCTGGGTAGGTAGTTTTGAGGTTGCAGAATGATGATTCATGATCAATTTTGTGTTTTAAAGTGTTATATCTTTTCAGATCACAGGTTGGAGGCAGTTTTCCATTTGGAGGAGCTCAAGCTGGACATCTCTAACTTCCCCATTCTTCCTTATCCCCAAAACACTTACTAATTTCCCTGAAAGAGGTCAAGATCTGCTTGAGCCTCTTACTCTCATCATGTTTCATAACATTTGCCTAAGAACAGATCTGCTTTACTTAGAGACACTCATATCTTTTCTACAAGTTCTATTTTCCCTCTGTAGCCTAAGGTCCCTTACCTTAGCGCTTTCTTGTCATCTCCATATTAACTCCTAACTCTATTATCTAGCCCCCTATCTATTTCCCCTTCCCCTACTAAAACAATGTATAAAAATCCCAAAAATATAATAATACCCCTTCCCTGGCACTATAGCCCTATTCATCTAAGTCCGGGAGAAAACAGTCCAGCTGGGGCTATTTTTAGCCCATCCGTGTCCTTACAGGGGTTAGTTTGACCTCTGGTCAAACTAATAACCATTTCCCCTAAGCCCTAACCCTGAAAAAACCCATTTTCCGCCTCATCCTAAGGTCTTACCCACCAAATATTCAACCTGCTCACTTTTAAAATCCCCAAAAACCCACATTTCCTAAGTTTTAAACCCCCCCCCCCCATTGTATTAAAAATTTGAATATTCGCGCGCCCGTCCCTTAACCCTCAACCGCCTCGTCCATGCCGCCGGCCGTCCGATCGCCTGCGCCCCAGATCTACGGTGGGCGGGCCTCCTCATATCCCAAACAGCCCGAGGGTTAGCGTCCGGGAGATGGGTGGTTTTCCCGCCGTACTCCCGCCACGCGTCGCCCTCTCGGCTGTGGCGAAGCCCCTCCTCTGATACCGCCGTCTACCCAAAGGTGGTGCACCCAAAACCGAAAACCGCTTCTGCCCTCTTGCGTCAGCGTCACGTCACCCGATGACATCATCTGCCTGCGTCAGCCTCCTGCCACCGCACTGCCTAGTCACCCTGCCACGTCACTGCCACCGTGTAAATGCCATGTCACCTGCCGTACATGCTGACATCACCCTGCTGACGTCACCCTACCACGTCACCGCTGTACTGGGTCCCACCCGCTGACGTCATGCTGACGTCATCAGCAAAAAAGGCGCGAAGGCGAAAATCGTGCTTAGGAAGCCCGGATTCAAATTCTGAGGCAGTTTTTCATGCGCGATTAGCGCCTAGCGCTAATCGCGCATGGCTACGGGAAATGGGCCAAAGTGGAAAGACCCTCATTAAGCAGCCCCCAACAAGCCCGAAAGGCGCAGAATGACCCGTTTTTCTTCGCGAGGCATTCAGAAAGGGGCAAACACAGTTTTTAAAGCAGCAGAGGGCCGAACAACGGCCATTAACTATTGATCTGACAGTTTCATACACAGCGAAAGAGAGAAACGGCCCGTTTCCACTGCGAAAGAGTATCAGAGGAAAGATGGAGCGGCAAAGAGTATCAGTTGGATGTTTTAATCAAAATCTTCATTTCCCAAGGCAGCTTAGCATTGAATGGCCTCCAACAAAGTCAAATAAAGCGGTGTAAGCCCATTAATGCTCTCAAATCACAGTTAAAGCATTTAAAGCCGCCGAACAACAATGGACCAGAGACCCATGCACAGTTATTGCAGAAACCCTACACCAAGTCACCAAGGACAACACATTAACTCAGTTTTGATACGGCTGCCCTCAGCGCAGCTCAAAGATATTTCCTTGCATTTATTGCTGGATAGGATTAGGTTAAAGTAATCATTCTTCTTTCAGACCTGTTTAGGTCAAGTTGTAATAGACAATTGTGGATATTTTTCCCTATATATACCACCCTCTGTATTGTTTTAAGGGTTGGTTGGTTGATAGTCTTCATTAGAGACTCGCACTGGATATCTGAAATGTTTTATTTAATCAAAGATTGCTGAAAAGCTTGGAGGAATGACTGTCTGCTCTGTGTCTAATGGTCTGAAGAAATGAATGTGGAATTCTTGTGCTGCAGTATGAATCAATAAGTGTTTCTTACCTCTGTTATTCCAATTTCACATATGCTTAAGTTACAGAACAAAGGATTGGTTTAGAATTTGCTTAGCTGCACTCTATGCTCAGTTTCTGTGGCTTATTAATGTTTTCCTCTTGATTTAGGCATAAATATGAATTCCTTTGTGGCTCATGTTTGATCTATTTCACATATGAATGACTGTTATCTAGGAATTCTTAACTGCTCCTAGATAGGGCTCATTTATCTCCTTTCTGCTAAACTGACTGAGAGATTCTTAATTGCCTCTCATTCCTTAGCCTTTCATCCATCTTTTACCTTGAATGATTGTTTCATATGCGGCTAGCTTGCTCCATATTCTTTCTTGTGACCAAGAAAACGCACCAGCAGTCTTACTCCTTGACTCCATGCCCAATGGTTCTAAAACTTTCGTGCTATCCCTGCCTCTTTACCTGAAATATCATCCTTCCCACCAAAACTTAAACAAAACCCCCTTGAACTCAATAACTAGCCTAAAATCATCTCCAACAAAGCTAAATCAGAAAGAGAGAGCCCTCTCTGATTGCAGGTGGGCTAGAACCTGCAGTCCAAAGATTGTTCTGTGGTTACCTCGGCCGTATCCTTTTGCGTTGATCAAAAGGACAACTTGAGCGATAACAGGTGTTCAAAAATAAAATGAATGAGGAAGGACAGGTTATCAGAAACAAGGCAAGACTTGTCTGCAAAGGCTATTCACAAATTGAAGGAATTGACTTTGAAGAGAAATTTGCACCAGTGGCCTGTATGGAAGCTATCAGAATGTTCTTAGCATTTGCTTGCTCAAAAGGATTCAAAATCTATCAAATGGACGTGAAATCAACATTTCTAAATGGGGAACTCAAA
Organism: Pinus tabuliformis; assembly: GCA_031772625.1. Classification (NCBI taxonomy): domain Eukaryota; kingdom Viridiplantae; phylum Streptophyta; class Pinopsida; order Pinales; family Pinaceae; genus Pinus; species Pinus tabuliformis. The sequence continues at coordinate 1,295,455,071 of CM062809.1, forward strand.
GAGGAAGTCTACATGGAGCAGCCAGAAGGGTTTGATCTAACAGCAGGAAAGGACTTAGTTTGTAAGTTAAAAAAGGCTTTATATGGGTTGAAACAAGCTCCTAGAGCTTGGTATGCAAGACTGGATCACTATCTACAACAACAAGGCTTCAAAAAGGGAGTGGCTGGAAGTAATCTATACATAAAGACAGATCAAGGTAAGTTACTAGCTGCTCTTGTTTATGTCGATGATCTGATTTTTGCTAGTAATAATGATGAAATGAGCCATGAATTTCAAAAGAGTTTGAGATGTCAATGATAGGAGAGCTGTCCCACTTCCTTGGACTTCAAATATCTCAAACCAGATCAGGATTGTGTATATCTCAAACCAAATATCTAAAAGGCATGCTCAAAAAATATGGAATGGAGGATTGTGCACCCATGAGCACACCTATGACCAAAAACTGCAAACTGAGCAAAGATGATGACTCCCCTCTAGTAGATGCAACTCATTGCAGGTCAATGATTGGAGCCCTTCTATACTTAACAGCTACACGACCAGACATAATGAAGGTAGTAGGAATGGTGGGAAGATTTCAATATGTTCCCAAACAATCCCATTTATTAGCTGTAAAAAGAATTCTCAGATATTTGAAGGGAACTTCTGATTTCGGTCTTTGGTACCCAAAGAACTCAACACTGGCTGTAACTGCATACACCGATGCTGATTGGGCTGGAAGTATATATGATCGGAAAAGTACTAGTGGAAATGCATTCTCCCTAGGAGACTGTTTGGTATCCTGGCTTAGCAAAAAACAATCATCCATATCATTATCCACAGCTGAAGCCGAGTATATTACTACAGCAGACTGTTGTACTCAGATACTATGGATGAAGGAAGCTCTAAAAGATCTCGACAAATGTAAAGATCCACCAACTACCGTTTATTGTGACAACACAAGTTCAGTCTCAGAAAAAATCTAGTGATGCACTCAAGAACCAAACACATACCAATCAAGTATCATTTCCTCCGTGAGCAAGTAGCTGAACAAAACATCATCCTGGAATATATCAGTACTAAGGAGCAGATAACTGATATTTTCACAAAACCTCTTCCTGAAGAAGCATTCGAAAATTTGCATGAAAAGATGGGGGTTATTTCTTTATCATCACTCAAGTTCATTCATAAAGATGCAGTAGGACAGGGGGAGCAGTTTGACAGGGGGAGTCCATATGCATTTCTTTGCCATTGATGTCAAAGGGGGAGAGCAGAAGAATATTGCCATCAATAACAAAGGGGGAGATTGTTGGACATAGATTGTGTTTGATGTCAATATGGCAATATTCGAGGAGCAAACGGAGCCAAGACGAGCAGACGAAGCCAAGAGGAGTAGACGGAACGGAGCCAAGAGGAGCAGACCAAGCCAAAGGAGCCACATTGGAGAAAGAGGAGCAAATGGAGGAGCCATATATATATATATATATATATATATATATATATATATATATGCCAAAGAAGAGGAGCAAACAGAGGAGCCATATATATATATATAACATATATATATATGCCATATATATATATATATATGCCATATATATGCTAAAGAAGAGGAGCACACAGGGCCATTGGAAGAGAAAACCCATATATATATGCATGCATTTAAACACTATCGGCGGGAAAACTATGCATCCCCGACAATACACTATCGGGGGCCAAAACTCACGTATATATGCTATTACACTATCGGAGGTGGAAATCGGACTTGAAAATATATGCACGGGAGATTTGGGATCCTATCGGGTCTGAAACATCACATCGACACTTCGGAAGCGGGCGTTACAGTGTGTCAAGTAGCCCCTTTGTGATCGCCGATAGCAATTATCACATCGGGAAATCAGAGCGGAGGTAATACAGTGTCAAGCCCTGACCCTATGCGACTTGAGATCGCCAATAGCATTGTCGCATCGGACCTGACCCTGTGCGACTTGCGATCGCCCATAGAGATATCGCATCGAACTTCCGCCAAGGGCAACCCCCGATTGCGATGAACGGTTGCAGACCCGACGAGAATATCAATTGCTGCTTAATATCATATCGCATCCACAGGAGAATTGACCATCGACCATCGGCAATGTCATGAGCCCGACTTATAAAAGACTTCCAGAAGCCATGACTGCCAATTGTGATAAAGCATGTGGACCCGATGGGCATATAAACCATGGTTTAATATAATATCGCGTCCAGTGGAGGATCGGTCGTCGGCCATTGGCGGAGTCATGGGTTCAATATATAAAGGACCCCAGGAGTCACGAATCACCGATTGTGATTTAAGCACGGACCCGATACAGGTTTAAATGTGGGTGTAATATTTCCTAAGGTTCATCCCTTCAATCTTTTCGACTGTTTCGCACATATTCCCTATGTAATCGAGTTTTTTTGGGTTGTGCTGGGTTTTTGGGCCAAAAGGCCTATGATAACTATTATAATGAATTAGAAGGCTAAGCGTCAGTTACATGGGGTGTATTAGGGTGATGGAGATTGCGACTGGAGCATAACATGTTCGTTAAACGAAACAATCTCGGTGGGTGCCTGTTATCATTAGAAAAAAGAAAAAACGGGCCTGTATTACAGTTTTAACACATAGTGACTGTAAAGCCAAGAAATTGAATGGAAAACTAGCACAGAGGAAGCCACAACAACCAAGGAGGGAAGCTGAAAGATCAAGCGAGTCAGAGGAAACGACAGCGACTGAGGAGGAAGCCAAAGAGGCGGTGGAAAGCATAAACGAAGAGTTAGAGGCATCTGAAATACATAAAAACATAAAAACAAAGTGAGATGAAGATTGATGGATGTATAATTAGTGAGAGAGGAAGCCGAAGAACATGCAAGAGGAAGGAGAGGCTAGTGAAGCAAGAGAACAGGAGAATAGCAGAAGCTCAGTAGGCTTGTGAGTAGAGAACAACAACAGAACAATTTATATCAAGGTTGGGTTGGAGCCCAAGAGGTTGGAGCCTCAGAATTGAGCAGGACTGAAGTCATTGGGGGTAGGTGCTCCTAAGTACAGAACCACTGCAAAATAGAGTTGGTGCTCTGTAGGTTGGAGCCTCACTGAAGTCCAAGTTGGAGCTTGGCAATTATTCACAATCAGATTTATACTTATATTGTATTTATTTCATTGCACTGTCTTGAGTTTTAATAAAAGCATTAATTCCAACTGTTGATTTCTGTGTTCTGTGTATACATATACATATCTATATATGTTTTTGGCAATCACTAGAACAATAAAAAAAAAAATAAGAAATACTGATTCACCCCCCCTCTTAGTATTTCCAACACTTATGGGAAGCTTGGTTGACCAAAAGCCTCTACAATGAGTTATGAGGGACTATTTATAGAAAAGGGTGGGGTGACCCTTGAAATTCCCCTTTGTGACCATTCATCTATCCTCATGATTCTTCAACTACTCTATGACTGTTACATTCAACTATTGACACTTGAACTTCCACTTGAAAATACGTTGTACATTACAATGCACATGTGCCCATGTGAGACAAAATGGCTTGAGCAAGCTATGCAAGACATCACTGACACTCAGATTGTTGTGGTGAGACAAACTCTTTGACATCCTTGTGATGGTGAAGGTGGTGAGCTGATGCCAAGCTTGGTCGTCCATGATGGTGTCCGTGCGATCAACGGTGACATCTTGCTGAAGCGAACTCTTGCCTCTGTTGCATCTAGGTACACTGATATGGCTCCTCTGTCCAACTCATCTGATAGCATGCATATGGTCTTCTTGGCTAGGGCTGAACCAACAACATACTAATGCATAGTGTCTATGCTGATATCCATGTGTGTTCTGGTGACCATGTGCATCAAATTGTCGAAGTACATGTTCAACTCCAGTTGGACTTGCTTCTTGTCTTTGCCTCGATGAGTGTGCCAAATGAGTGGGATCACATGTGTGTGCACAATGACATGCATGCTCCTGAATTCCCTTACATGCGATTAATAACATTGATCACCTTGTTTGCTTCGTGCCAGCTGCTGGGATGGATCTATACCATGTATGGGCATAGTTTCATCTGTCTATGCATGTTGTGCCCCCTGCTGTACCTATTCCTACTGCAACTCATTCTCTCGTCTATGCAGCTCCTGTTCTTAATTGAGTTGCTGCTTCAGCACATGCAACTCCTTATATTTTTCTCTCTCTATTTTCGTGTGATCTTCGTGTCGTGCCGTCACCTCATAGCTTCAATCTCCAAAGTTTCTTTCGTCATGAGTGGACCGAATTTGAACTTGCAGCTTTGCTTTGCCTCTATGCTGTCAACAACCTTCCTCTTGCACTTGCCGCATGTGGGTGTGCTGCCTTCTACTGTTACTGATGGTGCTGTTCGTTGTGATGTTGCTGCCATCTTATCTTGGTGTCCTTGTCTACAAACAACTTGATGTCTTCACAGGTAGGAAATATCATAGACACTTGCTTGGCTGCAACCCCCGTTGTGCTTTAATGATGTCCTTTGACTCTGCTCTTCTGAAGGTCATTGTACTTGTGCTACTGAGAGACAGGTGAACACCTGTGATGAATGGAGACATAGCAACACTCATGGCAAGCAATCTATCAGTCGAAAACCAAAACAAACTTGAGGACTGAATTGCAACATACCAGTGTTATTGATCATGAAGGTTGCGTAATTTCCACCGAGTGGTGGGGAGACTGGTTGTCAAAACTGCACAAGGCATAGTCTGGGCTATTTGGGGGCTGACTAATTGATAGAACTACGTAATGCACAATCCAGCCTAGCCGGCTGAGGACTGAAACTACACAATGCAATCCTGGAGGTTAGTGCTAGGCCAAACTTGCGTAATTTCTGGAGGGAAGGCATAGCCTTCGCTTATAAAAATGCACAGTGCTAGCTTGGAAAGGCACGGTCCAGGCCAAGGCAGCCAAGGCCGACCAATGGACCACTGAAATGATGAGAAGTCTGAATGCATGATGAGATGAGAGCAAACAAGAGTGAATGATCATACATGCAAATAACAAGTGTAGGATTCATAAAATGGGAAAGCATGCATGTGAGTGAAGCAAGTCGCCGCAATGGCGACCGTCCATGAAAAAATAGTGTCATCCATGTGCCAGCAGTGAGATGCAAACGAAAATTGAAACGATGCTTCTACAAACTAAAAAACATCAAAACGACAACAAGCACTCACTAAAATCAAGCAGACACCACTCACATGAAGCGAAACACAAAAAGCGATAGAAACACAACGCGAGACATGAAAATAGGGTTTACCCAGAACAACTGAGATTAATGTGTTGACGACTCCTGGCTGGAATGTATGATGTCAAAGTTACAAGTTTGATGTGAGCAATGAGCTTTGCAGCGTTCGGTTGATGATTTTTGATAAAATTGAGGTTGTGATGTGCATGCCACAAATATAGGAAAAACGACACTTGGTAGGAGGTTTATGAAATGATCCTTGCGTGTAACCTCCAACTGCTAAAGATAGATCCATGAATTAAGTGATGCCTTTGCATGCTGCCTTGGGAGAAATAGTCTATGCATGCAAATCAATTTTTCTCGGTCCTAGAGGGAATCGTTCAACTTGAAGGCACATGCATTGGTATGCGAGCCTGGGATGAAAATCTGCTTAGTTTCTGGGCTGAGTAGAGATGGCTGTCCTAGAGGGATTGCCCAATTTTTGAGAGGAACAGGTGACTATCTGCCAAGATTGCGCAATTTCTACGCTGAGCAGCTATCCTTGGTCAGACCTCGTAATTTTCTCGGGGAAGCCTGTTTGACTGCATTGCGTAATTTCTGAGAGGAATAGGCTGCCTAGTTGGATTTGTGCATTTTTTGCTAGTTGTTGGGCTGGCTGTCCTAGAGGGATTGTGCAATTTCTGGGTTGAGTAGCTGACTGCTACCTAGATTTGCGCTGCGCCGAGCAATATTGCTGGGCTAGATTGTGCCTTTTTTCTAGTGAAGGTTAACAGATAGGATTGCGCAATTCTGGAGCCTAGCATGCTGCCAGTCAGGATTGCACAATTTCTTGAGAGAGTTGCTCAGCCTGTAGCTAGAGCAAGTCCGGAGAAACAACCTGTGAGAGGGATACAACGAGCTATCATGCACAGGCTGGAAATTTGCTAGAAAACCACTGAAGCTTGTGTACTTGACAGTTCAAGACATGCTGCTGAAGATGGTCTATAGGGAGGCTCCAAAACGAAGCAATGGAAAAATTTTGGAGGGTGGTTGTAGCCACTACAACATTTGGTGACACATTGGTAGAACTCCCGCTCTTTAAATGGACCTTGTTCATGAAAAGCAAGTCTAACACCTCCAGAATAATTGTTTAGTTCTTTGGTCATCTTGGTTTCCACACTTGCTTGATTATAAGATGTAGCATCTACCAAGGCCTTGGTTAGTCAACACACATTCCAATCCAAGCCAACATAGTACTTTCAATTGGGGTTGAGGGGTATATTGGTTCACAAGTAGTATAGTCGTCGGAGTTTTAGTTTCATCTCTGGTGTCGTACGCTGCTAGCAGACCTGGGCAGTACCCGAGTGGAGTCACATAGGAACACAAGCATCACTCCACTGCCAGCAAGCCTGGTCAGTACCCCGATAGAGTTACTTGCATCACCTCTTTGCACAGGAAGCCTTTCTCTTCTTTTGCCTTATTTATTTTTAATTCTTTCAAAACTTTCCAATTTTTCATTTTTTGATTTTGTTATTTTCATAATTGTGCATAACACTTATTCATTTCAGAGGTGGAACATGGATCCTGACTTATTGAGGGCATAAGAGGTTGTTCCTTCAGATAAGTAGTGTATGTATACCTATGACGTGCTTGTTAAGGTTCCCCCCCTCACCTTACTCTACTTGACTGAGCTGACAATGATTAAACGAAAAACAACCGACTAGAGTAGGTGACACTAGTTAGGGCGCAAGCCTTGTGTTTTCACCAAGGTTCACTTTGAATAGTACGTATTTTCCATTAATGTATCATGGACTAAAGACAACAAGTTCTTACATAAGAGAGTGGAAAACAGATAACCAAATGTTGATAGCTGTACAAGTCCTCTTGTACTTTAACCAGCTTGTTTCAAGAGTCACACACGGTCCATGTGGAACTAACCTCTGGACAATAACAAGAAAACAAACCAAAAAGCAAAGCAAGAAGCAAAAGCAAATGCAGAAATCAAAGCGAGTAAGAAAACAAGAAAGCAAGCAAACAAACACACAAAGAAAGAAGCAAACATGCATGCACGTAAAAAACTAAAAAACGAACACTACTGCTGTTCCTAAGCTAACAGTGCATGGGTCATCTCACGTGAAGTGATACTTCCAATGCAGCCACCGATGCATTGGTTGACCCATGTTGGTGAAGGCATGGTTTGCGAACATTGCAATTGCGCAAACAAACAAGCATGAAAGATATAACGATGAAGATGGACACACTCTGAGCTTACAAGTGACAACATAACAAAAATGAGTGAAAGTGCATGACATGCACTCTGTGGACTTGCCATGGTGTTGTGCTACACTGCGTGCAGATTTTGAGTGTATGCATTCTCTTGACTGTGACATGCAAGAAAATGTGAGAAATTTAGACCACTTGCGTTGTGCATGTGTGCTTGCTACGTAAGGATCCTCCAATTCGTGAGTGATGGGTTTGTTTAGTTCGAGTAGAGGAAGCGAAATCTGGGTGTTTGGTTCATCTTCAATGAAAATTAGAGAGTGATGAGGAGCCTTGAGTGTTTCAACAATTTCCTGATCGGAAGTGAAGCCAAACTCAGGAAAACGAGGGCCTGACATAACCATCAGCTTAGGCTAAAGTTTCTTGACAGGTTGCGGGATTTTGAATTCATTGACAGATAGATCATCATTCTAGAATTTCCCATTGTATATCACCAAACTATGCAATGTACTAAAGCAAAACACTTGATCTACTTATACAAACAAACTTGTGGAAGCTTAATCGATTTTGAGCAAGATCAAATAGAACACATATAACAGAGAATGAGAAATCAATCACACATGAACACAGAAGAATACTCTGGGGAAAACCTCAGCTAAAAGCCCCGATCTATGTATTATCATACAAGTGGAAATATGTCTGGATTACACAAAGCTTTAGCTCACAAGCTATCCAGCTCTCAGTACAATCCCTCAATGCTACTCATAGAATGAATAGACACAACATATGCCTTCCTCCAGTCCTCCAAGCCTGCTATTTCCTTGCACAGTTTCTCTTGGGGTCCAATGCTGCTACCTGTGTGACTTGATCTCTCACACAACACATCAAACTCAAAAGTAACTGCGCAGTCCTGAAGGAGATAATTCCTTCTGCATGGATGAGTTTCCTATATAAGAAAAATACTTCAACTGATATTACATTGTCCCTTCCTATGATCTCAATTCGGTCTTTGACTGAACTGACATCCATGAGTTATTTATGAGAGAATATTCAATTATGTAAAGTACAACAGTTACATGCATGCATGCATTAACTAAATGAACTCACAATCAGTTCCACAAACTGTTGGAACTAATCTAATAGGACTTAACTTAGTTAACTGAGCTAACTAATTACAACTCAAGGTACAACTCATCCTAATCTCCTTAGTCAAGGGATAACTTCCTCAATCAATGGAGAAACTGTTGCATGTCTTCACATAGACTTCATTTTTGATTTTCTACAACTAATTAACTCAAGATGAATTAATTAATTATTTTACAAACATCTGCCAAGATTAAATTCAAATTTTAATTCTCAATTTTAGTTCAGGGACTAACTAAAATTGGAATGTACCCGAAATGCTATTTATAGCAATGCTATTTTTAGCATTTCTATTTTATCATTCCTTGTTGCTGTTTCCAACACTGGTACCTGAGATGCTATTTATAGCAATGCTACTTATATCATTTATATTTTTAGCATTTCTTGTTGTTATTTTCAATAGTCACTCTCAACAAGAAAGACATTCAACTCGAACCCGATCCTGAACCTTCGGAATGTTCTGCATGCAACAATTCTCCCTGGTGTTGTTGCTCGAACAACTCTAGGAACAAAAAATATCCAACCTGAATCATAATGATGCCTCTGTCATCAAAGTCTTTGACTGCTATTGCCTCTGTTGATTGAAAACTTTGCACCTCTGTGCTCTTTAGTATCTGACTGCTTTAGCCTCTGTCACTTTGATCTCTGACTCCATCAATCACACTGATTCCTGCTGCTGCTAGTCCTGTCTCCCAGCACTGCATCTGCACTGCATCTCCTCTCATCATGTTGCATCAAGCTTCCCACTGCCTCATTGTAACTCAGTTACTAAGAAGTAAGTAAATGATCTCCCAACTGACCTCCCTATTGGGCTAGAAACATCCTCTGATGCTGAAGCTTCCTCTACCGCTCCATCTGTATCTGTCTCTGCCCACTGAACTAGTACTGCTAGTCCTCGTCGGGGCTCCCATAGCAAGGTCTAATCAAAGAGGTTGGGTACCTCAATGATCCTACCCCTATTCCATTCTTCTTGGGACTGTCACTCCACATCGCCCCACCTCCCACCTCGAGGTATGGATGCATGTGATCCCTCTGCCCACTTGGCTCGAAATTTCCCCCTATTGAAGGTCTCTGCATGAGCAGATGCCTCCACTCGGTCTCCTCTTGGCTTCTCCAGTTGTGGTTGCTCCACAACCTTCTGACGCTGCTTCACCAATTGTGGCTCCTTCAAAATTTTCTGAGACTTCTTCTAGCACTGCATGTTGAGAGGTAATGTACTCTCACTCTCAACCACCAAGTCTCCAACAGTTGCCTTGCTCCTCAAGGCTTTGCATGCATCTTGAACCTCAAGAGCCATGTCTCGTGGTGATGTGTTTGAGGAAAACCTTTCCTTTATTGAAGACTACATCATAGCCTTTGTCTTCCTGTATTGCCATCGATACCAAGTTTTTCTTTAGTCTTGGCACATACTTTACATCTGTCAGGGTAATGTGAGCTCCATGCTCCCTCTGAAAAGCAACCTTGCCTACACCTGAGATACTATACTTTTACTCATTACCCATCTCTATGAGTATCTAGAGGTCTTTCTCCTCCAAGGTACTGAACAAACTCTTATCGTCGGTCATGTGGAATGAAGCTCCACTGTCAAGAAACCAACCGCAACCCATCATCAATGAAACCATGCATGCGATGAGGGTGAAATCCAACTCGAACTATGAGGCCAGTGCCTCACCTTCGGATCCTTCCAAGGTTCCCTTCTTGGATTTCTTCTGTGGACAATTTGTTACATAATGGCCCACCTCACGACAATGAAAGCATCGCACTTTTGATTTGTCAAACTTCTTCCCACCATGGGAAGAACTCGATTTGGGATGAGAATCCTTCTCCTTCCCTTTGTTCGCCTTACTCGCTAAGGTGAAATTTTCTTCATCCTCCTTGAATGAAGAAGCATCTCTGGTGCTTCTTCTTGTCTCCTCCAACATCAGGTTCGACCTAAGTCATTCCCAATCTGGCAGTTTCTCTCTTCCATTTGCCGAGTCTTGCCAGCTATGCCAGCTCTTAGGAAGACCGAGGAGAGCAAGAATCACCATGTCATCATCGGCTATTGTGATCACTACACTTCCAAGCTCATCCCTACAGGTGGTGAGCTTGTTCAGATATGTAGAGATCATGTCGCCCTTTTCACACTTGATTTTCCGAAGCTTGTCTTTCAGCGCCAACTTCCTCTGATCACTGCTGTTCTGATATAGATCTTTCAATGTTTTCCACATTGAAAATGGTGTCTCCTTCCCATGGAAACTTGAGACTATGTGGTCTCGAACTCCCTCTAGAAGGATTCTCCTTGCTCTAGCCACACATTTCTTCCATTCCGTTAATTCTTGGGCATTAGTAGCTGTTGGCTTAGGGACTTCTTGATCAATGAAGTCCTTCAAACCATTGTCCTATAATACCACTTCCATGTGATCCTTCCATGCTATATAATTCGAGATGCCATCAAGGACATACTCGAGTCTCAAACCGTTGAACGCCATTGGTAAAATTTGAGATGTGATAAGAATTCGATTTCCATAATCAGGAACTTCAAAACTTCGAACTTCTGCCTTCTTTGTATATTATTCTTTGCTTTGATCTATTTTGCTCCAATACCATGTAGAATTTCCCACTGTAAATCACCAGATTATGCAATATACTAAAGAAAAATACTTGATCTACTTCTACAAACAAACTTGCAGAAGGTTAATCGATTTTGAGCAAGATCAAATAGAACACATATAATAGAGAATGAGAAATCAATCACACATGAACAAAGAAGAATAATCTGGGGAAAGCCTCAGCTAAAAACCCTGATCTCTGTATTATCATACAAGTGGAAATATGTCTGGATTACACAAATATTTATCTCACAAGCTATCGAGCTCTCAGTAAAATCCCTCAACGCTACTTATAGACTGAATAGACACAACATATGTTTTCCTCCAGTCCTGCAGGCCTCCTATTTCCTTGCGCAGTTTCTCCTGGGGTCCAATGCTGCCACCTATGTGAATTGACCTCTCACACAACACATCAAACTCAAAAGTAACAACACAGTCTTGAAGGAGATAATTCCTTCTGCATGGATGAGTTTCCTATATAAGAAAAATCCTCCAACTAATAGTACACTATCCCTTTGTCTGATATCAACTGGGTCTCTGACTGAAATTACATGCATGAGTTATTTATGAGAGAATATTCAATTATCTGAAGTACAACAGTTACATGCATGCATGCATTAACTAACTGAACTCACAATTAGTTCCACAAACTGTTAGAACTAATCTAACTGGACTTAACTCAATTAACTGTGCTAACTAATTACAACTCAAAGTACAACTCATCCTGATCTCCTTAATCAAGGGATAACTTCCTCAATCAATGGAGAAACTGTTGCATGTATTCACACAGACTTCATGTTTGATTTTCTACAACTAATTAACTTAAGATGAATTAATTAATTATTTTAAAAACAACTGCTAAGATCAAATTCGAATCTTAATTCTCTATTTGAGTTAGGGACTAACTAAAATTGGAATGTATCCCGAAATGCTATTTAAAGCAATGTTATTTTTAACATTTCCATTTTATCATTCCTTGTTGCTATTTCCAAGACTGGTACCTGTTCTTGTTGCTATTTTCAACAATCATAGAACAATGTCTTAGACAGATTAAAAACTAGTGAATCAACATCGTGATTAGATGAAGAAGTAAAGAGATCATGACAACCAAGATCAGAAATTTCAGGATGTTTGTCAACATCCTCATGATTTGATGAATCATGTAGTGGGGTAGAAGAGAAGCAAGGATGTTCACACTCCGTGTTTTCAAAAATGACAGATGCCGGATTGGACAGATTTTTGGAGGAAGATGTGTCCTCTCTGCACTGTAATGACAGATTGACATCTGATGTGTCCTGTGACCGATCAGAAGTAGAAACATACATAAATGAGTTTTCATAGGGGAAATAAAAAATGGCAAAGTCACAAGGGATGTCAGGATAAAGCGGATGAAGCAAGGCTAGAAGGGAGTCATCCTTCACCGCGGGTTCTTATTTAGATTTCCACACACACTCATCATGAATGATGGCATTGGTTGGTTGCATAACACTAATTTCATCGACAACTTGATCCTCATTCTCAGTAGATGAAGAGTATGGAACGAAAGATCACAAGACAGTACAATTGTTGTGGGGAAAAATGCCTATGCAGGACGATCCTATCCACCTAAGGCGTGATAGTGCCTTAGCAACAAACGAATGCAGCTACTTCGGTTTCTTCCTTTATGAAATATGAAAGAGAGGAGATTGGTAGACTTACCGTTATCTTTCGGTTGTCCCTCGATCTAAATCCTCTCCCCTTTGTGTGTCCACAGCTACTTGCCTCCTCACTTTTGCACCCACAAGATCACAAGAGAACAGCTACCTGTGACAAGAGAACAGCTACATGCAACAAGAGAAGGACACAATACAAAGGCAAATATACATATTCATAAATGATTCAGGATTAGAAGTAAATCAAATACACTAATGCAAATCATACAATAAACACCAGCATATAGGAAAGAACCGAGAAGCTTTATTGATTGATAAACAAGGTTCAAGAAGAGATACAACCCATAGGATTCCAACCCAGCATCTCCTTCCTAGCAGAATGGAATTCCTTCTTCAGCCCCTTTCAAAGCATAAACACCCAATGATCCAACCACAAACCAACAGCAATTCTTTGCAATACAATCCAGCCCCCCTAGACCTCATGAGAGAGCTCTATATATAGGAGTTTTGGAGAAAGGATGAGTCAGCTTGAGGCTGGCATGAAGCTGACTAGTGTCCTCTCCCACTTCAGTTCTTGAGTCCACTTGGAGATCCTTACTTCCACTTGGAGATTTGGAACCTCTTACTCATCACCAGTCGAATTCCCTGATCCAAGTGTCATTTTGGAAGCTTCCTGGGCATTGACACCTTGAGGAATGAGTCTGCCACTTGTCCAAGTACGCTCAACACAGGTGGCCTTCTTTGCAGTTGACATTCAGTGCAGGTACACAATGGAGCACTTGACATTCAGCGCAAATGCTCAGTGGAGCAGTTGACATGATCCAGAAATTGCTTGTTTTTGAGTGTTTTTAGGTGGAGAACTTTTATAAACTGCTGTGGTTTGCTGGCCTTGTTCCTCTAGGGGTAGGAACAACATGTTTAGGGACTTTGGATCCCTTAATTATTGACATTTCATGCTCAGTGATGCAAGGCACAAAAATGTCTATAACAGTTGCCCCCTAAAGTATGAGGCCGTTTATCGCGTGAAATGCTTTATCCAGGGGAGTCCGAAGTTCATCCATTTACTGGGAGGAGACCTGTAATAAGATACAATACAATACATTATGATTCATTCTACTTTCATGATCTAGCTGAAGCGGGCATTCCCATGCTCAGCTTTATAAATACATTTTGGTACATAGAACAGACGATTGTCTGATGGTAGACTGATAGTTCTGGCGAAACTATCATCCTTTGAGAAGGATGATCATCTGCTGCAATGATGTACATGTCAAATGTCTTTATTTTCCTGAATATATTATCGCAGCCCGGATGGATGAAACTAGATTCGGGGTCTTCAAACTCGTTCGATCTTCACTCTAAGTACAAGTCGATCCATGTGAGAATTGCGCTGAAGTCGAACATGGAAAGACATCGCTTGATTACCGGTCAATGATGAAAACCGTTAACAAGCGTGAGAGGAATCACCGATAATGATAATGACCCTCAAGGTACTGCAGTACAATTCACGTGGTGTGAATAAAGGACTTGACGTCAAACACCACGCAAAATCTTCTGGTTGAAGGTCATTGATGTATACCTGTCGCCGGAAGTGAGAAACTTGCCATTGAGGCATGCAAGCTTCAAAGGACTGAAGGGGTTGTTCCTAGATCAACTTCTTGGATAATGAGCTGATGTCGACAAGAAGCGATCCGTCAAAGGAGGGCCTTAATGAATCCCACATCAGTGACACGGAACGGAGCTAATGATTTTAGTGGAGGTGAAAACAATCTGTGACATATGATTCAGGGTGGCGGTCATGAATGGATGAAGGATAATGTATGGCAGTGGATGGGACCTGGTTGACTCTTTCTGAACGACTTCTCTTGAACATATGGCGACACTGATGCGATGGATCGGTAGCATTACCCCAAGCATGGATGGTGTGGCAAAGACCATGGTGATGTGACCGGTGAATGAAACAACCCAACCCGATGTGATACGGAGGAAAAGTGTCATGTTCAAGAGCGACTTGCTACCATCAACGACTTCTCAAAATTTTCCCAATTTTCCCCAGTCATTGCTGACCAGTACCTCTTTATTTTTTTCAAGCTTGAGGAGGATAACATATGCTTGTTCTATAACTTGCCCTTCGGGCAAGCCCATCGCTATGTTTTAACGAGCCTAGCGATAGGGAAACTCGTTCTCGTCTAAAGACAAGTTTGTCGCTATTTAATGATTTTAACGAGTCTAACGACAAGGAAAACTCGGCCCTTTTCATTTTTAGAGAGTCTGAAAAGGTACATAAAGTCAACTCCAAAATTCCTTTTTCATCATCTAATCCCTTAAGTCTGAAAAAGTATAAAACAATACAGAAGGGATGAATTTTCGGTACTTTTAACGAGCCGAACAAAACAAGCACTCGATCTTTTTGTGCAATAATCCCTCAGGTCCAAAAAGATTAAAATCTAGAAGAGGGATAGCTCTTCCGGTCGTTTAATGAGCTGGAAGGCCAAAACTCGGCAATCTTTTCATATTTTACGAGTCAGTTGAAAAGAGCTTAAAGAAGACTCGTCTTTTGAGGAACGAGTGATGATCAGGGATAGCAGCTGATTCCAGGTACAGGTTGGAATTTTCCAATCACGGCAGTGTCACAAGGATGGCTAGGTGAAATCACTCTTCGCAGCTGTTCCTCAAAATGGGTAAACAATCATATGGAGGTAAACGATCGGCCAAATGAACGGTGGAGGTGATGGGCAAACACGACCAAGGTCTTTTTATGGTTGATCAGGTTACATACTTCAAGGGTTATTTACCGGGATAGGTTCATTTTTTAGTTAAAAATGAGCTTAAACATTGGAGGAAACTCTGCTCACTGCTTATATTTATTTTTTAACGAGCATGAAGACCGCGTTAAAACTGCTTGGATCTTGCGTTTATTTTTTAACGAGCATGAACTTTATGCTAAAACTGCTCGATTATATGGTCAAATTTTGATTTTTTACCATTGCTAGTTTTTCTCTTTTCAAGGATAGCACTGCATTTTCAATTGCTGCATCAAACTTAGTTAGAAATACATAATCATGAGATAAAAACCCTAATATTTTGCTTTGAACTACGTAAAAAGCCATTAAAAAGTGTTTTTACCTCTCATTTTACCATTTCATTTGCATTTGGTTTGTTGGAGCTTTGGAGGTGCCTCTTCCCCCTTGATTTTCACCAGCTGATTTCGGGAGATTCTGTGGACGATTCTCGGCGCCGTCTGGACCAGGTAGGAGCTAAACCTTAGCTCTTTCTTTTCATGGTTTCCTTTTCCTATTCTGTGCCTGTTTTCCAGCTTTTCTGAGCCTCAGGGGTTTTGCCAGGGCGCCCTCTGATCAGCGCAGGTTCTCCATTCGAAACCTGCGTTGAATGCCAAGCTGCCTTGAGGCAGCCTGACCTTCAACGCAGGTAGGACACTGCCTGCCTGCGTTGGGCTCAAAAAACTGAGTTTTCAACACATATTTTGATGAAATTTCGCCAGTTTCTCATCAAATTCAAGATCTTACTCATTCTCTTGTTTGTTTTGCAGGAACCTTTGAGAAAATGTCCCTTACATGGCGAGAACGAGAACATGAAGAAGAAGATATGATTGCTCTCCATGACCCAGTCACGGTGAACGCGCTGCGGAACTGTGGCTTGCTGAAGTTTTTCCGTATCTCTAGCATGAGAGCACAGATTACTTTGCTGCAGTACATGCTTGATGCTTGGGATCCTATTAACCAAGTATTCCAGATTAGGGGAAAAACCATCCCCTTGACCATAGTAGACATTTACTTCTTGACTGGGTTGTCAAGGCGGGGTGCCCCCATTTCTTTGTCAAGTTCGGCCCGGGGGAATGACTCCGTGAGAGACTACGTTCGCCAGTACTGCAGGGAAGGTTCCCAGCCGAGCAGAGACGGCAAGGTTGTTATCCGTGAGATCACTGATAGGTCTCTCAGGTCCATTCTGTATACTATTGGTAGGATGGCTGGTAGCGCATCTCTACATGTTGCCAACAGGTCTCATGTGCAGCACGCCTTGGAGTGTCTCCAACCGAAAGTATTCAACTGGTGTGATGCAGTACTTGTTCAGATGAAAAGTCAATTGACCAAGGTAAAGGACGGGAAGCTGAAGAACTTTGGATTTGGTTCTATTCTGACTGCCTTCGCCTTGGAGAAAATCCCACTGATGCAGCCTCAGTATATTATACTCGACTTGCCTTCTCCGACCGAGCCACGCATGCAGAGGTGGGTTGATCACATGTCTAGGCATGCTGGTCAACCTCAGATTACTTTCACTGATGCCTTCTTCAGGTGGTTCGAGCGCCAGGAGATGGTCTTTTCCGAGTATCCATATGTGGGTATGGATTTCCGAGGTGATCCGGATTTGGTGCTACCGGATGGCGAACAGTGGGGCGCTATTGGTAAAATCTTTGACCATATCACTGTTTACTGTTTTTATTCATAATGTTGCTGTGCTTTATTCTGTCAAGACTTTTAATCAAACTCTTGGGTGCATGCAGATGTTGGTCCTGTTCGTCCAGCAGTTCGTCCGAGACCGCCAGTTGCTGCCCCGGCAGTGGAGCCTGCTAGGAGAGTTATCCTTCGCGACCTTGACGACACTGAGACCCTTACAGCTGTGCAGGAGCAGGTTGAGAGCCTTACTCTCAGTATTCCGGATGTACGGATCGATGAGTTACCTTTACAGTTGCAGCGGCATACTACTGGTGTGCCTAGACGATGGACTCGTCTCTTGCGCATGATTGCACAGGCCGTGACGTGCTATCATGAGCACCACTAGGCTAGGGTGCCCCCTAGCACTTTTGAGTTTTTGGGTCATATGACCAATTTTTGTCTTGGTTACAGAACATTATGTATAAACGATAAACAGCTTTTATATATATTTTGATTTTCGAGGTTTATTCTGGTTGATTTACGTGATCCACTTGCATAACACTGATGCATTTCTTTTTATAAATGTTGTAAATGCCTATCTAATACATAGTTTGCTAATGAATCGTTTGCTAATGAATCGGTTAATGTGTTTAAGTTCCTGGAAATATGCTGGTATTGAATTGAATCAAACTGTCTTTCCAAAATCTTAACCCTTAGAAACATTTGATAAATAGCTGGATTGCGGATCGAATATATACCATTGAATTGTAGTATCACAAGTTGTGAGTCTAGCCTGACGATTAGTCGGCGTATACCATGGGCGATGGTATCAGAGAGGAGTTCTATCAACGCGCTATACTCAGCGATGTTATTCGTTGATTTCCCAATACACACACCTCTGAAACTCACTAACTCGCCGCTTGGATCAAAAATGGCCCAGGCTGCGGAGGATAGATTCCGCGAACTACGACTCGCTCCGTCGGCATATCCCACATATGTGTCAGAAAAGTTCGACATCTGCAACAAATGAAAAAGGTGGATTACTCGACCGAAACAAACACTTTAGCGAAAACAAAATACAACAAAAGCACTCAGGTTACTACTTAGGCATAGTAACGCTTGAGGTACAACCCGTTGCGGGGTTGCGCCAGTGGTATTCCATCATAATCCATTAACTCGTAGGCTCCTTTTCCTAACACCTGTTTAACAATATAGGGACCCATCCATAAAGAATTAAATTTTCCTGCTCCCAATTTGTCGGATTCTTGGTCGTAAAGCAAGACCAAGTCACCTTCAGAGAAGACACGGGGTTTGACATTTTTGTCGAACTGTGCCTTGACTCATTTCTTATGGGCTTCGTTAGCCAGAGCGGCATCACGATGGGTTTCATCCAACTGGATTAATTCCAAGAAACGGGCCTCTTCTTCTGAAGTTCCGGGGAGGAGGTCAATTGCGAGTTTAAGAGACGAAATTTCACACTGGATTGGTAAGACTGCCTCCAGGCCATACACCAGTTGAAACGGTGTGAACCCAGTGGCATTTTTTACCGATGTTCGGTAAGCCCACAAGGCTGAGTACAGGATTAGGTGCCATCTTCTTTTGTGAACCCCGATCATCCTTTGCAACATACGCTTCAGGACCTTGTTGATTGCTTCAACTTGTCCGTTGGCTTGCGGGTAATACGGGGTAGAGTTGTCGTGAGATAGCCCTAGCTTGGCAGCTAATTCAACCATCATGTGATTGCGAAAATGCGATCCATGATCTGTAACTATAGCCTGTGGTACGCCGAACCTGGCGACTACATGATTGAAAAAGAAAAGGGCAGTTGTTTCACCAGTGTTATCCAATGTAGGCATCGCCTCGGCCCATTTGGTAAAATAGTCAACGACGACTATAATATACCCATGCCCCCCGGTCGAGGTGGGGTTACATTGCATGAAATCGATGCCCCATTTGGCGAAAGGCCCAACAACAACTATTGGTTGTAAAGGTGTGGGTGGTCTTCTGGTTTTGCTATCAAAAATCTGACATGCATGGCAACTTCTGACTGCGATTATGCAATCTTTGAACATGGTTGGCCAGAAATATCCTGCTCGTAAGATTTTTTGTGCTGTTGCATATCCAGATTGATGCCCCCCACACGCGCCTGAATGACACTCATTCAGGGCTTTTTCGGCCTCCTCATGGGTAAGGCACCTCCTCAGAATTGTATCGATACCACGACGGTAAAGCGTATCACCGACGATCATGTAGTCTTTAGCTTGGTATCGTATACGTTTCTGTTCAGAGTGAGAGGTGTTAGGCCTGAACTTTTGGGTTTGGAGATAAACTATGATATCTCCATACCACTCATTGCTTGTAGATATCAGAAACAAATTTTCATCCACGATTGACTCTTCCGATGTTTCATCGTTGGATGACGATGGGAGATCGCACAATAATTCCGTGAAAACTAGAGCTTTCTTTGATTTGGATTTTACAAATTCCAGATCAAACTCTTGAAGGATTGCTATCCATTTTGAATATTTTCCCCCCAGCAACTGTCGCGACAGTATATACGTCATGGGGTTGCAATCTGATAAAATGGTAGTTTTCTGAAAGAGGACATAATGTCGAAACCTTTGAATCGCTTGAACAGCTGCAAGCGCTAGTTTTTCAACATAGGAATATTTACTCTCTGTATCATTTAAGTTTTTACTTAAATAATATATAGGATGTTCAATTCCATCGACTTCTTGTACTAAAACCATCGCAATGGTCGTATCCGCTGCAGCCAGATACAGGTTAAAATCTCTTTGATAGTCCGGGGCATACATTAATGATGCTTTTACTAGAGAATCTTTCAGAGCATCAAAGGAAGCTTGAGCAACCTGATCCCAGACAAAAGGTACATCCTTTTTCAAAAGACGAGTGTAACCTTTAGCAAGTTCTGCGTAATTTGGAATGAACCTCCTCAGAAAGTTTGCTTTCCCTTGGAGTTTCTGAATCTGAAGCACATTTGAAGGTGGAGGCAAATTAATGATTGCCTGAACCTTGCAAGGGTCGAGACGAATCCCATCCTTAGAGACTACAAAGCCAAGTAAATGACCAGAACCGACGCAAAACACACATTTGTGTGGATTGAGTCTTATCTTGTAGTGTCGGCAACGTAGAAATATCGCTCTTAAATGCTGCGGATGATCAGTCCGCTTTCGCGAATGAGCCGGAAGGTCGTCGAGATATGGTTGAACGATGTTCTTGATGTCATGGAAGGCATAATTCATTGCCCTCTGAAACGTCGCCCCTGCGTTCTTCAAACCAAAGGGTAATTTTTGATAAGCGAATGTGCCCCACGGACAAATAAATGCAGTCTTTGACTGGTCCTGTGGGCGGATATTTATTTGATTATACCCGGAAAATCCATCCATAAATGAAAAGATTTCACATCCGGCGCATTCATCAATTATCTGGTCGATGAAGGGTGTAGGGTAGTTGTCCTTTGGACAAGCTTGGTTTACATCCCTATAGTCGACACACACTCTTATTGTCCCTTGTTTCTTCATAACAGGGACAATATTCGATACCCAATCGGTTAGAGGAACCGGGTAGATGAAACCAGCATGGAGAAGTTTCTCAACTTCTACCTTAATGGCAGCGGCTTTCTTAGGGTGCACCTGTCGAAGCCGTTGTCTTACTGGTTTGACATCAGGATACATTTTAATCTCATGTTCAACAATACTCGAGTCAATGCCGGGCATTTCATCATATGACCAAGCAAAGACATCTCTGAACTCGCGAAAAAGAGCGTTATATATTTCCAGTTCTGAAGGGGAACAACTTTTGCCGACATAAATATTCTCTACAATATCCGTTTTAGTCGAGATATTTATGGCTATAGTCTCTTCAATATTGGATAAGTTTCGCTCGGAATCCACCGTATTTACAGTATTTGTTAGGAATTCAAAAACTGAAGGGTGGTAAAGGTCGTTTCGAGTATCTTCTTCACACTCCGGAAGAAGGGAACGATGGTGGTGATCATTCCATGGTGCCCCCTCAATCAACATTGATTGTAAGATTCCTTCGTCAGTCCCATGCACTTTCGACCAAGGATCTAATGGGGTACCATATTCTCCAGACCTATCTACCCAAACGCTTGACGAGCGTTGATTTGGGTTCGCCTCCCATGCCCGAAACATTGATTGCTACAATATTTCTATAGGGCTCGGTGGCAAAACCATCGCATGATCCATGACGACTCTGTCTTCTACGACCTTCAAGGAAGATATCATGTTGCATGTTGCTACAAACGGTATATTTCCTATGTGGATAGGAGGTGGCAGCGCGAAAGTTCCCATCATTGTGGGGTCTTTCAACAGGCCTACTCCGATATCTTGAATTGAATGGTCGCTCCCATGGATCATGGGAATGCTTCCTGTAACTTGTGAACCATTAGGGAGGAAGTTCTGTTGGTTGACGACCGTAATCCCTCCTTCAAACGAGAATGCGATCTTCCTAAAATAAGTCGACACTACAGCTGCCATGGCATATATCCATGGTCTTCCCAGTAGGATGTTATAGTCAAGATTGCCATCAATGACTTTGTTAGCTACCTATACCAATAGGTTTCATATTTCATGATTGGCAAAGAAAGGTCCAAATATGCTCTGCTTTGATGATGCAAAGATCCCATATTTCCATGAGGAGACAAGGTGTGTATATAGCTTGATCTGGACACAATTTTGATGGATGGTCCAACAGCCTAATCTGGATCATGCCATGTTTTAAATTTTTCAGTTGTAGAATAGAGGAAGAAGTCTGTCCAAACTTTTTAATCTTGGCAGACAAGTAGCTTAGGTAGAGAAGTAAGGCTCCCAACTGCTTAATCTGGGACCTTGGAAGAAATAAGGGTAGCATTAGATAGAAAATCAAAAGGAAAAAGCCAGAGAAAAGAAAAGGCAAATAAGGGTCTGCAAGTCCAAGTGCACCCTCCAAGAAGAAACAAAAAATGCTAGGCAAATAGATGGGTAGGCAGATGGGGTTGCAGAAG
Organism: Pinus tabuliformis; assembly: GCA_031772625.1. NCBI lineage: Eukaryota > Viridiplantae > Streptophyta > Pinopsida > Pinales > Pinaceae > Pinus > Pinus tabuliformis. The sequence goes on from CM062809.1 coordinate 1,295,477,277, forward strand.
TGTCATTCCTTACAATTGAAGGTGTGCTAACCTATTTTCACAAAGCAAAATCAATGGATTAAGAAGGTCTTCTTCTCTATCAGGTTGCAGCAAAGCAAAGAAGCATGTCTAACTTCCCAATTTTCCCCTTTTCCATTCATTACTAACATCCCCTCATCAGTTGAGATTCATGGAAGAATTGGTGGTCTTATGCTGGTTCTTATGCTTTTAAAAGCCACATTTCCTGTGTAAAAATCTTTTCATTTTGATCTACTCCCTAAGCTAAGTGTTTTTCAAATAAACTTAGTGATTTCACCCCTCATTCACCTTTTCCACCCATATTAACCCCTAACTTCTACTATCTAAATCCCCTATGTTACCCTTTCCCTACTATTATAACACCATGGTGTATAAACCCCAAGCATTGTATAAATATCCCTCCCCTTGGCATTATAGCCATATGTTCTCTGTCAGGGATCAAATTGACAGCTGGTCAGTTTGAGAACCCTAAGCCTTACCCCCTTCCCCCTTTTGAATCCATTTGACCCATTAAAACCTTCATTTGCTAAGAAAAACCTTATGAAAAACCCCTTTTACCCATAACCCGCTTCATTTACAAAAAGCACACAAATACCCACTTTTTCCAACTTATCCAAAGTATGGGCGTGATATTATTTCCATTTGAAAATACAAAGAAAACCATATAATTCCGCCGAAACCAAAAGTCCCGTTGGGCACGCCTTTCAAAAGAAAATAATATTCTATTACTTCCCCGCTGCCGTATCATTCGCACTATTCAGCGACCCGTCGACCTTCCGATCGGGCGCCTTTGATCGGACGGCCAATACGCATATCGGGTTGAGCCCGACGTCCGAAAATTAGCACCCGAGAAACTATCAGAGGGTGACGTCAGGCCTCTGCCACACGTCGCCCTCACAATTTCTCGGGTCGCCCTCTGACAAAACCGCGGCCGTATCTGAGGCGGTCCGAGAAAAACCATTACCGCTTATGATTTACCGCCGGTTCTGCTATGCCTCCGTCATCACCACGTCAGACCCACATCAGTGCCACCCCGCCGTCGCGTCAGCACTCTTGTCCGCCCTTGCACTGATATTTCTGCCACCGCATTGTCCCCGTGGACCAATCACAGCTCGCCACATCACCCGGTGACGTCATGCTGACGTCATCCGACCTTGACCCCACCTGATGACGTCATGCTGACGTCATCCCAGAAACGCGCCAATATGCCAAAAATCCATATTTTAGCCGAAAATTCGTGTTTTTCCCACTTTTCGCCAAAGCAACTATTGTTATTCCTGCATGCATTTTATGACCAAATCAGCGCCAACCTGCACAACTCGACTCTGAAACAGTGGGCGCCTCCGTCGTACCTGCATTTACAATTGTTATCGGCAATTCGTAAGGTATTTCTCAAAATTGTTCCCTGCACCTGGTTTTATCCATATTTTTACGAGCAATCTGTTCAAGAGAGTGTAAAGCACTGAATTCACCATCAAGCATCCAGTGACCTGTACCCATTTCCAATTGGCGAGGCAATAAACTTTCTACCAAGCCTGCATTTGACAAAATTGACCTGAATTCACAGGTAGTTCGCGTAGTCGTGAACTAGAAACCTCAGTTACATAAATTCACCAAAGAAACACTCTTGTCAGTCCTACTACTGTTTTAATCAGTCCTATAAACGGTATTTCAATTGCTGTTTTCTCAATTCGCCCTCTGTTCCATACAATTCACATTTACATTGTAAAGAAACTCCTTTGCGTTGTTCTGCTCACTCAAAACAGTCTACATTCAATTCAGAAGCCTCACTAGCCATGGAAACACCAATAGCCCTGAATATTCAGCCTTTGAATGCCCCTCAAAGGGAGTTAGAATGGAAAGCCCTGGGAGATTTAGATTATCAGATGATGGACTCCTTCCCAATGAAATCTAAATTCAATATTCACATGCTAAATGAGTTGAAAGCCCAACACCTTAGTGGAGCTGATATATTAGGGATTTGGGACTCAAATTTGCCCATTTATAACCTCCCTCAAGTCAATGCCTTTCCAGACTTGGTCCATAGGTGCCAGGAGTGCTACGATCCATGCCAAAGAGCTGTTCTCAGTCCTACAGGCTCAGTGTTGTTCCATATCACCCCAGAAGCCACAAATGAGATGCTGTGTTTTCACACTGCAAGACCATTGGCCCCTCTCTCCATGATAGACTTGGTCAAGAAGGGGAGTAACTTGTCAAGTGCCCAGATCACCAAAATCAATCAATTATTTATACAGCCAAGCTCTGAAACTATAAGAACTCCTCCTATTAGATATCCTTATTTGAATGACTTGGGCAGAATGCTAGTGGATTTGATCAGCTATGTCGTGGGGTACAGGGGAGTTAAAGATGTTGATAACACCATCATGGCAATGCTGTCCATATTCTCTCCTGGGAAGCCTCCAACTATACACTATGACTATGCCACATATATTGCAGAAAAGATTCATGAACAGCTATTGAATCTACAAAGGGAAAGGGTGTTCAGATACACATCCTACATTTACCATCTGTTCTTATTCTATCAACCAGACAGTTTCTCCGTTCCCCTCTGGAAACTTAATGTACAGGGGAATCCAAGGTCAGTTGTGTTTTGGTCTTCAGTGTTTCACTATGCTTCTGAATCACCATACACATACTGTGAATTCATAGACCTGTTCATTCACCCAGCTATGACATTGTTGTATGGTGTGCCTCCACCAAGGTTGACTGATGACATGCAAAGAATTCTCCATCTCTCCAAGGCCTACAGCATTGGTGATTGGTATTTTTACCAACACCACACAGTAATCAGAATATATGGCTGTGAATTGGACCCTTATAGGCTGCCAAGGTATGTCCCTATGAGACTTTTTGCCCTAGAATATTTCAGGCAGTTTGGAAATGCAGACTGCTTCCATTTCCAAAGTAAGAATAAGACGGTGCAGCTGAAGGTAAGGAACCAACTAGGCCCTTTTCTATACAACAAAAGAGAGGAGGGATGGAAGGAGGCAGATATGATCCTAGAGGGCCTTAAATTGCAAACCAGTTTCAAATGGACACCTTATGACCCTAATCATTTTATTTCCCTCAGAAGGATAAAATACAAATTGGGTAACTATGCACATGTAAGGCTGCCTCATATTGAAAAGTATGCCAATTCTTTGAGCTGGAAAGAGGGCACTCTAGAAGAGCCAATTACTAGAGAACAGATGCTAGAAAGAGAGGCTAGGAATACTCGAAAAGAGGCTGACTTGGAAACTTGTGGACAGGTTTCCTTCTCATATCAAAGGCAACTTGGAGAAGCTGCCTCATCTTCAACCACACATCAGCAAGCTGCCATGGACACTCAACAAACATCCAGCAAAGGCAAAGAAAAACAGGTGGAACAGGAGCAAACACCTCCCATGACTGAAGAGTGAACAGAAAAAGAAGTGGAACAGCAAGAAGGATTGCAGCAGCAGGAAGTACATCAACAACAACAGCAACAAGAAGAAGAACAAAGACAGGAGTAGCCTGTACAGCAAGAGCAGACAATGGAAACCCCAAGATCCACTGAGCAACAACCACAACAAACTGTGCCTCCAAGGCAACAAACATCAGCTGAAGCATCCATCCTCCAAACTCCACAAAAGGAGGATATAAGCAGAAAAAGAGACAGAGAGACTCCCCTTACATCATCCATAAATCAGGGAGAGAAAAGACAGAGAATGAATCCTCTCTCTGAGGAGGAAATGCCAATGGGGCAGACTTTGGGCATGGGCCCACCTAGCAGGGAAGCATCCGCAAGTTCCTTTCAACAGGAACAGGACAGAACAGTGGGAGGAGAAGTCAGCTCCTCAAGCCAGCAGAGAGAAGGTGAACTGGGCATTAAACAACAGTTCATTGACATAAAGAGGAGAAGTGAGCCAATAAAGATACAACTATACAATCATTTGTTGAAGATGGCTCCTACTAACCAGCAAAGACTTATGTCTGCCTATGATGTAAATGAGGGCAAGATGATCATGAGTCACTTCATGCCCACTACACTACAACCACAGTCCCCATCAGATTACTTGAGGACCAATCTGGAAGTCCTTGCCAAGGACATCCACCCAATGGACAAAATAGAATTGCATAAGCAAACGGGTGAGATGGTGTATGCATCCTTGGCAGACAAGACCTTGGATAACTACAGGCTAGTAAATAGCCTAAATAATACAGCTGCCCAACTTGAGTTGGAGAGAGCATCCTCTCAAGCGAAGGACAACAGAATAAGGTCCTTAGAAGATATAATTATAGAGATTGGGCATGATCCCAAAGATATCAAGGGCATACAAGAAATATTGAAGTTGAGGGATGCAGACATGGCAGCTTTGAGGAGAAAGATCAAAATTCCGGCCACCATTCACCCTCAAACAGATGAAGTTGCCCAGCAGAGGCATGATGAAGATGCCACAACTTTGCTGGTGTCTCTATATAAGCAGCTAATCCAGACTCAAGAAAAGCTGGGAGAATCAGAGGCTGCACAGGTAGCACTACAGGCAGCTTTGAAACAAAAAGAAGAAGGTCAGACCTCCCAGCCTCCTCCTGAAATAATAAACCTTGAGGAAACTGCTCCAACTACTGCCCCTCCCATGCAGCAAACAGAACAAGCAGCACCTTCTACCTCAGCACCAGCACCAACAACAGAGCAGGCCCAAAGCCTGGACATGCAAAAGTTGAGAAATGAGATTCAGGCCTTGGAAGCACAGATGACAGAATTGAATGAGGCCAGGGAGAAATTAGCCAAGGTAAATGAAAGATATGACAAATCCAAGCAGACCGTGGCAGAAAAGGGTAGGGAAATAAAAGCCCTTAAAGACAGGATTAAAGAGCTGGAAAAGGAACTCACATTGGACAAAGTGACAGCTGAGCTCAAGACAGTGCTGTGGGCCAACATTGGCCAGTCCATCACTGACCAATGGCAGTATATTGAGACAATCCATGAGCAGATTGAGCTCATAGCAAAAGCACAGAAGGAAATCCAGAGATCAAGGGCAGCTCTAGGCAATATGCCTGAGGTTGCCAACAGAATGATCAATGTGCTTAACCACAGAACGAGTGCTCAGTTAGCTACTATGGGAATCTCCAACAGAACTGAGACCATCCAGCTAATCAAGAGGGTCCTAACACTGAAAAGCCTAGTGCAGACACTAGAGAGAAGGACCCAGGATATGCAGACCGAGGTAAATAGATTCATGGAAAAATTTGTGGCTTTGCAAAACAGAGGTCTCCCAAGCTTGCTGAATAACGCAGGAAGACTTCTTTCCCATGAAAACTATGCCAAGAGGGTGAACATTTTTGCCACAAATCAGATCACAGAGAAGGCCAGCACCTCAGAGGAAACAGGGCCAGCTACAGGGCAAAGTCTCTACAACAGAGTGGAGAATCTATTCTTTATAATGAATGAAATTACACACCTGTTTGAAGTGCCTCCTAACTTCTATAAATACACAGAGGCAGATGAGACTATGGATGCAATGCTTAGGCATCAACTGCCCACACAGGAATGGTGGACAAAGGCAATACAGATGATCCTATAGACCAAGAAGCCATTCTTCAAGTTTTTCATCAAAAAATACAAATTGGCATGCACAGGAAAACTTAGTAAAATCAGCATGCATGAAAAGATAAAAGCTGAGCCAACTCAGCAGAACTTTCGGCCAGCAAGTCAAGATGGACAACTACAGGTGACAGGGCCGAAAAGTTACAGCAGAGCAGCCACATCAGCGCATTTTCCAGCATTTAAAGTAGAGCATTCCAACCGACTTGGTGGCCTCCGAAGGCCAAAATATCTTCTGATTGATAGAAATGAGCATTGATGTTGTATTAAAAGCAGCAATAACTTCTTATCTGCTGTTCTGTACAAAGTTGGTGAAACATTTATTTCTCAGATGACTCAACGCCTTAGATATTTTGTATTACCGTTTGTATATATTTGCCCCTCGCATAATCTTGCAGGGGTTGTTGTTGATTTCTCTTCAAGAGTTTCTTATGCTGTAAGTTTCCAGACTGTTAATACAAAGGCTGATGGAATTTCCAAAGCACTGTGTTCCCTGAGTTTTGTGGAGTGTTGCTGAATGTTACAGGATTCCTGCGTATTATCAATGGCACAATAAGTCCTCTATAAACTTTCGTTATGTGTTTTTGTTACCTTTTCATGGCTCATTCATGCTTCCATTTTCTATAGTTTAATAGCAGAGAAAAAGAATAGTTTTCAGGATTTATTCACAGGATACCCTGAACTCAATCTATGCTGTTATGAATGTTTTCTTCAGTTATAGACATAAGGTGTAATTCTTAAATGCTGCACTTTCAAACTATAGCTTTCTCAGTGATCGTTGTTTTAGGAATTCGAGTTTGCTCCTATACAACATATCCCTTTCTTACATCTCAACTTAGTGGAGAATTCTTAATTGCTTTTCACTGGTTGAACACACCTCATAATCACAATTTCAGAACTGTTCCTTGAGATATTTAAATGGCCTTGCAATATCAACACACCTACACAATACTCTAGACAACATTTAGCTACAGACTCCATTGCCCAATGGACTAATACTCTTTAAAACTTGCACCTTTGATACAGAAGACATCCCTCAACCAAAACATAAAACAGAACCCTGAGCATAATAGCTAGCCTAAAAACACTATCAAAACCAGAGACATACCATAAAGAGAGAGCCCCCTCTGATTGTAGTTTGGCTAGAAACTGCAATCCAAAGATTGGTTAGTGGTTACCCCGACCGTATTCCCTTGGGAGTCATAGGGAACAACCTGGGTGATAACATAATTGGCGACTCCGCTGGGGAACAAGATTACTTTTCAAACCGTTGTCTATCCATAGACAGTGGTTCTAAATAGGTTTAATCAGTGCCTTAAACAATCCTAAAATATCTCAGAAAATACCAAAAACAAATTCAGAAGCTGGCTCCTAAGAGAGAAAACAGGCACACTAGGTCAAACCCTGACCCAAATCCACTAGCTGTGTTTGAGAATCCTAATATAATCCCTAGAATCATTAGGAAGTAGCAAAGGCAGGAAAATCCTACTGATTTGACTCCTGAGCCAGTTCCAACCCCAATCAAGGTTCTATTTAGGTCTACCCCTGTCTCCCCAAGTTCACCATATACGTCTCAAAGCCCTCCTTTCACATCTTCACCCACTGCACATATCCCCTTGAACAACACTCTAGGTGCTGCTACACCTGTTACCCCTGTGGTACACACCGTTCCTTTTATCCCAGTTGCTCCTGTAAATCCCCCAAACCTTGTGAATATGGCTAACAGATATGCACCCTTGCAGTTACCAGCTAATGCTGCAGCTCTACCCCAAGATTACCAAACTAAAATCTCATATTTTGATTCCACTGGCCATTTTACAGCTATTCATCATGCCAAAAGGATGCAAGACCATTTTGAGACCTATGAAATAGATGATGACAGTGTGAGAATGAGGATGTTTGTTCAAAGTCTGACTGGAGATATAAGAACTTGGTTTAGATCCCTGAATGTAAATTCTATCATAACTCCTGATGAGCTTTATCAAGCCTTTACTAACAGATGGGAGAAAAAGAAAGATCCTCTGCACATACTTGGTGAATATGACACTATCAAAAGAGGTCCCCAAGAGACTGTTTTGGAGTATTGTGCAAGATTCAACAATGTTTATAACGCAATCCCACAAAATTTGAGACCTCCCCCGGATTTGGCCTTATACAAATTTCCTGATGGTTTTGACCCTGACATGGCGTATCAATTGAAGGAAAGAGCCCCTGAAACCCTTGAAGAGGCTCAAAAAGTTGCTGTCACAGTAGAGGCTAACCTGATTGCCAAAAGAAACAGGGCAAGATTGGAAAAAAGAACCACTTTTAAAGATGAACCCTCAGCTTTTGATCAAAAACTGGATGCAATACTCACTGGTATGAAGAGACTGGGTGATAGAGTGGAGTCTGTTGAGAGAAAGTCATCATGGGAAGCACCACAAAACAACCCTCCTAGGAATCCAAATTTTAGGAGAACTCAAAACCCAAATGTTGGCAAGGCCAGTGCTGACCAAGACATAAGACCCCCTTTCCAAGAAAACTATGCTGAAACTTCCACATCAAGTGAACCCAATGAAGATTCTCAGATTAATTTAATGGGTCTAGATGGTGAAAGTCAAGTCTTTTTGACACAAGAAGACCATGAGGATGAGGTAATCAAGCTATTCCCAATCAAATCAGGTGAGTCATTTGACTTCAAACAAGGCTATGATACAACTGTTTATGAAGTCCATAAGCAATACAAGCTAAGGAGCAAAACTGTAAATGTAGCACAGCCTGAAAAGATAAAAGATAATCAGCAGCCCAAAAGAGCCATAGTTACAGAGCCAAATGACCCAACAGATTCACTTGCAAAAGAAGTAACCATTGAAGAAATCACTGATCCAGATCCTTCAAAACAGCAGCCCATGGCTGCATCATCCTTGCACCCTAACCCAAGTGTCACTCCTCAAGAGATGAGCAAGAAAGGCAAGCCTCAAAATTAGGATAAGAATCAAGAAGATGAGTTAGTGAACAAGGAAAGAAATGTCATCCACAGCCAAAAGACCCAATCCGAAAAACCTTTTGACCTAGAAACTGAAATTAGTAAATTGAAGATAGCAATTCCTCTTTCAGAATTGGCCAAACACAACATTTACAAACAACAAATCAGGAAATCCCTCCAACTTACTAGCAACAAAGATGATGTTAATGTGTTGGATGATACCCCAGAGCTACTTTTTGGCCCTGAGGTGGATGGAAAGACAGCAGGTGTAGGCATTCTACCTTTCTATGTCAGCCTGCATGTGCATGACAAGATATTACACAATGCAATGTTCGACTCGGGTGCCTCTCACAACCTGATGCCCAAATCAGTCATGGAAAGACTAAACCTGGATATTACAAGACCGTACAAGGACTTGTTCTCCTTTGATTCCAGCCAAGTCAAGTGCTTAGGCCTAATAAAAGATCTATGTGTGTCTCTTGTTCAGTACCCAAACAAAACAATTTTAATGGATGTGGTAGTTGCTGACATCCCACCCAAATATGGGATGCTGTTATCAAGGTCATGGGGGGCTAAACTTCAAGGTTCCCTGCAGTTAGATATGTCATATGCCACCATCACTATTTTTGGGCAACCAAAGAGATTGTACAGAGAAACATTAATGAAATACATGGTCAGCAGTGAAGAAAAGCCTCAAAACTTTCCCATATATGTTGTCCATTCAGACATAGACTCATACATTCTCTTCAATGATAATACAACTCTCTCAGATAATGAGGGTGAACCCAAGAGACTCATACCAGGGGAAAACACTAACGAGCAAACTGCTACCCAAGAAACAATGATTAAGCAAACATTAAACACAGCTGCTGCTCAACAAAGCGAACAGGTTCCATCAAATGAGGAGACTGCCCTAGAAAACAAACATGATGGCAAACCAGAACTTCAACTTACAATTCCAGCACACAAGGAGGTCATTAAGTTCTCCCTGGAACAAGAGATCCTATGGTTCCTTGAATTTGATGGGTCAGTCAACAAATTAGGGGCAGGAGCTGGAGTTTGGATACACAATAAACAAGACAGTCATGCAGAAGGCCGAGCCTACAGACTGAATTTCAAGTGTACTAATAATATGGCAGAATATGAAGTTCTTTTACTAGGCCTCAAGCTAGTAAAGTTCTTACAAGCCACAAAAGTCTCAACTATGGGGGATTCGGATTTAGTCATCCAACAAGTGAAGGGAAATTTTGTCACCAATGACAAGAGATTGAGGTCTTATAGGTCTGCTGTGGCTGAAATACTAAGCTTCTTCTCTGAATTCCAAATCACCAAAATTTCTAGGACCCATAATCTTCATGCTCATAGTTTAGCCACATTTGCAAGTACCTGCAAGCTGCCTTTTGAGTCCCATCATTGCTTTACAGCTGAGGTAAAATACAGACCTTCTATCCCAAACAATGTCAAAGACTGGCAGGTATTTGAAGATGATGCACAAATAAACAACTTCTTGACCTTGCAACAAGAGTTTGCAGGACTAAATGTTGACACTGAAAGAGCAAGTCAATCACAAATACAGTTTGAACAGATTAAACACCCAATATCACCCAAAACAGCAAAACAAATGCTAAATCCAACTATTTTCAACAAGGAGAACATACAACAAATTCAACAAACCAATCATGAGGAAGCAGCTATTGTAGAGGCTGAAATCATAGAGTTGAAAGACAATTTTCTCCCAATAGGCCTAACTCCATTAGAAGACATCTTTGACTCAAATGATATCCCTAGAAAACCAAAAATGCAGCCCCTAAATACAGCCATTGAAGAATGCAACATTGCCACTGTTGATAAGCCCAAGATAATAAAGCTATCTGCATCTCTGCCTCCTGACCAAAAACCCAAATACATTGACCTTTTCAAAGAATTTCAGGATGTCTTTGCATGGGGTTATGAAGATTTAAAATCCTATGACACCTCTGTTATCCAGCATACTATCCCTCTCAAGCCTAATCAGAAGCCATTTAAACAAAAATTGAGAAGGATCAACCCCATGCTCCTCCCTTCAATTGAAAAGGAATTGCAAAAAATGTATAAAGCAGGCATCATAGCACCAATCAGGTTTTCTGATTGGATTTCAAATTTGGTCCCTACAAGAAAGAAAACTGGTGAAATAAGGCTTTGTGTGGATCTTAGGAACTTGAATCAAGTATCCCTCAAGGACAATTATCCCTTACCCAAGATGGATCACATCCTCCAAAGAGTAGTAGGTGCCTCAAGGATCTCACTACTTGATGGATTCTCAGGCTTTAATCAAATCCTGGTACACCCTGATGATCAAGACAAAACTGCATTTACAACCCCATGGGGAACTTTCGGATATGTGAAAATGCCTTTTGGATTGAAAAATGCAGGGGCAACATTTCAAAGAGCAATGGATATTGCTTTTGCCAAAGAGATTCATGACTTCCTTGTCATTTATTTGGATGACCTCACACCCTTCTCAAAATCTGACCAAGAACATTTGAAACACTTGAGGCAAATTTTCTTAACATGCAGGAAATATGGAATTTCCTTAAATCCTAAGAAGTCTCTGTTTGGTTTGGAAGAAGGCAAGCTGTTAGGACATATCATTTCAAAGGATGGCATAAGAATTGACCCAGATAGGATACAAGCTATCTTACAAATGCCCCACCCAAGAAATATCAAAGAATTGCAAGCATTCTTGGGAAAGATCAACTTCTTGAGAAGGTTTATTCCAAACCTAGCAGAACTGATCAGATTACTGAATAATATGCTAAAGAAGGATTCAAAAGTGAAATGGACAGTTGAAGCCAATCAAGCCTTTGAAGGAATAAAATTGGCCCTTACCCAAACCCCAGTCCTAACAAATCCTCAATTTGACAGGGAATTTATCATATTTTCTTTTGCTTCCCAACACACAATTGCTGCTGTCTTGTTACAGAAAGATGATCAAGGAAATGAGAAACCCATTGCTTTCTTTAGTAGAGCTCTTAGAGATGCTCCCCTAAAATACCAAATCATGGAGAAACAAGCTTATGCTTTGGTCAAGGCCATCAAAGACTTTAGGATTTACATCCTCTATTCACATGTTATAGCTTATGTACCAAGTCCCATTGTCAAAGCCATTCTCACCCAAGAGAATTTAGAGGGCAGAAGAGGAAAGTGGATTGCCAACATTTTGGAATTTGACATTGAGATAAAACCAACAAAACTAATAAAAGGGCAAGGTTTGGCCAAACTAATGACAGAAGCAAACTTCCAAGCCTTAGATATCAACCAGCTGGACAGTGAACTGGAGCTGGCGACTCCAAAGATCAATGTAGCCTTTGAACAATCCCCTTGGTATTCTGATATCTGTTACGTGTTACAAAACCTGTGTGCTCCACCAGGATTGTCCAGAACTAAGTGTAGATTCCTAAAAATGAAAGCTTCAAAATTTTGTGTTATGGATGGCAATTTGCTTTGGAAACACCATGAGGGAATACTACTAAACTGCTTGATTGAAAATGAAACTAACAATATCATGAAAGAATTTCATGCAGGTGACTGTGGTGGACACTTGTATTGGAAGTCCACTGTGGATAAAATACTGAGGGCTGGTTACTATTGGCCTACCCTGTTCTCTGATGTTAAAAAGTTTACTACATCATGTCATAAATGTCAAGTGTTTGAGGGAAAGAGAAAGTTATTACCACTTCCCTTAAGGCCTATTGCAACAGAGAGACCTTTTCAACAATGGGGCTTCGATTTCATTGGGGAAATTCATCCCTCATCCTCCGGCCAACACAGATGGATTCTAACAGCTACAGACTATTTCACTAAGTGGATTGAAGCTGCTCCATGCAGACAAGCAAATGATTCAATAATCATTCAGTTTTTGGAGAATAACATATTGGCTAGATTTGGCTGCCCTGACAAAATAATAACAGATAATGCTGCTGCTTTCAGATCTAAGAAGATGGTAAATTTCTGCCACAAGTTTCACATTACCTTGGGCCATTAAACTGCATACTATCCCCAAGGAAATGGCCTTGCTGAATCATCAAATAAAAGCCTGGTGAACATCATAAAAAAGGTGCTGGAAGAAAATAAAAAGAACTGGCACAAAAAGCTTGTGAATGCCTTATGGGCAGATAGACTAACAACCAAGAGATCAATTGGGGTCAGCCCATATGAGTTGGTTTATGGATTAGAAGCCAAATTCCCTTCTTCACTAGGAGTTCCTGTTATGAAACTTCTTCAAGAAAGCCAAGCTGAACCAAATGATATGCAAAGAAGGATCAATCAAATAATATGTTTGCAGCAAACCAGAGATCAAGTCTACAGCAGAGTTCAAGTTTTACAAGAAAAATTAAAGAAGGCCTTTGACAGAAGGACCAAGGCAGAAGATTTCAACATTGGTGACAAAGTCCTCAAGTGGGATTCAAGAAGGGAAGATAAAGGAAAACATGGAAAATTTGATTCCCTTTGGAGAGGACCATTTGCTGTCCAAGCAATACAAGGAAACAATACTTATTTCCTTAAAAGTCTTAATGAAACTGATTTGGATGAAGGTCCTGTGAATGGCAGGATGCTGAAGCACTATTTTGACTACTACCCATAAGTGCAGCCTCAGTTTCCATTGTACATATTCAAGTGTATATATTACTTTCTGTCAAAAGGTAAAAATGCAGTTTCTTAAGTTTTGTTAACTATCAGCAAGGGGCATATGGAATCAGAGATCCACCAAGATGAGAAGAACATAAATTTGGCATTTTAAAGCAGTATACCTCAAATGGTGGTGAAAGCAGGCAAGGGCCAAGGCATTCTGACCTGCTGTTCTTGGTCTTTCTAATGAAAAACCATCCCCATGTGGAGCCACTGTTAGCTACCTATACCAATAGGTTTCATATTTCATGATTGGCAAAGAAAGGTCCAAATATGCTCTGCTTTGATGATGCAAAGATCCCATATTTCCATGAGGAGACAAGGTGTGTATATAGCTTGATCTGGACACAATTTTGATGGATGGTCCAACAGCCTAATCTGGATCATGCCATGTTTTAAATTTTTCAGTTGTAGAATAGAGAAAGAAGTCTGTCCAAACTGTTTAATCTTGGCAGACAAGTAGCTTAGGTAGAGAAGTAAGGCTCCCAACTGCTTAATCTGGGACCTTGGAAGAAATAAGGGTAGCATTAGATAGAAAAACAAAAGGAAAAAGCCAGAGAAAAGAAAAGGCAAATAAGGGTCTGCAAGTCCAAGTGCACCCTCCAAGAAGAAACAAAAAATGCTAGGCAAATAGATGGGTAGGCAGATGGGGTTGCAGAAGTGTCATTCCTTACAATTGAAGGTGTGCTAACCTATTTTCACAAAGCAAAATCAATGGATTGAGAAGGTCTTCTTCTCTATCAGGTTGCAGCAAAGCAAAGAAGCATGTCTAACTTCCCAATTTCCCCTTTTTCCCATTCATTGCTAACATCCCCTCATCAGTTGAGATTCATGGAGGAATTGGTGGTCTTATGCTGGTTCTTATGCTTTTAAAAGCCACATTTCCTGTGTAAAAATCTTTTCATTTTGATCTACTCCCTAAGCTAAGTGTTTTTCAAATAAACTCAGTAATTTCATCCCTCATTCACCTTTTCCACCCATATTAACCCCTAACTTCTACTATCTAAATCCCCTATGTTACCCTTTCCCTACTATTATAACACCATGGTGTATAAACCCCAAGCATTGTATAAATATCCCTCCCCTTGGCATTATAGCCATATGTTCTCTGTCAGGGATCAAATTGACAGCTGGTCAGTTTGAGAACCCTAAGCCTTACCCCCTTCCCCCTTCTGAATCCATTTGACCCATTAAAACCTTCATTTGCTAAGAAAAACCTTATGAAAAACCCCTTTTACCCATAACCCGCTTCATTTGCAAAAAGCACACAAATACCCACTTTTTCCAACTTATCCAAAGTATGGGCGCGATATTATTTCCATTTGAAAATACAAAGAAAACCATATAATTCCGCCGAAACCAAAAGTCCCGCTGGGCACGCCTTTCAAAAGAAAATAATATTCTATTACTTCCCCGCTGCCGTATCATCCGCACTATTCAGCGACCCGTCGACCTTCCGATCGGGCCCTTTGATCGGACGGCCAATACGCATATCGGGTTGAGCCCGACGTCCGAAAATTAGCACCCGAGAAACTGTCAGAGGGTGACGTCAGGCCTCTGCCACGCGTCGCCCTCACAATTTCTCGGGTCGCCCTTTGACAAAACCGCGGCCGTATCTGAGGCGGTCCGAGAAAAACCATTACCGCTTATGATTTACCGCCGGTTCTGCTATGCCTCCGTCATCACCACGTCAGACCCACGTCAGTGCCACCCCACCGTCGCGTCAGCACTCTTGTCCGCCCTTGCGCTGATATTTCTGCCACCGCATTGTCCCCGTGGACCAATCACAGCTCGCCACATCACCCGGTGACGTCATGCTGACGTCATCCGACCTTGACCCCACATGATGACGTCATGCTGACGTCATCCCAGAAACGCTCCAATATGCCAAAAATCCATATTTTAGTCGAAAATTCGTGTTTTTCCCACTTTTTGCCAAAGCAACTATTGTTATTCCTGCATGCATTTTACGACCAAATCAGCGCCAACCTGCACAACTCGACTCTGAAACCGTGGGCGCCTCCATCGTACCTGCATTTACAACTGTTATCGGCAGTTCGTAAGGTATTTCTCAAAATTGTTCCCTGCACCTGGTTTTATCCATATTTTTACGAGCAATCTATTTAAGAGAGTGTAAAGCACTGAATTCACCATCAAGCATCCAGTGACCTGTACCCATTTCCAATTGGCGAGGCAATAAACTTTCTACCAAGCCTGCATTTGACAAAATTGACCTGAATTCACAGGTAGTTCGCGCAGTCGTGAACTAGAAACCTCAGTTACATAAATTCACCAAAGAAACACTCTTGTCAGTCCTACTACTGTTTTAATCAGTCCTATAAACGGTATTTCAATTGCTGTTTGCTCAATTCGCCCTCTGTTCCATACCATTCACATTTACATTGTAAAGAAACTCCTCTGCGTCATTCTGCTCGCTCAAAACAGTCTACATTCAATTCAGAAGCCTCACTAGCCATGGAAACACCAATAGCCCTGAATATTCAGCCTTTGAATGCCCCTCAAAGGGAGTTAGAATGGAAAGCCCTGGGAGATTTAGATTATCAGATGATGGACTCCTTCCCAATGAAATCTAAATTCAATATTCACATGCTAAATGAGTTGAAAGCCCAACACCTTAGTGGAGTTGATATATTAGGGATTTGGGACTCAAATTTGCCCATTTATAACCTCCCTCAAGTCAATGCCTTTCCAGACTTGGTCCATAGGTGCCAGGAGTGCTACGATCCATGCCAAAGAGCTGTTCTCAGTCCTACAGGCTCAGTGTTGTTCCATATCACCCCAGAAGCCATAAATGAGATGCTGTGTTTTCACACTGCAAGACCATTGGCCCCTCTCTCCATGATAGACTTGGTCAAGAAGGGGAGTAACTTGTCAAGTGCCCAGATCACCAAAATCAATCAGTTATTTATACAACCAAGCTCTGAAACTATAAGAACTCCTCCTATTGGATATCCTTATCTGAATGACTTGGGCAGAATGCTAGTGGATTTGATCAGCTATGTCCTGGGGTACAGGGGAGTTGAAGATGTTGATAGCACCATCATGGCAATGCTGTCCATATTCTCTCCTGGGAAGCCTCCAGCTGTACACTATGACTATGCCACATATATTGCAGAAAAGATTCATGAACAACTATTGAATCTACAAAGGGAAAGGGTGTTCAGATACACATCCTACATTTACCATCTGTTCTTATTCTATCAACCAGACAGTTTCTCC
This sequence comes from Pinus tabuliformis, assembly GCA_031772625.1. Lineage (NCBI taxonomy): Eukaryota > Viridiplantae > Streptophyta > Pinopsida > Pinales > Pinaceae > Pinus > Pinus tabuliformis. The sequence goes on from CM062809.1 coordinate 1,295,493,752, forward strand.
GTTCCCCTCTGGAAACTTAATGTACAGGGGAATCCAAGGTCAGTTGTGTTTTGGTCTTCAGTGTTTCACTATGCTTCTGAATCACCATACACATACTGTGAATTCATAGACCTGTTCATTCACCCAGCTATGACATTGTTGTATGGTGTGCCTCCACCAAGGTTGACTGATGACATGCAAAGAATTCTCCATCTCTCCAAGGCCTACAGCATTGGCGATTGGTATTTTTACCAACACCACACAGTAATCAGAATATATGGCTGTGAATTGGACCCTTATAGGCTGCCAAGGTATGTCCCTATGAGACTTTTTGCCCTAGAATATTTCAGGCAGTTTGGAAATGCAGACTGCTTCCATTTCCAAAGTAAGAATAAGAAGGTGCAGCTGAAGGTAAGGAACCAACTAGGCCCTTTTCTATACAACAAAAGAGAGGAGGGATGGAAGGAGGCAGATATGATCCTAGAGGGCCTTAAATTGCAAACCAGTTTCAAATGGACACCTTATGACCCTAATCATTTTATTTCCCTCAGAAGGATAAAATACAAATTGGGTAACTATGCACATGTAAGGCTGCCTCATATTGAAAAGTATGCCAATTCTTTGAGCTGGAAAGAGGGCACTCTAGAAGAGCCAATTACTAGAGAACGGATGCTAGAAAGAGAGGCTAGGAATACTTGAAAAGAGGCTGACTTGGAAACTTGTGGACAGGTTTCCTTCTCATATCAAAGGCAACTTGGAGAAACCGCCTCATCTTCAACCACACATCAACAAGCTGCCATGAACACTCAACATACATCCAGCAAAGGCAAAGAAAAACAGGTGGAACAGGAGCAAACACCTCCCATGACTGAAGAGCGAACAGAAAAAGAAGTGGAACAGCAAGAAGGAGTGCAGCAGCAGGAAGTACATCAACAACAACAACAACAACAAGAAGAACAAAGACAGGAGCAACCTGTACAGCAAGAGCAGACAGTGGAAACCCCAAGATCCACTGAGCAACAACCACAACAAACTGTGCCTCCAAGGCAACAAACATCAGCTGAAGCATCCATCCTCCAAACTCCACAAAAGGAGGATATAAGCAAAAAAAGAGACAGAGAGACTCCCCTTACATCATCCATAAATCAGGGAGAGAAAAGATAGAGAATGAATCCTCTCTCTGAGGAGGAAATGCCAATGGGGCAGACTTTGGGCATGGGCCCACCTAGCAGGGAAGCATCCGCAAGTTCCTTTCAATAGGAACAGGACAGAACAGTGGGAGGAGAAGTCAGCTCCTCAAGCCAGCAGAGAGAAGGTGAACTGGGCATTAAACAACAGTTCATTGACATAAAGAGGAGGAGTGAGCCAATAAAGATACAACTATACAATCATTTGTTGAAGATAGCTCCTACTAACCAGCAAAGACTTATGTCTGCCTATGATGTAAATGAGGGCAAGATGATCATGAGTCACTTCATGCCCACTACACTACAACCACAGTCCCCATCAGATTACTTGAGGACCAATCTGGAAGTCCTTGCCAAGGACATCCACCCAATGGACAAAATAGAATTGCATAAGCAAACGGGTAAGATGGTGTATGCATCCTTGGCAGACAAGACCTTGGATAACTACAGGCTAGTAAATAGCCTAAATAATACAGCTGCCCAACTTGAGTTGGAGAGAGCATCCTCTCAAGCAAAGAACAACAGAATAAGGTCCTTAGAATATATAATTATAGAGATTGGGCATGATCCCAAAGATATCAAGGGCATACAAGAAATATTGAAGTTGAGGGATGCAGACATGGCAGCTTTGAGGAGAAAGATCAAAATTCCAGCCACCATTCACCCTCAAACAGATGAAGTTGCCCAGCAGAGGCATGATGAAGATGCCACAACTTTGCTGGTGTCTCTATATAAGCAGCTAATCCAGACTCAAGAAAATCTGGGAGAATCAGACGCTGCACAGGCAGCACTACAGGCAGCTTTGAAACAAAAAGAAGAAGGTCAGACCTCCCAGCCTCCTCCTGAAATAATTAACCTTGAGGAAACTGCTCCAACTACTGCCCCTCCCATGCAGCAAACAGAACAAGCAGCACCTTCTACCTCAGCACCAGCACCAACAATAGAGCAGGCCCAAAGCCTGGACATGCAAAAGCTGAGAAATGAGATTCAGGCCTTGGAAGCACAGATGACAGAATTGAATGAGGCCAGGGAGAAATTAGCCAAGGTAAATGAAAGATATGACAAATCCAAGCAGACCGTGGCAGAAAAGGGCAGGGAAATAAAAGCCCTTAAAGACAGGATTAAAGAGCTGGAAAAGGAACTCACATTGGACAAAGTGACAGCTGAGCTCAAGACAGTGTTGTGGGCCAACATTGGCCAGTCCATCATTGACCAATGGCAGTATATTGAGACAATCCATGAGCAGATTGAGCTCATAGCAAAAGCATAGAAGGAAATCCAGAGATCAAGGGCAGCTCTAGGCAATATGCCTGAGGTTGCCAACAGAATGATCAATGTGCTTAACCACAGAACGAGTGCTCAGTTAGCTACTATGGGAATCTCCAACAGAACTGAGACCATCCAGCTAATCAAGAGGGTCCTAACACTGAAAAGCCTAGTGCAGACACTAGAGAAAAGGACCCAGGATATGCAGACCGAGGTAAATAGATTCATGGAAAAATTTGTGGCTTTGCAAAACAGAGGTCTCCCAAGCTTGCTGAATAATGCAGGAATACTTATTTCCCATGAAAACTATGCCAAGAGGGTGAACATTTTTGCCACAAATCAGATCACTGAGAAGGCCAGCACCTCAGAAGAAACAGGGCCAGCTACAGGGCAAAGTCTCTACAACAGAGTGGAGAATCTATTCTTTATAATGAATGAAATTACACACCTGTTTGAAGTGCCTCCTAACTTCTATAAATACACAGAGGCAGATGAGACTATGGATGCAATGCTTAGGCATCAACTACCCACACAGGAATGGTGGACAAAGGCAATACAGATGATCCTATAGACCAAGAAGCCATTCTTCAAGTTTTTCATCAAAAAATACAAATTGGCATGCACAGGAAAACTTAGTAAAATCAGCATGCATGAAAAGATAAAAGCTGAGCCAACTCAGCAGAACTTTCGGCCAGCAAGTCAAGATGGACAGCTACAGGTGACAGGGCCGGAAAGTTACAGCAGAGCACCCACATCAGCGCATTTTCCAGCATTTAAAGTAGAGCATTCCAACCGACTCGGTGGCCTCCGAAGGCCAAAATATCTTATGACTGATAGAAATGAGCATTGATGTTGTATTAAAAGCAGCAATAACTTCTTATCTGCTGTTCTGTACAAAGTTGGTGAAACATTTATTTCTCAGATGACTCAACGCCTTAGATATTTTGTATTACCGTTTGTATATATTTGCCCCTTGCATAATCTTGTAGGGGTTGTTGTTGATTTCTCTTCAAGAGTTTCTTATGTTGTAAGTTTCCAGACTGTTAATACAAAGGCTGATGGAATTTCCAAAGCACTGTGTTCCCTAAGTTTTGTGGAGTGTTGCTGAATGTTACAGGATTCCTGCGTATTATCAATGGCACAATAAGTCCTCTATAAACTTTCGTTATGTGTTTTTGTTACCTTTTCATGGCTCATTCATGCTTCCATTTTCTATAGTTTAATAGCAGAGAAAAAGAATAGTTTTCAGGATTTATTCACAGGATACCCTGAACTCAATCTATGCTGTTATGAATGTTTTCTTCAGTTATAGACATAAGGTGTAATTCTTAAATGCTGCACTTTCAAACTATAGCTTTCTTAGTGATCGTTGTTTCAGGAATCTGAGTTTTCTCCTATACAACATATCCCTTTCTTACATCTCAACTTAGTGGAGAATTCTTAATTGCTTTTCATTGGTTGAACACACCTCATAATCACAATTTCAAAACTGTTCCTTGAGATATTTAAATGGCCTTGCAATATCAGCACACCTACACAATACTCTAGACAACATTTAGCTACAGACTCCATTGCCCAATGGACTAATACTCTTTAAAACTTGCACCTTTGATGCAGAAGACATCCCTCAACCAAAACATAAAACAGAACCCTGAGCATAATAGCTAGCCTAAAAACACTATCAAAACCAGAGACATATCATAAAGAGAGAGCCCTCTCTGATTGTAGTTTGGCTAGAAACTGCAATCCAAAGATTGGTTAGTGGTTACCCCGGCCGTATTCCCTTGGGAGTCATAGGGAACAACCTCGGTGATAACAGACTTCAACATCAATTTCCACTGTTTTTCCTCCTAGTTCAACCTTCAAGTTATTTAGGATGCCGTACGGGGTGTACGTCCTTCCGTCGAATGCTTTTAGTGTCGTCGAAGATCGCGACAAGGCTGGAGATCCGAGAGTTCTCCAGCAACTCATCGACATGATACATGTCGATGCCCCCTCATCAATAATTGTTCTGTGAACAGTTTTGTTGAGTGCTTTCACTTGAATAAGGAAAGCTAGTTGAGCTGGTAACTGAGGATCATATCCTTTGTGATCAAAGGATACAAGATTGGAATCCTTAGGATCCACTCCACCAATAGCTGATAACAAGGCCTGCCTTTGGGATGGGCAATTTTGTAGTACCTCAAGAGTCGACATAGCAGATGGCGATTGGGCCAAATCTTCCACTATGTTATAATGCTGCGCCGCCCTGGCGCGAGGATTAAACGTCGACTTGTGTACTACTCCCTTTGGCGGTTTTATAGTTAACTCATGCGTGATGGGGGGTACAACTTCTGCCAAAGTTGTTGTCAAACCACTAGGTTGATCTTTACCTTTGTCGTTCGACACCTGTGGATTCCCATAATCTTTGCTCCTTGTCGAAATCAAAGCATCATTTTGTTGCTTAGAGATCGATAACATTAGCACTTGCGACGAGGAAGCATTTCCACTATCAACCATATTTTGACCTGGATTAGGAAATGGATCAGTTAACACAGCTGAGGTGTGTGAACTTTTGAAGAACTTCTTGAGTTCAGCTTTATATGGACAATTTTTTGTCCAATGATCATCCTCATCGCATATTTGACAAGGAAATTTCCTATCTCCAGGAGGGTTCGAAGAATTTTTTTGAGGGGATGACTCACCCTGCTTCTTCTTCTTCCCTTTGTTTTGCTTCTTCTTGCTTCCTGGTTGATTGGAATTTTTGCCTTTATCTGCTGATACGGCATTTATTTCCGAAGCAAGAATTTCTTGATTTGCCTTTTGATTCGAAGTCTTACGGGCTTTCTTATTCGAATCCCTTGTTGACTTTGCGTTTGCAGTGCCAATCACACCATCGCCGGCATGAGAGTCACTATTTGATCCAGGAGGAGGAGGAATTGAAAATTCCGGTCTAGGGGCGTTAGGTATCTTGTCATAGAGCGTGCCAGACTGAGTATATACTAAGTCTAAATACTGGGCACGAGCAATAACCTGCTCCTCTGTTACGACCCCTCCCTTGGCCACATCTTCTGTTATAGCAGGAAGAAGCAACTTTATAAACCACTCAGCTAATAGCTGATCTGGAACATAAGTCTTCACCATTCTGCGACGACGACGCCACTCATGTATATGATCGGATATATGTGTGGCTGTTGTCTGCTTGAAATTGGTTAAGATTTCTGTTCCAGTTTCATACCTTATTGGTAACTGAAAATGGGTTAAGAAAGTCGTGGCTAGGGAGCTGAAATTGTTGAAAGAGGCTCTAGGTAATTCAATATACCATTTAGCCGCTGGACATGTCAATGTCCTCTGAAAAAGGCGAAGCCTTATCGAATCATCATTCAAGGTGTTCGATGAACACCACAGATGAAAAGTCATCACATGATTCGACGGGTCTTCGCCAGGATTTCCATTGAATTTAGGAATGTCCGATGGAAGCTTGTGAGGAATCGCTGGCCACCAATGGGCATAAGCAATTGGATCATTCGTCAATCGGTGTAAATCAGGTAATTCTAAAGTTGCCATGAATGGTAACTGTTGATTCAGGTTTGGCGAGGCGTACCCAGGATACGATGGAATCGCCTGAGCAGTAGGCCTTTGCATACCAGCATAGTGCAATTGATGCTAGTATGACTGATACGGCTGGTGGACTTGACCACTGTAAAGCGGTTGGTTTAACCCGTTTTGAATATACGGTTGTCCACTATTCGCAAAGATCTGTTGCTCAGATCCTTGGTACACCTACTGGAATTGTGGTTGTTGGTATTGCACCATCCATGGCTGTGAAGCAATGTTCTGCTGTGCTATACTAACCGACGGACCAAGATGTGGGGTAATTGTACTCGTTTGGACCTGTGTCGTCTCGGCAGTTGGCGATTGTGGTTGTGTCGCAGGGTCAAGGAGCTGTTGCATTACAACCTGAGGTTGACATACAACAGGCATCGTTTGAACTTGCGACACTGTTACAATGGCTGGCGTCATCGGGATGTTGGACATAGGTACACATTGTTGCATAGAATACACAACTCTTGGCTGTTGGGGTAACAAAGGTACCCAACCACTTGTCGTAACTCTAGTCAAACCTGAATACTGTTGAGAACTGCCGTATGGGTATCCCCCAGGAGGGGGTAATGAAAGGGCATATTGCCCCCCATACGGTAGCAATCCGGAGCTCAAGGGTATGGTTTGCCCTTGAGGACTGGATGGCCCAAATTGACCTCCATAGGGATCAATTTGTCTAGTTTCAACATAAGAATTACCGGATGTTATTCCGGAAGAACAAACTGGAACAGACCACACTGTCGAAATGGCCCCTGGGTGGACCCCTTCTAGCTGTTGAGAGCTAGTTGGGACAGATGGTACGCCGACAAACATCGTCGGAGTGGCGGCAGGGAGTTCTGCCGTCGCTGTGTCGTTCGACACAGTCCTAGATGTCGACGGTTGCTCAGACATTTTAAGTCTATCCAATAAACTGCCTAGCGATTCTACAGGAACCTCCACTGGTGATGGACAAACTTCTGATGCAGAAGGAAAAAGAGTGACACCTACTCCAAAATGAGTTGGAGTACTTGCTTGCGGGTCCTCTACAATTTCCTCTATTGCAATCAAACCAGGTGGAAGAGGAAGACCGTCAGGTCCGTAAAATATTTCTGGTGCCGAAGAAGGGGTTGTTTCGACAGCGACAGTTGTTTGAGCAACAAGATTCTCTGGACCGGTTACAGATGGAACTGGTTCAGAAATGCAAGTACTTGTTCTCAGACCAGGATTAGTGCTACTGTCCCTCTGTGGCTGTTGAACTTCTTCAATAGAGGTAGGGTTTCCAGAAATGCTTGGAGTAACCGGAATCTCAGATGTTGTTGGAACAATTGTTCTAACTTTAATGGGAGATTTTGAACCGGTTAAACGAGTTCGTTTTGTCTGTACTACTTTCGATTTCGGAGACAAAGACGGTTGACTCGCAAGCCTCCGCGAACGACGGGGTTTCAATTGACTTTCTTCCACGGTTGCGGATTACTCGATCAACTAAAATACAAAAAGGGGAATTGTTTCCGAATTGAATGAATTTTATTAGACGCTTTTAGACACAACTTGCTTTTTCAGTTTTAAAGAGTCGAGAAAAAGCTAAAGATGACTCTAGTCTCCTTCGATGTTTTAACGAGCCCGAAGTGACAAATGCTCGGCTGGACTTTTTCTATTATAGAGTCTGAAAAAGGCCAAAAGAAACTACTCTGGAGATCTAGGCAGGGGGTGTGCCAAACCTCTCGCAAAACCACAGAATACGTTTTACGGTACAGGTGGTCGATCTTCGTGAATGCTATGTTCACTGCATTGTGATCAGTAGGGCGGCCGACACGGCTTCCTAAGGATAAAGGATATATGCCTATAGGGGTCTCCCAATATATACGTGACAGTACGTGGGAGCACAAGTCCGTATTAGTGCAATCGTCCCTCAGGAGGAATCACCCACCTTCTTAGAGATCGACAGTCACTACGTTTAACGACGCCGGAACACGTCTCTACCTAGACCTCTACTGTGAGCGTTATGTTGCAAAGCGTTGTTAGGTTCATTCAATATATTTTAAGTTGATCTTTTTAAAGTTTGTCTTTCAGGATCACCACGAGATGTATTGGTACAAATTCCTAAATGCAGTCTAAGATGATAAGCAAGCTTTATAATCTTTCAACTTTGAAAATCCTAGCTACTAAGGGAAAAGAGAGCGACTATCTTTCCTCAAAGAGCAATCAGCACACTCTAATGCACTCTTCCTAAATCCAACATGCAAACTTATCAAAATGCAAATGCACAATGCAGGTGTTTGTTTTCACTTTCTTAGTATAAATGCCTACAAAGAAAGCTTTTTGCACAACTTCGAATTTGCTTTTAAATGACTGAAAATAAACAAGTTTACTTTTTCCCAAATCAGCAAGGGTAGAAGAGATTACAATCACTTTGCGATTTTTTGAAAGAAATACTTGTTTCGACACTTAAAAGTGACAAATTCAAACCAATAAGCAAAAGCAAATGATAAATCAAACTGCAAACAGCCAATGAACTCTCTTCTAAGATCACAATCAATCACTCAATCAGATCTGAATCAAGGCTACAGGATGACTATTTCGCTCATGCAAAGGAAAACTGTAAATGACGTCACAAACACATAAAAACACTTACAGTCTTTTTGTACAAAAATGAGGCAGAATACAAGCAAAGAAAAAGGGTTTCAGATGTGGTACCTATGCTGGTTAAAGGCAGCAAAAACAGAGATCAAAACAGGCAAAAGACAGCAAGGAACCCCAGCTGCACAAGGCCACACTGGTTCAGCGCAGGTGTAACACTGTCAGTTTGACATTCAGTGCAGGTAGCCTTCACGGGACCTGCGTTGAAATGCAGATTGCCTTCACAGTGCCTGCGCTGAAAGGAGAAACTCTCGTCTCTCTTGGTTTCCGGGTCATAAAATGCTCAAAAATCAACTATTTCAGGCCAAATCAGAAACACAAGCAAGGTATAAACAGAGGGATACTTTGAAAGGGTACTAAAGACTATCACAAAGGATCATCAAGTCATTTATGAGTCCATTATTAAGATCATAGACAAAAACCCAGTAAAGGATCAAAGCAGCAACATTCTACTTTGCAAAGCAGTTCGATTGTTGCCGTTGAGTCTATGAAGTAAACAATGATGCAAGCTCAAACAAAATGACTTAAAACAAAGTTCTTCCCCAGCGGAGTCGCCAATTTGTTGTGGGGAAAAATGCCTATGCAGGACGATCCTATCCACCTAAGGCGTGATAGTGCCTTAGCAACAAACGAATGCAGCTACTTCGGTTTCTTCCTTTATGAAATATGAAAGAGAGGAGATTGGTAGACTTACCGTTATCTTTCGGTTGTCCCTCGATCTAAATCCTCTCCCCTTTGTATGTCCACAGCTACTTGCCTCCTCGCTTTTGCACCCACAAGATCACAAGAGAACAGCTACCTGTGACAAGAGAACAGCTACATGCAACAAGAGAAGGACACAATACAAAGGCAAATATACATATTCATAAATGATTCAGGATTAGAAGTAAATCAAATACACTAATGCAAATCATACAATAAACACCAGCATATAGGAAAGAACCGAGAAGCTTTATTGATTGATAAACAAGGTTCAGGAAGAGATACAACCCATAGGATTCCAACCCAGCATCTCCTTCCCAGCAGAATGGAATTCCTTCTTCAGCCCCTTTCAAAGCATAAACACCCAATGATCCAACCACAAACCAACAACAATTCTTTGCAATACAATCCAGCCCCCCTAGACCTCATGAGAGAGCTCTATATATAGGAGTTTTGGAGAAAGGATGAGTCAGCTTGAGGCTGGCATGAAGCTGACTAGTGTCCTCTCCCACTTCAGTTCTTGAGTCCACTTGGAGATCCTTACTTCCACTTGGAGATTTGGAACCTCTTACTCATCACCAGTCGAATTCCCTGATCCAAGTGTCATTTTAGAAGCTTCCTGGGCATTGACACCTTGAGGAATGAGTCTGCCACTTGTCCAAGTACGCTCAGCGCAGGTGGCCTTCTTTGCAGTTGACATTCAGCGCAGGTACACAGTGGAGCACTTGACATTCAGTGCAGATGCTCAGTGGAGCAGTTGACATGATCCTGAAATTGCTTGTTTTTGAGTGTTTTCAGGTGGAGAACTTTTATAAACTGCTGTGGTTTGCTGGCCTTGTTCCTCTAGGGGTAGGAACAACATGTTTAGGGACTTTGGATCCCTTAATTATTGACATTTCATGCTCAGTGATGCAAGGCACAAAAATGTCTATAACAACAATCCGGAGGATCAATAGAACATGGGGACGGAAGTTGCGGGAACGAATCCATGCAAAAACCAATAGGCTTGTAAGCCAAATCTGCGCATGATATCAAGAGCAGGTGGGGTGGGAGGATTTGATAGTTCAATAGATGTGTGTGCAAGATCACCCACATCACTCTACGGTGGTGGAGCTGTTTGATGAGGTGAAGGTGGAAAGTCACTTGTGATAGCAACTATGCCTTGCTGTGATTGCGCAACGACATCATCGAAGTGTGTTGAGCGGGCTTCGGATATGTGAAGAAGATACTATAATATTCCATCGAGAAATTCCCAATCAATATCATCTTCAGGAAATCGGTATGCAAGATTACAAAAACGTGTGTGAAACTGTTCAACGGATTCATCAGGTGCTTTTCGTAATTTCATAATTTCTTAGTTGAGTGATTTACAGTTAAAGTGATTGAAAGCACGATCTATCTTTGTGACCAGATCAACAAGAGAATGAATAGATTTTTCGATGGAAAGTGAGAGTAAACCTCAATGGATAAGGCTTTTGTTCCATGTTTTTTCAAGTGTATATATGTTGAACTTATATATTATTTTTATACTAATAATAACAATAATAATAAAAGTTATAATTTAGGTAGTCTTATGAATTTTTTTATTTTTAACAACGTGCTCAAACTCATTATGAATTGAGTTTTCTATATGAGATTTTTTGGAGTTTCCGACAATCTGACAATTTTATTAACAACATATATGGATTCAACACACACTTCGATTATGAAGAGTTCACCCATCAAACTTGTAATTTCTATGAATCTCTGTCGGATTCTAGACAAATTAGAACCGAAAATAAACTGGGAAACATTTCAAAAAGTCTCACTTATAGAAAACAACATTATGAATTGATGTCTATTGACATTTACCAATCATTTAAATTATATGATTGCACTATTTGATAATTAAATTAAAATTCAAGAAGCCCTATTCCAAAACTATGATATAATTAATACCACCGTACTATGGTATTTATTATAATTTATATTATAATCTCTGTATACTACCTATATTATGAATTTCTCCTATTACCTAGTGTTATCATTTTAATTTTATTAATATTCTATTCTTAAATTAGATCTTATTATATATTTCCATTCCTCATTATATGATTTTATTATAACCTTTTTCTTTATATTCTATTATTCATGATAATTTCTTCTTATTATATTTGAGATTTTTGTTTTGTTTTGTTTTTGTAAACTAAATCATTTATACGGTTGAAAATCTAATATACATCGAGTTACGAAGATAGTCAATGCAGGAATCTCAACAAAACTTGTTACAAAACCTATCATTCAATTTTACATCGAGTTACAAAACCTATCATTCAATTTTACATCGAGTTACAAAGATAGTTGATGCATGAATCTCAACAAACCATATCATTCAACTTTACATCGAGTTACAAAGCCTATCATTCAACTTTACATCAAGTTACAAAGATAGTCGATGGATGAATCTCAACAAACCCTATCATTCAACTTTATATAGAGTTACAAAGATAGTCGATGCATGAATCTCAACAAACCCTATCATTCAACTTTACATCGAGTTACAAATATAGTTGATGCATGAATCTCAACAATCCTTATCATTCAACTTTACATCGAGTTACAAAGATAGTAAGATAGTGGATGGATGAATCTCAACAAACCCTATCATTCAACTTTACATTGAGTTACAAAGATAGTCGATGGATGAATCTCAACAAACCCTATCATTCAACTTTACATCGAGTTACAAAGATAGTTGATGCATGAATCTCAACAATCCCTATCATTTAACTTTACATCGAGTTACAAAGATAGTCAATGCATGAATCTCAACAAACCCTATCATTCAACTTTACATTGAGTTACAAGGAGAGTCGATGCATGAATCCTCAACAAACCTTATCATTCAACCTTTTTTCTTAATTGTTGATAATATAAATTTTAGTTTTTTACAATTGATATAAATTTTAGTTTATTAATTTTTGTCTTTCTCAATTTTAGGTTTTTGCCTTTTTGCCAACTTCCATCATTCAACTTTTTTTTCCTTAATTGTTACTAATATAAATTATAGTTTATTAGTTTTAGTTTTCTTAATTTTAAGGTTTTTGCTTTTTTGGCCAACGTTTTAGGTTGTTCTCGTTTTCCCATCTTAGTATTCATTTAATCTTGAATGATTATTTTTTCTATCAAAAAATTGTTCTTATGATAAATTTTGGTTATGGTTTTTCAAGGAGCCCAATCCATTTACACATTTAAAAATATATTTTAAACAACACAAATCACATTTTTGCTTGAAATTATATTGGCAATTCCGGTGAAAAAGACTATTTCTTTTATAAGTTAGAGTACACCTTAAACTTTTCTTTCTAATTTCCAAAAAAGTGGTGTTTAACTATTATATGTTTAGGAGTTTTTGGCCATAATGGCAAATTTGTTTTGGTCAAATCTTGATCTTGGTTGTTTAAAATGGTTTTTTTGACTACATATGTGTATTCAACACTTTGAAGAGTTTACAACTCTAACTTGTGATTCCAACCAATTTTTACTAAATTTTAGGCAATTTAGACCAAAAATATCACAATAAACTCTCCCATACATAGTTATCAACATATATGATGTTTATACTTATCAAGATATATGATGTTTAAAAAAAACATGACAATTAAAAAAAAATTATTACTTTAATATCTAAATCAAAACTTTTATCCTCATTAATTTATTTTAAGGTCCACCAACTATCCCCTCCTTTAAATGCACATGGAAACACGCTATTTTTTTATATGATAGTCACGAAGCAGAGAATTGCTAGGTTGAACTTTGTCCTTTTTAGTTCACTTTGAACTTATTTAGGGTTTGGTGTGATCCAGATTTAAGCAGGAACGCAATAGATTACAGAGATAACCATAAATACAGAGATGCGATAACCATAACAACATAGATGCAGCGGAAATAATACTTCATTTCATTAATGGAGAATACTGAAATATGCTTACAAATAGAAATAACCCAGCTAGGGCGATGGTAGCTTATCTCTGAGAAGAGATGTGTCGGCTACATGCCTCTGAACTGTTTCGAACTGTGTTTACAATGAGGCTCGAAGGCCTATTTATTATTGAGAAACAATGGAAAACCCTTCACATTCCAAAACCTAACCCTAGAAGATGAAACACCAAATTGTGGGCCCCCTTTTGGGGTGAGTTGGACAGCCAACTTCCCGGGGTCGCGAATTGGTCGTATTATCTCCGTTTGACGCGCATGATAGCCCGTTGGAAAGATCTCTTCGAGGACTATGACGGAAAAGATGATTTTTATCAAAAAAATCGTTGGCGGTGGATTTCCCAAAAAACGTCGTTTAGGGCCTCAAAACAGCTCCGGAAGTTTAGGACCCTAAAAACTGCTAAAAATAGTAAACTGTGCTATAATTAAGGAAACTGAAAAAATGAAAGAGACAGTTGTGGAGGTCCAAATGGGATAGGTGGGTGGCCACCAACATCCACCTGGATCATTCCTCCCCCCTTAGGAAGCAATGGTCCCCATTGCGTTGAGTTCCTCCCTGAGATGAGGAAGCTTCTGCTGAGCTGGGTCTCTAGTGAGCTGTTCTGCAATCTCTGATGTGTCCAAAAATGGTGGGAAGCATGGTCGGCGATGGTCCACATTGAATAATTGGTGCAAGCGAAGGAATGGAGGAATGCTGTGCTTCAAAGCATTGTTGCCCACAGCCTTGTTACTGGTGTAAGGACCATGTCGAAGCGGTCTGAGTTTCTGATGGGTTCTGGTAAGGCGTTCTCTCTGCAGATGTAACCAAACTTTTTTGCCCACCTGAAACTTGTGTGGTACCCCTCTGGGTAAGGAGAAGTTGTTCTTGTGTTCTGTCATGACTGTATCCCTATGTTGCTGCTGCTGCGTGGAGGAACCCTTTGCGGGGGTCATGGATGTAGCAACGATCTTCCCCTTACTTTGGGAGCGAACCAGACAGAAAATAAATTTCCTAGTCTGTGAGATGAACTTGCTGCCTTTCTTAGCAGTGATCAAAGAGGTGGTGGTAGGTGGAGCTACCTCTAGTATCCTGTATAATGAATTATCCAAAGAAATAATGACAGCACGAGGCCTTGACTCATACACAGCATGTCGCCTCCACAAGTATGGCTAGCCTAATAGTACATCACAAACATCCAGAGGTGTAACATCACACAATACCTCATCTGTGAAGGGATTGATGCTGTAGGGAAGGCGGCACTGCTGGTGAACTTTGAGATCTCGTCCTTCGTGAAGCCACCCGATACTGTAAGGTTGTGGGTGTGGAGTAGTTGGTAGGCCCAACCACTTCACGACCTCTGTTGAAACGAGGTTCTTTTGGCTGCCACTATTGACAATGAATTGCAGCGGCGAACCCTTCACCCACATTTGTGAGTGGAAAAGACGTTCCCCCTCCTCTGGCTCTTCGGGCTCATTCTTTTGGATCTTGGCAGTGGCAACAGTGGCACTGGGATCCGCATCAATGATTTGCTTCCCTTTTCCAACCCCCTTGTCGGGTTCCGGCTCAGAGTCAGAACATGCATCTGATTCGGAAGCCTTCAACTCGGCCACCAGCGACTGCTTGGTCCGACACTCACTTGTGTTATGAGTGGGACTCTTGTGGAACTCACACCACTTTCCTGTGTCCTTCTTCGGCTTCATGGTGTTGTTCTTTTCTTGCAGCTTAGAGGGGTTGTCTTGGGTCACCCCGCCTTGGCTTTGTCCTTTGGGCTTCGGATTTGCAGATCCAAAGTCTCGCTTCTTCTGTTTGAACTTTTGCTCGATTTTGACAGCATATCGGTAGGCTGTGCCGAGTGAGGATATGTTCAAGAACTCCATCTCTTCCTGGATGTATCTGTGTAGGCAGCCGTGGTATTTGAGTACCAGATGCAGCTTAGAATCTTTGATACCCAACTGTGTGCGAAGGGTATGAAAAATATTTGTGAACTCTGGTACATCTTGGTCTCGTCCCTGCCGCAATGTGGTCCATTTGATGTATTTGTCCTCATAGCTTTTGACAGGGTAGTACTGCTCCTTGATGGAATCCCAGAAGTCATTCCAAGTGGGGGTGGCTGAAAATAGTGAGCCTGTACTTTCATCCTTCTGCTTGCAGTATGTTTCCCACCAGTCCTTGACGTGGGGGGCTGCTTTAAGAAGAGCGAAAACAATCTTTTCCCGACTTGAAAATTCATGAACAAAAAAATACCCATCTAGCAGATTTAACCATTTATCTACGACATCTGCGTCTATTTGACCCTCGAAGATGGGGATTTCAAAATTAACTTGTACCTTAAAAGGTGTGGCGTTTCCAGAGTAGCTGTTGGAAGCCGATGCATCGCCTCTGGGTAGCCGCTGAAGGATCTGCGCAAAGCTATCCATCATCGCGTTCCTTTGCCGCTCGAGGGATTCTTCAAGCAAGATTCCGATAGGATCTCCTGCCCCCTCGTCTTTATTCTCATCTGCCATGGGAGGTCGTCAAGATTTGCGAGGCTGGTCTTGCAAAGGTTCGACCAATTCAAGCCCTAAATCCTTATATCCCGACCTCGTTGGGGACATGAAAAGAAAAACAGAGAAAAAGCAGACCGCTTTGATACCACTGATCCAGATTTAAGCAGGAACGCAATAGATTACAGAGATAACCATAAATACAGAGATGCGATAACCATAACAACATAGATGCAGCGGAAATAATACTTCATTTCATTAATGGAGAATACTGAAATATGCTTACAAATAGAAATAACCCAACTAGGGCGATGGTAGCTTATCTCTGAGAAGAGATGTGTCGGCTACATGCCTCTGAATTGTTTCGAACTGTGTTTACAATGAGGCTCGAAGGCCTATTTATTATTGAGAAACAATGGAAAACCCTTCACATTCCAAAACCTAACCCTAGAAGATGAAACGCCAAATTGTGGGCCCCGTTTTGGGGTGAGTTGGACAGCCAACTTCCCGGGGTCGCGAATTGGTTGTATTATCTCCGTTTGACGCGCATGATAGCCTGTTGGAAAGATCTCTCCGAGGACTACGACGAAAAAGATGATTTTTATCATAAAAATCACTGGCAGTGGATTTCCCAAAAAACGTCGTTTAGGGCCTCAAAACGGCTCCGGAAGTTTAGGACCCGAAAAACTGCTAAAAATAGTAAACTGTGCTATAATTAAGGAAACTGAAAAAATGAAAGAGACAGTTGTGGGGGTCCAAATGGGATAGGTGGGTGGCCACCAACATCCACCTGGATCATGGTGCTTTATATAACACAAAGGGGAGAGTTGCCAGGTCGCACTGTTGTTGTGATTTTAGGTTGTTGTGAATCATACTCACCAAGTAGAGAAGGGAATTGGGAGGTTGTTCGAATTTGTTTAGGGTTTTTGGTGCTACTGGAGTTAATGGAAGGAATGAAAGTGGAGGTACGTTGTGATGAGAAAGGGTACGAGGGAGCATGGTTCGAAGGATTTGTCAAGGAAATTCTTAAAAGTGGCGGGTCTTTCCGAATCCAATATGACAAGTTTCAAAATAAGAATAGGAAGCTGCGTGAAGAAATAATAACCCTAGATAACATGCGACGCACCCGACATTGAGATGCCCTTGAATCTCTCTCAGGGATTTTACATAGACGCCTACAACACTGATTGCTGGTGGCGTGGATTCCTTGTAGAAAGGGTTTCGCGTGTGAAGGAGCGCTGGTTGGTCTCCTTCCCTGACACTGGAACTTTCCAGTCATACTCCCGTTCGACATTCCGAAAGGCACAGGAATGGAATGGGGGAAGCGGCAGTTTTACATTACATGAATAGTATACTGTAGTAGCAATCATATTTCCCAACCTACAAACATGGGTTGTTTTGTTTCATCATGTTGTTTCTTCTATAAGTGTTGATGGTGCTGGACCCGCCAACATGTCAGGGGATCTCCCCAGTAAGAAGTCCCAATTAGACCTCAGATCGTTTGGTGTAGGAGTCCCAGAAGTGGGTCGTGCAGTAATTCCTGACCGCAGTTTCACAAAGAAGCTAGTAAGATGTCTCTCTTGGTAGCAAGGGTGTGACAGTCGCAGCAAGCCAAGGAAGGTGTATGAACGGTCCTAACACACATAGGGTGATGTGAGTGCGCCCCTTGGAAACTTGTGGTAGAACGGAGTTAAGAAGGGAACACATGAGCAAAGATGCACCACAAGATGGAAGGCAAGTTAGGTAGAAATCCAAAGTGATGGTTAAACCAACAACACGTTTCAGTAAGATTCATACATACATATACAGAAAATAGCTGGACATGCATGCGTAAGCAAACATATACATATATCAGTTAGAGTAAACAAATAGCTGAAATACAATACAACATATGCATGAAATGTGCTAGCTATGTAATATTAAGAAGTGTAAGTTTCAATCATACAATACATTCATGTCCAACCACTAGTTCCGACAACGGAATGTTACAGTCACAACCGCCTACTCCTCCAAAGAGATATATTGGCTTTGCGTAGTGGAGAAGCCAAGGCTCGTTACAATACTATCCAAGCTCTCTCTAAGATAGTCCTATGGGAAGCTTGGCTGACCAAAAGCCTCTACAATGAGTTATGAGGGACTATTTATAGCAAAGGGTGGGGTGACCCTTGACATTCCCCTTTGTGACCATTCATTTATCCTCATGACTCTTCAACTACTCTATGACTGTTACATTCAACTATCGACACTTGAACTTCCACTTGAAAATACGTTGTACATGACAATGGACATGTGCCCATGCGAGACAAAATGGCTTGAGCGAGCCATGCAAGACATCATTGACACTCAGACCATTGTGGTGAGACAAACTCTTTGACATCCTTGTGATGGTGAAGGTGGTGAGCTGATGCCAAGCTTGGTCGTCCGTGATGGTATCCGTGCGATCAACGGTGACATCTTGCTGAAGCGAACTCTTGCCTCCATTGCATCCGGGTACACTGATATGGCTCCTCTGTCCATCTCGTCTGATAGCATGCATATGGTCTTCTTGGCTACGACCGAACCAACAACATACTAATGCATAGTGTCTGTGTTGATATCCATGTGTGTTCTGGTGACCATGTGCATCAACTTGTCGAAGTACATGTTCAACTTCCGTTGGACTTGCTTCTTGTCTTCACCTCGGTGAGTGTGCCAAATGGGTGGGATCGCATGCGTGCGCACAATGACATGCATGCTCTTGAATTC
Source organism: Pinus tabuliformis (assembly GCA_031772625.1). NCBI lineage: Eukaryota > Viridiplantae > Streptophyta > Pinopsida > Pinales > Pinaceae > Pinus > Pinus tabuliformis. Next base: position 1,295,512,267 of record CM062809.1, read on the forward strand.
CATTACATGCGATTAATAACATTGATCACCTTGTCTTCTTCGTGCCAGCTGCTGGGATGGATCTATACCATGTATGGGCATAGTTTCATCTGTATATGCATGTTGTGCCCCCTGCTGTACCTATTCCTACTACAACTCATTCTCTCGTCTGTGTAGCTCTTGTTCTTCCTTGAGTTGCTGCTTCAGCACATGCAACTCCTTCTCTTTTTCTCTCTCTGCCTTCGCGTGATCTTCATGTCGTGCTGTCACCTCATAGCTTCAATCTCCAAAGTTTCTTTTGTCATGAGTGGACTGACTTTGAACTTGCAGCTTTGCTTCACCTCTATGTCATCAACAACCTTCCTCTTGCACTCACCGCATGTGGGTGTTCTACCTTCTGTTGTTGCTGATGGCGCTGCTCGTTGTGATGTTGCTGCCATCTTATCTTGGTGTCCTTGTTTACAAACAACTTGATGTCTTCACAGGTAGGAAAGATCATAGACACTTGCTTGGCTGCAACCCCCGTTGTGCTCTCAATGATGTCCTTTGACTCTGCTCTTCTGAAGGTCATTGTACTTGTGCTACTGAGAGACAGACAAACACCTGTGATGAATGGAGACATAGCAACACTCATGGCAAGAAATCTATCAATCGAAAACCAAAACAAACTTGAGGACTAAATTGCAACATACCAGTGTTATTGATCATGAAGGTTGCTCAATTTCCACCTAGAGGTTGGGAGACTGATTGCCAAAAATGTACAAGGCATAGTCTGGGCTATTTGGGGGCTGAATAACTGATAGAACTACGTAATGCAGAGTCCAGCCTAGCCTACCGAGGACTTAAACTACACAATGCAATCCTAGAGATCAGTGTTGGGCCAGACTTGCGTAATTTCTGGAGGGAAGGCATAACCTTCACTTCTGAAAATGTGCAGTGCTAGCCTAGAAAGGCACGGTTCGGGCCAAGGCAGTCCAGGCCGACCGATGGGTGACTGAACACATGAGAAGTCTGAATGCATGATGAGATGAGTGCAAACAAGAGTGAATGATCGTACATGCAAACAACAAGTGCAGGATTCAGAAAATGGGAAAGCATGCATGTGTGTGGAGCGAGTTGCCGCAATGGTGACCATCCGTGCAAAAATAAAGTCATGCATGTGCCAGTGGTGAGATGCAAATGAAAACTGAGACGATGCTTCTACAAGCTAACAAACGTCAAAACGACAACAAGCACTCACTGAAATCAAGTAGACAACACTCACACGAAGTGAAACACAAAAAGCGACAGAAACATAATGCGAGACATGAAAAGTGGGTTTACCATGACACAACTGAGATTAATGTGTTGACGACTCTTGGATGGAATGTATGATGTCAAAGCTACAAGTTCGAAGTGAGTATTGAGCTTTGAAGCATCCGGTTGATGATTTTTGATAAAATCGAGGTTGTGATGTGCATGCCACAAATATAGGAAAAGCGACACTTGGTGGGAGGTTTATGAAATGATCCTTCCATGTAACCTCCAACTGCTAAAGATATATCCCTAAATAAAGGGATGCCTTTGCATGCTTCCTTGGGAGAAATAATCTATGCATGCAAATCAGTTTTTTTCGGTCCTAGAGGAAATCGTTCAACTTGAAGGCACATGCATTGGTCTGCGAGCCTGGGATGAAAATTTGTGTAGTTTCTGGGCTGAGCAGAGATGGTTGTCCCAGAGGGATTGCACAATTTCTAAGAGGAACAAGTGACTCTCTCCCAGGATTGCGCAATTTCTACGCTAAGTAGCTGTCCTTGCTCAGACCTCGCAATTTTCTTGGGGAAGCCTGTCTAATTGCATTGCGTAATTTTTTAGAGGAAGAGGCTGCCTAGTTGGATTTGTGCAATTTTTGCTAGCTTCTGGGTTGGCTGTCCCAGAGGGATTGCGCAATGTCTGGGTTGAGTAGCTGACTGCTACCTAGAATTGCGCTGGGCCGAGCAGTCTTGCTGGGCTAGATTGTGCATTTTTTCTGGTGAAGGTTGACAGATAGGATTGTGCAATTCTGGAGCCCAGCAAGCTGCCAGTCTAGATTACACAATTTCTTGAGGGAGTTGCTCAACCTGTAGGTGGAGTAAGTTTGGAGAAACAACCTGTGAGGGGGATGCAACGAGCTATCATTCACATGCTAGAAATTTGCTAGAAAACCACTGAAGCTTGTGTACTTGACAGTGCAAGACATGCTGCTAAAGATGGTTTATAGGGAGGCTCCAAAATGAAGCTAAGGAAAAATTTTGGAGGGTGGTTGTAGCCACTACAACTTGGCGACACACTGGTAGAACTACAGTTCTCTGAATGGACCTTGTTTATGAAAATCAAGTCTAACACCTCTAGAATAATTGTTCAGTTCTCTGGTCATATTGGTTTCCACATTTGCTTGATTATAAGATGTAGCATCTGCCAAGGCCTTGGTTAGTCTACACACATTCCAAGCCAAGCCAACATAGTACTTTCGATTGGGGTTGAGGGGTATATTGATTCACAAGCAGTATAGTTGTTAGAGTCTTAGTTCATCTCTGGTTTCCTATGCTACCAGCAGACCTGGATAGTGCCTGGGCGGAGTCATGCATGAACATAAGCATCACTCCACTGCCAACGAGCCTGGTCAGTACCCCGGCAGAGCTACTGAGCTAACTAATTACAACTCAAGGTACAACTCATCTTGATCTCCTTAGTCAAGGGATAACTTCCTCAATCAATGTGTTGTAGATCTGATCCACAAATATATGAGAATAGAAAATAAACCCAAGAAATAACAAGATAGAAATAGATAGAAATGATTCAATTTATTGATCTCAAACCCTTAAGGTAGGGCAACACCATACATTCACTCCTTAAGGAAGGAGAACACTCCACAAGCCATATGCCTGTTCATACAATAATTCTTCACTCCCCCCTCCATGTGGAGTCTCTAGCCTCTATATAGGCCTCATACATACAATACCATGCATCATTACCATGGTTCCCTCATACCATCAACTAATACCATGGGCCCATTACATTATTATTAACTACTTGTGGTCCCTTACATGACATGGGTTAACCACCTTATTTATTACTATGGCCCATACCATTATTACATTATTACCTTGGGTACCTCCCTTGGTACCCCATATTATCCCCCCTAGGTATATAACATTCCACCCCCCTAAGCATGTTTCGTCCCCGAAACATGGGAAGAACACAAATAATAAGATCTACTCAAAAGAGTAGTCCACTGATACCATGCATGTGCATCTAGCCATCCAAGAGAAAGGTGAACCCTCGATCTCGCTGGTGCCTCGCTCGCTTGAGATGGAAGTCGACTGTGGTAGCGCTTCTGTGTGGATGTGTAGTAGGTGGATCTTCGTTCCTCTTGATCTGTCATGCGGGGGTTGGTGTCCATGTGGCTAATTGGTTGCCATCTTGATGGTTGTCTTGCAGGGTGATGTGGGTGATGATATGTTGAAGTTTTAACCCACGATGGCTTTTTCTTTATTTCATCCTACTGTGGTTCCTTTTGTGGTGTCTTCTTTTTCAATATGACTTCAACCACTGAGCCCTCCTCTGATGTATCATTACCTGTAACCTTTTCTTCTTCAGCCTCTGTTTGTGTTTGATTATTGATCATCAAAGGCTCATCATCTGATATGTCAGTCCCTGGAACATCTTCCGCTTCAGCCTCCATGTGCTCTACCTGCTTATTGATGGAAATATCCTGTAATGTAATTTTCTTCTTTTTATACCAGAGCTTCAGGAATTTCTTCTGCACATTAATATTGATAGTACCCACGGATTCCATCCAAGGATATCCCAAAACAACATCCATATTATCCATCTCTGAAGCATAAAAATCACCATGCAACACATATTTATCCATAGAAATCTTCAAATCCTTGTACACTTGAACATCCTCATTATCAACTTGCGCAGTTTCAATGTGTTTTGCTGGAACTTGCAATCTTTTTGCCAAATTAACACTGATAAGATTTTGCTTGCAACTAGGATTTATAGACACAATGATTTTCTCCTTCTGAATCAATCCATGAACCTGCAATAAGGAGATATCAGCAGAAAATAACCCTTTATGTTTCTTCTTATCTTGTTTTCTAGTATGAGACCATCGGTCTAAAAGGAATTTTTCAAATTCTTTATCCGACAAGTCGCCAAACTGTTTGATGCCAAGTGATTTCCACCATCTGTCAGCCTCTTCTGTCAAATTAAGCCGTGCTCTACTTTTCCAACATATCCCATAGTTGGACTTTATTCTTTGTATGAATTCTTCAATAGTAGGACCATCATCTTTCCCTGTAAAATATAGTTCCTCCATGAGAAAAATTCACTTACTTGGCGAAAATTTGTAATTGTCACAGTTTCGTCAATATTGCTCAGAATCCTTATTATGACCTGTTTTTAGAAATGGAACAATCATTCTGCATCTGCCCATGTGATAGAAATCCTGATCCAGGCACTAGAATTCCAGATCTGCGCTGCAACTCTCCCGCCGTCACCAAAATTTCTGCAAAAAGAGCTGATTTTAAATCAGCGATATCTCCCTCATTCGGACTCCGATTCGACTGATTTTTTTTTTGAAATTGGGTAATTTTTCTCAAACAATTCAGATATACAATTAGAAAAACTCGCTGCCCTGAAAATTGTCTGCAACCCCACTGATTTTTAAATCAGCGATATCTCCTTTATCCAAACTCCAATTCAACTGATTTTTTTTTTTTTTGAAATCGGCTATTTTTTCACAAGGAATACAGATCTGCAATTAGATTCTTCAGATCTTGCACCAAAACGTACAGATCTAATCTGCAAATTCGCCACCCAAAAATCCCTGCAAAAAAACAAAAAAAAATTTCTCCACGGTTTGCCTAAGAAAGAGCTCTGATACCACTTGTTGTAGATCTAACCCAGAAATATATGATAATAGAATTAAACCCAAGAATAACAAGATAGAAATAGATAGAAATGCTTCTTTATTATCAAACCCATAAGGTAGGGCAACACCATACATTCATTCCTTAAGGAAGGAGAACACTCCACAAGCCATATGCCTGTTCATACAATAATCCTTCACTCCCCCCTCCATGTGGAGTCTCTAGCCTCTATATAGGCCTCATACATACAATACCATGCATCATTACCATGGTTCCCTCATACCATCAACTAATACCATGGGCCCATTACATTATTATTAACTACTTGTGGTCCCTTACATGACATGGGTTAACCACCTTATTTATTACTATGGCCCATACCATTATTACATTATTACCTTGGGTACCTCCCATGGTACCCCATATTATCCCCCCTAGGTATATAACACAATGGAGAAACTATTGCATGTCTTCACATAGACTTCATGTTTGATTTTCTACAACTAATTAACTGAAGATGAATTAATTACTTATTTTACAAACATTTTCTAAGATCAAATTCAAATTTTAATTCTCAATTTTAGTTCAGGGACTAACTAAAATTGGAATGTATCCCGAAATGCTATTTATAGCAATGCTATTTTTAACATTTCTATTTTATCATCTCTTGTTGCTATTTCCGACACTGGCACCTGAGATGCTATTTATATCATTTCTATTTTTAGCATTTATTTTTGCTATTTTCAACAGTCACTCTCAACAAAAAAGGAATTCAACTGGAACCCAATCCTGAACCTTTGGAATGTTCTGCATGCAACACTTCTCCCTAGTGTTGTTGCTCCAACAACTCTAGGAACAAAAAATATCCAACCTGAATCAGAATGATGCCTCTGTCGTCAAAGTCTCTGACTGTTATTGCCTCTGTCGACTGAAAACTTTGCACCTCTGTGCTCTTTAGTATCTGACTGCTCTAGCCTCTGTCACTTTGATCTCTGACTGCATCAATCACACTAATTCCTGCTGCTGCTGGTCCTGTCTCCCAGCACTGCATCCTCACTGCATCTCCTCTCATCATGTTTCATCATGCTGCCCACTACTAAACTACAACTCAGTTACTGAGAAGTAAGTAAATGATCTCCTGACTGACCTCCTTGTTGGGCTAGAAACATCCTCTGATGTTGAAACTTCCTCTGCCGCTCCATCCACATCTGTATCTACCCACTCAACTAGTCCTGCTACTCCTCGTCGGGGCTCCTGTAACAAGGTCTAATCAAAGAGGTTGGGTACCCCAATGATCTTGCCCCCATTCCAACCTTATTGGGACTATCCCTCCACATCGACCCACCTCCCACCTGGAGGTATGGATGCATGTGATCCCTCTGCCCACTTGGCTCGAAATTTCTCCCTACTGGAGGTCTCTGCATGAGTGGATGCCTCCACTCGGTCTCCTCTCGGCTTCTCCAGTTGTGGCTGCTCCACAACCTTCTAAAGTTGCTTCACCAATTGTGGCTCCTTCATAATTGTCTGAGACTTCTTCTGGCACTACATGTTGAGAGGTAATGTACTCTCCCTCTCAACCACCAAGTCTCCAACAGTTGCTTCACTCCTCAAGGCTTTGCATGCATCTTGAACCTCAAAAGCCCTGTCTCGTGGTGATGTGTCTAAGGAAAACCTTTCCTTTACTGAAGACTACATCATAGCCTTTGTTTTCCTGCATTGCCATCAATACCAAGTTTTTCTTCAGTCCTAGCATATACTTCACATTTGTCAAGGTAATGAGAGCTCCATGCTCCCTATGAAAAGCAACCTTGCCTACACCTGAGACATTATAATTTTACTCATTACCCATCTCGATGAGTATCTAGAGGTCTTTCTCCTCCAAGGTACTGAACAAACTCTTATCGCCGGTCATGTGGAATGAAGCTCCACTGTCAAGAAACCAACCGCAACCCATCTTCGATGAAACCATGCATGCGATGGGGGTGAAATCCAACTCTAACTGTGAGGCTAGTGCCTCACCTTCTAATCCTTCCAAGGATCCCTTCCTGGATTTCTTTTGTGGACAATTTGTTACATAATGGCCCACCTCATGATAATGAAAGCATTGCACTTTCGATTTGTCAAACTTCTTCCCACCATGGGAAGAACTCGATTTGGGATGAGAATCCTTCTCCTTCCCTTTGTTTGCCTTACTCACTAAGGCGCAATTTTCTTCATCCTCCTTGGATGAAGAACCATCTCTGGTGCTTCTTCTTATCTCCTCCTACATCAAATTAGACCAAAGTCATTCCCAATCTTGTAGTTTCTATCCTACATTTATCGAGTCTTGGCAGCTATGCCAGCTCTTAGGAAGACCGAGGAGAGCAAGACTCACCATGTCATCATCGACTGTTGTGATCACTACACTTCCAAGCTCATCCCTACAGGTGGTGATCTTGTTCAAATATGTAGAGATCATGTTGCCCTTTTCACAATTGATTTTCCGAAGCTTGTATTTCAGTGCCAGGTTCCTCTGATTACTGTTGTTCTGATATAGATATTTCAATGTTTTCCACATTGAAAACGGTGTCTCCTTCCCATGGAAACTTGAGACTATGTGGTCTTGAACTCCCTCCAGAAGGATTCTCCTTGCTCTAGCCACACATTTCTTCCATTCCGCCAATTCTTGGGCATTAGCAGCTGCTGGCTTGGGGAATTCTTGATCAATGAAGTGCTTCAAACCATTGTCCTCTAATACCACTTCCATGCGATCCTTCCATGCTATATAGTTCAAGATGCCATCAAGGGCATACTCGAATCTCAAATCGTTGAACTCCATTGGTGAAATTTGAGATGTGATAAGAATTCAATTTCTATAATCAGGAACTTCAAAACTTCGAACTTCTCCCTTATTTGTATACTGTTCTTTGCTTTGATCACCTTTGCTCCGATACCATGTATAATTTCCCACTGTAAATCACCAAATTATGCAATATACTAAAGAAAAATATTTGATCTACTTCTACAAACAAACTTGCGGAAGCTTAATCGATTTTGAGCAAGATCAAATAGAACACATAGAACAGAGAATGAGAAATCAAGCACACATGAACACAGAAGAATACTCTGGGGAAAGCCTCAACTAAAAACCCTAATCTCTATATTATCATACAAGTGGAAATATGTCTAGATTACACAAAGCTTTAGCTCACAAGCTATATAGCTCTCAGTACAATCCCTCAATGTTGCTCATAGAATGAACAGACATGACATATGTTTTCCTTCAGTCCTCCAAGCCTCCTATTTCTTTGCGCAGTTTCTCTTGGGGTCCAATGCTGCCACCTGTGTGAATTGACCTATCATACAACACATCAAACTCAAAAGTAACTGCGCAGTCCTGAAGGAGATAATTCCTTCTACATGGATGAGTTTCCTATATAAGAAAAATCCTCCAACTAATAGTACACTATCCCTTCCTTTGATCTCAATTGGGTCTCTAACTGAAATGACATGCATGAGTTATTTATGAGAGAATATTCAATTATCTGAAGTACAACAGTTACATGCATGCATGCATTAACTAACTGAACTCACAATCAGTTCCACAAAATGTTAGAACTAATATAACTGGACTTAACTCAATTAACTGGGCTAACTAATTACAACTCAAAGTAAAACTCATCATGATCTCCTTAATCAAGGGATAACTTCTTCAATCAATGGAGAAACTGTTGCATGTCTTCACATAGACTTCATGTTTGATTTTCTACAACTAATTAACTCAAGATGAATTAATTAATTATTTTACAAACAATTGCTAAGATCAAATTCAAATTTTAATTCTCAATTTTATTTAAGGAACTAACTAAAATTGGAATGTATCCCGAAATGCTATTTATAGCAATGTTATTTTTAGCATTTCCATTTTATCATTCCTTGTTGCTATTTCCAACACTGGTACTTGAGATGTTGTTTATAGCATTTCTTTTTGCTATTTTCAACAATCATAGACTAGTGTCTTAGAAAGATTAAAAATGAGTGAATCAAAATCATGATCAAATGAAGAAGTAGAGAGATCATGACAACTAAGATTAGAAAATTCAGGATGTTTGTCAACATCCTCATGATTTGATGAATCATGTAGTGGGGTAGACAAGAAGCAAGGATGTTCACACTCCGTGTTTTCCGAAATGACAGATGCCAGATTGGACAGATTTTCATAGGAAGATGTGTCCTCTTCGCATTGTAATGACAGTCTGACATCCGAAATGTCCATTGATCGATCAGAAGTAGAAACATACGGAAATGAGTTTTCATAGGGGAAATAAAAAATGGCAGAATCACAAGGGATGTTAGGATAAAGTGGATAAGGTGCGGCTGGAAGGGAGTCATCCTTCACCGCGGGTTCTTATTTAGATTCCGACACACACTCATCATGAACGATGGTGTTGGTTGGCTGCATAACACCAACCTCGTCGAAAACTTGATCCTCATTCTCAGTAGATGAGGAGTACGGAACAGAAGATCACAAGACAGTACAATTCGGAGGATCAACAGAATGCGGGGACGGAGGTTGCGGGAACGAATCCACGCGACAACCCATAGGCTTGTAAGCCAAATATGCGCATGATATCAAGAGCAGGTGGGGTGGGAGGATCTGATAGTTCAATAAATGTGTGTGCAAGATCTCCCACATCACTCTACGGTGGTGGAGCTGTTTGATCAGGTGAAGGCGGAAAGTCACTTGTGACAGCAACTATGCCTTCCTGTGATTGCACAACTATATCATCGAAGTGTGTGAGCGGGGTTCAGATATGTGAAGAAGATACTATAATATTCCATCGAGAAATTCCTAATCAATATCATCTTCGGGAAATCAGTATGAAAGATTACTAAAGCGTGTGTGAAAATGTTCAATGGATTCATCGGGTGCTTTTTGTAATTTCATAATTTCTTTATCGAGTGATTTACAGTTAAAGTGATTGAAAGCACGATCTATCTCTGCGACTAGATCAACAAGAGAATGAATAGATTTTTCGAGCAGCGTGGGACACCAGTGCATTGGGTGCCTGCGACGCGTGTAGATGAACAACGCACAGGTCATTTATTCTTCAAATATTCCATGTCTTTAGCATGAGCCTACAATGCCGACCGCGTGCCTAACCAAGGCTACGTGGTATCCACTATCGTATGTTTTACGTGACAATTTATCCAAGAGATTTTCCAAGATAATGAAGTCGTTTCCATAAGACATACACTCCTAAAGAGAAACTATGTGGTTAGTCATGATAGATATGTAGAGATTCAAAAAAGATGTGAGGGATCGCAAGCGTGCACACAATGACATGCATGATGATAAATTCCCTTGCATGCGATCAACAACACTTCTCACCTTGTCTGCTTCGTGCCAGGTGCTGGGATGGATCTATTCCTTGTATGGGTGCAGTCTCATCCGTATGTGCGTGTTGCGCCCCATGATGTACCTATTCATGCTGCAACTCATTCTCTCGTCTATGCAGCTTTTGTTGTTCCTTGAGTTGCTACTTTAGCACATGAAACTCCTTCTTTGTTTCTCTCTCTAACTTCGCACATTATTCGTGTCACGCTGTAGCCTCATAGCCTCAATCTCCAAAGTTTCTTTCGTCATGAGTGGATCTACTTTGAACTTGCAGCTTTGCTTCCCCTCTATGATGTCAACAACCTTCCTCTTGCAGTTGCCGCATGTGGGTGTGATGCCTTTTGCTGCTGCTGATGGTGATGCTCGTTGTGATGTTGTTGCCATCTTATCTTGATGTCCTTTTATATGAACAACTTGATGTCTTCATAGGAAGGCAAGCTCATAGACTTGCTTCGCTGCAACCCATGTTGTGCTCTCAATGGTGTCCTTTGACTCTGCTCTTCTGAAGGCCAAGGATAATTTTAGGGGCGAATGTTCGCCCTTTGGCGAAATTAAGGGGTTTTAAATTTTTAGTGGGCGAATATTTTGTATCATAGTACATTTTTACAAATCACCTCAAATAGCCCACCTTATTTTAAGGGAGAGGGTAAAAAAGGTAAATTTAGCCCTTGAAATTAGGACTTACAACCTTCCATTCGCCCATTTTCAAGAATAGGTTTTATTTAAGTGAATCCATTCGCCCATTTTCAAGAATAGGTTTTATTTAAGTGAATCCTATGGGCCAAATACCATATTTATAAAAGAGGTATGGTAAATTAATAAAAATATAAATAAATGAGAGGTATGGTAAATCAATAAAACATTTTTTATATTTACTCCATAAGTCACCTTATATACATGTAACAGTGTAAACAAATGAAAATATAAGTAAAGTGGAGGTATGGTAAATAAATAAAATGTCTTTTTATACTTACTCAAACGGTATGGTAAATAAATAAAAATATAAATAAACTAGACGTATCGTAAATAAATAAAACCTCTTTTTATATTTAGTCCATAACCCTCGTTCTATTTATGAAGACTCAAGAGGTTTTATTTAAGTGAATCCTATGGGCCAAATACCATATTTGTAAAAGAGGTATGGTAAATTAATAAAAATATAAATAAACGAGAGATATGGTAAACAAATAAAACATTTTTTTATATTTACTCCATAAGTCACCTTATATTTACGAACACTCAAAAAATGGGTTATATTTAGGTGAAACCTATGGCCAAAATACTATGGGACAAATACCATGGACTAGATTGTTATTAATACCATGCAAAAAAACCATTAATAACCCTAATATTAGAATTAATAAAAATAAAAATGGCACGTGGTATTGACCCATGGTATTCACCAAAATGGCACATGGTATTGGCCAATGGTATTCACCTGGAATGTAGCCTATTTAAATGGGGGAATTAAACCAGCATGTAGCCTATGCTAAGATTCACTAGGACTTTACAAAGTTTTATTATTTAGTGAAAGACTCGCCAAGATCTTACAAGATTTTATAATTGAGTAAAATATTCGCCATGCCTGGTGAGAGATTCGCCAAAAAATTATATATACATATTATATTATTGATAAAATCGCCTTCCATTTTTCTTATATACCATGGAGATTCGCCCATTTATTATATTTATAAATTTAGGGGGGGTTATTAAAATTTTCCCTGCTGAAGGCCATTGTAATTATGTTGCTGAGAGACAGACAAACATCTGTGATGCATGGAGACATAGCAATAGTCATGGTAGTCAATCTGTTAATCAAAAACCAAAACAAACTTGAGGACTGACATGCAACATACCTGTGTGATTGATCGTGAAGGTTGCACAATTTCCGCCGGGAGGTCGGGAGACTGAATGCCAAAACTACACAACGCACAGTCTGAGTTGTATGGAGGATGAATAAGTACCGGAACTACACAATGCACAATCCAGCCTAGCCTGTTGAGGGCTGAAACTGCACAATCCACAATCTCAGTCAATAGTGACATATAACTAGCAAACTACATTATGTAGTTTCTGGGGCCAGTAGGACACTGCCTTTAGGAATTGCGCAATGCAAGCTTGGAGGTCAATGCTGGGCTAGACTTGCATAATTTCTGGAGGGAAGGTAGAGCCTTCACTTCTGAAAATGTGCAGTGCTAGCTGGGTGAGGCATGGTTTGGGCCAAGGCATCCCAGGTTGGCCGAAGGGAAACTAAAAACATGAGAAGTATGGATGCATGATGAGATGGGTGAAAATACGAGTGAATTATCATACATGCAAACAACATGTGCAGGATTCATAAAACGGAAAAGCATGCATGTGTGTGAAGCAATTCGCCACCACGTCGACCATCCGTGCAAAAACAGTGTCATGCATGTGACAACAATGAGATGCAAACGAAAATTGAAACGTTGCTTCTACAAGCTAGCAGACATCAAAATGACAACAAGCACTCACTGAAATCAAGCAAACAACACTCACACGAAGAAAAACACAAAAAACGACAGAAACGTAGTGCGAGACATGAAAAGTGGGTTACCTCGAAACCACTGAGTTGAATGTGCCGACGAATCCTAGATGAAATGTGGGATGTCAAAGCTGCAAGGTCAATGCAAGGAATGAGCTCTGTGGCATCCGGTTGATAAGTTTTGATAAAATCAAGGTTCTGATGGGCATGCCACAAATCTAGGAAACGTGACATTTGGCGGGAGGTTTCTGAAATGATCATTGCATGTAACCCCGAGCTGCTAAAGATATATCCTTGAATCAAGGGATCCCTTTGCATTCTTCCTTGGTATTACCAGTCCATGCATGCAAAGCAGTTTTGCTCGGTCCCAGAGGGAATCGGTCAACCTAAAGGAACATGCATCGGTTTGCTTGCTTGAGATGAAAATCTCTGTAGTTTCTGGCCTGAGTAGATATTGATGTCCCAGAGGGATTGAATAATTTATGAGAGGAGCAAGTGACTATCTCCCAGGATTGCGCAATTTCTAGGCTGAGCAGCTTTCCTCAGTCAGGCCTCACAATTTTCTCAGGAAAGAATGTCTAATTGCATTGCATAATTTTTGAGAGGAAAAGGTTGTCGGGCTAGATTTGTGAAATTTATTCTAGCTGCGGGGCTGGTTGTCCCAGAGGTATTGCGCAATTTCTAGGCTGAGCATTCTTGTTGGGCTGGATTGCGCAATTTTTCAGTGAAGGTTGACAAGTAGGATTGTGCAATTCTGGAGCCCAGAAGGCTACCACTCAGGATTGCACAATTTCTTGAGGGAATGTTGGTTCCCCTATAGAATTGCACAATTTCTTGAGGGAGCTGCTCAGCCTGCAGTTGGACCAAGTCCGAAGAAACAAATTGTGAGGGGGATGCAACAAGCTATCATGCACAAGCTGAAAATTTGCTAGAAAACCACTGAAGCTTATGTAATTAACAGTGCAAGACATGCTGCTGAAGATGGTTGATAGGGAGGCTCCAAAACGAAGATAAGGAAAAATTTTGGAGGGTGGTTGTAATTGCTACAACACTACGCTAAGGTGATTTTTCCAAAGTTCAAACTAAATTAGACAAACTGGATGTGGATTTCCTCAGTATTTTGGACTTTGAAAGTTATTATTTAAATTGAAAATTGATATGATATATTAACCCCAAAGAGGGTTAAGGGCAGGCAGCTGAGCCATTATTAGTTGTTGCACTTAATAAAAATTCTAATAGTGCCATTATTATTATTTATACTTCTACCCTTTTATCATATGTGGGTTTAATTGAAGAGACCAAAGTAGCAGTGAGACTCGAGGGTTAGTTAACGAGTGAAATTTCCCTAAGGGTCTATTAAGGATGGTTGTGTATAATGCTTAAAACACCTTGCATCACTTACTTTCTCTCTTTTTCTGTTTTTCCTCGACTTTTCATTATACGGAAAAATGTTGTAATATATATCTCTTTCTTGAGACAAGGAGTAAGAGGGAAATTTATTTAAAAGAATAAATTTTAAGATGAAACATGAAAAGTCGACTACTACTGATGAGTTACATGCATAAAATTTGCAAAATTGACCGAGAAGAAAAACACATTTATAGAGGGAGCACGTCAGAGTATTGATGAGGGATCATCTTCGGGAAGCTAGTTGAGTTCAAGCGGTAATATACCAACATGCCAACTGAAAGCACTACTGTTGGTATTTTGATTGTCATTGGCTGGGTGGTGCACCTTTAAGCCTTCTATATACTCTTAGAGAGAGTCAATTTCATCCTCCTGTTTAGCTAATTTCCTTTCAAGGCTTGTATTTCTTAAAGGAGTTTTATGGATGCTGTCATTTGTTGATGCAAATTTAAGTTAATTTCCATTGTTTGCAACTGAAGAGATTCAATTTGGTTTGAATAATTGCTACAAGCCAAGTTACCCACAGTATAAGGAGTTTTATCTCTTTTTCCCACATGCTCAGATTAATGGCAGGGAAGACCTCTTTTCCTTCTTGCAAAATGGAAAGGAGGCACTAGAGAACAATAAGAGGGCTACATGAGAAAGCGACAAGGGAAAAACTTGCTCAAAGAAGGAAAAGAGAGACACTATAGTAAACAACATATCCTAGGTAGAGATGAAACAATCACAATTCACTAAAGGAAATAGGGCCCACCCATAGAAAACTATATATAGTGGCACCAGAGCTTGAGTAGCAATGAGACACACTAAATTCACTGAAGAAAGGTTGTATATAATAGAGACACTAGCGTGCAAAACTAACTCCATAAATGAAAGAGGCTCCATAAAATACAAAGACATGAAGGACAAGATGGAAGAGGAGAGCACCAGATAGATGAATAAAAAAAACTAGATTTGAGGAGTTTTTGAATAAGAAGATAAGTTGAGAGATGAAAATGTGACCAACAAAGTCTAATTGACATGGGCATACCAGAAAAAACCTAAAACGCATACGAGTCTAGCGGGAAGCATTATTGTTGTAGTTCACTCAGATCCTGATGAAGTAGTAGACCTGAAAGTTATACCCGCCGCCACAGAGAAGCCTGCAGATCTCAACCATGCTTGGAGTTAATCCCACATGTGATTCTACTCCATACTCCATTAATCTTCATAATTACTATAGCCATTAGAGAAATCAATAGCATGACTGAGAGCTTTTAGTAGAGATCAAAACATCATTGTTTCCTTATACTCAAGGCATGTGAAGAGATTGAGATTAAATGAGTTACATGAAATGTTGCGTCAATGGGAGTCACGATACCTTGCTACATGCTCCCTCAACTTTTACTCATTTGCCTATAGTTTGGAATGAGGAAGGAAAAAATGATTTAGCCTTCTAGCCTTCGACATTAAAACATGTACTTGGAGGAGGGGGTCACGGGATACTTTTCCATCCATGACTACCATTTACTTCTATTTGTCCAGAATTAAGGTGACAAGCTAGGTTGGCTTGATTGTCAGTTTCTGAATTTTGGTGCCTGAGGATGTGGAAGAAGGATTTAAGAGGGAAGAATTCAAGTTCTCTAGATATTCTTTGGAGTAGGAGTTTGAGATGGTTTTCTTTAGGCCAAGTGCCTTTGTATAGATGCTGAATTGTTAGAAGAGAGTCCCCTAAGTTTGCAAAATTTTGTATATTCAAACCTCTTTCCAAGATTACACCTAGTAGGTATACACCTCTTCTTCATTATTGGTCTTTATCCCAACCCCTAGGAATAACTAATAGCTAATTTTCCACCGGGGTTGTGTATAACCCCCCCTACCACCATATCAATATTACTAGCACAACCATATAAGTTAAATTGTTGGTAAACTCCTATTGACATCAATCCACAATAAACATAAAAAAACTTACCCCCACTTACCATGGAGATTATTAATTGAGAACACCATGGGAGAATACCACGACATAGTGGTATTTTTCATTTCTCTTTGTATCTTTGTATTTCTATCGAAGGATCGAGGATGTAGTCCTGGACGTAAAGAATAGTGAAAAAAGTCTCTAGGTTAATGGGTCTTTTCCGTTCCATAGAAATATTCGGGTTATCAATGCCATGTGCCCAAAAAATCATAACTCACTTTATATGACACTCATTCATATGATACATCTATATTTAAAATTAATCAATTTAATTTAAAGGGAAAAAATGACATAACTACTTTAAAAATAAATATCAGCATTTGATTTGTGTATATTACCATGAACATTATGTAACATAATGTGAAGATTAAAAACCTAGCTTCCACCCAATTGTGGAATATTATTAGGTGAATGGTAGAGATTTAACCTCCATGGAATATTCTAATATTGTTAGTACTACACAAAAATTAAAGGTCGAGATCTATCTCCAAAGTAGTTATGTTTGTTTTGGTCTTTTAATTAAATTGATTAATTAAAAAATAATGTCATATGAACAAGTGCATATGAAATGAGTTATGGTTTTTTTGGGCATGTGTATTAATAAGCCATGGTATTGGCCCATGATATTGTAACAAAGTCTATTTATAAATCAAGAATCTCCATGGAAACTGAGAGTAAACCGCCATGGATAAGGCTTTTGTTCCATGTTTTTTCAAATGTATATATGTTGAACTTATATATTATTTTTATACTAATAATAACAGTAATAATAAAAGTCATAATTTAGGTAGTTTTATGAATTTTTTTATTTTTAGCAACGTGCTCAAACTCATTATGAATTGAGTTTTCTATATGAGATTTTTTGGAGTTTCCGACAATCTGATAATTTTATTAACAACATATATGGATTCAACACACACTTTGATTATGAAGAGTTCACCCATCAAACTTGTAATTTCTATGAATCTCTGCCGGATTCTAGACAAATTAGATTTGAAAATAAAACGGGAAACATTTCAAAAAGTCTCATTTATAGAAAACAACATTATGAATTAATGTCTATTGACATTTACCAATCATTTAAACTATATGATTGCACTAGTTGATAATTAAATTAAAATTCAAGAATCCCTATTCCAAAACTATGATATAATTATTACCACCGTACTATGGTATTTATTATAATTTATATTCTAATCTCTGTATACTACCTATATTATGACTTTCCCCTATTACCTAGTGTTATCATTTTAATTTTATTAATATTCTATTCTTAAATTAGATCTTATTATATATTTTGCATTCCCCTTTATATGATTTTATTATAACCTTTTTCTTTATATTCTATTATTCATTTTCTTTATATTCTATTATTCATGATAATTTCTTCTTATTATATTTGAGATTTTTTTTTTGTTTGGTTTTGGTAAATTAAATCATTTATACGGTTCAAAATCTAATATACATCGAGTTACGAAGATAGTTGATGCATGAATCTCAACAAAACTTATCATTCAACTTTACATCGAGTTACAAAACCTATCATTCAATTTTACATCGAGTTACAAAGATAGTTGATGCATGAATCTCAACAAACCATATCATTCAACTTTACATCGGGTTACAAAATCTATCATTCAAATTTACATCGAGTTACAAAGATAGTCGATGGATGAATCTCAACAAACCCTATCATTCAACTTTACATCGAGTTACAAAGATAGTTGATGCATGAATCTCAACAAATCCTATCATTCAACTTTACATCGAGTTACAAAGATAGTCAATGCATGAATCTCAACAATCCCTATCCTTCAACTTTACATCGAGTTACAAAGATAGTGAATGCATGAATCTCAACAAACCCTATCATTCAAGTTTACATTGAGTTACAAAGTGAGTCGATGCATGAATCCTCAACAAACCTTATCATTCAACCTTTTTTCGTTAATTTTTGATAATATAAATTTTAGTTTACTAATTTTTGTCTTTCTCAATTTTAGGTTTTTACCTTTTTGCCAACTTCCATCATTCAACCTTTTTTCTTTAATTGTTAATAATATAAATTATAGTTTATTAGTTTTAGTTTTCTTAATTTTAAGGTTTTTACTTTTTTGGCCAACCTTTTGGGTTGTTCTCATTTTCCCATCTTAGTATTCATTTAATCTTGAATGATTATTTTTTCTATCAAAAAATTGTTCTTATGATAAATTTTGGTTATGGTTTTTCAAGGAGCCCAATCCATTTATGGATTTAAAAATATATTTTAAACAACACAAATCACATTTTTGCTTGAAATTGTATTGGTGATTGTGGTGAAAAAGACTATTTCATCTATAAGTTAGAGTACACCTTAAACTTTTCTTTCTAATTTCAAAAAAGTGGTGTTTAACTATTATATGTTTAGGAGTTTTTGGCCATAATGGCAAATTTGTTTTGGTCAAATCTTGACCTTGGTTGTTTAAAATGGTTTTTTGACTACATCTATGTATTAAACACTTTGAAGAGTTTACAACTCTAACTTGTGATTCCAACCAATTTTTAGTAAATTTTAGGCAATTTAGACCAAAAATATCACAATAAACTCTCCAATACATACTTACCAACAACATATATGATGTTTAAAAAAACATGGCTATTAAAAAAAATAAAATTATTACTTTAATATCTAAATCAAAACTTTTATCCTCACCAATTTATTTTAAGGTCCACTAACTATCCTCCTCCTCTAAATGCACATGGAAACACACTATTTTGATATGTTATTCACGAAGAGAGAATTTCCAGGTTGAACGATTGTTCTTTTTTAGTTCACTTTGAACTTATTTAGGGTTTGGTGCTTTATATAACACAAAAGGGAGAGTTGCCAGGTTGCAACAACACCTGAATCATAGTCACCAAGTAGAGAAGGGAATTGGGAGATTGTTCGAATTTGTTTAGGGTACAATGGAGTTACCGGAAGGAATGAAAGTGGAGGTACGTTCTGATGAGAAAGTGGCGGGTCTTGCCGAATCAAATATGACAAGTTTCAAAATAAGAATGGGAAGCCATGTGTAGAAATAATAACCCTAGATAACATGCGACCCACTCCACCGGACATTGAGATATCCTTGAATCTCTCTGAGGGATTTTACATAGATGCCTACGACACTGATTGCTGGTGGCACAGATTCCTTGTAGAAAGGGTTTCGCGTGGGGAGGAGCGTTGGTTGGTCTCCTTCTAGTCATACCCTCGTTCGGCATTCCGAATGGTGCAGGAATGGAAGGGGGGGAAGTGGACATTAGTCCCACCGGTTCGTTTTCAGAACCTTGAGTTTAAGTCAATGGTGTTCATTTTTTGAATCTTGAGTTTAAGTAAATGGTGGATTTTGGGAATGGAATATTATGTTGGGAATTTCTGATAATTCCAAACAAAAATGAACAGAACAAAATGCTCTGTTTTTACACACAACAGTGTAAAATTTCAAAGGAGAGAAAGAGTATTTTTTTTCTTCTGTGGAATTGAATCATTCCTGGTTGTAATCCCTCTGAGAGAGGAAGATATTTGTAACATCAGTTTCTTTATTAATGAATACAAAGTTTCTTTTTGTGCATGTGTAAAATTCTGTCTTCAGCAAACAAATTTTTGATCCTGTGGTAAAAGAGAAAAAACAGAGCATTTTCTCTGTTCTGTTCAAGTTGTTTTGTTTTGGAATTGAACAGAAAATTCCCAACATGGTATCAGAGCTTGTCCAGGCTCTTTGAAGGTGTCAAAGAAGATGAAAGAAGGATTCCTTGCTGCAACAGATTCTCCAGCAGAGTGAAGACTCAGTCAAGAAATAATCCAAGGTATTTCTCAAGTTTTTTTTGTGTTGCTGTTGAAGATAGTCAATTATTTTAGATACACAGCCAAGTATTTTGAAGCATAGTTAAGAGTGCAAGAATGGCTAGAGCCGGTTCCTTCATTCAAAGCTTAACAGCTTGAACGTCGACATTTAGAACACAAATGGCGAGGTCAAGGAAGAAAGTCTCCAATCCTCCTAAGGATGTGTCTCCCTCTACTACTAAAATAGAGGACAATCAATTTGATGAGGCTCCAAGGTTCAATGGGAACTTTAATATATGGGAAGAAAAAATGAGGACTTTCTTACAGTCTCAAGGGATTGAAATTTAGGAATCAGTGATTGATGATAGCAGGATGGACAGAGAATCCAAGGAGTACAATGCAAAAGCAGCAAAGACAATCTTGAATGGGCTACCTGATTCTGTAAAGAAGAATCTAGGAAAACATTCATTAGCAAAGGATATATGGGACAAACTTCATGACCTTCACTCAAAAGGAGCACTGACCATGACCATCAATAAAAAAGGAGATCCTGAACCCATCATAGAAGTTGAAAATGAGAATGATGACATCAAGGCTGAAGCAGACCTAGAAGATGAAAAGAATGAAAAGGACTTTGTAGAAGAACTCCTCGCTCAACTTATGACTGCCATGGAAGAGATTAACAATTTGAAAAAGGAAAATGAGGCACTTAAGAAGATAGCTCCAGTTGGTAACCAAGATCAAACAAGGAAGAAAGTTGACCTCATCAAGCTTCAAGTACAAGAAAGGGATGAAGAGCTTGCCAAACTTAAGAAGGAATTTCATCAAAGAAAAAGGAAGCATCATGAAGAAGTCATATCCATGACAAATCAATTGAATAAAGAAAAGAAGCAGGAAAATACCTTGTCAAGTCAACTTGAACAAAGGCATAAGAGTGTGAACAAAAATGAAGAAGAGATTGGTTAGTACAAGGTAGAGGTCTCCTCCCTTAAGTCTCAGTTACAAGAAGCTAGGAAACAGGCACAAGGAGCTGAGAAGAGAATGGAGCGCAGTCAAGCAAAGAATGAAGAAATCTTCAAAATGAAGTCAGATATCATCTCCCTTAAAATAGTAGCAGCTGAAGCTACTCGTAGCAAGGAAGAAACTGAGGAACAACTTGTAAAGAAGAATAATGAGTGTGAAAGATTAGAAGAAGAGATTGTCCTCCTTAGAAAAAAGGTTGAAGGGATGAGCAAAATCATGAAGAGCTCTCAAGCCTTGGATGACATGCTCAGCTATCACAGATGTCCATCTGATAAATCAGGACTCGGGTATGCAGGTGAACCCTCAAACAAGAATGAAAATACTTTAAGCAAAATAGATGTGAAGAAGCCAAAAAGAAATTGTGATGCTCCTAGTTCCAGCAAAGGCAAGGAGAAAAATCAAGACTACAATAGAAAAAATCCTATTCCAAGAAGAAATCTTGCTCCAAGTAGAAAACCAGCTCCAAAAATAAATGTAGATGATGTCAAAGAGGCAAGAGGCAATGGTTATCATCAAAGGATCTCAAGGCAGAAAGGCTTCAGAAGTACATCAAGGAAACCTCCATCTCCCAGGTACCAAAGTTCATTTTTTGGTTATTGTTATTCTTGTTCAAACATTGGTCATATGGCACGTGATTGTAACTTAACATGGGCTCTTACACAAGCTAGAACCATGCAAAAGAATAAAGTTACACAAGTATGGAGAAGGAAGGAAATACAGTCCGTAAGCCTCTTGAGCTCTCCAACCAATCTAAGATTTTTTTGAGAAGACTCTGCCAAAAGGAGACGATGCATATAGTTAGGGGGAGCCTGTAATTCTTGATCATTATCGCTGAAGCTATTAGTGAACGGGTCCTTATGAAATCTTTGCTGAACTATATTAACAGTTGAAATTAAAAGGGAGTGTTGAAATGTAATTTCAACTGCAGCGACAGTTGAACAGGGACGGCGTACTATTTCACAAAACCACCAGTCTTCCATCGCACTGCTTTTCATGAGACGGTGGTATTTTCTGGAGGGGCAGCGATAACACCCAACAGCGGACACGTGCATAACAGTTTTGCAAAAGTGGTTTTTCCCAGAGCGTAAACTTCAGCAAATAAGTCCTCGTGATATTACTGTCAGCCGTCCGATTGAAAGCAAGGCTGACCACCGTCGATTGAAATCAAAGTTTGCGTACAAGCCTGCACATGGAGTTGACGTGAAGCAAATTTTTGTTTGACCGCCGATCTTATCAGTAAAGCAATTAATGTAATTTACTGTGGTCATAGATTGTTGGTAAATGTTTTTAATTTTAATGTTTTTTAACTCATGGGAAGTATGGGCATAGAAAAACGCATTGTTATGTTTTATTTTGGTTGTTGTTCATTTTGAATATGTAAAGAAAAAGAGAAGCTCGCCGCAGCGAATGTAAGGAAATTTTTACAGCAGGTTGAAGTAATTGTTGTTCGTTGAAAATGCAATGAAATGCATATCCGCAGCAGCGTGTGAATGAAGAAAAATTTACACAGCAGTGTATTTTTGAGAGACAGAGTTTTTATTTTGTAATGCAGCAGCGTGAATGAAACAAGAATGTTTTATTTTACAGCAGTAAATGTAAGAAATTTTTACACACAACAGTGTAAAATTTCAAAGGAGAGACAGAGTAATTTTTCTTGTGTGGAACTGAATCGTTCCTGGTTGTAATCCCTCTGAGAGAGGAAGATCTTTGTAATAGCAGTTTCTTTATTAATGAATACAAAGGTTACCTGCCTCAAGTTAATTGGATGGCTGTTGGCAGCAACAACGTGTTTTTTTAGAGGACCTTTGTATGGCTGACAATGGCCGTATG
Organism: Pinus tabuliformis; assembly: GCA_031772625.1. Lineage (NCBI taxonomy): Eukaryota > Viridiplantae > Streptophyta > Pinopsida > Pinales > Pinaceae > Pinus > Pinus tabuliformis. The sequence continues at coordinate 1,295,535,049 of CM062809.1, forward strand.
ACTGAATACAGATGCAGGGCTGATTGAAAGCGTTGGATGGACAAAGAAGCAAAGTCCACGTGAAGCATTTAATGAAACTTACCGTGTTTGGTAAAAGTTGGTAAAGGGTTTAATTTTATTGCTCACGGGACAAGTAATATGTATTGATATGTTTTTTGTTGTTGTTTTGTCGACTCTGTAATGAAAAAGAGGGAATAGGGGCAGCGTAGAATTACAATGTTCCTTTTGTTGAATATGTATTGTAATATGCAGCACATAGCAGTGCGATAGCAAGTTGAAGAATTTTTTTTTACACAACAGTGTGAATGAAAATGTAATTCATAGCACGCAGCAGCGCCACTGTAAATTTGGTTTTGTTTGTTGGTTGAAAAAGGGAATACGCAACAGTGTAGAAGTGTGAATGCAAAGGTAATGTGCAACACCGCGAATGTCTTTTTTGTTGTTCATTAAACTGCACTGTAATGTGATGCGCAGCAGTGCGAGGGTAATTTTGTTTTTTTGAGAAAACAAAAGGCACAGCAGTGCGAGGGTAATTTTGTTTTGTTGAGAAAACAAAAGGAAATACGCAGCAGTGCGTATGTGCTAAGTGAATGTAATGTTTTGTTGAAAGATAGAGTTTGTAACGCACAACAGTGCAGAGATATTACAGCCTGAGCGCCATTGTGAAGAGCAGTGCGAATGAAGAGATTTTTACACACAACAGTGTAAACTGAGATTTTTACACACAACAGTGTAAACTTGGAAGCAGAGACAATATTTTTTTTGTATTTCACAACAGTGCAGAAATGATCGAAAGTTTTTTTTGTTGTTTTTATTTAGAAGAATCCCTCTGGGAGAGGAAGAACTTTTGTAACAGTTGTTTTTATCAATGAATACAAGTTTCTCTGTGTTTATATGAAAATCTATTCTCCCAAACAATTTTAGTTTCCGCTGTGTTGAAAAACAGAGCATTTTGTTCTGTTCAGTTTTTGTTTGGAATTATCAAAAGTTCCCAACATATTTTAAAATTAGTACACTGTGAATTATCATATTATTTTTGAATCCATGGCCTTGCCTTTGATCAAGACCATATGCCCCTTTCTTAATATATATAAATTATTTAAAACTTTTGATTTCATAATATTATTATTCAACTATGTTTTGTTTTGCAGGGAAAAACTCAGAAGTGAGCGAAGCGAAAAGGAAGCTGCGCTTTGGCAACTCAGAGGGAGGACCTTTAAAATCGCAAGCAAAGCCAATAACTCAAGCCGTGGACAATTCCGGCACACATTCTTTGCCCGCCCCCAGACTGAAGAAGCACCGCATCGTCGGGGATTCGGATGGTACACATAAATCTGTGCCAAAACATAATAATTTAAATGTATACTGTGAACTCTTGCGGGCTTTTCATTCTGATAGCTGCTTGTTAACCGCAAAGCGGCTCGAGATCTTCGTGCCGTTGGACTTGAACTGGGTATCACTGAATCTGATCATGTAGTCGCTATCTAAGAGATAGTCCTCTCCGCTTCCACTTCTGGTTCTGCTTCTGCAGCGTAATTTTTTATCTCTCCGCTTCCGGTTTTGCTTCCGCAGCGTAATTTTTTATCTCTCCACTTCCTCTTCTGGTTCTGCAGCTTAAACTTTTGTCTCTCCGCTTCCGGTTCTGCTTCTGCAGCTTAATTTTTTATCTCTCTGCTTCCGGTTCTGGTTCTGCTTCTGCATCTTAATTTTGTTTATCAAAATTTTGGCAATTAGAATGAGTCTCTCTGCAATTTTGTTTATTTTAATAAAATAATTTCTATGGACCTTCCTAACTTATTTCATTTTATTTTAATTATGAATAAATTTAATTGTGCTTTGTTTTACATATTGCTATTTTCCAGGGAATAAAGACATTAAGCTGATTAATAGTTGGGCAGAACTCCGCAAAAATATAACTCCAAATTTTTTTTTGGGCAGAACGTGGTTTTGCTCCATAGTTTTGTAGATCTCATCAAAAAAATTATAGTTATATTCTAATTCAGGTTTTCCAGCACATGCTGGTTTTGTATAGTTTTGTAAATCCAGTAAAAAAAACCAAAATTATATCAGTCACAAAGTTGTGAGACCCCAAAATGTGTGAAAAATGTACACTTGTAAACTTTGATGGAAAGATTTTGATCTCATAAGTTCAGTTGCATTAAAAAAAAGGTAAATTTGGATTTATTCAGTTTAAATTTATTCTACAGTTCAGTATAATGTATAATTCTAACAGCTATCAAAATTGAAATTTTGCTCATTTAAACTAAAAAAATTAAAAAAAATTCTAATAAAATAATAAATTAAACAATTATACAAAAAATTTAAATAATATCTACTTATTAAATAAATCTATATTAATTATTAGTCCAATCCATTGATACTTTATAATCACCATAAACATATAAACAATCTTTAATCTAATCCATTATTAATCCAATACATTGATATTTGTGGCAGATTTACATGGTTTAGAGGAGCACCAATCTTATTTCTCAACATTCAAACATATGTTGTTTTGTTTTATCATGTTGTTTCCTCTCTAGGATAAGGTGGTTTTCTAAAGTTGAAACTAGATTAGACAAAGTAGAATTGGATTTCCTCAGTATTTTAGACTTTGAAATTTATTTGTTGAATTGAAAATTGATATGCTATATTAGACTCTAAAAGAGTTAAGGGCAGGCAAATAGGCCAATTTTGTTAATTGCTTTTCTTTGAAAACTATTCACCATTTAAATTTTGGACAAGATTTGCAATCTATATCTCTAAGGCAAGGCCACACTTCCTAAGTTGACAAGTATCGACATGTTATTATGAGCAGATTTTGTTGGATCTCCCTACACTATTATTTCATTTACCTTTCATCATGTTAATGACCTGGACATGGAATTGGTCATTTGATTGCTTGTGTTAAAAATTTCTGGGAAGAAACGAGGATGTTTGACTTGTGTAGATGGAAGCCAATGAAAGAAATTGGTGATATCTATGGTAATTTTACATTACATGAATAGTATACTGTAGTAGCAATCATATTTCCCAACCTACAAACATGGGTTGTTTTGTTTTATCATGTTGTTTCTTCTATAAGTGTTGATGGTGTTGGACCTACCAACATGTCAGAGGATCTCCCCAGTAAGAAGTCCCAATTAGACCTCAGATCATTTGGTGTAGGAGTCTCAGAAGTGGGTCGTGCGGTAATGCCTGACCGCGGTTTCACAAAGAGGCTAGTAAGATGTCCCTCTTGGTAGCAAGGGTGTGACAGTCGCAGCAAGCCAAGGAAGGTGTATGGATGATCCTAACACACATAGGGTGATGTGAGTGCGCCCCTTGGAAACCTGTGGTAGCATGGAGTTAAGAAGGGAATACATGAACAAAGATGCACCACAAAATGGAAGGCAAGTTAGCTAGCAATCCAAAGTGATGGTTAAACCAAAAACATGTTTTAGTAAGATTCATACATACATATACAGAAAATAGTTGCACATGCATGCGTAAGCAAACATATACATATATCAGTTAGAGTAAACAAATAGCTGAAATACAATACAACATATGCATGAAACGTGCTAGCTATGTAATATTAAGAAGTGTAAGTTTCAGTCATACAATACATCCATGTCCAACCACTAGTTCCAACAACGGAACGTTACAGTCACAACCGTCTACTCCTCCAAAGAGATATACTGGCTCTGCATAGTGGAGAAGCCAAGGCTCGTTACAATACTATCCAAGCTCTCTCTAAGATAGTCCTATGGGAAGCTTGGCTGACCAAAAGTCTCTACAATGAGTTATGAGGGACTATTTATAGCAAAGGGTGGGGTGACCCTTGACATTCCCCTTTGTGACCATTCATCTATCCTCATGACTCTTCAACTACTCTATGACTGTTACATTCAACTATCGACACTTGAACTTCCACTTGAAAATACGTTGTACATGACAATGCACATGTGCCCATGTGAGACAAAATGGCTTGAGCAAGCCATGCAAGACATCATTGACACAGACCGTTGTGGCGAGACAAACTCTTTGACATCCTTGTGATGGTGAATGTGGTGAGTTGATGCCAAGCTTGGTTGTCCGTGATGGTGTCCGTGCGATCAACGGTGACATCCTGTTGAAGCAGACTCTTGCCTCCGTTGCATCTGGGTACATTGATATGGTTACTTTGTCCAACTCATCTGATAACATGCATATGGTCTTCTTGGCTACGACTGAACCAACAACATACTAATGCATAGTGTCTATGCTGATATCCATGTGTGTTCTAGTGACCATGTGCATCAACTTGTCGAAGAACATGTTCAACTCTAGTTGGACTTGCTTCTTGTCTTCACCTCGGTGTGTGTGTCGAATGAGTGGGATCGCATGCATGCGCACAATGACATGCATGCTCCTAAATTCCTTTAGATTCGATTAATAACACTTATCACCTTGTCTGCTTCGTGCCAGCTGTTATGATGGATCTATACCTTGTATGGGGATAGTTTCATCTGTCTATGCATGTTGTGCCCCCTGCTGTACCTATTCCTACTGCAACTCATTCTCTCGTCTGTGCAGCTCCCATTCTTCCTTGAGTTGTTGCTTCAGCACATGCAACTCCTTCTCTTTTTCTCTCTCTGCCTTCGCGCGATCTTCGTGTCATGCCATCACCTCATAGCTTCAATCTCCAAAGTTTCTTTCATCATGAGTGGACCAACTTTGAACTTGCAGCTTTGCTTCGCCTCTATGCCATCAACAACGTTCCTCTTGCACGCACCGCATGTGAGTGTGCTACCTTCTGCTATTGCTGATGGTGCTACTCGTTGTGATGTTGCTGCCATCTTATCTTGGTGTCCTTGTCTACAAACAACTGGATGTCTTCACAGGTAGGAAAGATCATAGACACTTGCTTGGCTGCAACCCCCGTTGTGCTCCCAATGATGTTTTTTGACTCTGCTCTTCTGAAGGTCATTGTACTTATGCTACTGAGAGACAGACAAAAATTTGTGATGAATGGAGACATAGCAACACTCATGGCAAGAAATCTGTCAGTGGAAAACCAAAACAAACTTGAGTACTGAATTGCAACATACCAGTGTTATTGATCATGAAGGTTGCGCAATTTCCACCGAGAGGTCGAGAGACTTATTGCCAAAACTGCGCAAGGCATAGTCTAGGCTATTTGGGGGCTGACTAACTGATAGAACTACGTAATGCACAATCCAGCTTAGCCTACTGAGGATTGAAACTGCACAATGCAATCCTGGAGGTCAGTGCTAGGCCAGACTTGCGTAATTTCTGGAGGGAAGGCATAGCCTTCGCTTCTAGAAATGCGCAGTGCTAGCCTAGAAAGGCACGGTCTGGGCCAAGGCAGCCTTGGCCGACTGATGGGTGACTAAAAACATGAGAAGTCTGAATGAATGATGAGATGAGTGCAAACGAGAGTGAATGATCATACATGCAAACAACAAGTGTAGGATTCATAAAATGGGAAAGCATGCATGTGAGTGAAGCGAGTCGCTGCAATGGTGACTGTCCGTGCAAAAATAGTGTTGTCCATGTGCTAGCAGTGAGATGCAAATGAAAACTGAAACGATGCTTCTACAAGCTAACAAACATCAAAACGACAACAAGCACTCACTGAAATCAAGCAGACAACACTCACATGAAGCGAAACACAAAAAGCGACAGAAACAAAACGTGAGACATGAAAAGTGGGTTTACCCAGAAACAACTGAAATTAATGTGTTAACGACTCCTGGATGGAATGTATGATGTCAAAGCTACAAGTTTGATGTGAGTAATGAGATTTGCAGCATCCATTGATGATTTTTGATAAAATCGAGGTTGTGATGTGCATGCTAAAAATATAGGAAAAGCGACACTTGGCAGGAGGTTTATGAAATGATCCTTGCACGTAACCTCCAACTACTAAAGATAGATCCCTGAATCAAGGGATGCCTTTGCATGCTGCCTTGGGAGAAATAGTCTATGTGTGCAAATAAGTTTTTCTCAGTCCTAGGGGAAATCGTTCAACCTGAAGGCACATGCATTGGTCTGCGAGCTTGGATGAAAATATGCGTAGTTTCTGGGCTGAGCAGCTGTCCTTGGTCAGACCTCGTAATTTTCTTGGGGAAGCTTTTCTAACTGCATTGCATAATTTTTGAGAGGAACAGACTGCCTAGTTAGATTTCTGCAATTTTTGATAGTTGTTGGGATCGCTGTCCCAGTGGGATTTTGTAATTTCTGGGTTGAGTAGCTTACTGCTACCTAGATTTGCGCTGGGCCAAGCAATATTGTTGGGCTAGATTGTGCATTTTTTCTAGTGAAGGTTGACAGACAGGATTGCACAATTCTGGGGCCCAGTAAGCTGCTAGTCAGGATTGCACAATTTCTTGAGAGAGTTGCTCAGCCTGTAGCTGGAGAAAGTAAGGAGAAACAACCTGTGAGGGGGATGCAATGAGTTATCATGGAAAGGCTAGAAATTTGCTAGAAAACCACTGAATCTTGTGTACTTGACAGTGCAAGACATGCAGCTGAAGATGGTCTGTAGGGAGGCTCCAAAACGAAGCTAAGGAAAAATTTTGGAGGGTGGTTGTAGCCGCTAGAGAACTTGGCGACACACTAGTAGAACTCCAGCTCTCTGCATGGACCTTGTTCATGAAAAGCAAGTCTAACACCTCTAGAATAATTGTTTAGTTCTCTGGTCATCTTGGTTTCCACACTTGCTTGATTATAAGATGTAGCATCTGCCAAGGCCTTGGTCAGTTGACACACATTCCAAGCCAAGCCAACATAGTACTTTCGATTGGGGTTGAGGGGTATATTGATTCACAAGAAATATAGTCGTCAGAGTTTTAATTTCATCTCTGGTGTCCTACGCTGCCAGCAGACCTGGACAGTACCCGGGCGGAGTCACGCAGGAACACAAGTATCGCTCCACTACCAGTGAGCCTAGTCAGTAGCCCAATGGAGTTACTTGCATCACCTCTTTGTGTAGGAAGCCTTTCTCTTCTTTTGCCTTATTTATTTTTCATTTCTTTCGAAATTTTTCACTTTTTCATTTTTTCATTTTTTATTTTCCTAGTTGTGCATAACACTTATTCATTTCAGAGGTGGAAGAGGGATCTCAACTTATTGAGGGCATAAGAGGTTGTTCCTTCATATATGTAGTGTATGTATACCTATGACATGCTTGTTAAGGTTTCCCCCCTCAACTTACTCTACTTGACTGAGCTGACAAGGATTAACAGAAAAACAACCGACTAGAGTAGGTAACACTAGTTAGCGCGCAAGCATTGTGTTTTAATGAAGGCTCACTTCGAATAGTATGTATTTTCCATTGATGTATCGTGGACTAAAGACAACAAGTTCTTACATAAGAGAGTGGAAAACAGATAACCAAATGTTGATAGTTGTACAAGTCCTCTTGTACTTTACCCAGCTTGTTTCAAGAGTCGCACACGGTCCATGTGGAACTAACCTCTGGACAATAACAAGCAAACAAACCAAAAATCAAAGCAAGAAGTAGAAGCAAATGCTGAAATCAAAGCGAGTAAGCAAACTAGCAAGCAAGCAAACAGACACACAAAGAAAGAAGCAAACATGCATGCACACAAAAAACTCAAAAACGAACACTACTCCTATTCCTAAGCTAACAGTGCATGGGTCATCTCACGTGAAGTGATACTTCCAATGCAGCCACCGATGCATTGGTTGACCCATGTAGGTGAATGCACGGTTTGTGAACATCGCAGTTGCGCAAACTAACAAGCATGAAAGATATAACGATGAAGATGGACACACTCTGAGCTTACAAGCGACAACATAACAAAAATGAGTGAATGTGCATGACATGCACTCTATGGTCTTGGCATGGCGTTGTGCTACATTGCATGTAGATTTTTTGTGTATGCATTCTCTTGACTGTGACATGCAAGCAAATGTGAGAAAGTTAGACCACTTGCGTTGTGCATGTGTTCTTGCTGCGTAATATTCCTCCAATGCATGAGTGATGGGTTCCTGTAGTTTGAGTAGAGGAAGCAAAATATGGGTGTTTGGTTCATCTTCAATGAAAATAAGAGAGTGATGAGGAGCCTTGAGTGTTTCAAAAATTTCCTAATCGGAAGTGAAGCCAAACTCAGGAAAACAAGGGCCTGACATAACCATTAGCTTAGGCTGAATTTCCTTGACAGTCTGCGGGGTTTTGAATTCATTGACAGATAGATCATCATTGTAGAATTTCCCACTGTAGATCACTAGATTATGCAATATACTAAAGAAAAATACTTGATCTACTTATACAAAAAACTTGCAGAAGCTTAATCAATTTTGGGCAAGATCAAATAGAACACATATAACAGAGAATGAGAAATCAATCACACATTAACACATAAGAATACTCTAGGGAAAGCCTTAGCTAAAAACCCTGATCTCTTTATTATCATACAAGTGGAAATATGTTTGGATTACACAAATCTTTAGCTCACAAGCTATCTAGCTCTCAGTACAATTCCTCAATGTTTCTCATAGACTGAATAGACACAACATATGCCTTCCTCTAGTTCTCCAAGCCTCCTATTTCCTTGCGCAGTTTCTCTTGGGGTCCAATGCTACCACCTGTGTAAATTGACCTGTCACACAACACATCAAACTCAAAAGTAACTGTGCAGTCTTGAAGGAGATAATTCCTTCTGCATTGATGAGATTCCTATATAAGAAAAATCCTCCAACTGATATTACATTTTCCCTTCCTATGATATTAATTGGGTCTTTGACTAAACTGACATGCATGATTTATTTATGAGAGAATATTCAATTACCTGAAGTACAACAATTACATGCATGCATGCATTAACTAACTAAACTCACAATCAGTTCCACAAACTGTTGGAACTAATCTAATAGGACTTAACTCAATTAACTGAGCTAACTAATTACAACTCAAGGTACAACTCATCCCGATCTCCTTAGTCAAGGGATAACTTCCTCAATCAACAGAGAAACTGTTGCATGTCTTCACATAGACTTCATGTTTGATTTTATACAACTAATTAACTCAAGATGAATTAATTAATTATTTTACAAACATCTTCCAAGATCAAATTCAAATTTTAATTCTCAATTTTAGTTCAGGGACTAACTAAAATTGAAATGTATCCCGAAATGCTATTTTTAGCATTTCTATTTTATCATTCCTTGTTGCTGTTTCCAACGCTGGTACCTGAGATGCTATTTATATCATTTCCATCTTTAGCATTTCTTGTTGCTATTTTCAACACTCACTCTCAACAAGAAAGGCATTCAACTCGAACCCGATCCCGAATCTTCAGAATGTTCTACATGCAACACTTCTCCCTGGTGTTGTTGCTCGAACAACTCTAGGAACAAAAATATCCAACCTGAATCAGAATGATGCCTCTGTCATCAAAGTCTCTGATTGTTATTGCCTCTGTCGATTGAAAACTTTGCACCTTTGTGCTCTTCAGTATTTGACTGCTCTAGCCTCTGTCACTTTGATCTCTGACTGCATCAATCACACTTATTCCTGCTGCTACTGGTCCTGTCTCCCAGCACTGCATCCGCACTGAATCTCCTCTCATCATGTTGCATCATGTTGCCCACTGCTGCACTGCAACTTAGTTACTGAGAAGTAAGTAAATGATCTCCTAACTGACCTCCCTATTGGGCTAGAAACATCCTTTGATGCTGAAGCTTCCTTTGCTGCTCCATCCGCATCTGTCTTTGCCCACTCAACTAGTATTGCTACTCCTCGTCGGGACTCCCGTAGCAAGGTCTAATCAAAGAGGTTGGGTACCTCAATGATCCTGCACCTATTCCAGCCTTCTTGGGACTGTCACTCCACATCGCCCCACCTCCCAACTAGAGGTATGGATGCATGTGATCCCTCTGCCTACTTGGCTCAAAATTTCCCCCTACTGGAGGTCTCTGCATGAGTGGATGCCTCCACTCGATCTCCTCTCGGCTTCTCCAGTTGTGGTTGCTCCACAACCTTCTAAAGTTGCTTCACCGGTTGTGGCTCTTTCACAATTGTCTGAGACTTCTTCTGGTGCTGCATGTTGAGAGGTAATATACTCTCCCTATCAATCACCATGTCTCCAATAGTTTCCTTGCTCCTCAAGGCTTTGCATGCATCTTCAACCTCAAGAGTTGTGTCTCGTGGTGATGTGTCTAAGGAAAAGCTTTCCTTTACTGAAGACTACATCATAGCCTTTGTCTTCCTGCATCGCCATCGATACCAAGTTTTTCTTCATTCTTGGCACATACTTCACATTTGTCTAGGTAATGTGAGCTCCATGCTCCATCTAAAAAACAACCTTGCCTACACCTGAGATACTATACTTTTACTCATTACCCATCTCTATGAATATCTAGAGGTATTTCTCCTCCAAGGTACTGAACAAATTCTTATTGCCGGTCATGTGGAATGAAGCTCCACTGTCAAGAAACCAACTGCAACCCATCATTAATGAAACCATGCATGCGATGAGGGTGAAATCCAACTCGAACTATGAGGCCAGTGCCTCACCTTCGGATCCTTCCAAGAATCCCTTCTTGGATTTCTTCTGTGGACAATTTGTTACATAATGGCCCACCTCATGACAATGAATGCATTGCACTTTTGATTTGTCAAAATTCTTCCCACCATGGGAAGAACTTGATTTGGAGTGAGATTCCTTCTCCTTCCCTTTGTTTGCCTTACTCGCTAAGGTGCAATTTTCTTCATCCTCCTTGGATGAAGAACCATCTTTGGTGCTTCTTCTTGTCTCTTCCTACATCAAGTTCGACCAAAGTCATTCCCAATCTAGCAGTTTCTCACTTCCATTTGCCGAGTCTGGGCAGCTATGCTAGCTCTTAGGAAGACCGACGAGAGCAAAACTCACCATGTCATCATCGACTATTGTGATCACTACACTTCCAAGCTCATCCTTGCATCCTGCACTGGTTCTGCAACTTAATTTTTTATCTCTCTGCTTCTGGTTCTGCTTTTGCAGCGTAATTTTTTATTTCTCCACTTCCGCTTCTGGTTCTGCAACTTATTTTTTTGTCTCTCCACTTCCGGTTCTGCTTCTGCAGCTTAATTTTTTATCTCTCCACTTCCGGTTCTACTTCTGCAGCTTAATTTTGCACTGCCTATTATGTTTATCAAAGTTTTGGCAATCAGAATGATTCTTTCTGCAATTTTGTTTATTTTAATAAAAAATTTCTATGGACCTTCCTAACTTATTTCATTTTATTTTAATTATGAATAAATTTAATTGTGCTTTGTTTTACATATTTCTATTTTCCAGGGAATAAAGACATTAAGCCGATTAATTGTTTGTTAGAGTTTTTTATATATTTGTTGAGTATGTGTACGACTTGCGTTAGATGTCGGTGTAGCAAGGTTTTACACGGGTAGCGCCCAAAAAAAGTTTGGAGTTATATTTTTGCATATGTTTTTGGTGGTTTAAGGAAAACAGGTGTCAGTAGTTTTTGGGCAGAATGTGGTTTTGCTCCATAGTTTTGTAGATCTCGTCAAAAAAATTATAGTTATATTCTAATTCAAGTTTTCCAGCAAATGGTGGTTTTGTATAGTTTTGTCAATCCAATAAAAAAAACCAAAATTATATCAGCCACAAAGTTCTGATACCCCAAAATGTCTGAAAAATGTACACGTGTAAACTTTGTTGGAAAGATTTTGATCTCATAAGTTCAGTTGCATCAAAAAAAAGGTAAATTTGGTTTTATTGAGTTTAAATTTATTCTATGGTTCAGTATAATGTATAATTCTATCAGCTTTCAAAATTGAAATTTTGCTCATATAAACTAAAATAATTAAAAAAAATTCTAATAAAATAATAAATTAAACAATTATACAAAAAATTTAAATAATTTCTACTTATTAAATAAATCTATATTAATTATTAGTCCAATCCATTGATACTTTATAATCACCATAAACATATAAACAATTTTTAATCTAATCCATTATTAATCCAATCCATTGATATTTGTAGCAGTTTTACATGGTTTAGAGGAGCACCAATCATATTTCTCAACATTCAAACATATGTTGTCTTGTTTTATCATGTTGTTTCCTCTCTAGGATAAGGTGGTTTTCTAAAGTTCAAAATAGATTAGACAAAGTAGAATTGGATTTCCTCAGTATTTTAGACTTTGAAATTTATTTGTTAAATTGAAAATTGATATGCTATATTAGACTCTAAAAGAGTTAAGGGCAGGCAAATAGGCCAATTTTGTTAATTTCTTTTCTTTGAAAACTATTCACCATTTAAATTTTGGACGAGATCTGCAATCTATATCTCTAAGGCAATGCCACACTTCCTAAGTTGACAAGTATGGACATGTTATTATGAGCAGATTTTGTTGGATCTCCCTACACTATTATTTCATTTACCGTTCATCATGTTAATGACCTGGACATGGAATTGGTCATTCGATTGCTTGTGTTAAAATTTTTTGGGAAGAAACGAGGATGTTTGACTTGTGTAGATGGAAGCCAACGAAAGAAAATGTTGATATCTGTGGCAGTTTTACATTACATGAATAGTATAATGTAGTAGCAATCATATTTCCCAACCTACAAACATGGGTTGTTTTGCTTTATCATGTTGTTTCTTCTATAAGTGTTGACGGTGCTGGACCCACTAACATGTCAGGGGATATCCCCAGTAAGAAGTCCCAATTAGACCTCAGATTGTTTGGTGTAGGAGTCCTAGAAGTGGGTCGTGCGGTAATGCCTGACCATGGTTTCACAAAGAGGCTAGTAAGATGTCCCTCTTGGTAGCAAGGGTGTGACAGTCGCAGCAAGCGAAGGAAGGTGTATGAATGGTCTTAACACACATAGGGTGATGTGAGTGCGCCCCTTGGAAACCTGTGGTAGCACGGAGTTAAGAAGGGAACACATGAGCAAAGATGCACTACAACATGGAAGGCAAGTTAGCTAGCAAACCAAAGTGATGGTTAAACCAACAACATGTTTCAGTAGGATTCATACATACATATACAGAAAATATCTGCACATGCATGCGTAAGCAAACATATACATATATCATTTAGAGTAAACAAATAGCTGAAATACAATACAACATATCCATGAAACGTGCTAGCTATTTAATATTAAGAAGTGTAAGTTTCAGTCATACAATACATCCATGTCCAACCACTAGTTCGAACAACGGAACGTTACAGTCATAACCGCCTACTCCTCCGAAGAGATATACTGGATCTGCGTAGTGGAGAAGCCAAGGCTCGTTACAATACTATCCAAGCTCTCCCTAAGATAGTCCTATGGGAAGCTTGGCTGACCAAAAGCCTCTACAATGAGTTATGAGGGACTATTTATAGCAAAGGGTGGGGTGACCCTTGACATTCCCCTTTGTGACCATTCATTTATCCTCATGACTCTTCAACTACTCTATGACTGTTACATTCAACTATCGACACTTGAACTTCCACTTGAAAATACGTTGTACATGACAATGCACATGTGCCCATGTGTGACAAAATGGCTTGAGCAAGCCATGCAAGACATCATTGAAACTCAGACCGTTGTGGTGAGACAAACTCTTTGACATCCTTGTGATGGTGAAGGTGGTGAGATGATGCCAAGCTTGGTTGTCCGTGATGGTGTCCGTTCGATCAATGGTGACATCTTGCTGAAGTGAACTCTTGGCTCCGTTGCATCCAGGTACATTGATATGGCTCTTATGTCCAACTCGTCTGATAGCATGCATATGGTCTTCTTGGCTACGGCCGAACTAACAACCTACTAATGCATAGTGTCTGTGCTGATATCCATGTGTGTTCTGGTGGCCATGTGCATCAACTTATTGAAGTACATGTTCAAATCTAGTTGGACTTGCTTCTTGTCTTTGCCTTGGTGAGTGTGCCAAATGGGTGGGATCACATGCATGCGCACAATGGCATGCATGCTCTTGAATTCCCTTACATGCGATTAATAACACTGATCACCTTGTCTACTTTGTGCCAGCTGCTGGGATGGATCTATACCTTGTATGGGCATAGTTTCATCTATCTATGCATGTTGTGCTGCCTGCTGTACCTATTCCTACTGCAACTCATTCTCTTGTCTGTGTAGCTCCTATTCTTCCTTGAGTTGCTGCTTCAACACATGTAAATCCTTCTCTTTTTCTCTCTCTTCCTTCGGGCGATCTTCGCGTCATGCCGTCACCTCATAGCTTCAATCTCCAAAGTTTCTTTCGTCATGAGTGGACCGACTTTGAACTTGTAGCTTTGCTTCGCCTCTATGCCGTCAACAACCTTCCTCTTGCACTCACCGCATGCGAGTGTGCTACCTTCTGTTGTTGCTAATGGTGCTGCTCGTTGTGATGTTGCTACCATCTTATCTTGGTGTCCTTGTCTACAAACAACTTGATGTCTTCACAGGTAGGAAAGATCATAGACACTTGCTTGGCTACAACCCCTGTTGTGCTCTCAATGATGTTTTTTGACTCTGCTCTTCTGAAGGTCATTGTACTTGTGCTACTGAGAGACAGGCAAACATCTATGATGAATGGATACATAGCAACACTCATGGCAAGCAATCTATCAGTGGAAAACCAAAACAAACTTGAGGACTAAATTGCAACATACCAGTGTTATTGATCACGAAGGTTGCGCAATTTCCACTGAGAGGTCGGAAGACTGATTGCCAAAACTGCGCAAGGCATAGTCTGGGCTATTTGGGGGCTGACTAACTGATAGAACTACGTAATGCACAGTCCAGCCTAGCCTGCTGAGGACTGAAACTACACAATGCAATCTTGGAGGTCAGTGCTAGGCCTGACTTGCGTAATTTCTGTAGGGAAGGCATAGCCTTCGCTTCTGGAAATGCGTAGTGCTAGCCTGGAAAGGCACGGTCTAGGCCCAGGTATCCTAGGCTGATCGATGGGTGACTAAAAACATGAGAAGTCTGAATACATGATGAGATGAGTGCAAATAAGAGTGAATGATCATACATATGAAAAACAAGTGCAGGATTCATAAAATGGGAAAGCATGCATGTGAATGAAGTGAGTCGTTGCAATGGTGATCGTCCATTCAAAAATAGTGTCATCCATGTGCCAGTAGTGAGATGCAAATGAAAACTGAAACGTTGCTTCTACAAGCTAACAAAAATCAAAATGACAACAAGCACTCACTGAAATCAAGCAGAAAACACTCACATGAAGCGAAACAAAAAAAGCGACAGAAACACAATGCGAGACAGGAAAAGTGGGTTTACCCTGAAACAACTGAGATTAATGTGTTGATGACTCCTGGATGGAATGCATGATGCCAAAGTTGCAAGTTTGATGTGAGTAATGAGATTTGCAGCGTCTGGTTGATGATTTTTTATAAAATCAAGGTTGTGATGTGCATGCCACAAATATAAGAAAAGCATCACTTGGCGGGAGGTTTATGAAATGATTCTGGAATGTAACCTCCAACTGCTAAAGATAGATCCTTGAATCAAGGGATTCCTTTGTATGCTGCCTTGGGAGAAATAGTATATGCATGTAAATCAATTTTTTTTGGTCCTAGAGGGAATTGTTCAACTTGAAGGAACATGCATTGGTGTGCGAGCCTGGGATGAAAATCTGCGTAGTTTATGGGCTGAGCAGATGTCCCAGAGGGATTGCACAATTTTTTAGAGGAACATGTGACTGTCTCCTAGGATTGCGCAATTTCTACGCTGAACAACTGTCCTTGGTAAGACCTCGTAATTTTCTCGTGGAAGCCTATCTGACTGCATTGTGTAATTTCTGAGAGGAACAGGCTGCCTAGTTGGATTTGTGCATTTTTGCTAGCTTCTGGGATGGCTGTCCCAGAGGGATTGTGCAATTTTTGGGTTCAGTAGCTCACTGCTACGTAGATTTGTGCTGGGCCGAGCAATATTGCTGGGCTGGATTGTGCATTTTTTCTAGTGAAGGTTGACAGACAGGATTGTGCAATTTTGGAGCCCAGCAAGCTGCCAGTCAGGATTGCACAATTTCTTGAGGGAGTTGCTTAGTCTGTAGCTGGAGAAAGTCTGGAGAAACAACCAGTGAGGGGGATGAAACGAACTATCATGCACAGGCTGGAAATTTGCTAGAAATCCACTAAAGCTTGTGTACTTGACAGTGCAAGACATGCTACTGAAGAAGGTCTGTAGGGAGGCTCCAAAATGAAGCTAAGGAAAAATTTTGGAGGGTGGTTGTAGCCACTACAACAATTGGCAACACACTAGTAGAACTCCAGCTCTTTGAATGGACCTTGTTCATGAAAAGCAAGTCTAACAGCTCCAGAATAATTGTTTAGTTTTCTGGTCATCTTAGTTTCCTTGCTTGATTATAAGATGTAGTATCTGCCAAGGCCTTGGTCAGTCGACACACATTCCAAACCAAGCCAACATAGTACTTTTGATTTGGGTTGAGGGGTATATTGATTCACAAGCAGTATAGTCGTCAGAGTTTTAGTTTCATCTCTGGTGTCCTACGCTACCAACAGACCTGGACAGTACCTAGGCAGAATCAAGCAAAAACACAAGCATCGCTCCACTGCCAGCGACCCTGGTCAGTAGCCCAACGGAGTTACTTGCATCACCTCTTTGCGCAGGAAGCCTTTCTCTTATTTCACCTTATTTATTTTTCATTTCTTTCGAAATTTTTCACTTTTTCATTTTTTCATTTTTTATTTTCCTAGTTGTGCATAACACTTATTCATTTCAGAGGTGGAAGAGGGATCTTGACTTATTGAGGGCATAAGAGGTTGTTCCTTCAGATATGTAGTGTATGTATACCTATGACATGATTGTTAAGGTTTCCCCCCTCACCTTACTCTACTTGACTGAGCTGACAAGGATTAACAGAAAAACAACCGACTAGAGTAGGTAACACACTTAGTTAGCGCGCAAGCATTATGTTTTAACCAAGGTTAACTTCGAATAGTATGTATTTTCCATTGATGTATCATAGAATAAATACAACAAGTTCTTACATAAGAGAGTGGAAAACAGATAACCAAATGTTGATAGCTGTACAAGTCCTCTTGTACTTCACCCAGCTTGTTTCAAGAGTCGCACACAGTCCATGTGGAACTAACCTCTGGACAATAACAAGAAAACAAACCAAAAAGAAAAGTAAGAAGTAGAAGCAAATGCTGAAATCAAAGCGAGTAAGCAAACTAGCAAGCAAGCAAACAAACACAAAAAGAAAGAAGCAAACATGCATGCACGCAAAAAACTCAAAAACGAACACTACTCCTATTCCTAAGCTAACAGTGCATGGGTCGTCTCACGTGAAGTGATACTTCCAATGCAGCCACCGATGCATTACTTGACCCATGTTGGTGAATGCACGGTTTGCGAACATCGCAGTTGTGCTAACCAACAAGCATGAAAGATATAACGATGAAGATGGACACACTCTGAGCTTACAAGCGACAACATAACAAAAATGAGTGAAAGTGCATGACATGCACTCTGTGGACTTGGCATGGTGTTGTGCTACACTGCATGTAGATTTTTTGTGTATGCATTCTCTTGACTGTGACATGCAAGCAAATGTGAGAAAGTTAGACCACTTGCGTTTTGCATGTGTGCTTGCTGTGTAAGATTCCTCTAATGCATGAGTGATGGGTTCGTGTAGTTCGAGTAGAGGAAGCGAAATCTGGGTGTTTGGTTCATCTTCAATGAAAATAAGAGAGTGATGAGGAGCCTTGAGTGTTTCAACAATTTCCTGATTAGAAGTGAAGCCAAACTCAGGAAAACGAGGGCCTGACATAACCATCATCTCAGACTGAAGTTCCTTGATAGTCTGCGGGGTTTCGACTTCATTGACAGATAGATCATCATTGTAGAATTTCCCACTGTAGATCACCAGATGATGCAATATACTAAAGCAAAATACTTGATCTACTTATACAAACAAACTTGCAGAAGCTTAATCGATTTTGGGCAAGATCAAATAGAACACGTATAACAGAGAATGAGAAATGAATCACACATTAACACATAAGAATACTCTGGGGAAAGCCTCAGATAAAAACCCCGATCTCTGTATTATCATACAAGTGGAAATATGTCTGGATTACACAAAGCTTTAGCTCACAATCTATCCAGCTCTCAGTACAATCCCTCAATGCTACTCATAGACTTAATAGACACAACATATGCCTTCCTCTAGTCCTCCAAGCCTCCTATTTCCTTGCACAGTTTCTCTTGGGGTCCAATGCTACCACCTGTGTGAATTGACCTTTCACACAACACATCAAACTCAAAAGTAACTGTGTAGTCCTGAAGGAGATAATTCCTCCTGCATGGATGAGTTTCCTATATAAGAAAAATCCTCCAACTGATATTACATTGTCCCTTCCTATGATCTTAACTGGGTCCCTGACTAAACTAACATGCATGAGTTATTTATGAGAGAATATTCAATTATCTGAAGTACAGCAGTTACATGCATGCATGCATTAACTAACTGAACTCACAATCAGTTCCACAAACTGTTGGAACTAATCTAACTGGACTTAACTCAGTTAACTGAGCTAACTAATTACAACTCAAGGTAAAACTCATCCTGATCTCCTTAGTCAAGGGATAAATTCCTCAATCAATGGAGAAACTGTTGCATGTCTTCACATAGACTTCATGTTTGATTTTCTACAACTAATTAACTCAAGATGAATTAATTAATTATTTTACAAACATCTGCCAAGATCAAATTCAAATTTTAATTTTCAATTTTAGTTCAGGGTCTAACTAAAATTGGAATGTATCCCGAAATGCTATTTATAGCAATGTTATTTTTAGCATTTCTATTTTATCATTCATTGTTGTTGTTTCCAACATTGGTACCTGAGATGCTATTTATAACAATGCTATTTATATCATTTCCATTTTTAGCATTTCTTGTTGTTATTTTCAACACTCACTCTCAACAAGAAAGGCATTCAACTCAAACCCGATCTTGAACCTTCAGAATGTTCTGCATGCAACACTTCTCCCTGGTGTTGTTGCTCCAACAACTCTCGGAACAAAAAATATCCAACCTGAATCAGAATGATGCCTCTGTCATCAAAGTCTCTGACTGCTATTGCCTCTGTGATTAGGAGCTCAGGACCAAGTGTCGTAAAATGGTAAAAAATGAAAGTGATCAGAATTGGTTTGAACCTGAACGACCAGATAGAGCTCGTCTTCCTAATTCTGGTGCTGCAAATGGTTCGAAAAACGGTCGCCGTATGAGAAAGTTATGCCAAAAAGACGAATTGCTCAATAAGATTGAAATTTTGATTTTTTTCAAAAAAATAATTCAAAATAGAATATTCTTTGGAATATTTTGTTCTGGGTTGGCCAATAGCAAGCTGCCACGTGGCAGGCTCAGAGGCCACCACGTGGCCCAGGGTGACATCAGCATTATGGGTGCATATGCGTTTAAAAATTTTGGTCGACTTGTGGTTTGAACCCACGACCTCCTAACAAACATTACAATGCTTTACCATTCCACCACATGGGTCAGTCATGGTATGAGTGCAGCGGGAATATGTTATTAAGTTTGTTACTGTTTAAGGCAGGGCCCGAAGGGGGCCAGACCCTAAGGGCCAACCCCCATTCCATGTGACCCTCGCCCCATAACTGCGGGCCTAATTTTAACTACTAGTCAGCGCGCTATCCGAGGAAAACTGTCAGTTAATATAAATGCATTCACATGCGCATTAAAGACCGACAGTTAAATCCAGCGGTCAGGTCAGGATTTGGCGGAGATTTTTGCGGAGGTGGCGAATTTGGTGGTATCACCATATTTGGCGGGCCTATCTGGGTGTAACTAAAGTTTTAACTGGAGTTTTTCTAGGGGCAGACTAGTGAAACATTAATGAGCCATAACTTTGGCTAGGAAAGTCCCTTTTGGACATTTTTTTTTTTGATTTTGGTCTCTTCGACCTTTTGAAGCCATTGGCACAGGTTTCACAGCCATCTGAGGTCATTTGCAGGTGATTTTGCTTCATGGAAGTTCCAGGGGCCACTAGGGCCAAATCAGTTTGGGAGCTGCATTGGGAATTGTGCAGCCAGTGAATGTGGAATGAAGGTCATTCTTGAAGGTTTTCATCATTCTAAATCCATTTCTACAACTTGCTTTTCCTTTTGAGGCATTCTTTTCACTGTTTAGCTTCAGGGAAGCTTTCAGGGCCACGAGGGCCATTTCAGTGCTTGAGCTGTTTGGGGGTTATGTTCATCCATTTTTGGTGATTCAAAAGCCTATGTCTACTATTTTCAACCTTTTGAGTCTAATGGCAGAGGTTTCAGAATCAATTGAGGTCATCTTCGCCTCGAAGTTCTCCATGCAAGTTTAAAGGGCCACCAGGGCCAATTGGGGAAAGTACTGTATAAGGTACAATTTCACTGTTTAGTGTTTGGGAAAGAGCATGTTTAGCTAATTCCTATCTTCTGATTTTGTATTTACAGCCAGATCTATCTTTCGAGACACTCATATTCTTGTATTAGCCTTTGTAGCATTTTTAACACAAGAGGACAAGCCTAGTTTGAGAGGTCTGGTCCAGCAGATGTAGCCCAGAGGGGGTGAACTGCTTTATCATTTTGATGTCTTTATTTGCTGAAGATGATATGCTAAACAAAACTGATATAAAGTGTTAAACAACAAATATACATAACTTTCATACACACATAATCACCTATTCAGCTGCAGAAAGTTATTTGTCTTATTTCGCAAGACATCAAACTTCAAGTATGTGTATGTCAAAGACTTCTAAGTGTTTACTTCGTTATTTCTTTAGGCAGAGCCTGTAGAGGGCCAGGTAGCCTTTGGAACTCATCCTCTCTTTAGAGGTGACATGTCCGGTGAATGCCCCTACAGTCTATCTCTGTATAAGAAATAATAAGTTTTCACATTTTCAGAGGTCACTTGGAGTGTATAGCTCACATTTGAAATTATGGGAAATGGATACCTTGCAGCCTTAAACAAGTACATTCCATTTTCAGATCAAGATGGTATCAGAGCACTAGGTTTGCTTGACTGACATCACTAGCTTGATTGTGTAGCTTGAAAGGTGTCTTAAGCAGTGTTGAAGATTGACTGCTTTATTATTCTGCAAACTACTTGTTGTTTGAGTTTGCTGAAGCTATTTTGTTCATTTTTATAATGACAACTTCCATAAGTGAGTTCTCAAAATCTTCCTCCTTCACAAGATTTTTTAATGAAAGCTTGAAGCAATAATTTTTCATCATGATGAATATGGTGAGAGAAATGTATGAGGATGAAAGAAAGAGCTCTAGACTTCAAGAGCAGTTCAATTCCATGAGGGAAGAGAAGCAGTTTCTTTCTGACCAATTGCAGGAAATGGAAGGTCAACTTTATATTGCAAACATGAATCTGGAAAGGATGCATTATTTGGAGACACAACTCCTTGTTGCCAAAGAAGCCTTAGCCAAGTATCAGCTTGAAGAAGAGGTAAACAATTCTAGTTTATCTTCAAATTCTTATAAGAATGTTTATGTTGGTTCTTTTGAGAAACATACCAGAGGCATAGGGTCCAAGTTGATGTCCAAAATGGGATATGAAGGAAAGGGATTGGGCAAACATGCACATGGTATAGTTGAGCCAATAATGGTTGAGGTAAGGCCTAATAATTTGGGTCTTGGCTATGGACAATCTTATGGAGAAAGTTCCTAAGCAGCCATGAAGGTAATTGAAACAGTTCCTAGAAGGAGTTTCATTTCAAGTTCTCTATCTCAAGGTTGTAAAGGTTGTATCCTTGAGGAATGCAATAGTTTGAAACATACCTTGCAAGAAGAAGGTGTGCATAAGAATGCACTTGAACAAGAGAATTGTGAAAGCTCTAAAACCATTGAAGGGATTGATAGTGTTCCAAAGGGAGCTTCTTCTTCTTTCGATTCACCTCCTTATGAAGGTAATGAAGGTGAAAGAGAATGGTATAAACTTGATTTCCATCACCCTTCCTTTGATCATGTAAAGCAGGGCAAATTTCCACACAAGCATTGGAAAAGAATTGCATGTTCTTTTTGTGGTTTGGTTAACCATAGTGTTTCTAGATGTTGGAAAAGAATGGCAACATACAGGAAACTTTTGAAGGAAAGGAGGCAAGATGCCAAAGTTCCATTGAACAATGCAAATCATGCTGTCAAGAAGATGAACATGTGTTGCACTTATTGCCATAAGCAAGGACATACTGCTGAAAGGTGTTGGACTCTGAATCCAACAATGCTTCCATGAAAGTTGAAGAAATTGGAGAAAGAATTTGGCAAGAATGGGAAGGAAGCTTCCATCATTGATATGTGTCAGGATGATACACATCTTGATATCGATGTGCAGTTAAAGGAAGCGCCTTTCAAATGGATTGGTAATAAATGGTTAGAATTCTTATCCAATTAAAGTTGCATGTCTTTTGATTGAATGCATTTCTTTGTTAAGGGAATGCAAGTTGTAGGATGGTAAAAGCTGAGTATGATACTCACTAGTTTTGCAGCAATGTTTTTCATTTCAGCTCTTGTCACCCATATGTGTTTTTATTGGGTTGATGTACCTGTTGGTCTTTGCAAAAGAAGAGTTGAAGTTACACCTGTACATAGATGTTGTAGGTGAATTTTTTGAATTGTATATAGTTCATTATACATGATACATTCATAGGTGTTTGTAAATGTATCTTGTTGTTGGTCGACTAGTGTCGCTTGTGTGCACACTTTTACATTGTCGATTGTGTCACATGTTTCATCGACTTGTGTCGATTGTGCCACTTATGTTGTCGACTTGTGTCGATTGTGGTGCACATGTTTTGTCGACTTGTGTCGGTTGTGTACACATTTGCTATGTTGATGGATGAGTCCATTGTTTAGCATATTTCAGGACAAATTGCTGTTGATGATTGTCTTGTTGCACAAGATACCTTTGGTGTCATTTGGTGCAGGGAAAGAATTTGGTGCAAAGCTGTGCAGAATCCCATAAGCTGGAAAAGCATGCATGCAAAGAGGGCTCAAATTTCAGCATGGGTCTCTACTTCTTTTGAGAAGTTTTTGCAACAAGTATCCCAAGAGTTTGGGATGAGCATTTGCAGTATCTTCCGCATGCTACAGCTGGTAAAAGCCTTCTCATTTGGGAGGCAAATCTTCTTCTGGAGCGGAGGTGCCAGGGATGGGCATTGTGACAGTTGGCAAGCCCACATGTTCAGAGGAATATTTTAGCTCATATATCAGCAAGTTTCATTGCTGGTTCCTACAATTTTAGATTTGTCTGGCGAAAGAACTTGGTCGGGATTTGACGAGTACTTGGTTTATGCAGCAACATTTGCCGTGACGACAGTTGATAAGGCAAGACATTTTGGCATCAGTATGCTCTTTGGCTAAATGGAAGATGATATTTATGTTCCTCAAGTGCTGTATAGTTCAATTTAGAGATTCAGTAAGCTTTTGGGGACCAAAAGCCCTCTCATTTGGGAGGTGTGATCAGGAGCTCAGGACCAAGTGTCGTAAAATGGTAAAAAATGAAAGTGCTTAGAACTGGTTTGAACCTAAACAACTAGATAGAGCTCGTCTTCTTGATTCTAGTGCCACAAACGGTTCGAAAAACGGTCACCGTATGAGAAAGTTATGCCAAAAAGAAGAATTGCTCAATAACATTGAAATTTTGATTTTTTTCAAAAAAAAAATCAAAATAGAATATTCTTTGGAATATTTTGTTATGGGTTGGCCAATAGAAAGTTGCCACGTGGTAGGCTCAGAGGCTACCACGTGGCCCAGGGTGACATCAGCATTATGGGTGCATATGCATTTAAAATTTTTGGTTGACTTTTAGTTTGAACCCACAACCTCCTAACAAACATTACAACACTTTACCATTCCACCACTTGGGTCAATCATGGTATGAGTGCGGCAGGAATATGTTATGAAGTTTGTTGCTGTTTAATGTGGGGCCCAAAGGGGACCAGCCCCTAAGGGCCAACCCCCATTCCATGTGACCCTCGCCCCATAACCGCGGGCCTAATTTTAACCACCAGTCAGCGCGCTATCTGAGGAAAACTGCCAGTTAATATAAATGCGTTCACATGCGCATTAAAGACCGACTGTTAAATCCGGTGGTCAGGTTAGGATTTGGTGGAGATTTTGGCGGAGGTGGCGAATTTGGTGGTATCGCCATATTTGGCGGGCCTATCTGGGCGTAACTAAAGTTTTAACTAGAGTTTTTCTAGGGGCAGAGTGGTGAAACATTAATGAGCCATAACTTTGGCTAGGAAAATCCTTTTTGGACGAATTTGTTTTTGATTTTGGGTCTCTTCGACCTTTTGAAGCCATTGGCATATGTTTCACAGCCATCTGAGGTCGATTGTAGGTGATTTTGCTTCGTGGAAGTTCCAGGAGCCACTAGGGCCAAATCAGTTTGGGAGCTGCATTGGGAATTGTGCAGCTAGTGAATGTGGAACGAAGGTCATTCCTGAAGGTTTTCATCATTATGAATCCATTTCCATAGCTCGTTTTTCCTTTTGAGGCATTCTTTTCATTGTTTAGCTTCAGGGAAGCTTTCAGGGCCACCAGGGCAATTTCAGTGCTTGAGCTGTTTGGGGGCTATGTTCATCCATTTTTGGTGATTCAAAAGCCTATGTCTGCTATTTTCAACCTTCTGAGTCTAATGGCAGAGGTTTTAGAATCAATTGAGCTCATCTTCACCTCGAAATTCTCCATGCAAGTTTAAAGGGCCACTAGGGCCGATTGGGGAAAGTACTGTATAAGGTACAATTTCACTGTTTAGTGTTTGGGAAAGAGCATGTTTAGCTAATTCCTATCTTCTAATTTTGTATTTACAGTCAAATCTATCTTTTGAGACACTCATATTCTTGTATTAGCCTTTGTAGCATTTTTAATACAAGAGGACAAGCCTAGTTTGAGAGGTTTGGTCCAGCAGATGTAGCCCAGAGGGGGTGAGCTGCTTTATCATTTTGATGTCTTTATTTGCTGAAGATGATATGCTAAACAAAACTGATATAAATTGTTAAACAAAAAATATACATAACTTTCTGTTGATGCCTCCAAAATCGCTACAACAACATTGGGGATAACCACCCGGTCCGGACCTTAGTA
Organism: Pinus tabuliformis; assembly: GCA_031772625.1. Lineage (NCBI taxonomy): Eukaryota > Viridiplantae > Streptophyta > Pinopsida > Pinales > Pinaceae > Pinus > Pinus tabuliformis. The sequence continues at coordinate 1,295,560,139 of CM062809.1, forward strand.
CAGCTCCTTTTCCGTTTGGAATGGTGGCTCCGACTGGGGATAATGGGACCAGTTTCCCAAAAGTGGATAAACGGGATGAATGGATGATTTATTAACTAAGCTAGTGATGGGCAAATAACTAAATCTATTAACAAGAATACAAAAATTATGACCTATCCCGGGAACTTATTGAGCTTTAAAGTGCAGCGCTTGATGGTCTATGTCTATAAACAGGCATATAGATGACTCCATTTAACAGACATGGACATTATTTCATTCGTGATTACTATGCTTAAATAGTTAAGCAAAGCGATTAAAGCAATATTACCACACTTATCATTTATATCATTGACACATACATGATTCAAAGAGAGGCACATCATAAAACATCCAATAGTGGAAGGAATATAGATCTGCTGTTAAAGCGCATGCATATAATCAATAATATCAAAGGATAATCAAATAACAATTCATATGAAAGGAATGAATTCAGACATAGATAAAAATACCATATGAGCTGCTTGACACTCCCAATATCAATCGCTACTTGTAATTCTTCCTTCAACGCAGAAACATTCTCAACAAAGACAATAGTGCACAATTGCATAAAAAAGCTTCCTTGTTAAATTAAGAACAACTGGTCCAGTTTCATAAAAGAATATTGACTGAAGCACAATAGTGCAAACTTCAGTCTTTAAGTCTGGTACAAAACTTTACGACCCTTTACAAAAGAATGAAAGGGTCTATAAATACTTAATTAATCTACCTATCTATAAAACAGAAATCCTATTTAATTAGTATCAATCAATCTTGATCTGATTTTCTTCAGCGATCTGGCAGTCGACGACATGATTCATCAAGTAGGCTGCTTTCCTTTATATCTGAGCTGACTTATCGCAAGCATTGGCTCTACTTCAGGTGGTTTGTTGAGGCATGAGCTGAGCTGGGTGGCATAGGTGGCATCCTGAATATCGGGAATAATATACCCGATTGCATCTGTTAGGCACTTGAGGGCGGTTCTCTGTGTATGCGGCTTTACCAGGAAGAACCAATATGTGTCCCAGGTTAAACTGTTAATCCCAGCGATTAATCTCCCCTTTTCTTCTAGATCTAGATAACCTGATTGCTCCAATGTTTTCATAGTTGTCAACTTTCCTGGTGTACATTGGGAAATCATATTTGATAAGTAGAGAGTGTTATTAACTAGTTCAACTAAATTGCTAGAAGTTGATTTACATCTTGAAGCCGCCCTCTCTGCTTTCATTAACTGGGACTGCCATTCTGTAAAGAGTATATCTTTATGTGGTTCTAGGATCCTGGGCAAATTCGCCGCTTGTCCTTGATCAGAATCTTGCCAGTCAAGAAATGCAGCTATGGTTTCTTCGGCTTGATCCAATTCAGTTCTGGCCTTCTCTACTTGCTTATTTATGGATGTCGTTAATTCACACAGTGGCTCTGCCTAGGCGATTTTTTGACACAGAAGCTTAATTTGGGATATTAATGCAGTGTTTATTTGTAATGCTTCTGCTCTGAATTCAGCCACTTGTGGAACGCCCTTTATTTTTTCGAGCTGTGATGAAAATTGAGCAATTTGCTCATCTTTTGTTTTCATCATTTTCTCATTTGCTGCCTTTAATTGTGCCAATACCTCTGATAATTATTTCTGTTTCTGGATCGCGCTTTGGTCGATCCTTTGCTTTTCTGCCTGCAATTGTTGAGTTAGTTGACTGTTTAATTGTTGTTGCGTCAACAATTGCTGCTCTGCCTGCTCCGCCTTCTGCTTTGTTTCAGCTAACTGCGCCTGTAATGAGAAAATCTCTTGATCCTTGGTTTTCAGTAGAAGACTTACCTCCGATGCCTTATCTATTGTCGCTGCCGAATAGGCTCCCGCATACTGTGACAGTTTTGTTAGGTCATCGGAGGGGTCAAATTCCTCCTTCCAAACCACATTGCCCGTAACAGTTTGCTCTGGGAAAAGGGAAGGTTGATCAGTCCTTCTTCTTTTCCTTTGTCGTTTAACCACTGCTTTATGCCTTGGGCTGTAGAAGACATCCAGGGGAGGAATATCTTCTACCTGCAAAATGATTTGGTCGGAGGGGTCCTTTGGTATTATCTCTACCTCTTTAGAAATGGGTGGGCCGCTGGTTCCACTCAGAACCTGTGATGAAGTGATTTCCTGTGTGTCCGTTGTCTTGGAAGTGTCTGTGTCCTTTGAACATTCCAACCCACTGATGATGGAATCAAATTGCTTCCATTCCTGGAGCAATTTAGGGTCAATATGAGTATCTATATTGACATCAATGGTGGTTTGTTTTTTCTTTTCAGCTTGGGACTCCTTCCGCACTTTTTCCTGCTCTCTCTTCTGCTTTTCCTCTTGCTCTTTCTTTTGCCTTTCCTCGTGCTCTTTCTTTTGCTTTTCCTCTTTCTCTCTTCTCTTTTTTTCCTCCTGCGCTCTCTTCTGCTTTTCTTCTTTTTCTTTTCTCTGCTTTTCTTCCTGCTCTCTCTTCTGCTTTTCCTCCTGTTCCTTCTTCTGATCCTTCGTTATAACCGGAGGTTCCTTTGACTGTTGTCGATCAGGCTCGCTTGATGATGTCGCTGGGGTTGTCGCTAGTAAATCTAGAGGCAGAGTTTGCAACCTCTGTTCTCTAAGTTTATTAAATTCAGTCAGCCCTTCATCATTATATTTCATTTTGGCCAATGCTCTAACCTGATTTATTGTCTCAGCTGAAGAGAACAGGTCATCAAACATATCTTCCTTATGGTCAAATTTTGACAATTTGTCCTGTTCTAGTGCATTATAGGCAACTTTGTTTGGATCATACTGCCTATTTGGGAGAGTCGCGAGAGTCAATGATTTAATCTCCATGGCTTCCTTTTCTGCATGTTTGAGATCATGCAGAGTATAGACACCACATCTCAAGGTAAAAGAGGGCCAACCCTGCTTCTTATTCTTTTTGAGAGTCTATGTAACACTCTCAGCAATAATCAGGTAAGAGATTTCTCTTGCCAACAGTTTATCTGGTATATATAAAGGGAGAACATGAGGTTCGGCTTGGCTACCGAAAACTCTTATATAACTGAATTTCTCCTCTCCAAACCATCTCCCTACCGCTGTTAAATCAATCCCAGCTTGGTAGGAAATCTTGGGAATGGGTTTATCAAAAATAGAATAATAAATAGGCACCATAAAGCCATTGCAGACTTGGTACAGATGGTGCTTGTAAGAGGATTTCCATAATTTTTGATGGTATATGTGGATAGCCGTGGGGTCTTGTGGCGTCCACCTCCAGCCGAGCACGGGAAATTCAGAATTGAAACACAATGTATCTAAAATATATGCATTGTAATAGAATGGGGGAACTATCCTTTCAGAGATGGAAGTCTTATTCCTAAACTCAAGAATAGCTTTGGCTAGTTTATCTGAGAGAATAGTGGCCCAATCCATTATTATACTGTTGCATGCAGCTTCCATTAAGGGGACCATTTCTATAGTGAAATTAGCAGAGTCATGCAATCCCCATAATCTACACATCATTATTCCAGCGTAGCAATAAGGAGAAGCCAGGGAATCAACTGAGTACTTACCGGAAGACTCATGTTTGTGCTTCGCCGGGTTTTGTCTCCAATCCCGGATGGGTTCGGATTCAACTTCATTCTCGTTTGCGAATTTCTCCAGGAACGCCTTATTGTATATCTTCTCTGGCTCAGGCAAATGATACATTTTCCTCAGATCATCTGCTTGGAATGACCCGAAAATTCTCCCGTCTCTGGTGCTGAGGGTTCTATCCATGATTGGGATTTCTTCAATTGCCCATCGCACTACATCTGTGTATGGGAGAATTTGTTCCCTAGCTGCTATCCGGTGAAGGAAGGAGTCAGCTAAGTCCTTGAGAGTACCCTCAGATTTCCGAGTAGAATCTGCAGTAGCTTCTACTGTTGTTACTTTAGGTTCTTCGATCTCAATCAGGTTATAGGTGCTCTGCCAAGTAGTTTTGTCAAGACCAGAACATGTGGTATCCGAGATTAATCCTTTCTTTTTGTTAGTGACAGCTTGTCCTGCAGCTGGCGCAGCGGAAGCACCTGTGGTCTTCTTGGACTTCTTCCCCATTTTTCTTGAGCTTTCTCCTTGGGATGAATTCTGCACAGAGGCGAAAATAAACGTAACACGGAGAATTGGCAATGAAAACTTCAAAGTAATGAGCTATAGTTACTGATGCGTAATAAGGGATTAGCTTTTAAGATTGGCATAGATACAATCCATGGGAGGATTTTAGGACTTACGATCACATTAAATGGCCGTTTAAAACCTGCCAATCTTAAATGCCCATTATATCATTAATCGGCCGAATGATTCATTTAAGCGTGCTGTAGATGTTTTGGCGGTTGAGCGCAGGTGAATCATTGTTGGGCGGATCAAACCTTTAATATGAATAAATCGTGATATCCCTTTATTCCAACGGTTTTTTGAAATCTGCGCTTTATCACAATCGGCGATCGGGGCAAACTTAAATCCTTTATATTGACATCTTTTGAAAACCCCGATAGCCGATAGCGATATCGCATCGCATCGGGAGTATTGGGATCATATGAGATATGCATTATATATCGCCGATCGCCGATATCGCATCGCATCGGGGCCAAAGGCATGGGGTGCTTTAAAATGTGCATAGAGCATTGTCGATAGCCGATAGCGATATCGCATCGGCGGAGACCAATGTGCCACTTATTTATATGCCTTATGTCATTGCGATATGCGATCTTGCGATCGCTTTATCGCAATGATAAAGATTGAATTATTTGACAACAACGGGTTTTTCCAAAAAGGGTTTTATAATGTTTTTAATTGGTTTTCGGACCTTTTTCAAATAATGCAATATTGATACCAATCAACTCTAAAGGGACCCATTTCATATGATAATTTTGTGAATAAAATGTTAAGAAATGGGGGGTTGTTGTAGAGCACAACAATTGGCGATTCGCTGGAAGAAACAGTTATCTCTGAAACGTTTAGCAATGCTTAAACTTTTTTTAAAATAGAGTTCTAATCCCAAAAGGGAAAAATCTAATATAACTAGGTATAAATGCATTCCGAGTAAAATGAAACCATTTTGTTAATTTCCTCTCTTTTTAAGATAATAGATACATTCTAAGTTTTAAATAAGCCTTTATTGGTTTATAATGATAAAATAGAAAACCTTTCCAAATCAACTTTTATAATGAACTCGTCTGTCATAGGTAGAGCCTCTGCTGCCAGCAAACATTCATAGTTTCGACAGGGATACCTTTTAACCATGTTATTGTCCATTGTCCCATCCAATTTAAGAGTGTGATTAACAGCATGAATTCAAAATATGTTTTCATATTTTGTATTTCTTTCTTTTCCTGTTATTGATCAGATAAAAAGCCATTGTCCTGGTTTGGTAGCCAGCTATTGACAATGCCATCCACTGGTAGTAATCTAACCGAACAAGCTGGCTCGTGATGAGACCCCTTGTCTTAAAATTGCTAAGCCATTACCCTGTTATGGTATGCAGTATTGGTAATGTCGGTTAAACTATTTCCCTATGATCATGGTAAGCATGCTTCTAATAAGACCTCTTATCTTTTTATATCAATATTTTTTTTTAGAATTACACTCTGAGTAATCATACACTTTGGTGAATGGGATGGACAATTTTCTCTTTTAAGAGTACATGGATGACAGGGTAAGAGTTGAAGATGCTGAAGTTGGATTGGCTTCTATCTTAATATTGATAACCTTTTATGACCAATTTAAAACAAAAAATGATTTATAATACTTTTAAACTTTGAGAGGTGTTCACAAAACTTGAAGTGTGGTTTCAGAATACAATGATACCTAGTTTCCTAGAAATTATCCCTTTTGGTTAAGACTTCTATTATTTTAAAAGCAAATATCATACTACCTTTATGGATTAAGTTTTAAAACACAGCAAAGGTCAATAGAAGATACCTTACAACATTATTTTCTAAAAATCCTACAATTTACAAAACTCTATCAAGCTAAAAGGAGAAGGGGTTACCTCCTCAATTAAAGAATTTCTTCAAGATAAGGCCATTAACAGGGAGAGAATCTCTCAAACCTGATAAATCTTGCAACATGAAGGTTGAATGGCCTATCTTCTCACAGATCTGAAATAGTCCAAGCCACATCTTCTGGAACTTGGTGTGTTTTCCCTTGTCCTCATGGGCTTTGTCCCATTTTAGAACTAAATCACCGACTTGAAATTGTTTTGAACCGGATGAGACTGAATCAAAAGCTGCCTTAATGATTTGCTGATGTTTGGCATGAATAACCTTGGCTTGTTCTCTTTCCTCTTCTAATTTTAGAATTTGATCATGTCTAAACTGAATAGAAGAGGAAGGACTTTCCTCAATGAACTGAATTAGGGCTAGAGAAGGAAGAACAAGATTGGTGGGCAGTACTGCTTCTTTTCCATACACAAGGTTGAATGGGGAAGAACCTATAGAAGCTTTCTGTGTTATCCTATCAGCCCATAATGCAAACATTAAGGATTTGTGCCAGTTTTTATGATTCTATTCGATAGTTCGCTTAATGATTTTGATTAGATTCTTATTAGTAGACTCTGCTAAACCATTACCTTGGGGATAGTAATTAGCAGAATATTTCAATTTAAATCCTCTTTTAATAGCGAAATCAAACATAGCATTACCTGAGAAATAAGATGCATTATAAAAAACAAGAGCATTTGGGACACCAAACCTGGTAATGATGAATTGATCTATGAACTCAATGATTGCTTCAGAATTTGCTGTCTTCAAAGGAATTGCCTCCACCCACTTAGTAAAATAATCGGTAGTAGTAAGGATATACTTATGCTGTTTGGAAGATGGTGGAGTAATTTCCCCAATGATGTCCAATCCCCATTGCTCAAATGGTTGTTCAATGTTGACTGGTTGCAGAGGGAAGGCTGGTTTACGTTGTCTTCCACTAGAAGTTTGACAATTGAGGCATTTCCTTATATATTCGTGGGCATCTCTAAACAGAGTGGGCCAATAGTATCCAGCATGAATAATTTTGTGAGCTGTTGTGTCAGCTCCAAAATGTCCTCCTGCTGGTCCATCATGTAACTCCTGCAAAACCTTTTGTGCTTCAGGTTTCTCAAGGCATCTTAATAAAATGGAATCATAATTCTGCTTAAAAAGCACATCATCAATAATTGCAAAATTCTTTACTTTTAACCTAATGGCCCTTTTGTTTTTGTAAGACAGGTTTGGAGGTGCATAACCATTCTTTAAATAAAAGATTAAATCTGCATATTGAGATTTAGAATCAGTAACGCTTATCTGGTTGATTTCTTCAGTTTGATCTGTATCGCTTGATTCTGGAATGTTCGATGCTCCTGCCAATATCCTGCAAAAACCTTGGCCCCTAACAATCTTTGCTGACTTAATTTCTAAGTCATATTCTTGAAGCGTTGTGACCCAGTTAGCTCTCTTTTCACCTGTTGAGGGCCCTGAAATCGGGTCAACAACAAGGGGGATACCCACCCGGTCGGGAACCTGGTTGGCGGCTCCATGCCCGTTTGGTGTAGCGGGTCCGACTGGGGATAACGGGACCAGTTTCCTGATCTAAGGAGATGTGTGTGTGTGTAGGGCTTGATTATGTTGTTTCTTGAGAACTTTTGAGAACCAATTTAAATCTAACTCATGATTTGACTATAAGCTGCTGAAATCTAATGAAAACAACATGTGCAATCTATGCTAACCCGGGGTATATCTTTTCCATCATGCGATCTAAAAAGATTTCATATAATAACTGGTAATGAAGATTATTCAGCTACTATAAGAATATAAACCATTTAAGATAAACCATTCTGCATAAGAAGTTAAACAGGACAGTTGTGGACTGCATATCGCATGATAAATCATTCATATGTCAAGCATGAACAAATGACTCCATTGTACAAAAGTGCCAAATGGTAACCACACATTTATACATTAACATATAAATAACATCAGCTGTATATCACTTTAAGCAAATAAGTAGAAATTCATCAAGAGATAAAAGTACCATTTATGACTGATTTTTACTCACAAACTTCAAGCAATAATGATTTACTTCTACTTACTTCTAACATCTACTAAGAGTACATAAATGCAACATCAGTAGCAGACATTAAGATGCAAATATAAATAAATCCGATCCTTCCATTCATCAAAACCTCCTCTGAGGTGCAGAAATGCATGTTCTGAGGACAAGTTTTTGACAAATTTCTAGACCCTTCTCCAATGCAATGAGAAGGGTTAAAATACTATGTCCTAATTCTAATAATAGTATTATTACAAAATTAAGGATTCGGTTTTCAAGCGGCCGTCCTTTTTCTAATATAAATTAAAACAAAAAGAAACAACATTCTAAATAAAACTACTTGTGGACTTGGTTTTTGAAGTTGCATGTTTCTAACATAGGCTTGAGAAGAGTCGGCTGGTTAATTTCCGTTCTGAGCTGGGCTGCGAAAACGGCATCTATAAGAGCTGGCGCTACCTTCTCGGCTGCGTTCATGATACACTTTACCGTCATCCATTGGCTATGTGGTTTAACCAGGTACATCCAGTAATTTTCCCAATTTAGTCTAGCCAGTGCTTGGATAGCTTTCCCTTTTGCCTGTGCCTTTTGCCTCCATTCTGTCTCCCGTAGCAACTTGTTTGGTAGGTATCCCGGGGTGGTCTCTGAAATCAAATTGGCCCTGTGTAAATTTTCATTTACACAGTCGATAAGAATACTTGCCTGTGTCGCCACTGTCTCTGCTGCTTGCTCTGCCTGCGTGATCTGCTCGTCCCATTTATTAAAGAGAATTTCTTTATGATTATCATTAATTCTAGGTGCTCCTGCTCTTTTTCCCTCCTCATCGTCTTGCCAAGTCAGATACTCTATAACCCTCTTGTCGTTCTGATCATATTCGCTTCGCAATTCCACCACCTGACTGGTGATTTTGTCGCTTAGCTCACAGAAGTGCCTCCACTGTGATATTTTACGCCCCAATTCTTCTTGTTGCTGCAGTAGTTGTTCATTCAAGCCGATGGACTCTGAAATAAACTCTGCAAGCTTAGGTTCATCTTTGTGCATTTCTTGCTCCGTCTGCAGTTGTTTCTCTTTTTCTTCAAGACTCTTTTGGTAGCCTATTTGCATCTGTTGGAAGTCTTCTTGGAGCTTTTCGATCTGTCTGGAAGCTTCATTGTTTGCGTTGGCTTGCTGTAACTGTTGTTGTAGCAGTTGTATGTGATTTTCTTGTTCCTTTAAGAGCTGCTGAACTTCAGAGGCCTTGTCAATAGTTGCAGAAGCATATGCTCCTGCAATTTGAGACAGCTTCGTAAGATTTTCTGTTGGATTATTATTTGGGTCTTTCCACAAGACGTCTAAATGTTCAGCGTCTTGAGATAGTGCATTTTCGAGCTTTCTTTTCTTTCTCTGTCTTCTCACATCTGCTTTGTGCTGGGGACTATAGAACACATCTAGTGGGGGAATTTCTTCTACGTTAAGTAGAAGTTCTGAGGATGGAGTGATGGAGAGGTCTTCTGCTTCTGTGGTAACGCTAACTATGGTTGGAGCAACTTCTTGCACCTCCTGTGTATCATTTACAGGCGTCTTTGGGACTTGCCCTTCGAGGTTGATTAATTCATTGAAGGACTCCCACTCTTTATCTAGTTCTGTTGTGACAAGAGGAGCTTCAATAACCGGAGGGGGAACATCTCTTGGTGGCGAGGTGATAACTTGTTGCTGAGACATTACACTTGACCGAGCTGTATCTTTGACTACTTCTTCGTTAATTCCTTTGTCATGCCCAAACTCTTCAGGATGTTCAGAACCTTCTTGCGCGGCGTTGGACTTAGATCTGGAAGTGCTAGAGTTCTCACTGAGGCTGATGCTCGGAGTTGGCTCTCTAGTAGGTATTCGCAGCCTTTCTAGTGGAATGCTGGCCAGCCTTCTATCTCTATATGACGTGAATTTCTGGAGGTCACCTGGAGATAACCTTGACTGAGCTTCTCGAAAAATCTCTTTGAGTGAGCTCTTACCCTGAAAGAGATCGTCAAACAAATCTTTGTGTCCGAAGAACACTCTTATCTTGACGTTCGTAGTAAACTCTTGGGCAACTTTATTTGGGTCGAATGGCCTCACCGGGAATTTATATAATTGAAGGCACGTCACGTTTTCCACCTCACCAAAAGCGTGTCCTACGTCGAATAAAGAGAAGGCCCCACAATTGACGGGAAATTGAGGCCAAATGGCCTTCTTCTTATCTTTTAATTCTTTGGTTAAGCCACCTTCAGAGCAAGTTTGATAAGCGATTTCTCGAGCCAAAAGTTTATCTGGGACATAAAAGGGTAGGACATGTGGAGGTACAGTGCTTCCATAAACCCGAATGTAAGTAAACCATTCTTCCCCAAACCATCTTGCGATGGGGATGATGTCTGCCTCGGCTTCGGGAGAGCACCTTGGGGGGTCCTTATCATATATCATTCTATATATGGGCAATATAAGCCCATGGAAAATCTGGTAAAAATGAGGGGCAAACTGGGAATCCCACAAGACTTTGTGATAGACATGAATAGGCAACAGGTCTTGGGTAGTCCATTTCCATCCCATAATGGGGAAATTAGATACAAGGCAAACAGAATCCATAACATAGGCAGCCAAATAGAAAGGAGGATAGACCCTTTGAGAAAAGGATCTTTTGGACCTGTAACTAACCACAGCCGTATATAGAGTATTGGAAAGAATTTTAGCCCAATCTACTATATCGGCATTTGTGGCAGCATCAATTAATGGCAGCCACTCAGATGAAAACTTGTTGATATCGGGCATACCAAACAACCTACACAGCATGGCTATAGCAAAACAATATGGAGAAGTAAGGGAACCAGTGTTGTACATACCATTCTTATCCTTCTTTAACGGCTCATCTCTTTTAGACCATTCTTTAGTGGTGTCCGATAGATCTGGATTCTCCATTGCGAACTTCTTAACAAATTGTGCATTATAGGTCGCTTGCGGTTCGGGCAGATGGTACATTAGCTTCAGATCTTGGGCAGCGAAGGATCCCACGAGCCCATGTCCCTGAATCTTGAATTGTCTGTTGTTTAATTCTGCATCATCCGGAATCCACTTGACCATATCTTTGTATGGTAGAATCTTAGGTCTTGCCGCTATTCTGTGAAGAAATTAGCATGCTAGGTCTTCTAGGGATGCTTCAGAGGAGCGTGGTGCACCTGCAACAGCAGTCACCTTCATTATTCTCGGCTTCTCCTCTTCTAATAGCCTGTACATGTCTTCCCATGTGGAGATTCCTGCATCTCGGTTGTAGGCTGTATCTATGTATAGGGGCGCCATCTCCTTGGTCTTCTCTCTTGCTTCGGAGCTTTGAGCTTTGTTCTTCTTTCCCATTTTTACTTTGTGTTTCTTTCTGAGTCGTCTTTGCACTTTGTTCCTGCAGATTACAAGTGAAATGGAATGTCCGATCAGAAAGGTGATGGGAGAGTTTTAAATGCAAGAGATAAATCAATTACACCACCTTACGTGAAGAAAATATCCAACAAGGCACGCGTCTTTAATCCTCTTAATGACTGACAACCAATTCATTTACTAATATTAAAAGCGCATGATTTCAGGTCATGTTATGGTAAGTGGCTTTTCCTTTGAAAGGCACGCCCGAAGGATTCATACTAAGGTGATTTTATGATTTGCTGATGTACCCTCGCATGTCGCACGATCCCAATATCGCAGATTGTAAAACTTAGTGCTTGCCAAACCTCGTCTGGCTTGTTTCTGCGATATGCGATCTAGCGATCGCAATATCACAGATCGGCGAATTTCTTGGCTTTTCGCTATGGACATTAGTATGGTGCGATGCGATGTCGTTATTAATCATGAGGGTGGCGCGTATTTTGATTTTAGAAGAGTAAAGGAGATGTTTCCTATCTTTTTGCATACGCGACTTTAAAAGACCTATCGTCTACCATAGAAAAATATCTAAGATGCCTTTTCTAAATTATGATTTGTAACTTCAAAAAGAAAGTCTAGCTTTTCCTAAAATTTTTATCTAAGGGTCCCCATTCATTTGGTATCATGATTTGATACTAAATGAATAAAAAAGGGGGGGGGGGGGGGGGGTTGTTGCTGGCCACAACAATTGGCGATTCACTTGGGAGAACCAGTTATCTCTGCATTTCTATTGATGCTTTTAAAAACTTCTGAAAAATTTAAAAATTTTGAACTTTATTATAAAAAGATAAGACAACTGAGACTTCAAAACTGCCTATGATGTTTCGTTTCAAACTCTTTCCGTTTTAATTATTTGTACACCCAGTTCGTCTTTGCATCTAAATCAGCTGTTACTTGGTCTTTGTGAAACATAAAATAAAGTCTTCTCTGTTTATCAGTCCTTTAGTATGTTCCTTAGTCGCAGGTAGAGCCTCTGCTACCAGCAGGCGTCCATAGCCTCGACAGGGTTACCTTTTAACCAGCAATGATCCTTTATCCTGCTTGAGGATACTTGCAACATTCCAGAGAAAAATCCTTTTTGACACACTTTTCCTTTTTTAATTCTCTAAAGAACAATGTCTTGGTTTGGTGGCCAAATTATGACACAGTCATTCACTTGATTTACACTTTTGCTGAACAAGCCGGCTCGTGATGAGACCTTTTGTCTTTTGATTGCAGCAATCTTAAGTCGTTGCCTTGTTTTGATAGACAGTATTGGCAAAGTCAGCAAGTTATAATATCTGTGATCATGATAAGCCGGCTCGTGATGAGACCTCTTATTCTTTGAGATATAGTGTTTTCCTTGGGTTGTTTCTCTGAATGCTGTAATTTCTCTTTAGCAGGGAGGAAGTCATTGTTTTTCCTTAAAAAAGTTCTGGACGAAAATGATAGGGCCGATTTTTTATAAAGGCTGTTTTGACAGAGAATACTTATCTTAAAATTGATGCCTTTCATTGTGCTGACTTAAAACAAATCCTATACTGAGAGAGCTTTCTTTAAAATTTTGGAGTTTGAAACTATCATCATATATGGGTTGAAGTTCTAATGATAATAAAGATCATTTTTTTTTTTTAAAGATTCGCTGTTGATAGTAGCAGAAGTTCCAAATTTTCAACAGAGACAAGGTATCTTCAGTAAATGTCAAATGTCATTGAACCAGAACAAACATTATTATGGAGGAAATTAAAAAGGAATGATAGGCAAATATTTTCTGAGGTTATGGAGAGAATATGTATAGCTTTGCCTATCAGTTATTAAAAACAAAAACCTAACTAAATTACTCCTACTCCTACTCCTACTCTAATCATATACAGGAAATAACTATGTGAAATGATATTTCCAATGGAACCATCTATTCATTTTTATCCCTAGCCGAATGAATCTTCCAAGCATTAATGAAAATAATCGAATTTTTCTTGGATCGTAATTGTTGGCTAAGAAATAAAAACACAGAACCTCAATTGGAATTCTGGCTGATTTTCTTTTCTTATGCAAAGTTGTTTCCAACTGGGTACCTATTGGATCATAAAAATCAGAATGAATTTCAGTTGTGAATTGATGATGTCGCAATAGGAAGGATAACAAGTCAAATTGTGGACAAGATTTTTTGATTTCAATGACTTGTGACCTTTTATCTGTTAATTTCGAGTTTTTTGTGATTTTGTTCGAAAAGAAAATTCTCATATGTAAGTCACTAAAACATAATCTATCAAGAGTTTGAAGGTTTGAAAAGAAATCCGATTTTGTACATAATGAGTTTGAGTGAGAAAGGAATGACTGGGAATCTATACAAATAGTGTTACAGCACGACTGGGTTCTACTTGTAACATCTTGTTCTTCACAAAAACTGGCCAGGTTTTGTGAATAGGGAACTAGGTCATGATTACAAACAGGGATGGAGCTTTCTTCATGATACGAATCATAGATCGGGGTATTACCTGGGATAGTAAAATTATTTAAGTGATCTTCTACTTCGAGATGAGGGTGGACTGGCATGATATCTGATTTAAGATGTCCTTTATCTTCTGACCCTAGTTGAGTTATCTGAGAAAACTCAACAACATCATCATTTTCAAAGTAACTATCACAAAAGACTCTACAGATTTCCCCAGGTTCCTCCTTTTCATTGTATGTTTTCTGACAAGGGAGGTCAGGCAATTCCTTTTTGTCATTGATCGAAAGCTGTGTTAATGCGATCTCTTTAACTTGAAAACCTAATGATGAGTCATTTAAATAACCCTCTGTAGTTTTTGAGATATCTTGAATATTAAGAGAGGAAAGATTGTCATCACTAAAAACATCAGGATAAAGAGAAAAATGTCAATCTGGAACAATGCGTTTGAAAACATCATAAAAGAAACTTTGTTCATCAGATCCATCATAAACGCCGGGCTTTAGATCATACCTTTTTGCGCTGATACTCTTTGAAAGAGAAACAGTTGATTGATCTAACCTTGGCATGTGCATTCGTTGACTTGAAATGATATTGTCAGAGTCATCTTCTGTTTCCAAGGTAATTTTCTTTTTAGCATCCTCATTTCTCTCTTCTGGTAGTAGAGCATGCATGACTCCCAGGCTTTGTAGATTTTCTTCATTATGGATGTTTTGTGTATTTGACTTGGAATGATCATTCATATTAGAAGAAAAGCTAGCAAAGGTAGAATTAATCTTTGATTGGTCAGACACAGGAGGTAGGAAATACTCATCGTAATCTGAAGATTCTTCATCTGTGAGCTCATTCTCGAGATCATACTGTAGGCATTTAAGATGAGATCGCATATTGAAATCCCTTACGGGTTCATCTTGTTCTCTAAGATAATCAATTTCATCATATACCTGGTCGTAATCATAACAATCAAATTCCAAGATGAAAATCTTAACGAACTGGTCCCAGCTATGAATTGATGCAACTGGGAGGGTTCTGCACCATTTTGTAGCTTCTGCTGTGAAGGTAAGAGTAAAAATCCTGCACAAAACGCCTTCATCAATCTTCTGAGTATCAAAAGTTGAAACTTTTTGTATGAACTGAAGGGCGTGATTGAATGCAGAAGAGTTTTTCTTACCATTGAACTTTACCTGAGATAATAGCCTTACCACGTCTGGTGGAATGTTGGAAGAGGTATGAACATAGATGCAACTCCAAATAGGAATTTCATGAGTAGTCATCCTGTTTCAAGATTTATAATTCGAAAAACATTCCAACAGGTATTATTTTCAGGCCCTCCTAGCGCCAAATATGTTGAGGGCCCTGAAATCGGGTCAACAACAAGGGGGATACCCACCCGGTCGGGAACCTGGTTGGCGGCTCCGTGCCCGTTTGGTGTAGCGGGTCCGACTGGGGATAACGGGACCAGTTTCCCGATCTAAGGAGATGTGTGTGTGTGTAGGGTTTGATTATGCTGTTTCTTGAGAACTTTTGAGAACCAATTTAAATCTAACTCATGATTTGACTATAAGCTGCTGAAATCTAATGAAAACAACATGTGCAATCTATGCTAACCCAGGGTATATCTTTTCCATCATGCGATCTAAAAAGATTTCATATAATAACTGGTAATGAAGATTATTCAGCTACTATAAGAATATAAACCATTTAAGATAAACCATTCTGCATAAGAAGTTAAACAGGACAGTTGTGGACTGCATATCGCATGATAAATCATTCATATGTCAAGCATGAACAAATGACTCCATCGTACAAAAGTGCCAAATGGTAACCACACATTTATACATTAACATATAAATAACATCAGCTGTATATCACTTTAAGCAAATAAGTAGAAATTCATCAAGAGATAAAAGTACCATTTATGACTGATTTTTACTCACAAACTTCAAGCAATAATGATTTACTTCTACTTACTTCTAACACCTACTAAGAGTACAGAAATGCAACATCAGTAGCAGACATTAAGATGCAAATATAAATAAATCCGATCCTTCCATTCATCAAAACCTCCTCTGAGGTGCAGAAATGCATGTTCTGAGGACAAGTTTTTGACAAATTTCTAGACCCTTCTCCAATGCAATGAGAAGGGTTAAAATACTATGTCCTAATTCTAATAATAGTATTATTACAAAATTAAGGATTCGGTTTTCAAACGACCGTCCTTTTTCTAATATAACTTAAAACAAAAAGAAACAACATTCTAAATAAAACTACTTGTGGACTTGGTTTTTGAAGTTGCATGTTTCTAACATAGGCTTGAGAAGAGTCGGCTGGTTAATTTCCGTTCTGAGCTGGGCTGCGAAAACGGCATCTATAAGAGCTGGCGCTACCTTCTCGGCTGCGTTCATGATACACTTTACCGTCATCCATTGGCTATGTGGTTTAACCAGGTACATCCAGTAATTTTCCCAATTCAGTCTAGCCAGTGCTTGGATAGCTTTCCCTTTTGCCTGTGCCTTTTGCCTCCATTCTGTCTCCAGTTGCAACTTGTTTGGTAGGTATCCCGGGGTGGTCTCTGAAATCAAATTGGCCCTGTGTAAATTTTCATTTACACAGTCGATAAGAATACTTGCCTGTGTCGCCACTGTCTCTGCTGCTTGCTCTGCCTGCGTGATCTGCTCGTCCCATTTATTAAAGAGCATTTCTTTATGATTATCATTAATTCTAGGTGCTCCTGCTCTTTTTCCCTTCTCATCGTCTTGCCAAGTCAGATACTCTGTAACCCTCTTGTCGTTCTGATCATATTCGCTTCGCAATTCCACCACCTGACTGGTGATTTTGTCGCTTAGCTCACAGAAGTGCCTCCACTGTGATATTTTATGCCCCAATTCTTCTTGTTGCTGCAGTAGTTGTTCGTTCAAGCCGATGGACTCTGAAATAAACTCTGCAAGCTTAGGTTCATCTTTGTGCATTTCTTGCTCCGTCTGCAGTTGTTTTTCTTTTTCTTCAAGACTCTTTTGGTAGCCTATTTGCATCTGTTGGAAGTCTTCTTGGAGCTTTTCGAGCTGTCTGGAAGCTTCATTGTTTGCGTTGGCTTGCTGTAACTGTTGTTGTAGCAGTTGTATGTGATTTTCTTGTTCCTTTAAGAGCTGCTGAACTTCAGAGGCCTTGTCAATAGTTGCAGAAGCATATGCTCCTGCAATTTGAGATAGCTTCGTAAGATTTTCTGTTGGATTATTATTTGGGTCTTTCCACAAGACGTCTAAATGTTCAGCATCTTGAGACAGTGCATTTTCGAGCTTTCTTTTCTTTCTTTGTCTTTTCACAACTGCTTTGTGCTGGGGACTATAGAACACATCTAGTGGGGGAATTTCTTCTACGTTAAGTAGAAGTTCTGAGGATGGAGTGATGGAGAGGTCTTCTGCTTCTGTGGTAACGCTGACTATGGTTGGAGCAACTTCTTGCACCTCCTGTGTATCGTTTACAGGCGTCTTTGGGACTTGCCCTTCGACGTTGATTAATTCATTGAAGGACTCCCACTCTTTATCTATTTCTGTTGTGACAAGAGGAGCTTCAATAACCGGAGGGGGAACATCTCTTGGTGGCGAGGTGATAACTTGTTGCTGAGACATTACACTTGATCGAGCTGTATCTTTGACTGCTTCTTCGTTAATTCCTTTGTCATGCACAGACTCTTCAGGATGTTCGGAACCTTCTTGCGCGGCGTTGGACTTAGATCTGGAAGTGTTGGAGTTCTCACTGAGGCTGATGCTCGGAGTTGGCTCTCTAGTAGGTATTCGCAGCCTTTCTAGTGGAATGCTGGCCAGCCTTCTATCTCTATATGACGTGAATTTCTGGAGGTCACCTGGAGATAACCTTGACTGAGCTTCTCGCAAAATCTCTTTGAGTGAGCTCTTACCCTGAAAGAGATCGTCAAACAAATCTTTGTGTCCGAAGAACACTCTTATCTTGATGTTCGTAGTAAACTCTTGGGCAACTTTATTTGGGTCGAATGGCCTCACCGGGAATTTATATAATTGAAGGCACGTCACGTTTTCCACCTCACCAAAAGCGTGTCCTACATCGAATAAAGAGAAGGCCCCACAATTGACGGGAAATTGAGGCCAAATGGCCTTTTTCTTATCTTTTAATTCTTTGGTTAAGCCGCCTTCAGAGCAAGTTTGATAAGCGATTTCTCGAGCCAAAAGTTTATCTGGGACATACAAGGGTAGGACATGTGGAGGTACAGTGCTTCCATAAACTCGAATGTAAGTAAACCATTCTTCCCCAAACCATCTTGCGATGGGGATGATGTCTGCCTCGGCTTCGGGAGAGCACCTTGGGGGGTCCTTATCATATATCATTCTATATATGGGCAATATAAGCCCATGGCAAATCTGGTAAAAATGAGGGGCAAACTGGGAATCCCACAAGACTTTGTGATAGACATGAATAGGCAACGGGTCTTGGGTAGTCCATTTCCATCCCATAATGGGGAAATTAGATACAAGGCAAACAGAATCCATAACATAGGCAGCCAAATAGAAAGGAGGATAGACCCTTTGAGAAAAGGATCTTTTGGACCTGTAACTAACCACAGCCGTATATAGAGTATCGGAAAGAATTTTAGCCCAATCTACTATATCGGCATTTGTGGCAGCGTCAATTAATGGCAGCCACTCAGATGAAAACTTGTTGATATCGGGCATACCAAACAACCTACACAGCATGGCTACAGCAAAACAATATGGAGAAGTAAGGGAACCAGTGTTGTACATACCGTTCTTATCCTTCTTTAACAGCTCATCTCTTTTAGACCATTATTTAGTGGTGTCCGATAGATCTGGATTCTCCATTGCGAACTTCTTAACAAATTGTGCATTATAGGTCGCTTGCGGTTCAGGCAGATGGTACATTAGCTTCAGATCTTGGGCGGCGAAGGATCCCACGAGCCCATGTCCCTGAATCTTGAATTGTCTGTTGTTTAATTCTGCATCATCCAGAATCCACTTGACCATATCTGTGTATGGTAGAATCTTAGGTCTTGCCGCTATTCTGTGAAGGAATGAACATGCTAGGTCTTCTAGGGATGCTTCAGAGGAGCGTGGTGCACCTGCAACGGCAGTCACCTTCATTATTCTCGGCTTCTCCTCTTCTAATAGCCTGTACATGCCTTCCCATGTGGAGATTCCTGCATCTCGGTTGCAGGCTGTATCTGTGTATAGGGGCGCCATCTCCTTGGTCTTCTCTCTTGCTTCGGAGCTTTGAGCTTTGTTCTTCTTTCCCATTTTTACTTTGTGTTTCTTTCTGAGTCGTCTTTGCACTTTGTTCCTGCAGATTACAAGTGAAATGGAATGTCCGATCAGAAAGGTGATGGGAGAGTTTTAAATGCAAGAGATAAATCAATTACGCCACCTTACGTGAAGAAAATATCCAACAAGGCACGCGTCTTTAATCCTCTTAATGACTGACAACCAATTCATTTACTAATATTAAAAGCGCATGATTTCAGGTCATGTTATGGTAAGTGGCTTTTCCTTTGAAAGGCGCGCCCGAAGGATTCGTACTAAGGTGATTTTATGATTTGCTAACGTACCCTCGCATGTCACATGATCGCAATATTGCAGATCGTAAAACTTAGTGCTTGCCAAACCTCGTCTGGCTTGTTTCTGCGATATGCGATCTAGCGATCGCAATATCGCAGATCGGCGAATTTCTTGGCTTTTCGCTATGGACATTAGTATGGTGCGATGCGATGTCGTTATTAATAATGAGGGTGGCGCGTATTTTGATTTTAGAAGAGTAAAGGAGATGTTTCCTATCTTTTTGCATACACGACTTTAAAAGACCTATCGTCTACCATAGAAAAATATCTAAGATGCCTTTTCTAAATTATGATTTGTAACTTCAAAAAGAAAGTCTAGCTTTTCCTAAAATTTTTATCTAAGGGTCCCCATTCATTTGGTATCATGATTTGATACTAAATGAATAAAAAAGGGGGGGGGGGGGGGGGGGGGGGGGGGGGGTGGCGGCCGGGGGTTGTTGCTGGCCACAACATCACCCAATTCTTTTTGGATTAATAATTGCCTAACAACAGGGAAAGGAACTATAACTTTTGTATGGGTTTTCAAAAGGAAGGGTCTATAATGTTTGACTGCTTTAAATACAGCAAAGGCTTGTTTTTCTACTTCGGAGTAATTCAATTCAGCACCCTGAAGATTTGAACTAAAAAATGAAATGGGTGCTTCCAATTTGTGATCGTTGAGCTGCGTGAGTACTGTTGCATAAGACGAGGTGGAGGCAATAGTGTATAATGTAAAATGATTAGAAAAATTGGGAGTATTTAAGGCTGGGGCATCGATTATTGATTGTTTGATTAAATCAAACGCTTCTTTCTCTGCTGGTCCCCACTTAAAGACTGAATTCTTCTTGATCATAGTTTGAAGTGGCAAAATAATTTGAGAAAAATCTGGAACAAACCTTTTAACAAAATTGATTTGGCCTAAAAATGACTGCATGGATTTCTTATTGTGCGGGAAAGGGATTTCAGAGATTTCTTTGATCCGATCAGGATCAATATAAATGCCATCTTTAGACACAATAAAGCCTAAGAGCTTTCCTTGGTCAAGAGCAAAGAAATATTTTTTAGGGTTAAGAGAAATACCATATCTCTTGCAGCGTTGAAAGATTTGATTTAGGTCATGCAAATGATTGGACTTCTTTTTAGAGAATACAGTAATATCGTCTAGATAGACGACTACTGTTCTATTAATCATCCCTCTAAAAGCTGTATCCATCGCTCTTTGGAATGTTGCTCCCGTGTTAATAAGTCCGAAGGGCATTTTTTAATATGCATATGTTCCCCATTTGGTTCTGAACGTGGTTTTAAGCTGATCATCAGGATGGACCAAAACTTGGTTATATCCTGAGAAACCATCTAGAAAAGACATTAATTCAGAGCCTGCTACTGATTGGAGTATTTTCTCCATGGTAGGTAATGGGAAATTGTCTTTTAAGCTTGATTTGTTCAAATTTCTGAAATCAATACAAATCCGAATGTCGCCATTTTTCTTTCTGACTGGCACCATATTGGAGACCCAGTTTGAGTGTCGGACTGGAAAATTAATCTTGGCTTTCAAGAGTTTGTTAAGTTCAGTCTTTATTTGACTCTTCAAACTTGGATGTATTTTTCTTAACTTCTGTTGAATTGGTTTCTGATTGGGAAGCACTGGAATGGTATGCTGGATAATGGATGTATCATAAGTCTTCAAATCATCATATTTCCAAGCAAAAACCTGTTTATTTTTCCTTAATAGTTTAATGAATGCTTCTTTCTCTTCCAAGGAAAGTCCTAATCCTAAATTAATATTTTGAGGAGCTTGCTCAGTACCTAGATTTATCAATTCAAACCTTAGGGTAGAGCTTTGGAGCTTTGCATTAGTTACAGGTTTAAACCTGTCTTTAATATCATAAAGATCCTCCAGCTTTACCACAGGCTTAGGAATTGAATTTTCCTGAGGTGTTTCTCTCATTTGAGAGTCATGCTCATTTTCCTCAATAATTTGATTATCATAGGACTTTTCAGAAGTTAAAAATTGTAAAATATCCTCATCATGATTGAACACTCTCCAATTAGTGACATTGTCAGGAATTGAAGGCCTAAAAAGCAATTCTACTGAAAATCTATCCGGGCTGTAGTCCTCAGAAGGTAGGAGTTTAGAAGCTACATTGGCTAGCAGGTCGGCTGCCGAGTTTTGAGATCTAGGGATGGCGGAAATATTGAATGCCAAAAAGTGTGAAGTGAGTTCTTGTACTAGCGATTGATAATGTTTAAGATGATTAGAAAGACAATGGATTGTATTTCTCACCTGTTTGATAATAATTTCAGAATCGCCGAATACTTTTAAATATTGTACTTTAAGGCCGATCGCTTTATACAGTCCCTGGACTAAGGCTTCATATTCAGCTGTATTGTTTGTACATTCAAATTCCAGCCTACAAGACAACATTGTTTTTTCTCCTAGTGGGCTAACCAAAATACATCCTGCTCCTGAGCCCTCACTAGATTTGGACCCATCGAAATATAATGACCAAAATAAGGAAGTATTAACAATTTTATTTACAGACTTCTCAGTATCATTGAAACATCTAGACTTATCTGTTTGTGAAAAATTCTCAATTTGAGATGAAAAATGATTGACTGAAAAAGGGGATGACTGGGCAGTAAAGTTACCAAAGAATGACTCAGATGCATAATTCCCCAAAATGTTGTTATTAAATGCTACAGGTTGGTTTTCTTGCTCAAATTCAGTGACTGTATGGGTCATATGTTTTTCTCGATCAATCCTTATTTGATTTGGCTTACCCTTATAGGGAAGCCACATATGTGACCAATCAGTAGAAATATATCCATGTAGTTTTTCAGACCAATCCCTACTCAAGATTAAACCGTAAAATTCAGGTATATCGGCTATCAGGATATCAATCCTTTGTACTACTCTGGGATCAGCAGATAACCTGATAGTTACAGAATTAATCTCTCCCACAACCTGTACTTTGGTCCTATCCAACTGCACAATATGAATAGCAGACTTCTGGGGTTCAATGTTCAGTTTGGAACAAACTGAGGCTGGCATTATGTTAGAAGATGCCCCTGAGTCAATCAAACAGTTGTGTAGGTTTCTGTTGTAAATCTCATAGGTCAGAAGGAAGGGTGGAGTATGGGAATTTGATCTATCTCCAATCAGAACTGAATCGGTAGCTTCAACCATACCGGGAGGAGGTTGGCCTGAATCATTAGCAGCTTTTGCACTGGGAAGAGGTGTAGAAGGAACAACATTCAGTTCTTTGAGAAGCAATTTCTGTTGATGTTTTAATTTACTAAGTTCAAACATAGTAATGTTTGCTTTAGTTTTCTTCATGTCATCAACAATGTTGTATTCCATTGAATCTGATACCACTAATGTTTTAGATATTGAAGGAGTATTAGAAGTTGAAGGCTGGTTTTGGGGAACTGCTGCAGGTGATTTCTTTGCAGGTATTTTTTCTTTGGTTGTAGCGGCACCAGCACTCCTTTTCTTTGATGTTACCTGAACAGGTTCGGAAGTACTTTTACTCCTAGTAGTGACCGGGAATGCTTCCTCTTCATTATCGGTATCGGAATTGGGGAGTATAAAATCCCACATTCCATGACATTCTACTACTTCTTCTTCATCGCTAGTTGGTGAAATCGTTTCCTCTTCCTCTTCTTCTTGCTCTGAATCAGCATTAGATATGACATTTGGTGGCTTTGATTCATTTTTCTTATAAGTCCTAAAGGGTCTTTTGGTTGAGGTCTCGGCTACCTGTTTCTTTATTTCAACCATTTCATTTGATAAAGTTTTTAGGACTTTTTGCAAACCCTCCATGTCATAGGGGTCTTTTGAGGTTTTCTTTCTTGAGTCATCTTTAAAAGAGACTTTTTTGGCTTTTCTGTCTTCCAGAGCAGCTTTCTTTTCTAGAGCATTGATACGTTTCTCCACAGCAAGTGCTTCTCTCATGTTTTCGGCTAAGGTAGGTTTCCCAGCCCTATCTACAAAAATGGCTATATTGGCAGGCAGGGCGGTTATATACCATTCGCTTCGAATTTGTTCACTTGGTTTGGAGGCTGTCGGGATTTTGTTCAGGAGTTTATTGAATCGAGCATTAAATTCCTTAATTGGTTCCCTATGCTCTATCCTAAGATTGGAGAGGTCATTTATTAGGGTAGCCAGAGACCTATCATCTCCATATTTGGTAAGAAACTGCTCTTGGCAAGTGTTCCAACTGGTAGTGGAACCAAAGGGTAGGGAAAAATACCAAGATCCTGCTGATCCCTGAAGGTGTAAGGAAAAAGTCTAACAAAAACATCTTGTTCTGTTACTCCTTTCAAGTTGACTGCCAACATGAAATTATTAATGTGTTCCTCAGCCTGGGTCCCATCATCTGGATTAAACTTGGGTAGCCATCTTTCAGGAGCATCTGGTAATGGATGCAATGGTGCAGGCATATTGACTGCACCAGGTCTGGTCCATGGATTTGCCATTATAATAGCAGTAGTGGTTGGTACTACTGTTGGGACTCCAGATGTCTGGGAAGGAAATAATGTTGAGGAGTAAGCAGGTTGGGATGCTGAAGCTCCTAATCCCTAGTGAACAACAATATGTAATGGGGGAGTGGATGGTTGACTTTGTAGAGGAGAATATGCAATGGAGGATGTGGATGAAAGCTCTTCACTGTCAGATCCTTCAGTATATTTCTTCGCCTTTTTCCTTCTGGGTAAAGGGAACTCAGAGGGTGAGGTAAATTGAACTACGAAGTCGCACTGCTTTGTGATACCTCAGATTTCTGTGGTGAAATCGAGAAGCTCTGAAGTTTGTGGATAAGAGACTGGACTTCAGGTGATTCAAGACTTAATTGTTCTGGAGTATGATGGGTTTGAGCAGTGGTAGTTGATTCCTCTTCTTCTTGTTTGGATACTGGAGAACCAGCATGCGAATGAGAAGTTTGAGGGGAATCGGAGGGAGATTTACTCTTAGAATGGCTTATAGATTTTGGTTTATGTGCCATTCACAGTCAGGCCCTCCTTCTAGCGCCAAAAATGTTGATGCCTCGAAAATCGCTGCAACAACATTGGGGATAACCACCCGGTCCGGACCTTAGTACAGCTCCTTTTCCGTTTGGAATGGTGGCTTCGACTGGGGATAATGGGACCAGTTTCCCAAAAGTGGATAAACGGGATGAATGGATGATTTATTAACTAAGCTAGTGATGGGCGAATAACTAAATCTATTAACAAGAATACAAAAATTATGACCTATCCCGGGAACTTATTGAGCTTTAAAGTGCAGCGCTTGATGGTTTATGTCTTATAAATAGGCATATAGATGACTCCATTTAACAGACATGGACATTATTTCATTCGTGATTACTATGCTTAAATAGTTAAGCAAAGTGATTAAAGCGATATTACCACACTTATCATTTATATCATTGACACACACATGATTCAAAGAGAGGCACATCATAAAACATCCAATAGTGGAAGGAATATAGATCTGCTATTAAAGCGCATGCATATAATCAATAATAGCAAAGGATAATCAAATAACAATTCATATGAAAGGAATGAATTCAGACATAGATAAAAATACCATATGAGCTGCTTGACACTCCCCAATATCAATCGCTACTTGTAATTGTTATAGACATTTTTGTGCCTTACAGCATTGAGCATGAAATGTCCATAATCTAAGGGATCCAAAGTCCCTAAACATGTTGTTCCTACCCCTAGAGGAACAAGGCTAACAAACCACAGCAATTCACAGAAGTTCTCCACCAGAAACTGCTCAAAAACAAGTCAATTCAGGATCATGTCAATGGCTCCACTGACCATCTGCACTGAATGTCAATGGCAACACTGGCTACCTGCGCTGAATGTCAAAGCCAACACTGGCTACCTGCGTTGAGCGAGAGTGGACATGTGGCAGGCTCATTTCTCAAGGTGTCAAAACCCAGGAAGCTTCCAAAATGACACTTGCCTCAAGGAATTCGACTGGTGATGAGTAAGAGGTTCCAAATCTCCAAGTGGAAGCAAGAACCTCCAAGTGGAATCAAGAACTGACAGAGGGAGAGGACACTAGTCAGATCTCAAGCTGACTCATCCTCTCCAAAACATCTATATATGGATCTCTCCTCCATGAGATCTAGAGGCTGGAATTTTCTTATTCCAAAGAATTGCTGTTGGTTTGGGACTGGAATCATTGGGTGCTTAATGCTTTGAAGGGAGGTGAAGATAGGAATTCCATTTTGCTGGGAAGGAGATGCTGGATTGGAGCCCTCTGGGTTGTATCTCTTCCTGAACCTTGTTATTCATCAATAAAGCTATCTTGGTTTTCTCCTATATACTGATGTATCTTTGATGTATGATTGCATTAGTGTATTTGGTTTATTTCTAATCCTGAATCAGTTATGAATGTGAATATCTATCTTTGTGTAGTGTTCTTCTCTTGTCGCAAGTAGCTGTTCTCTTGTCGCAAGTAGCTATTCTCTTGTGATCTTGCAGGAACCTGTTGAAGCTAGGCGAGCGAGGAGGCAAGTAGCTGTGAACACCCAAAGAGAAGAGAATCTAGATCGCGGGACAAACGGAAGACACCGGTTAGTCCACCCATCTCTCTTCATTCTTAATTCATAAAGGAAGAATACTAGAATAGCTATCTCTGTTTGTTGCTAAGGCACTGTCACACCTTAGGTGGATAGGATCGTCCTGCATAGGCATTTTTCCCCACAACAAATTGGCGACTCCGCTGGGGAGATTTGTTTTAGTCATTTTATTTGTGTCTCTATCATTGTTTGTTTCATAGACTCAACAGTAACAATCGAACTGCTTCTGCTATTCTCAGTTGCAAAGTAGATTGTCGCTGCCTTCATCCAATCACTGGATTTGTCTATGATCTGAAAAATGGACTCACAAATGATTTGATGATCCTTTGTGATAGATCTTAGTACCCCCTCAAAGCATCCCTTTGATTGTACCTTGCTTGTGGTTTTTATTTGGCCTGAAACCGTTGATTAATTAGCAATCTGTGACCCAGAACCCAGTGAGAAACGAGAGTTTCTCCTTCAGCGCGACCACTATGAAGGCATTCTGCATTTCAACGCAGGTCCCGTGAAGGCTACCTATGCTGAATGTCAAAACCACAGTGTTGAGGTTGCGCTGAACCAGTTTTGCCTTGTGCAGCTGGGGTTCTCTGCTCTCTGTTGCCCTGTTTTGATCTATGTTTTTGCAGCCTGTAACCAGCATAGGTACCAGTCTGATAACTCCTTTTCTCTACTTAAATTCCGCCTCCTTTTGTACAAAAAGACTGTGAGTGTTTTTATATGTTTGTGGCGTCATTTACAGTTTTCCTTTGCATGAGTGAAATAATAATCCTGTAGCCCTTGATTCAGATCTGTTGATTATGATCTTAGGAGAGAGTTCATTGGTTGTTTACAGTTGATTATACATTTACTTTTGCTTTTGGTTTGAGTTTGTCTCTTTTAAGTGTCGAAACAAGTGTTCATTTCGAAAGTCGTAAAGTGTTGTATTCTCTTCTACCCTTTCTAATTTCGAAAAAGTAAACTTGTTTGTATTTGTCATTTAAAAGCAAATTCAAAGTTATACAAAAAGCTTTCTTTGTAGGCATCAATACTAAGAAAGCGGAAAACAAACACCAACATAGGCATTTGCATCTTGATAGTTTGCATGTGTGATTTAGGAAAAGTGCATTAGAGTGTGCTAATTTCTCTTTGAGAAAAGATGGTGTCTTTCTTTTCCCTTAGTAGCTAGGATTTTCATAGTTGAAAAGATATAAAACTTGCTTATCATCTTTAGACTGCATTTAGGAATTGTATCATACATCTCGTGGTGATCCAGAAAGGCAAACTTCTAAAAAGATCAACCTAAAATAAACTGAATGAACTTAACAACGCTTTGCAACATAACGCACAACATAGAGGTCTAGGCTAGAGACGTGTTCCGGCGTCGTAAAGCCTGGTGACTGTCGGTCTCGTTGAAGGTGGGTGATTCCTCTTGAGGGACGATAGCGCCAGTACGGATTGTGCTCCCACGTACCGTCGTGTATATATTGGGAGACCCCTATAAAAATTTAACCTTTATCCTTAGGCAGTCGTGTTGGCCGCCCTACTGATCGCAATGCACTGAACACAGCATTCAGGAAGATCGACTGCCCATACCTTAAAAAGTATTCTGCGGTTTTGCGAAAAGTTTGGCACACCCTCTGCCTAGAACTTCAGAGCAGTTTCTTTTGGCCTTTTTCAGACTCTATAACAGAAAAAGTCCATCCGAGCATTTGTCACTTCGGGCTCGTTAAAACATCGAAGGAGACTAGAGTCATCTTTTGCTTTTTCTCGACTCTTTAAAATTGAAAAAGCAGGTTGTGTCTAAGCGTCGTTAAAATTTATTTTAAACGAAATAATCATCACCATTCCCTCGTTGATCTTTGAAGTTAGTCTCTTTTCATCGTAAGTTCTTGTAGAATCGCTAGAAAATCTTTTGGATAGACTAGATATGTCTGAACAACCGTCGACATCCAGGACTGTGTCATCCGACACAGTAGCAGCAGAGCCTCCTGCTGCTACCCCAACAATGTTCGATGGTATACCATCTGTCCCGATAAGTTATCAACAACAAGCTGGAGTCCCATCAGGGACTGCTTCGACGACATGGTTAGTTCCTATTTCTTCACCCGGATTATCATCTGGTATTTCTTATGTTGAAACTCAACAAATTGATCCAATGTGTCTTCAAAGGCCAATCTGCCCTTTAAGTACTGGATTGCCACCATATGGAGGGCAGTATGCCTTTTCATTGTTCCCTCCCGGAAAACAACCATATGGGAGTTTACAACAAAGTTCAGGTCAAATTGGAATTACATCCAGCGGTTGGGTACCAATACTGCCTCAGCAACCAAGGGTTGTATATTCAATGCAACCAGTCCACCCTGTGTCGAATATTCCCACTATAGCTGCTATGGTTACTGCGTCGCAAGTACAAGCGCTACCTGTTGTATGTCAACCCCAACAGCCTCAGGTTGCAATACAACAGCCTCTTGTCTCAACGACTCAATCACAACCTCAAGTTAGTGCCTCCTTATCTGGAGCGACTCAGGATCAAACAAGTACTGTGACTCCTCATCTTGGTCAATCATCCAGTATTGGTCAACAGCAAATGGTTCAACAACCAGAGCTGGTTCAAACTCAACAACCCCCATTCCAGCAATCATATCAAGGACCTGAGCAACAAGTCTTTGTAAGTAATGGGCAATCACATTTCCAAAGCGGTAATCAACAACCATATTATAATGGTTATGCCCATCAACCTTGTCAAAATTGCCAGCATCAAATACATTATGCTGGTATGCAAAGACCCACTGCTCAAGCGATTCCATCTTATCCTGGGTATGCTTCGCCTAACCTGAATCAACAGTTGCCCTTTGTAGCAACTCTAGAATTACCAGATCTAAACCGACTGACGAATGATCCAATTGCTTATGCCCTTTGGTGGCCAGTGATTCCGCATAAACTTCCGTCAGATATTCCTAAATTTAATGGAAATCCGGGTGAAGATCCGTCGAATCATGTGATGACATTTCATCTGTGGTGTTCATCAAACACCCTAAATGATGATTCGATTAGGCTTCACCTTTTTCAGAGGACGTTAACTGGTCCAGCGGCAAAATGGTATATTGAATTGCCTAGATCTTCGTTCAACAACTTCAGTACCTTAGCCACGACTTTCTTAACCCATTTTCAATTACTGATAAGGTATGAAACGGGAACGGAACTCCTAACCAACTTCAAACAAACAACGGCCACTCACATATTTGATCATATACATGAGTGGCGACGTCATCGTAGGATGGTAAAAACGTACGTTCCCGATCAGCTATTAGCTGAATGGTTTATCAAATCCTTACTTCCTACAATAACGGAAGATGTGGCAAAGGGGGGAGTCATAACGGAAGAGCAAGTCATCGCTCGTGCGAAATATCTGGACTTGGTCTATACTCAGTCTGGCACGCTCTACGACAAAATACCTGACGCCCCTAGACCGGAATTCTCAATTCCTCCTCCTCCTAAATCAAAAAATGACTCTCATGCCATCGATGGCGTGATTGGCACGACAGACACGAAATCGACAAAGGCTACATCTAAAAGGGCCTGTAAGATTTCCAGTCAAAATGAAAATGAGGAACTTCTTGCCTCGGAAGTAAATGTCGCGTCGACCGATAAGGGAAAACAACTGAAGCAACCAGGGGGCAAGAAGAAAAAGAAAGGGAGAAAAAGGAAACCCCCTGCGGGGTGTCATATATGCGATGAGGATCATTGGACGAGAGATTGTCCACATATAGCTGAAGTCAAGAAACTCTTTAAGAGTTCAAAAACCTCAGCAGTATTGACTGATCCGTTTCCAAGCCCGGGTACCAAACTGGTTGCTAATCAAAATGCTTCCCGATCCCAAGTGCTTATGTTGTCTATCTCAAAGCAGCAAAATGATGCTTTGGCAAGGTATAAAGATTACGGGAATCCACATGTGTCGAATAACAAGGCTAATGAACAACCTAGTAGTTCGACAACAACTTTGACCAAAGTTATGCCACCCACCATTCCTGAACAAATGATAAAGTCGCCAAAGGGAGTAGTGTACAAGTCGACATTTAATCCTCGTGCAAAAATAGCACAGAATTATAATATAATAGAGGACCTGGCCCAATCGCCGTCCGCTATGTCGACGCTTGAGGTACCGCAAAATTGCCTCTCCCAAGAGCAAGCTTTATTATCAACAATAGGTGAAATTGACCCAATGGACTCCAATCTTGTGGCCTTTGATCATAAAGGATATGACCCTCAGTTACCAGCTCAACTAGCTTTCCTTATTCAAGTGAAAGCCCTCAACAAAACTGTTCATCGAACAATTATTGATGAGGGGGCATCTACGTGTATTATGTCGATGAGTTGCTGGAAGAATTTAGGCTCACCACCCTTGTCGAGATCGTCAACGATGTTAAAAGCATTTGATGGACGATCATACACTCCATACGGGATTTTAAGTAACTTGCAAGTTGAACTAGGGGGCAAAACAGTAGGAATTAATGTTGAAGTAATTGATGGAAACCTCGATTACAACATCCTACTGGGAAGGCCCTGGATATATGCCATGGCCGCAGTTGTGTCGACCTACTTCAGGAAGATTGCATTTCCCTTTCAAGGAGGAATTACAATCGTCGACCAACAAACTTTCCTCCCCGACAGTTCACAAGTTACGGGAAGCATTCCAATAATCCATGGAAGCAATCGTTCGCTTCAAAATATCGGAGTAGGTCTCCTAAAAGACCCTGCCTTAATGGGTACTTTTGCCCTACCGCCTGCAAGTAATCTGGCGGAAGTGGCCACAGTGGAAACCTACAATATGAAATCTTCTATATCTAATGGATTCGGAAGATTCCTAAACATTTTGTCAGCGTGGATCATCGCCCTAATAGAAATATTGTAAATACAGTGGGCTCCGAGGACGGTTCTAATCTCGTGTCAACCTCGTTAAAAAATGAAACAAGGAGTCCTGAGGACGGTTCTTATCTCGTGTCAACCTTGTTAAAAAATGAAACAAGGAGTCATGAGGATAGTTCTTTTACTGTGTCAACCTCATTAAAAAATGAAACAAATCCCCTTTTCAAGTCTCGAAGGTAAACCTTCATTCCAACCACCAAGTTGAATGCAATGAAGCTTGGGGGGCATGCACCTCGATTTGTGTTATTATGCTGGGGGCATGCAAACTTATATCGAGCAGTTTTAGCATAAAGTTCATGCTCGTTAAAAAATAAATGCAAGATCCGAGCAGTTTTAACGCGGACTTCATGCTCGTTAAAAAATAAACATAAGCACTACTCGGTAAATAACCACTGTGAATGTAACTTTATCAGCCATTAAAGCCTTGGTCGTGTTTGCACCGTCACCTCCACTTTTCCATTGGCCGATCGTTCACCTCCATATGATTGTTTACCCATTTTGAGGAACAGCTGCGAAGAGTGGTATCACCTAGCCATCCTTGTGACACTGCCGTGATTGGAAAATTCCAACCTGTACCTGGAATCAGCTGCTAACCCTGTTTATCACTCGTTCCTCAAAAGACGAGTCTTCTTTAAGCTCTTTTCAACTGACTCGTAAAATATGAAAAGATTGCCGAGTTTTGGCCTTCCAGCTCGTTAAAGCGACCGGAAGTGCTATCCCTCCTCTAGATTTTAATCTTTTTGGACCTGAGGGATTATTGCACAAAAAGATCGAGCGCTTGTTTTGTTCGGCTCGTTAAAACTATCGAAAACTCATCCCTTCTATATTGTTTTATACTTTTTCGGACTTAAGGGATTAGATGACGAAAAAGGAATTTTGGAGTTAACTTTATGTATCTTTTCAGACTCTCTAAAAATGAAAAGGACCGAGTTATCCTTGTCGTTAGACTCGTTAAAATCACTAAATAGTGACAAACTTGTCTTTAGACGAGAACGAGTTTCACTATCGCTAGGCTCGTTAAAACATAGCGATGGGCTTGCCCGAAGGGCAGGTTATAGAACAAGCATATGTTATCCTCCTCAAGCTTGACAAAAATAAAGAGGTACTGGTCAGCAATGACTGGGGAAAAATTGGGAGAAACTAAAGAAAACTTTGATGGTAGCAAGTCGCTCTTGAACATGACACTTTTCCTCCGTACCACAATCGGGTTGGGTTGTTTCATTCACCGGTCACATCACCATGGTCTCGCCATACCATCCATAATTGGGGTAATGCTACCAATCCATCGCATCAGTGTCGCCATATGTTCAAGAGAAGTCGTTCAGAAAGAGTCAACCGTGTCCCATCCACTGCCATACATTATCCTTCATCCGTTCATGACCGCCACCCTGAATCATATGTCACAGATCATTTTCACCTCCAGTAAAATCATTAGCTCCGTTCCGTGTCACTGATGTGGGATTCATTAAGGCCCTCCTCTGACGGATCGCTTCTTGTCGACATCAGCTCATTATCCAAGAAGTTGATCTAGGAACAACCCCTTCAGTACTTTGAAGCTTGCATGCCTCAATGGAAAGTTTCTCACTTCCGGCGACAGGTATACATCAATGACCTTCGACCAGAAGATTTTGCGTGGTGTTCGACGCCAAGTCCTTTATTCACACCACGTGAATTGTACTGCAGTACCTTGAGGGTCATTATCATTATCGGTGATTCCTATCGCGCTTGTTAACGGTTTACCTCATTGACCGGTAATCAAGCGATGTCTTTCCATGTTCGACTTCAGAACAATTCTCACATGGATCGACTTGTACTTAGAGTGAAGATCAAACGAGTTTGAAGACCCCGGATCTAGTCTCATCCATCCGGGCTGCAATATATATTCAGGAAAGATAAAGACATTTGACATGTACATCATTGCAGCAGATAATAATCCTACTCAAAGGATGATAATTTCATCAAAATTATCAGTCTACCATCAGACGATTGTCTGTTCTATGTACAGAAAATGAATTTATAAAGCTGAGCATGGGAATGCCCGCCTCAGCTAGATCATGAAAGCAGTATGAAAAATAATGTATTGTATTGCATCTTATTACAGGTCTCCTCCCAGCAATTGGATGAACTTCGGACCCTCCTGGATAAAGCATTTCACCCGATAAACGGCCTCATAATTTAGGGGGCAACTGTTATAGACATTTTTGTGCCTTACAGCATTGAGCATAAAATGTCCATAATCTAAGGGATCCAAAGTCCCTAAACATGTTGTTCCTACCCCTAGAGGAACAAGGCTAACAAACCACAGCAATTCACATAAGTTCTCCACCAGAAACTGCTCAAAAACAAGTCAATTCAAGATCATGTCAATGGCTCCACTGACCATCTGCGCTGAATGTCAATGGCAACACTGGCTACCTGCGCTGAATGTCAAAGCCAACACTGGCTACCTGCGCTGAGCGAGAGTGGACATGTGGCAGGCTCATTTCTCAAGGTGTCAAAACCCAGGAAGCTTCCAAAATGACACTTGCCTCAAGGAATTCGACTGGTGATGAGTAAGAGGTTCCAAATCTCCAAATGGAAGGAAGAACCTCCAAGTGGAATCAAGAACTGACAGAGGGAGAGGACACTAGTCAGATCTCAAGCTGACTCATCCTCTCTCCAAAACATCTATATATGGATCTCTCCTCCATGAGATCTAGAGGCTGGAATTTTCTTATTGCAAAGAATTGTTGTTGGTTTGAGACTGGAATCATTGGGTGCTTAATTCTTTGAAGGGAGGTGAAGATAGGAATTCCATTTTGCTGGGAAGGAGATGCTGGATTGGAGCCCTCTGGGTTGTATCTCTTCCTGAACCTTGTTATTCGTCAATAAAGCTATCTTGGTTTTCTCCTATATACTGATGTATCTTTGATGTATGATTGCATTAGTGTATTTGGTTTATTTCTAATCCTGAATCAGTTATGAATGTGAATATCTATCTTTGTGTAGTGTTCTTCTCTTGTCGCAAGTAGCTGTTCTCTTGTCGCAAGTAGCTGTTCTCTTGTGATCTTGCAGGAACCTGTTGAAGCTGGGCGAGCGACGAGGCAAGTAGCTATGAACACCCAAAGAGAAGAGAATCTGGATCGCGGGACAAACGGAAGACACCGGTTAGTCCACCCATCTCTCTTCATTCTTAATTCATAAAGGAAGAATACTAGAATAGCTGTCTCTGTTTGTTGCTAAGGCACTGTCACACCATAGGTGGATAGGATCGTCCTGCATAGGCATTTTTCCCCACAACAGTAATTCTTCCTTCAACGCAGAAACATTCTCAACAAAGACAATAGTGCACAATTGCATAAAAAAGCTTCCTTGTTAAATTAAGAACAACTGGTCCAGTTTCATAAAAGAATATTGACTGAAGCACAATAGTGTAAACTTCAGTCTTTAAGTCTGGTACAAAACTTTACGACCCTTTCCAAAACAATGAAAGGGTCTATAAATGCTTAATTAATCTACCTATCTATAAAACAGAAATCCTATTTAATTGGTATCAATCAATCTTGATCTGATTTTCTTTAGCGATCTGGCAGTCGGCGGCATGATTCATTAAGTAGGCTGCTTGCCCTTATATCTGAGCTGACTTATCGCAAGCATTGGCTCTACTTCAGGTGGTTTGTTGAGGCGTGAGCTGAGCTGGGCGGCATAGGTGGCATCCTGAATATCGGGAATAATATACCCGATTGCATCTGTTAGGCACTTGAGGGCGGCTCTCTGTGTATGCGGCTTTACCAGGAAGAACCAATATGTGTCCCAGGTTAAACTGTTAATCCCAGCGATTAATCTCCCCTTTTCTTCTAGATCTGGATAACATGATTGCTCCAATGTTTTCATAGTTGTCAACTTTCCTGGTGTACATTGGGAAATCATATTTGATAAGTAGAGAGTGTTATTAACTAGTTCAACTAAATTGCTAGAAGTTGATTTACATCTTGAAGCCGCCCTCTCTGCTTTCATTAACTGGGACTGCCATTCTGTGAAGAGTATATCTTTATGTGGTTCTAGGATCCTGGGCAAATTCGCCGCTTGTCCTTGATCAGAATCTTGCCAGTCAAGAAATGCAGCTATGGTTTCTTCGGCTTGATCCAATTCAGTTCTGGCCTTCTCTACTTGCTTATTTATGGATGTCGTTAATTCACACAGTGGCTCTGCCTGGGCGATTTGTTGACACAGAAGCTTAATTTGGGATATTAATGCAGTGTTTATTTGTAATGCTTCTGCTCTGAATTCAGCCACTTGTGGAACGCCCTTTATTTTTTCGAGCTGTGATGACAATTGAGCAATTTGCTCATCTTTTGTTTTCATCATTTGCTCATTTGCTGCCTTTAATTGTGCCAATGCCTCTGATAATTCTTTCTGTTTCTGGATCACGCTTTGGTCGATCCTTTGCTTTTCTGCCTGCAATTGTTGAGTTAGTTGACTGTTTAATTGTTGTTGCGTCAACAATTGCTGCTCTGCCTGCTCCGCCTTCTGCTTTGTTTCAGCTAACTGCGCCTGTAATGAGAAAATCTCTTGATCCTTGGTTTTCAGTAGAAGACTTACCTCCGATGCCTTATCTATTGTCGCTGCCGAATAGGCTCTTGCATACTGTGACAGTTTTGTTAGGTCATCGGAGGGGTCAAATTCCTCCTTCTAAACCACATTGCCCGTAACAGTTTGCTCTGGGAAAAGGGAAGGTTGATCAGTCCTTCTTCTTTTCCTTTGTCGTTTAACCACTGCTTTATGCCTTGGGCTGTAGAAGACATCCAGGGGAGGAATATCTTCTACCTGCAAAATGATTTGGTCGGAGGGGTCCTTTGGTATTATCTCTACCTCTTTAGAAATGGGTGGGCTGCTGGTTCCACTCAGAACCTGTGATGAAGTGATTTCCTGTGTGTCCGTTGTTTTGGAAGTGTCTGTGTCCTTTGAACATTCCAACCCACTGATGATGGAATCAAATTGCTTCCATTCCTGGAGCAATTTAGGGTCAATATGAGTATCTATATTGACATCAATGGTGGTTTGTTTTTGCTTTTCAGCTTGGGACTCCTTCTGCACTTTTTCCTGCTCTCTCTTCTGCTTTTCCTCTTGCTCTTTCTTTTGCCTTTCCTCGTGCTCTTTCTTTTGCTTTTCCTCTTTCTCTCTTCTCTGTTTTTCCTCCTGCGCTCTCTTCTGCTTTTCTTCTTTTTCTTTTCTCTGCTTTTCTTCCTGCTCTCTCTTCTGCTTTTCCTCCTGTTCCTTCTTCTGATCCTTCGTTATAACCGGAGGTTCCTTTGACTGTTGTCAATCAGGCTCGCTTGATGATGTCGCTGGGGTTGTCGCTAGTAAATCTAGAGGCAGAGTTTGCAACCTCTGTTCTCTAAGTTTATTAAATTCAGTCAGCCCTTCATCATTATATTTCATTTTGGCCAATGCTCTAACCTGATTTATTGTCTCAGCTGAAGAGAACAGGTCATCAAACATATCTTCCTTATGGTCAAATTTTGACAATTTGGCCTGTTCTAGTGCATTATAGGCAACTTTGTTTGGATCAAACTGCCTATTTGGGAGAGTCGCCAGAGTCAATGATTTAATCTTCGTGGCTTCCTTTTCTGCATGTTTGAGATCATGCAGAGTATAGACACCACATCTCAAGGGAAAAGAGGGCCAACCCTGCTTCTTATTCTTTTTGAGAGTCTGTGTAACACTCTCAGCAATAATCTGGTAAGAGATTTCTCTTGCCAACAGTTTATCCAGTATATATAAAGGGAGAACATGAGGTTCGGCTTGGCTACCGAAAACTCTTATATAACTGAATTTCTCCTCTCCAAACCATCTCCCTACCACTGTTAAATCAATCCCAGCTTGGTAGGAAATCTTGGGAATGGGTTTATCAAAAATAGAATAATAAATAGGCACCATAAAGCCATTGCAGACTTGGTACAGATGGTGCTTGTAAGAAGATTTCCATAATTTTTGATGGTATATGTGGATAGTCGTGGGGTCTTGTGGCGTCCACCTCCAGCCGAGCATGGGAAATTCAGAATTGAAACACAATGTATTTAAAATATATGCACTGTAATAGAATGGGGGAACTATCCTTTCAGAGATGGAAGTCTTATTCCTAAACTCAAGAACAGCTTTGGCTAGTTTATCTGAGAGAATAGTGGCCCAATCCATTATTATACTATTGCATGCAGCTTCCATTAAGGGGACCATTTCTATAGTGAAATTAGCAGAGTCATGCAATCCCCATAATCTACACATCATTATTCCAGCGTAGCAATAAGGAGAAGCCAGGGAATCAACTGAGTACTTACCGGAAGACTCATGTTTGTGCTTCGCCGGGTTTTGTCTCCAATCCCGGATGGGTTCGGATTCAACTTCATTCTCGTTTGCAAATTTCTCCAGGAACGCCTTATTGTATATCTTCTCTGGCTTAGGCAAATGATACATTTTCCTCAGATCATCTGCTTGGAATGACCCGAAAATTCTCCCGTCTCTGGTGCTGAGGGTTCTCTCCATGATTGGGATTTCTTCAATTTCCCATCGCACTACATCTGTGTATGGGAGAATTTGTTCCCTAGCTGCTATTCGGTGAAGGAAGGAGTCAGCTAAGTCTTTGAGAGTACCCTCAGATTTCCGAGTAGAATCTGCAGTAGCTTCTATTGTTGTCACTTTAGGTTCTTCGATCTTGATCAGGTTATAGGTGCTCTGCCAAGTAGTTTTGCCAAGACCAGAACATGTGGTATCCGAGATTAATCCTTTCTTTTTGTCATGTGGTATCCGAGATTAATCCTTTCTTCTTGGACTTCTTCCCCATTTTTCTTGAGCTTTCTCCTTGGGATGAATTCTGCACAGAGGCGAAAATAAACGTAACACGGAGAATTGGCAATGAAAACTTCAAAGTAATGAGCTATAGTGACTGATGCGTAATAAGGGATTAGCTTTTAAAATGGGCGCAGATACAATCCATGGGAGGATTTTAGGACTTACGATCACATTAAATGGCCGTTTAAAACCTGTCAATCTTAAATGCCCATTATATCATTAATCGGCCGAATGATTCATTTAAGCATGTTGTAGATGTTTTGGCAGTTGAGCGCAGGTGAATCATTGTTGGGCGGATCAAACCTTTAATATGAATAAATCGTGATATCCCTTTATTCCAACGGTTTTTTTGAAATCTGTGCTTTATCGCAATCGGCGATCGGGGCAAACTTAAATCCTTTATATTGACATTTTTTGAAAACCCCGATAGCCGATAGTGATATTGCATCGCATCGAGAGCATTGGGATCATATGAGATATGCATTATATATCGCCGATCGCTGATATCGCATCGCATCGGGGCCAAAGGCATGGGGCACTTTAAAATGTGCATAGAGCATTGCCGATAGCGATATCGCATCGGCGGAGACCAATGTGCCACTTATTTATATGCCTTATGTCATTGCGATATGCGATCTTGCGATCGCTTTATCGCAATGATAAAGATTGAATTATTTGACAACAACGGGTTTTTCCGAAAAGGGTTTTATAATGTTTTTATTTGGTTTTCGGACCTTTTTCAAATAACGCAATATTGATACCAATCAACTCTAAAGGGACCCATTTCATATGATAATTTTTTGAATAAAATGTTAAGAAATGGGGGGTTGTTGTAGAGCACAACACTTTCATACACACATAATCACCTATTCAGCTGCAGAAAGTTATTTGTCTTATTCCGCAAGACATCAAACTTCAAGTATGTGTATGTCAAAGACTTCTAAGTGTTTACTTCATTATTTCTTTAGGCAGAGCCTGTAGAGGGCCAGGTAGCCTCTGGAACTCATCCTCTCTTTAGAGGTGACATGTCCGGTGAATGCCCCTACAGTCTATCTTTGTATAAGAAATAAGAAGTTTTCACATTTTCAGAGGTCACTTGGAGTGTATAGCTCACATTTGAAATTATGGGAAATGGATACCTTGCACCCTTAAACAAGTACATTCCATTTTCAGATCAAGATGGTATCAGAGCACTAGGTTTGCTTGACTGACATCACTAGCTTGATTGTGTAGCTTGAAAGGTGTCTTAAGCAGTGTTGAAGATTGACTGCTTTATTATTCTGCAAACTACTTGTTGTTTGAGTTTGCTGAAGCTCTTTTGTTCATTTTTATAATGACAACTTCCATAAGTGAGTTCTCAAAATCGTCCTCCTTCACAAGATTTTTTGATGAAAGCTTGAAGCAAGAATTTTTCATCATGATGAATATGGTGAGAGAAATGTATGAGGATGAAAGAAAGAGCTCTAGACTTCAAGAGCAGTTGAATTCCATGAGGGAAGAGAAGCAGTTGCTTTCTGACCAATTGCAGGAAATGGAAGGCCAACTTCATATTGTAAACATGAATCTAGAAAGGATGCATGAGATGGAGACACAATGCCTTGTCGCCAAAGAAGAGGTAAACAATTCTAGTTTATCTTCAAATTCTTATAAGAATGTTTATGTTGGCTCTTTTGAGAAACATACCAGAGGAATAGGGTCCAAGTTGATGTCCAAAATGGGATATGAAGGAAAGGGATTGGGCAAACATGCACAGGGTATAGTTGAGCCAATAATGGTTGAGGTAAGGCCTAAGATTTTGGGTCTTGGTTATGGAAAATCTTATGGAGAAAGTTCCAAAGTAGCCATGAAGGTAATTGAAACAGTTCCTAGAAGGAGTTTCATTTCAAGTTCTCTATCTCAAGGTTGTAAAGGTTGTATCCTTGAGGAATGCAATAGTTTGAAACATACCTTGCAAGAAGAAGGTGTGCATAAGAATGCACTTGAACAAGAGAATTGTGAAAGCTCTAAAACCATTGAAGGGATTGATAGTGTTCCAAAGGGAGCTTCTTCTTCTTTCGATTCACCTCCTTATGAAGGTAATGAAGGTGAAAGAGAATGGTATAAATCTGATTGCCATCACCATTCCTTTGATCATGTAAAGCATGGAAAATTTCCACACAAGCATTGGAAAAGAATTGCATGTTCTTTTTGTGGTTTGGTTAACCATAGTGTTTCTAGATGTTGGAAAAGAATGGCAACATACAGGAAACTTTTGAAGGAAAGGAGGCAAGATGCCAAAGTTCCATTGAACAATGCAAATCATGCTGTCAAGAAGATGAACATGTGTTGCACTTATTGCCATAAGCAAGGACATACTACTGAAAGGTGTTGGACTCTGAATCCAAAAATGCTTCCATGAAAGTTGAAGAAATTGGAGAAAGAGTATGGCAAGAATGGGAAGGAAGTTTCCATCATTGATATGTGTCAGGATGATACACATGTTGATATCGATGTGCAGTTAAAGGAAGCATCTTTCAAATGGATTGGTAATAAATGGTTAGAATTCTTATCTAATTAAAGTTGCATGTCTTTTGATTGAATGCATTTCTTTGTTAAGGGAATGCAAGTTGCAGGATGGTAAAAGATGAGTATGATACTCACTAGTTTTGCAGCAATGTTTTTCATTTCAGCTCTTGTCACCCATATGTGTTTTTATTGGGTTGATGTACCTGTTGGTCTTTGCAAAAGAAGAGTTGAAGTTACACCTGTACATAGATGTTGTAGGTGTATTTGTCGAACTGTATATAGTTCATTGTACATGATACATGCATAGGTGTTTGTAAATGTATCTTGTTGTTGGTCGACTAGTGTCGCTTGTGAGCACACTTTTACATTGTTGATTGTGTCACATGTTTCATCGACTTGTGTCGATTGTGCCACTTATGTTGTCGACTTGTGTCGATTGTGGTCCACAATTTTTGTCGACTTGTGTCGGTTGTGTACACATTTGCTATGTTGATGGTTGAGTCCATTGTTTAGCATATTTCAGGACAAATTGTTGTTGATGATTGTCTTGTTGCACAAGATACCTTTGGTGTCAATTGGTGGAGGGAAAGAATTTGGTGCAAAGTTGTGCAGAATCCCATGAGCTGGAAAAGCATGCATGTAAAGAGGGCTCAAATTTCAGCATGGGTCTTTACTTCCTTTGAGAAGTTTTTGCAGCAAGTCTCCCAAGAGTTTGGGATGAGCATTTGCAATATCTTCAACATGCTATAGCTGGTAAAAGCCTTCTCATTTGGGAGGCAACTCTTCTTCTGGAGCGGAAGTGCCAGGGATGGGCATTGTGATAGTTGGAAAGCCCACATGTTCAGAGGAATATTTTAGCTCATATATCAGCAAGTTTCATTGCTGGTTCCTGCAATTTTAGATTTGTCTGGCGAAAGAACTTGGTCGGGATTCGACGAGTACTTGGTTTATGCAGCAACATTTGCCATGACGACAGTTGATAAGGCAGGACATTTTGGCATCAGTATGCTCTTTTGGCTAAACGGAAGAGGATATTTCTGTTCCTCAAGTGCTGTATAGTTCAGTTTAGATATTCAGTAAGATTTTGGGGACCAAAAGCCCTCTCATTTGGGAGGTGTGATCAGGAGCTCAGGACCAAGTGTCGTAAAATGGTCAAAAATGAAAGTGCTTAGAACTGGTTTGAACCTAAACGAACAGATAGAGCTCATCTTCCTGATTCCGGTGCCTCAAACGGTTCGAAAAACGGTTGCCGTATGAGAAAGTTATGCCAAAAAGAAGAATTGCTCAATAACATTGAAATTTTGATTTTTTTCAAAAAAAAAATTCAAAATAGAATATTCTTTGGAATATTCCATTCTGGGTTGGCCAATATCAAGTTGCCACGTGGCAAGTTCGGAGGCTACCATGTGGCCCAGGGTGACATCAGCATTATGGGTGCATATGCGTTTAAAACTTTTGGTCGACTTGTGGTTTGAACCCACGACCTCCTAACAAACATTACAACGCTTTACCATTCCACCACATGGGTCAGTCATGGTATGAGTGCGGCGGGAATATGTTATGAAGTTTGTTGCTGTTTAAGGCAGGGCCCGAAGGGGGCCATCCCCTAAGGGCCAACCCCCATTCCATGTGACCCTCGCCCCATAACCGCGGGCCTAATTTTAACCACCAGTCAGCGCGCTATCTGAGGAAAACTGCCAGTTAATATAAATGCGTTCACATGCGCATTAAAGACTGACAGTTAAATCCGGCGGTCAGGTCAGGATTTGGCAGAGATTTTGGAGGAGGTGGCGAATTTGGTGTTATCGCCATATTTGGCGGGCCTATTTGGGCGTAACTAAAGTTTTAACTGGGGTTTTTCTAGGGGCAGACTTGAGAAACTTTAATGAGCCATAAATTTGGCTAGGAAAGTCCTTTTTGGATGAATTTTTTTCGATTTTGGGTCTCTTCAACCTTATGAAGGCATTGGCATAGGTTTCACAACCATCTGAGGTCGTTTTCAGGTGATTTTGCTTCGTGGAAGTTCCAGGAGCCACTAGGGCCAAATCAGTTTGGGAGCTGCATTGGGAATTGTGCATCTAGTGAATGTGGAACGAAGGTCATTCCTGAAATTTTTCATCATTCTGAATTCATTTCTACAGCTCGTTTTGCATTTTGAGGCATTCTTTTCACTTTTTTGCTTCAGGGAAGCTTTTAGTGCCACCAGGGCCATTTCAGTGCTTGAGCTGTTTGGGGGCTATGTTCATCCATTTTTGGTGATTCAAAAGCCTATGTCTGTTATTTTCGACCTTTTGAGTCTAATGGTAGAGGGTTTAGAATCAATTGAGGTCATCTTCACCTCAAAATTCTCCATGCAAGTTTAAAGGACCACTAGGGCCAATTGGGAAAAGTACTGTATAAGGTACAATTTCACTGTTTAGTGTTTGGAAAAGAGCATGTTTAGCTAATTCCTATCTTCTGATTTTGTATTTACAGTTAGATTTGTCTTTTGAGACACTCATATTCTTGTATTAGCCTTTGTAGCATTTTTAATACAAGAGGACAAGCCTAGTTTGAGAGGTTTGGTCCAACAGATGTAGCCCAGAGGGGGTGAACTGCTTTATCATTTTGATGTCTTTATTTGTTGAAGATGATATGATAAACAAAACTGATATAAAGTGTTAAACAACAAATATACATAACTTTCATACACACATAATCACCTATTCAGCTGTAGAAAGTTATTTGTCTTATTCCGCAAGACATCAAACTTCAAGTATGTGTATGTCAAAGACTTCTAAGTGTTTACTTCGTTATTTCTTTAGGCAGAGCCTGTAGAGGGCCAGGTAGCCTCTGGAACGCATCCTCTCTTTAGAGGTGACATGTCCGGTGAATGCCCCTACAGTCTATCTCTGTATAAGAAATAAGAAGTTTTCACATTTTCAGAGGTCACTTGGAGTGTATAGCTCACATTTGAAATTATGGGAAATGGATACCTTGCACCCTTAAACAAGTACATTCCATTTTCAGATCACTCTGTCTATTGAAAAATTTGCACCTCTATTCTCTTCAGTATCTGATTGCTCTAGCCTCTGTCACTTTGATCTTTGCCTACATCAATCACACTTATTCCTGTTGTTGCTGGTCCTGTCTTCCAGCACTACATCCGCACTGCATCTCCTCTCATCATGTTGCATCGTGCTGCCCTTTGCTGCACTGCAACTCAGTTACTGGGAAGTAAGTAAATGATCTCCCAAATGACGTCCCTATTGGGCTAGAAACATCCTCTTATACTAAAGCTTCCTTTGCCGCTCCATCCGCATCTATCTCTGCC
Organism: Pinus tabuliformis; assembly: GCA_031772625.1. Lineage (NCBI taxonomy): Eukaryota > Viridiplantae > Streptophyta > Pinopsida > Pinales > Pinaceae > Pinus > Pinus tabuliformis. The sequence goes on from CM062809.1 coordinate 1,295,603,759, forward strand.
CACTCAACTAGTACCGCTACTCCTCGACGGGGCTCCCATAGCAAGGTCTAATCAAAGAGGTTGTGTACCTCAATGATCCTTCACCTATTCCAGCCTTCTTGGGACTATCCCTCCACATCGCCCCACCTCCCACCTGGAGGTATGGATGCATGTGATCCCTCTGCCCACTTGGCTCAAAATTTTCCCCTACTGGAGGTCTCTGCATGAGTGGATGCCTCCACTCGGTCTCCTCTCGGCTTCTCCAGTTGTGGCTGCTCCACAACCTTCTGAAGCTGCTTCACCAATTGAGGCCTCTTCACAATTGTCTGAGACTTCTTCTGGCGCTGCATGTTGAGAGGTAATGTACTCTCCCTCTCAACCACCAAGTATCCAACAATTACCTTGCTCCTTAAGGCTTTGCATCCATCTTGAACCTCAAGAGTCGTGTCTCGTGGTGATGTGTCTAAGGAAAACCTTTCCTTTACTGAAGACTACATCATAGCCTTTGTCTTCCTGCATCGCCATTGATACCAAGTTTTTCTTCAGTCCTAGCACATACTTCACATTTGTCAAGGTAATGCGAGCTCCATGCTCCCTCTGAAAAACAACCTTGCCTACACCTGAGATACTATACTTTTACTCATTACCCATCTCTATGAGTATTTGGAGGTCTTTCTCCTACAAGGTACTGAACAAACTCTTATCGTCGGTCATGTGGAATGAAGCTCCACTGTCAAGAAACCAACTGCAACCCATCATCAATGAAACCATGCGTGCGATGAGGGTGAAATCCAACTCGAACTGTGAGGCCAGTGCCTCACCTTCGGATCCTTCCAAGGACCCCTTCTTGGATTTATTCTGTGGAAAATTTGTTACATAATGGCCCACCTCATGACAATGAAAGCATCGCACTTTTGATTTGTCAAACTTCTTCCCACCATGGGAAGAACTCGATTTGGGATGAGAATCCTTCTCCTTCCCTTTGTTCGCCTTACTCGCTAAGGTGCAATTTTCTTCATCCTCCTTGGATGAAGAACCATCTTTGGTGCTTCTTCTTGTCTCCTCCTACATCAGGTTTGACCAAAGTCATTCCCAATCTGGTAGTTTCTCTCTTCCATTTTCCGAGTCTTGTCAGCTATGCCGGCTCTTACGAAGACCAAGGAGAGCAAGACTCACCATGTCATCATCAGCTGTTGTGATCACTACACTTCCAAGCTCATCCCTGCAGGTGGTGAGCTTGTTCAGATATGTAGAGATCATGTCACCCTTTTCGCACTTGATTTTCCGAAGCTTGTCTTTTAGCGCCAACTTCCTCTGATCGCTGCTGTTTTGATATAGATCTTTCAATGTTTTCCACATTGAAAACGGTGTCTCCTTCCCATGGTCACATTGAAGTAGTGAGACTTGAGGGTCAGTTAAGGAGTGAAACTTCATTAAGGGTCCGTTAAGGATGGTTGTGTATAACGCTTAAAACGCCTTGCATCACTTACTTTCTTCCTTTTTCTATTTTTCCTCGACTTTTCATTATATGGAAAAATGTTGTAATATATATCTCTTTCTTGAGTTAAGGAGGAAGAGGGAAATTTAAAATAAATTGTAAATAAATTTTAAGATGAAACATGAAAAGTCAACTATTACTGATGAGTTACATGCATAAAATTTGCAAAATTGACAGAGAAGAAAAACCCATTTATAGAGGGAGCACGTCAGAGAGTTAACGAGGGATCATCTTCGAGAAGCTAGTTGAGTTCAAGCAGTAATATAACCACATGCCCACTGAAAGCACTACTGTTGGTATTATGATTGTCATTGGCTGGGTGGTGCACCTTTAAGCGTTCTATATACTCTTAGAGAGAGTCAATTTCATCCTCCTGTTTAGCTAATTTTCCTTTCAAGGCTTGTATTTATTGAAGGATGTTGATGGATGTTGTCATTTGTTGATGCAGGTTTAAGTTAATTTCCATTGTTTACAACTGAAGAGATTCAATTTGGTGGGAATAATTGCTACAATCCAAGTTACCCACAGTTTAAGGAGTTTTATCTCTTTTTCCCACATGCTCAGAATAATGGTAGGGAAGACCTCTTTTCCTTCTTGCAAGATGCGAAGGAGGCACTAGAGAACAATAAGAGGGCTACATGAGAAAGGGACAAGGGAAAAACTTCCTCGAAGAAGGAAAAGATAGACACTATAGTAGACAACACAACCTAGGTAGAGATGAAACAATCACAATTCACTAAAGGAGATAGAGCCCACCCATAGAAAACTATATATAGTGGCACCCGAGCCTGAGTAGCAATGAGAAACACTAAATTTTCTAAAGAAAGGTTGTATATAATAGAGACACCAGCGTGCAAAGCTAACTCCATAAATGAAAGAGGCTCCATAAAATTCAAAGACATGAAGGACAAGATGGTAGAGGACGACACTAGATAGATGAATAAAACAAACTAGATTTGAGGAGTTCTTGAATAACAAGATAAGTTGAGAGATGAAAATGTGACCAAAAAAGTCTAATTGACATGGGCACACCAGAACAAACCTGAAATGCATACGAGTTTAGAGGGAAGCATTATTGTTGTAGTTCACTCAGATCTCGAAGAAGTATTAGACCTGAAAGTTATACCTGCCACCACAGAGAAGCCTGAAGATGTCGACCATGCTTAGGAGAAATTTCCAGGAGCTTCTTTGAGGTCAACACAACCTAAATTGGCAGGGAATTAATAGGCTAAGAGCAAGAGATTGATATCAAACCGAAATTTAGCATGCTTTGAGTTAATCCCACATGTGATTCTACTCTATACTCCATTAACCTTCATAATTACTATAGCCATTAGAGAAATCAATAGCATGACTGTGAGGTTTGAGCAAAGATCAAAACATCATTGTTTCCTTATACTCAAGGCATGTGAAGAGATTGAGATTAAATGAGTTACATGGAATGTTGCGTCATTGGAGTCTCGATACCTTGGTACATGCTCCCTCAATTTTTACTCATTTGCCTATAGTTTGGAATGAGGAAGGAAAAAATGATTTAGCCTTCTAGCCTTCAACATTAAAACATGTACTTGGAGGAGGGGGTCATGGGATACTTTTCCATCCATGACTACCATTTACTTCTATTTGTCCAGCATTAAGGTGACAAGTTAGGTTGGCTTGATCGTCAGTTTCTGAATTTTGCTACTTGAGGATGTGGAAGAAGGATTTAAGAAGGAAGAATTCAAGTGCTCTAGAGATTCTTTGGAGTAGGAGTTTGAGATGGTTTTCGTTAGGCCAAGTGCCTTTGTATAGATGCTGAATTGTTAGAAGAGAGTCCCCCAAGTTTGCAAAATTTTGTATATTCAAACCTCTTTCCAAGATTACACCTAGTAGGTATACACCTCTTCTTCATTATTGGTCTTTATCCCAACCCATAGGAATAACTAATAGCTAATTTTCCACCGGGGTTGTGTATAACCCACCCCCCGTCCCCCCGCTCCCACCATATCAATATTACTAGCACAACCATGTAAGTTAAATTGTTGGTAAACTCCTATTGACATCAATCCACAATAAACATCAAAACACTTACCCACACTTACCATGGAGATTATTAATTGAGAACACCATGGGAGAATACCATGGCATAGTGGTATTTTTCATTTCTCTTTTTATCTTTGGATTTCTATCGAATGATCCAGGATGTAATCCTAGACGTAAAGAATAGTGAAAAAAGTCTCTAGGTTAATGGGTCTTTTCCATTCCATAGAAAGATTCGGGTTATCAATACCATGTGCCCAAAAAATCATAACTCACATTATATGACACTCATTCATATGATACATCTATATTTAAAATTAATCAATTTAATTTAAAGGGAAAAAATGACATAACTACTTTAAAAATAAATATCAGCATTTGATTTGTGTGTATTACCATGAACATTATGTAACATAATGTGAAGATTAAAAACCTAGCATCCACCCAATTGTGGAATATTATTAGGTGAATGGTAGAGATTTAACCTCCATGGAATATTCTAATATTTTTAGTACTACACATAAATTAAAGGTTGAGATCTATCTCCAAAGTAGTTATGTTTGTTTTAGTCTTTTAATTAAATTGATTAATTAAAAAATAGTGTCATATGAACAAGTACATATGAAATGAGTTATGGTTTTTTTGGGCATGTGTATTAATAAGCCATGGTATTGCCCATGATATTGTAACAAAGTCTATTTATAAATCAAGAATCTCGATGGAAAGTGAGAGTAAACCTCCATGGATAAGGCTCTTGTTCCATGTTTTTTCAAATGTATATATGTTGAACTTATATATTATTTTTATACTGATAATACCAACAATAATAAAAGTTATAATTTAGGTAGTTTTATGAATTTTTTTTTATTTTTAACAATGTGCTCAAAGTCATTATGAATTGAGTTTTCTATATGAGATTTTTTGGAGTTTCCGACAATCTGACAATTTTATTAACAACATATAAGGATTCAACACACACTTCGATTATGAAGAGTTCACCCATCAAACTTGTAATTTCTATGAATCTCTTCCAGATTCTAGACAAATTAGATTTGAAAATAAACCGGGAAACATTTCAAAAAGTCTCAGTTATAGAAAACAACATTATGAATTGATGTCTATAAACATTTACCAATCATTTAAATTATATGATTGCACTAGTTGATAATTAAATTAAAATTCAAGAGGCCCTATTCCAAAACTATGATATAATTATTACCACCGTACTATGGTATTTATTATAATTTATATTATAATCTCTGTATACTACCTATATTATGACTTTCCCCTATTACCTAGTGTTATCATTTTAATTTTATTAATATTCTATTGTTAAATTAGATCTTAATATATATTTTGCATTCCCCTTTATATGATTTTATTATAACCTTTTTCTTTATATTCTATTATTCATTTTCTCTATATTCTATTATTCATGATAATTTCTTCTTATTATATTTGAGATTTTTGTTTTGTTTGATTTTTCTAAACTAAATCATTTATATGGTTCAAAATCTAATATACATCGAGTTACGAAGATAGTCGATGCACGAATCTCAACGAAGCTGATCATTCAACTTTACATCGAGTTACAAAACCTATCATTCAATTTTACATCGAGTTACAAAACCTATCATTCAATTTTACATCGAGTTACAAAGATAGTTGATGCATGAATCTCAACGAACCATATCATTCAACTTTACATCGAGTTACAAAACCTATCATTCAACTTTACATCGAGTTACAAAACCTATCATTCAACTTTACATCGAGTTACAAAGATAGTCGATGGAAGAATCCCAACAAACCCTATCATTCAACTTTACATCTAGTTACAAAGATAGTCGATGGATGAATCCCAACAAACCCTATCATTCAACTTTACATCGAGTTACAAAGATAGTCGATGCATGAATCTCAACAAATCCTATCTTTCAACTTTACATTGAGTTACAAAGATAGTCGATGCATGAATCTCAACAATCCCTATCATTCAACTTTACATCGAGTTACAAAGATAGTGGATGCATGAATCTCAACAAACCCTATCATTCAACTTTACATTGAGTTACAAAGCGAGTCGATGCATGAATCCTCAATAAAACCTTATCATTCAACCTTTTTTCCTTAATTGTTGATAATATAAATTTTAGTTTTTTACAATTAATATAAATTTTAGTTTATTAATTTTTGTCTTTCTCAATTTTAGGTTTTTACCTTTTTGCCAACTTCCATCATTCAACTTTTTTTCCTTAATTGTTAATAATATAAATTATAGTTTATTAGTTTTAGTTTTCTTAATTTTAAGGTTTTTACTTTTTTGGCCAAAGTTTTAGGTTGTTCTCATTTTCCCATCTTAGTATTCATTTAATCTTGAATGATTATTTTTTCTCTCAAAAAATTGTTCTTATGATAAATTTTGGTTATGTTTTTTCAAGGAAGCCAATCCATTTATGCATTTAAAAATATATTTTAAACAACACAAATCACATTTTTGCTTGAAATTGTATTGGCGATTCTGGTGAAAAAGACTATTTCTTCTATAAGTTAGAGTACACCTTAAACTTTTCTTTCTAATTTCAAAAAAGTGGTGTTTAACTATTATATGCTTAGGAGGTTTTGGCCATAATGGCAAATTTGTTTTGGTCAAATCTTGATCTTGGTTGTTTAAAATGGTTTTTTTGACTACATCTATGTATTCAACACTTTGAAGAGTTTACAACTCTAACTTGTGATTCCAACCAATTTTTAGTAAATTTTAGGCAATTTAGACCAAAAATATCACAATAAACTCTCCAATACATACTTATCAACAACATATATGATGTTTATACTTATCAAGATATATGATGTTTAGAAAAAACATGGCTATTAAAAAAAATAAAATTATTACTTTAATATCTAAATCAAAACTTTTATCCTCATTAATTTATTTTATGGTCCACTAACTGTCCTCCTCGTTTTAATGCACATGGAAACACACTATTTTTATATGATAGTCACGAAGAGAGAATTGCCAGGTTGAACGATTGTCCTTCTTAGTTCACTTTGAACTTATTTAGGGTTTGGGGCTTTATATAACACAAAAGGGAGATATGCCAGGTCGCAACAACACCTGAATCATAGTCACCAAGTAGAGAAGAGAATTAGGAGGTTGTTCGAATTTGTTTATGGTTTTTGGTGCTACTGGTACAATGGAGTTAACGGAAGGAATGAAAGTGGACGTACGTTCTGATGAGGGAGCATGGTTCGAAGGATTTGTAAAGGCAATTCTTAAAAGCGGCGAGTCTTTCCGAATCCAATATGACAAGTTTCAAAATAAGAATGGGAAGCCGTGTGTAGAAATAATAACCTTGGATAACATGCGACCCACTCCACCCGACATTGAGATGCCCCTGAATCTCTCTGAGGGGTTTTACATAGACGCCTACAACACTGATTGCTGGTGGCATGGATTCCTTGTAGAAAGGGTTTCGCTTGGGGAGGAGCGCTGGTTGGTCTCCTTCCCTGACACTGGAACTTTCCAGTCATACCCTCGTTCGACATTCCGAATGGCATAGGAATGGAAAGGGGGGAAGTGGACATTAGTCCCACCGGTTCGTTTTCTGAATCTTGAGTTTAATTCAATGGTGTTCGTTTCCTGAATCTTGAGTTTAATTCAATGGTGGATTTTGGGAATGGAATATTTTAAAATTAGTATACTGTGAATTATCATATTATTTTCGAATCCATGGCCTTGCCTTGATCAGGACCATATGCCCCTTTCTTAATATATATAAATTCTTTAAAACTTTTGATTTCGTAATATTATTATTCAATTGTGTTTTGTTTTGCAGGGAAAAAAATCAGAAGTGAGCGAAGCGAAAAGGAAGCTGCGCATTGGCAACTCAAAGGGAGAACCTTTAAAATCGCAAGCAAAGCCAATAACTCGAGCTGTGGACAATTCCGGCACACATTCTTTGCCCGCCCCCAGACTGAAGAAGCACCGCATCGCTGGGGATTCCGATGGTCCATAGAAATCTGTGCCAAAACATAATAACTTAAATGTATATAGTGAACTCTTGCGGGCTTTTCATTCTGATAGCTGCATGTTAACCACAAAGCGGCTCGAGATTCTTCGTGTGGTTGGACTTGAACTCGGTATCACTGAATCTGATCATGTAGTCGCTATCCAAGAGATAGTCCTCTCCGCTTCCGTTTTTGGTTCTGATTCTGGTTATGTGTAAATGTGTTAGAAAACCTACATAGATGAATCTAGCTAGTCCGCATGTAGGTGTGTAGTAGTTCCAACACCCCCTGAACACCACAATGGGGAAAAATAGAAAATGGGCCCTGGAAACTAAGGCCAAAGGTCACCCAAAATACAGTGCAACTTGTACTAAAATTGAGGAAAGAGGGAAAACCTCATGGGAAAACCCCCCCCTCAAAATACAATGTAATCAAAAGAAAAGAGGAAGAAACGACAGTCCTTCACTCCAAGATGATCGTGTAGAGAGTGAAACTTCTACTCAGTGAATGTCTTGGTGAAGATGTTTGTAGTCTGTTTTGCTAAAGGACAGAACTGTAAATCAATGACCTGATCATGTACTAAGTCTCTGATGTAGTGCATATGGATCTCTATGTGCTTCGTCCACTGCCGTTGTACTGGATCCCTGCAAAATTTGAGAGTGGTCTGATTGTCACACCGGATGATAATGGGTTGGTGGAACTGGACGCCCAACTCAGTGAGGAAGTGCTGTAGCCACAGAGCCTGAATGGTGATGTTGACTACTCCTCTGTACTCAGCCTTAGCTGAAGAGAGAGAAATAGCAGTCTGCTTCTTGCTCAACCAATAGATAGGGCCAGATCCTAGACTGAGTTAATATCTAGAGGTGGACTTGCAATCAATGCTGTCTCCCGCCCAATCAAAATCTTTGAAGCCAAGGAGATTCAATGCAGTGCCTGCTGCATAGTGAATCTCGAAGGTGATGGTGCCCTACACATATTGGAGGATGCGCTTGGCAGCATTCCAGTGTAGCTCATGCGGCTCTGGCATGTATCTGGAAATTGCCCCTACTGCATATGAGAGATCTAGTCTGGAGTGGGTGAGGTACAATAATCTCCCCACTAGCTGTTGGTAGAGAGTGCTGTCAACTAATGGAGTGTCACCTCCATCCTCAAGGCAAACTCTAGACAGAAAAGGAGTCGGTGCTGGCATGCAGTCAGTCATGCGAAATCTCTCAAGGAGATCCCGTGCATACTTAGTCTGAGAGAGTTTGATGCCTGTGGCATCCTGGCTGATCTCAAGACCAAGAAAGAAGTGTAATGGACCCATGTCCATCATCAAGAACCTATCATGCAAGGCCCTCTTAACTGTAGCAATGGCTGAAGCTGAGTTGCCGGTGATTAAGAGATCATCCACATACAAAACTAAGATAAGAAGAGAATCATGTGTCCTAAGCATGTAAACATTTGGATTAGACTTACATAGTTTTGTGATAAGAGAAAAGAATCCATCTTCGCGTACCAAGCTCTTGGGGCCTACTTAAGGCCGTAGAGAGATTTCTTCAGTTTGCAGACCAAAGATGAATCCTGAATGAAACCATGTGGTTGCTCCATGTAGATCTCCTCAGATAGGTCTCCATAAAGAAAGGCATTCTTGACATCCATCTGATGTACTTCCCACCCCTGGGTAGTCGCAATGGCAAGTGTAAGGTGTATGGAATCCATATTTGCTACTGGAGCAAAGGTCTCATCATAATCAATGCCATGCACTTGTTGGAAGCCTTTGGCTACTAGCCTTGCTTTCTGTCTGGTGATTTTCCCATCTGTAGCACTATTGGTCCTCTAGACCCATTTGCATCGGACAGGTTTCCTTCCTGAAGGAAGGGGGACCAGATCCCAAGTCTAGTTCTCGAGGAGGGAGTTATACTCCTCCTCCATGGCGAACTCCCAAGATGGATGCCCAATAGCCTCAGCATAAGACTGTGGATCAGAAGAATGAACCAAATGACAAAACCAAGATGGCAATGGTTCAGTGGCAGTGAGGGCAAGAGTAGGCTCAATAAACTCTTAGCTAATCCTCTGCAGATTAGAATTATCCCCCACAAGACCATTTCTAGCAGTTGGATGGTCTTGTGCATATATCTCACGTAAGCTCCTTGTTCTCTGATTTATGACAAGGGAATATGATTCACTACTAGAAGCCCGATCTGGCTTGGATGTGGATCATCATATGCATGCACTAGATTTGTATCTGAAGACTCTGTCTCTGCATTTGCATGCTCTACCTCGGCATCTGCATGCTCTATATTTGCATCTGAGTGTACTGAGTCATCATCTCGGACATGAGGTAGATAAAAGGTGTCTGCATGCGGCAATTGAGGTGCATGCGAGAGACTTTCCTCAAATTTGACACTTCGCTCAATGATGAGCTTGTCCATAGAGGAAATCAGGAGTCGGTATCCCTTCACACCATCAGGGTATCCAACAAAGATGCACTCAATGCTCTGTGGATCAAGAGCTTTCCTATTTTCAGAGGGGATCCTGGCCCATGCTCAGGAGCCAAAAACATGGAAGTGGGTGACCTCTGGTTTAGTGCCGCTCCAAGCCTCAAAGGGGGTTTGATCCTTGATAGACCTATGAGGAGATCTATTCTGGATGTAGTTAGCACAATTAAGTGCTTCAAACCATAGCTTATGAGGCAGTTACTTAGCATGCAACATGTAGGAAGCCATCTCTTTGAGAGATCAGTTCTTTCTCTCAGCAACTCCATTCTGCTGCGGAGTGCATGGAACTGTGTACTGCAACTGTATACCGGACTGAAGGTAAAGGTTCTGAAGTGTTGTGTTAACATATTCCCCCCCATTGTCTATATAGAGGGCTTTGATCTTTCTCTCTGACTGTGTCTCAACTAGTGCTTTGAAATCTTCCAATTGTGCAAAAACTTCAGATTTGGCCCTGAGAAGATACACCCAAGTATACCGTGAGAAATCATCAATAAATGTAAGCACATACCTTGCTTTGTTGATGGAAGGATGAGGAAAAGGCCCCATGAGATCACTATGGATCAGATCTAGAGGAGAGGATGCTTTGTGAGTCTTGCCAGTGTCAAACTTTTCTCTAGGATCTTTGCCAAGGACACACCCTTCACAAACTCCTTTGGAGAGATTGATATTTGGCAAGCCTTCCACCATCTCATTCTTGCTTAGCTGCTGCATATATCTATAATTTAAGTGACCAAACCTCTCATGCCAAAGCCTACTACTATCATCAACATGTGTAAGAAATAAGGAGGATTCAGGTTCAATAAATTCAGAAAATGTATATAGTATGGCTCCATTATTTACCTCACCGGTTACAATTTTGGAGCTGCTATGTAGGTCATATATGTTCACTGCATTTGGAGTGAATTCCACTCTCTTTCCGATGCCGGAATTAATGATCTGATAAACTGAAAGCAGGTTTACCGAAAGTTTTGGAACATGAAGCACGTCTTCAAAGCTTCTGTGTAAAAGTTCCACTCTACCTTTTCCGATGACCTCAATAGATGAGTCATATCCCATGAGGATGGGAGGTCCTTCGCATGCATCCAAAGAGGAATAGACTTCCTTTGCAATAGCCATATGATGTGATGCACCAGAATCTATAATCCATGCATCAGGAGAAGCATTAATTGCAACTAAAGCATGAAAGTTGTTACCTTTCCCGTGTGGCAGATCCTCAGTTTTCTTCTTGGCGCCCTGAGGGATGTGGTCTCCAAGGTTGTGCTTCTGAAGGATTTCTGCCATTTGGTCAATTTGTTTCTTCGTGCAAGAGGATTCTGGATGGAATCCTCTTTGACAGTAGGTGCATCTGTTTCCTTTCTTCCCTTTCTCATTTCTCGAGCCAGAGGAGTCATTAAAGGGCTTGGTGTACCCTTCCTTCTTTGGATGGGAATGCACTTTTCCCTTGTATTTTTGCTGCTTAGTTTTCTGATTTGAATCAGATCTGTGATTTTTATTGTGGCTGCCATCATGCATAGCAAGTGCATGTGCTTTTGGAGGTTTGATTTTTCCCATGCCAATGAGTTTATCTTGCTCAAAAGTAAGGGACTCCATAAATTCTTTGAGAGAAGGTATAGTGTAGGATTTACCTATTGCGAGCCTTACTGAATGAAATGTAGAAACAAAGATTGAGTATTCCAGTCTGAGCTTTGACATAATAGAGAGAACTTGGCGACTCTCCTCCTTGGATTTGTCAATTCCACAACCCTTGAGTTGTAGCAATAGATCATTATATTTGGTGAAGAAGTCTTGAATTCTGTCATAGTTCTGTGGATCCAATGAAAGCAACTCCACTTCGAGAAGATGTCCTTTCATCTCATCCTGTTTCCCATAGAGTTCTTCAACCTTTTCCCAAATCTCATTGGGAGTATTGCAGTCAGCTATATGAAACTGCAACTCTGGCGAGAGGCACATGCATATGGATCCGTGGACCTCATCCATGCAGTTGAGGTACCTGGATTTCTCTATGGCTGAAGTGGGTTCCACTTCTGTAGCCATGGTAATCCTATACAACCCTTTTTGATGAAGGTATAAAGCCATTTGGTCCTTCCATTCGTGATAGTTGTACGGTGTTAGGATCGATGCTTTGGGAAATTCCATTTTTCTGTCGATCTTCGATCTTCAAGCTGTAATACCTACAAAATAAAGTGCTGGCACACCTTTTATCTAGCAACCTGTGGGCTCTGATACCATGTAAATGTGTTAGAAAACCTGCACAAATGAATCTAGCCAGTAAAGGTTGAACACATAGCTTTGCAGAGCAAAAACACTAAAAGAAAATCGAAAGAACAAAAGGATGGTTCATTAGAAAATAGGTTACAATGCTCATGATATAGCATTACTGGGTGAAGATCCCAAGGTAATGCACCATAGTAGTGATCCATGAGAAGACTCAACACCTACAACAAGTTCCGGAGAGAACTAGTCAGTTGCGGAGTGAAAGAAGGAGCAAATTAGGGAGTAAATCATGTAGAAGAACTAACCAGTTGCGGATTTAAAGAAGGAGAAAATCAAGGAGTAAATCGTGCAGAAGGAATCTTGTATGTAGTCGCATTCTCTAACTAAGAGTCCGCATGTAGGTGTGTAGTAGTTCCAACATTCTGCAACTTAAATTTTTATCTCTCCGCTTCCGGTTCTGCTTCTGTAGCATAATTTTTTATCTCTCCACTTCTGCTTCTGGTTCTGTAGCTTAATTTTTTGTTTCTCTTCTTTCGGTTTTGCTTATGCAACTTAATTTTTTATCTCTCTGCTTCTGGTTTCAGTTCTGCTTCTGCAACTTAATTTTGTACTGCCTATTATGTTTATCAAAGTTTTGGCAATCAGAATGAGTCTTTCTGCAATTTTGTTTATTTTAATAAAATAAAATTTCTATGGACCTTCCTAACTTATTTCATTTTATTTTAATTATGAATAAATTTAATTGTGCTTTTTTTTACATATTTCTATTTTCCAGGGAATAAAGACATTAAGCTGATTAATTGTTTGTCATAGTTTTTTATATATTTGCTGAGTATGTGTACGAATTATGTTAGATGTCGGTGTAGCAAGGGGTTACAGGGGCAACGCCCAAAAAAATATTTGGAGTTATATTTTTGCATCTGTTTTTGGTGGTTTAAGGAAAACAGGTGTCAGTAGTTTTTGGGCAGAACGTGGTTTTGCTCCATAGTTTTGTAGATCTCATCAAAAAAATTATAGTTATATTCTAATTCAGGTTTTCCAGCACATGGTGGTTTTGTATAATTTTGTAAATCCAGTAAAAAAAACCAAAATTATATCATCCAAAAAGTTTTGAGACCCCAAAATGTGTAAAAAGTGTACACATGTAAACTTTGTTGGAAAGATTTTGATCTCATAAGTTCAGTTGCATTAAAAAAAAGGTAAATTTGGATTTATTGAGTTTAAATTTATTCTACAGTTCAGTATAATGTATAATTATATTAGCTATCAAAATTGAAATTTTGCTCATATAAACTAAAATAATTAAAAAAATTTCTAATAAAATAATAAATTAAACAATTATACAAAAGATTTAAATAATATCTACTTATTAAATAAATCTATATTAATTATGAGTACAATCCATTGATACTTTATAATCACCATAAACATATAAACAATCTTCAATCTAATCCATTATTAATCCAATCCATTGATATTTGTAGCAGTTTTACATGGTTTAGAGGAGCACCAATCATATTTCTCAACATTCAAACATATGTTGTTTTGTTTTATCATGTGGTTTCCTCTCTAGGATAAGGTGGTTTTCTAAAGTTCAAACTAGATTAGACAAAGTAGAATTGGATTTCCTCAGTATTTTAGACCTTGAAATTTATTTGTTAAATTGAAAATTGATATGCTATATTAGACTCTAAAAGAGTTAAGGACAGGCAAATAGGCCAATTTTGTTAATTGCTTTTCTTTGAAAACTATCCACCATTTAGATTTTGGACGAGATCTGCAATCTATATCTCTAAGGCAAGGCCACACTTCCTAAGTTGACAAGTATCGACATGTTATTATGAGTAGCTTTTGTTGGATCTCCCTACACTATTATTTGATTTACCTTTCATCATGTTAATGACCTGGACATGGAATTGGTCATTTGATTGCTTGTGTTAAAAATTTCTGGGAAGAAATGAGGATGTTTGACTTATGTAGATGGAAGCCAACGAAAGAAATTGGTGATATCTATGGCAGTTTTACATTACATGAATAGTATACTGTAGTAGCAATCATATTTCCCAACCTACAAACATGGGTTGTTTTGTTTTATCATGTTTTTTTTTCTATAAGTGTTGACGGTGCTCTACCTGCCAACATGTCAGGTGATCTCCCCAGTAATAAGTCCCAATGAAACCTCAGATCGTTTGGTGTAGGAGTCCTAGAAGTGGGTTGTGCGATAATGCCTGACCGCAGTTTCACAAAGAGGCGAGTAAGATGTCCCTCTTGGTAGCAAGGGTGTGATAGTCGCAGCAAGCCAAGGAAGGTGTATGAACGATCCTAACACACATAGGGTGATGTGAGTGTGCCCCTTGGAAACCTCTGGTAGCACGGAGTTAAGAAGGGAACACATGAGAAAAGATGCACCACAACATGGAAGGCAAGTTAGCTAGCAATCCAAAGTGATGGTTAAACCAACAACATGTTTCAGTAGGATTCATACATACATATACAGAAAATAGCTACATATGCATGCGTAAGCAAACATATACATATATCAATTAGAGTAAACAAATAGCTGAAATACAATATAGCATATGCATGAAATGTGCTAGCTATGTAATATTAAGAAGTGTAAGTTTCAGTCATACAATACATCGATGTCCAACCACTAGTTCCGACAATGAAACGTTACAGTCATAATCGCCTACTCCTCCAAAGAGATATATTGGCTCTGCGTAGTGGAGAAGCCAAGGCTTGTTACAATACTATCCAAGCTCTGTCTAAGATAGTCCTATGGGAAGCTTGGCTGACCAAAAGCCTCTACAATGAGTTATGAGGGACTATTTATAGCAAAGGGTGGGGTGACCCTTGACATTCCTCTTTATGACCGTTCATCTATCCTCATGACTCTTCAACTACTCTATGATTGTTACATTCAACTATCGACACTTGAACTTCCACTTGAAAATACGTTATACATTACAATGCACATGTGCCCATGCAAGACAAAATGGCTTGAGCAAGCCATGCAAGACATCATTGACACTTAGACCGTTGTGGTGAGACAAAATCTTTGACATCCTTGTGATGGTGAAGGTGGTGAGCTGATGCCAAGCTTGGTCGTCCATGATGGTGTCCGTGCGATCAACGATGAAATATTGCTGAAGCGAACTCTTGCCTCAGTTGCATTTGGGTACACTGATATAGCTCGTCTGTCCAACTCGTCTGATAACATGCATATGGTCTTCTTGGCTACGGCCGAACCAACAACATACTGATGCATAGTGTCTGTGCTGATATCCATGTGTGTTCTAGTGACCATGTGCATCAACTTGTCGAAGTACATGTTCAACTCCAGTTGGACTTGCTTCTTGTCTTCACCTCGGTGAGTGTGCCAAATGGGTGGGATCGCATGCATGCGCACAATGACATGCATGCTCCTGAATTCCCTTACATGCGATTAATAACACTGATCACCTTGTCTGCTTCGTGCCAGCTGCTGGGATGGATCTATACCTTGTATGGGCATAATTTCATCTGTCTATGCATGTTGTGGCTCCTGTTGTACCTATTCATACTGCAACTCATTCTCTCGTCTGTGCAGCTCCTGTTCTTCCTTGAGTTGTTGCTTCAACACATGCAACTCCTTCTCTATTTCTCTCTTTACCTTCGCACGATCTTCGTATCGTGCCGTCACCTCATAGCTTCAATCTCCAAAGTTTCTTTCGTCATGAGTGGACTGAATTTGCACTTGCAGCTTTGATTCGCCTCTATGCCGTCAACAACCTTCCTCTTGCACTCATCACATGTGGGTGTGCTGCCTTCTGCTGTTGTTGATCTTGCTGCTCATTGTGATGTTGTTGCCATCTTATCTTGGTGTCCTTGTCTACAAACAACTAGATGTCTTCACAGGTAGGAAAGATCATAGACACTTGCTTGGCTGCAACCCCCGTTGTGCTCTCAATGATGTCCTTTAACTCTGCTCTTCTGAAGGTCATTGTACTTGTGCTAGTGAGAGATAGATAAACACCTATGATTAATGGAGACATAGCAACAATCATGGCAAGAAATCTGTCAGTCGAAAACCAAAACAAACTTGAGGACTGAATTGCAACATACCAGTGTTATTGATCATGAAGGTTGCACAATTTCCACCGAGAGGTCGGGAGATTGATTTCCAAAACTGTGCAAGGCATAGTCTGGGCTATTTGGGGGCTGACTAACTGATAGAACTACGTAATTCACAGTCCAACCTAGCCTACTGAGGACTAAAACTACACAATGAAATCCTGGAGGTCAGTGCTAGGCTAGACTTGCGTAATTTCTGGAGGGAAGGCATAGCCTTCGCTTCCAGAAATGTGCAGTGCTAGCTTGGAAAGGCACAGTTCGGGCCAAAGCAGCCCAAGCCGACCGATGGACGACTGAAAACATGAGAAGTCTGAATGCATGATGAGATGAGTGCAAACAAGAGTGAATGATCATACATGCAAACCACAAGTGTAGGATTCATAAAATGGGAAAGCATGCATGTGAGTGAAGCAAGTCGCTGCAATGGAGATCGTCTGTGCAAAAATAGTGTCATCCATGTGCCAGCAGTGAGATGCAAACGAAAACTGAAACGATGCTTCTACAAGCTAACAAACATCAAAACGACAACAAGCACTCACTGAAATCAAGTAGATAACACTCACAAGAAGTGAAACACAAAAAGCGACAGAAACACAACGCGAGACATGAAAAGCGAGTTTACCCTGAAACCACTGAGATTAATGTGTTGACAACTCCTGGATGGAATGTATGATGTCAAAGTTGCAAGTTTGATGTGAGTAATGAGATTTGCAGCGTTCAGTTGATGATTTTTGATAAAATTGAGGTTGTGATGTGCATGCCAAAAATATAGGAAAAGCGACACTTGGCGGGAGGTTTATGAAATGATCCTTGCATGCAACCTCCAACTGCTAAAGATAGATCCCTGAATCAAGGGATGCCTAAACATGCTGCCTTGGGAGAAATAGTCTATGCATGCAAATTAGTTTTTCTCGGTCCTAGAGGGAATCGTTCAACCTGAAGGCACATTCATTGGTCTGTGAGCCTGGGATGAAAATCTGCATAGTTTCTGGGTTGAGCAGAGATGGTTGTCCCAGAGGGATTGCACAATTTTTGAGATGAACAGGAGACTGTCTCCTAGGATTGCACAATTTCTACACTGAGCAGCTGTCCTTGGTTAGACCTCGTAATTTTCTCGGGGAAGCATGTCTGACTGCATTGCGTAATTTTTGAGAGGAACAGGCTGCCTAGTTCGATTTGTGCAATTTTTGTTAGCTGTTGGGCTAGCTGTCCCAAAGGGATTGTGCAATTTCTGGGTTGAGTAGCTGACTGCTACCTAGATTTGCGCTGGGTCGAGCAATATTACTGGGCTGGATTGTGCATTTTTTCTAGTGAAGGTTGACAGATAGGATTGCTCAATTTTGGAGCCCAGCAAGCTGCCAGTCAGGATTGTACAATTTCTTGAGGGAGTTGATCAGCTTGTAGCAGGAGCATGTTCGGAGAAACATCCTGTGAGGGGGATGCAATGAGCTATCATGCACAGGGTAGAAATTTGCTAGAAAACCACTAAAGCTTGTGTACTTGACAGTGCAAGACATGCTGCTGAAGATGGTTTGTAGGGAAGCTCCGAAACGAAGCTAAGGAAAAATTTTGGAGGGTGGGTGAAGCCACTACAACACTTGGCAACACACTAGTAGAACTCTAGCTCTCTGAATGGACCTAGTTTATGAAAAGCAAGTGTAACACCTCCAGAATAATTGTTTAGTTCTCTGGTCATTTTGGTTTCCAAACTTGCTTGATTATAAGATGTAGCATCTGCCAAGGCCTTGGTCAGTCGACACAAATTCCAAACCAAGCCAACATAGTACTTTCGATTGGGGTTGAGGGGTATATTGATTCACAAGCAGTATAGTTGTCAGAGTTTTAGTTTCATCTATGGTGTCCTACGCTGCCAGCAGACCTGGACAATACCTGGGCAGAGTCACGCAGGAACACAAGCATCGCTCCACTGCCAGCGAGCCTGGTCAGTACCCCAATGGAGTTAGTTGCATCACCTCTTTGCACAGGAAGCCTTTCTCTTCTTTCACCTTATTTATTTTTCATTTCTTTCGAAATTTTTCACTTTTTCATTTTTTCATTTTTTATTTTCATAATTGTGCATAATACTTATTCATTTCAGAGGTGGAAGAGGGATCCCGAATTATTGAAGGCATAAGAGGTTGTTCCTTCAGATATGTACTGTATGTATACCTATGACGTGCTTGTTAAGGTTCCCCCCTCACCTTACTCTACTTGACTGAGCTGACAAGGATTAACCGAAAAACAACCGACTAGAGTAGGTGACACTAGTTAGTGCGCAAGCGTTGTGTTTTAACTAAGGTTCACTTCGAATAGTATGTATTTTCCATTGATGTATCATGGACTAAAGACAACAAGTTGTTACATAAGAGAGTGGAAAACCGATAGCCAAATGTTGATAGATGTACAAGTCCTCTTGTACTTTACCCAGTTTGTTTCAAGAGTCACACACGGTCCATGCGGAACTAACCTCTGGACAATAACAAGAAAACAAACCAAAAAGCAAAGTAAGAATCAGAAGCAAATGTTGAATTCAAAGCGAGTAAGAAAACAAGCAAGCAAAAAAACTAACACACAAAGAAAGAAGCAAACATGCATGCACGCAAAAAACTAAAAAAAAAACACTACTACTATTCCTAAGCTAACAGCGCATGGGTTGTCTCAGGTGAAGTGACACTTCCAATGCAGCCACCGATGCATTGGTTGACCCATGTTGGTGAATGCATGGTTTGCGAACATCGCAGTTGCAGAAACCAACAAGCATGAAAGATATAACGATGAAGATGGACACACTCTGAGCTTACAAGCGACAACATAAGAAAAATGAGTGAAAGTGCATGACATGCACTCTGTGGACATGCCATGGTGTTGTGCTACATTGCATGAAAATTTTGAGTGTATGCATTCTCTTGACTGTGATATGCAAGAAAACATGAGAAAGTTAGACCACTTGCGTTGTGCATGTGTGCTTGCTGCGTAAGATTCCTCCAATGCATGAGTGATGGGTTCGTGTAGTTCGAGTAGTGGAAGCGAAATCTGGGTGTTTGGTTCATCTTCAATGAAAATCAGAGAGTGATGAGGAGCCTTGAGTGTTTCAAAAATTTCCTGATCGGAAGTGAGCCAAACTCAGGAAAACGAGGGCCTGACATAACCATCAGCTTAGGCTGAAGTTCCTTTACAATTTGTGGGGTTTCGATTTCATTGACAGATAGATCATCATTGTAGAATTTCCCACTGTAGATCACCAGATTATGTAATATAATAAAGCAAAATACTTGATCTACTTATACAAACAAACTTGCAGAAGCTTAATCGATTTTGGGCAAGATCAAATAGAACACATATAATAGAGAATGAGAAATCAATCACACATTAACACATAAGAATACTCTGGGGAAAGCCACAGCTAAAAACCCCGATCTATGTATTATCATACAAGTGGAAATATGTCTAGATTACACAAAGCTTTAGCTCACAAGCTATCCAGCTCTCAGTACAATCCCTCAATGCTGCTCATAGAATGAATAGACACAACATATGCCTTCCTCCAGTCCTCCAAGCCTCCTATTTCCTTACGCACTTTCTCTTGGGGTCCAATGCTACCACCTGTGTGAATTGACCTCTCACACAACACATCAAACTCAAAAGTAACTGTGCAATCCTAAAGGAGATAATTCCTTCTGCATGGATGAGTTTCCTATATAAGAAAAATCCTCCAACTGATATTACATTGTCCCTTCCTATGATGTTAACTGGGTCTCTGACTGAACTAACATGCATGAGTTATTTATGAGAGAATATTCAATTATCTGAAGTACAACAGTTACATGCATGCATGCATTAACTAACTGAACTCACAATCAGTTCCACAAACTGTTGGAACTAATCTAACTGGACTTAACTCAGTTAACTAAGCTAACTAATTACAACTCATCTTGATCTCCTTAGTCAAGGTATAACCTCCTCAATCAATGGAGAAATTTTTGCATGTCTTCACATAGACTTCATGTTTGATTTTCTACAACTAATTAACTCAAGATGAATTAATTAATTATTTTACAAAAATCTGCCAAGATCAAATTCAAATTTTAATTCTCAATTTTAGTTCAGGGACTAACTAAAATTGGAATGTATCTCGAAATGCTATTTATAGCATTTCTATTTTATCATTCCTTGTTGCTGTTTCCAACATTGGTACATGAGATGCTATTTATAGCAATGCTATTTATATCATTTCTACTTTTAGCATTTCTTGTTGCTATATTCAACAATCACTCTCAACAAGAAAGGCATTCAACTCGAACCCTATCCTGAACCTTCAGAATGTTCTGCATGCAACATTTCTCCCTCGTGTTGTTGCTCCAACAACTCTAGGAACAAAAAATATCCAACCTGAATGAGAATGATGCCTCTGTCATCAAAGTCTCTAACTGCTATTACCTCTGTCAATTGAAAACTTTTCAACTCTGTGCTCTTCAGTATCTGACTGCTCTAGCCTCTGTCACTTTGATCTCTGACTGCATCAATCACACTTATTCCTGCTGCTGCTGGTCCTATCTCCCAGCATTGCATTCGCACTGCATCTCCTCTCATCATGTTGCATCATGCTGCCCACTGCTGCACTACAACTCAGTTACTGAGAAGTAAGTAAATGATCTCCCAATTGACCTCCCTATTGGGCTATAAACATCCTCTGATGTTGAAGCTTCCTCTGTCGCTCCATCCACATTTGTCTTTGCCCACTGAACCAGTAATGCTACTCCTCATCGAGTCTCCCGTAGCAAGGTCTAATCAAAGAGGTTGGGTACCTCAATGATCCTGCCCCTATTCCAGCCTTCTTGGGACTGTCACTCCACATTGCCCCACCTCCCACCTGGAGGTATGGATGCATGTGATCCCTCTGCCCACTTGGCTCGAAATTTCCCCCTACTGGAGGTCTGTGCATGAGTGGATGACTCCACTCGGTCTCCTCTCAGCTTCTCTAGTTGTGGCTGCTCCACAACCTTCTAAAGTTGCTTCACCAATTGTGGCTCCTTCACAATTGTCTGAGACTTCTTTTGGCACTACATGTTGAGAGGTAATGTACTCTCCCTCTCAACCACCAAGCCTCAATTAGTTGCCTTGCTCCTCAAGGCTTTGCATGCATCTTGAACCTTAAGAGTCGTGTCTCGTGGTGATGTGTCTAAGGAAAAACTTTTCTTTACTGTAGACTACATCATAACCTTTGTCTTCCTGCATCACCATCGATACCAAGTTTTTCTTCATTCCTGGCACATACTTCACATCTGTCAAGGTAATGCGAGCTCCATGCTCCCTCTGAGAAACAACCTTGCCTACACCTGAGATACTATACTTTTACTCATTACCCATCTCTATGAGTATCTGGAGGTCTTTCTCCTCCAAGGTACTGAACAAACTCTTATCGCCAGTGATGTGGAATGAAGCTCCACTATCAAGAAACCAACCACAACCCATCATCAATTAAACAATGCATGCGAAGAGGGTGAATTGAACTCGAACTGTGAGGCCAGTGCCTCACCTTCAGATCCTTCCAAGGATCCCTTCTTGGATTTCTTCTGTGGACAATTTGTTACATAATGGGCCACCTCATGACAATGAAAGCATTGCACTTTTGATTTGTCAAACTTCTTCCCACCATGGGAAGAACTCGATTTGGGATGAGAATCCTTCTCCTTCCCTTTGTTCACCTTACTCGCTAAGGTGCAATTTTCTTCATCCTCCTTGGATGAAGAACCATCTTTGGTGCGTCTTCTTGTCTCCTCCTACATCAGGTTCGACCAAAGTCATTCCCAATCTGGCAATTTCTCTTTTCCATTTGCCGAGTCTTGGTAGCTATACCATCTCTTAGGAAGACCGAGGAGAGCAAGAATCACCATGTCATCATCGGCTGTTGTGATCACTACACTTCCAAGCTTATCCCTGTAGGTGGTGAGCTTGTTCAGATATGTAGAGATTATGTCACCCTTTTCACACTTGATTTTTCGAAGCTTTTGTTTCAGCACCAAATTCCTTTGATCACTGCTATTTTGATATAGATCTTTCAATGTTTTCCACATTGAAAACGGTGTCTCCTTCCCATGGAAACTTGAGAGTATGTGGTCTTGAACTCCCTCCAAAAGGATTCTCCTTGCTCTAGCCACACATTTCTTCCATTCCGTTAATTCTTGGGCATTAGTAGCTATTGGCTTGGGTACTTCTTGATCAATGAATTCCTTCAAACCATTGTCCTCTAATACCACTTCCATGTGATCCTTCCATGCTATATAATTCGAGATGCCATCAAGGGCATACTCCAGTCTCAAACTGTTGAACGCCATTGGTGAAATTTGAGATGTGATAAGAATTCGATTTCTATAATCAGGAACTTCAAAACTTCGAACTTATCCCTTCTTTGTATACTATTCTTTGCTTTGATCACCTTTGCTCCGATACCATGTAGAATTTCCCACTGTAAATCCTAGATTATGCAATTACTAAAGAAAAATACTTGATCTACTTCTACAAACAAACTTGCGGAAGCTTAATTGATTTTGAGCAAGATCAAATAGAACACATATAATAGAGAATGAGAAATCAATCACACATGAACACAGAAGAATACTCTGGGGAAAGCCTCAGCTAAAAACCCTGATCTTTGTATTATCATACAAGTGGAAATATGTTTGGATTACACAAAGCTTTAGATCACAAGCTATCGAGCTCTCAGTACAATCCCTCAATGCTTCTTATAGACTGAATAGACACAACATATGTTTTCCTCCAGTCCTCCAAGCCTCCTATTTCCTTGCGTAGTTTCTCCTGGGGTCCAATGCTGCCACCTGTGTGAATTGACCTCTCACACAACACATCAAACTCAAAAGTAACAGTGCATTCCTAAAGGATATAATTCCTTCTGCATGGATGAATTTCCTATATAAGAAAAATCCTCCAACTAATAGTACACTATCCCTTCCTCTGATCTCAACTGGGTCTCTGAATGAAATGACATGCATGAGTTATTTATGAGAGAATATTTAATTATCTGAAGTACAACAGTTAAGTGCATGCATGGATTAACTAACTGAGCTCACAATGAGTTCCACAAACTGTCAAAACTAATCTAACTGGACTTAACTCAATTAATTGTGCTAACTAATTACAACTCAAAGTACAACTCATCCTGATCTCCTTAATCAAGGGATAACTTCCTCAATCAATGGAGAAATTGTTGCATGTCTTCACACAGACTTCATGTTTGATTTTCTACAACTAATTAACTCAAGATGAAATAATTAATTATTTTACAAACAACTACTAAGATCAAATTCGAATTTTAATTCTCAATGTTAGTTCAGGGACTAACTAAAATTGGAATGTATCTCGAAATGCTATTTAAAGCAATGTTAGTTTTAGCATTTCCATTTTATCATTCCTTGTAGCTATTTCCAACACTGGTACCTGTTCTTGTTGGTATTTTCAACAACCATAGACCAGTGCCTTAGACAGATTAAAAACGAGTGAATCAACATTATGATCAGATGAAGTAGAGAGATCACGACAACCAAGATCGGAAAGTTCAGGATGTTTGTCAACATCCTCATGATTTGATGAATCATGTAGTGGGGTAGACGAGAAGCAAGGATGTTCACACTCTGTGTTTTTGGAGCAAGATGTGTACTCTCCACACTGTAATGACAAACTGACATCTGACGTTTCTTGTGACCTATCGAAAGTAGAAACATACAGAAATGAGTTTTCATAGGGGAAATAAAAAATGGCAAAATCACAAGGGATGTGAGGATAAAGCGGATGAGGCGAGGCTAGAAGGGAGTCATCCTTCACCGCGGATTCTTATTTAGATTCCCACACACGCTCAGCATGAATGATGGTGTTGGTTGGCTGCATAACACTAACCTCGTCGACAACTTGATCCTCATTCTCAACGGATGAGGAGTATGGAATGGAAGATCACAAGACAGTACAATCCGGAGGATCAACAGAACGCGGGGATAGAAGTTGTGGGAACGAATCCATGCAACAACCAATAGGCTTGTAAGCCAAATATACGCATGATATCAAGAGCAGGTGGGGTGGGAGTATCTGACAGTTCAATAGATGTGTGTGAAAGATCTCCCACATCACTCTACGGTGGTGGAGCTGTTTGATGAGGTGAAGCCAAAAAGTCACTTGTGACAGCAACTATGCATTCCTGTGATTGCGCAACAACATCATCGAAGTATGTTGAGTGGGCTTCGGATATGTGAAGAAGATACTATAATATTCCATCGAGAAATTCCCAATCAATATCATAGTCGGGAAATCGGTATGCAAGATTACAAAAACGTGTGTGAAACTATTTAACAGATTCATCGGGTGCTTTTCGTAATTTCATAATTTCTTTATCAAGAGATTTTACAGTTAAAGTGATTGAAAGCACGGTCTATCTCTATGACCAAATCAACAAGATAATGAATAGAAGCGTGGCACACCAATGCATTGGGTTCCCGCGAAGTGTTTAGATGAACAACGCGCAGGTCATTTATTCTTCAAATATTCCATGTCTTTAGCATGATCCTACAATGCCGATCGCATGCCTAACCAAGGCTATGTGGCTTCCACTATTGTATTTTTTACGTGAAAATTTATCCAAGATATTTTCGGAGATAATGAAGTCGTTTCCATAAGACATACACTCCTAAAGAGCAACTCTGTAGTTAGTCATGATAGATATGTAGAGATTCAAAACAGATGTGAGGGATCGCAAGCGTGCACACAATGACATGCATGATGATAAATTCCCTTGCATGCAATCAACAACACTGCTCACCTTGCCTGCTTCGTGCCAGCTGCTGGGATGGGTCTATACATTGTGTGGGAGAAATTTCATCCTTTTGTGCATGTTGCACACCTTGCTGTACCTATTCCTGCTGTAACTCATTCTCTTGTTTGTGTAGCTCCTATTGTTCCTTGAGTTGCTACTTTAGCACATGGAACTCCTTCTTTGTTTCTCTCTCTGACTTCGCACGATATTTGTGTCACGCTGTCACCTCATAGGCTCAATCTCCAAAGTTTCTTTCATCATGAGTGGATCTACTTTGAACTTGCATCTTTGTTTCGCCTCTATGATGTCAACAACCATCCTCTTGCACTTGCCACACGTGGGTGTGAGGCCTTTCGCTACTGCTGATGGTGATGCTCATTGAGATGTTTTTGCCATCTTATCTTGATGTCCTTTTCTACGAACAACTTGATGTCTTCACAGGAAGGAAAGCTCATAGACACTTGCTTGGATGCAACCCCTATTGTGCTCTCAATGGTGTCCTTTGACTCTTCTCTTCTGAAGGCCATTGCACTTGTGCTGCTGAGAGACAGATGAACACCTGGGATGCCTGGAGACATAGCAACACTCATGGTAAGCAATTTGTTAATTGAAAACCAAAACAAACTTGAGGAGTGACATGCAACATACCTGTGTGATTGATCGTGAAGGTTGCGCAATTTCCACCAGGAGGTCGAGAGACTGAATGCAAAAACTGCACAAGGCATAGTCTGATCTGTATGGAGGATGACTAAGTACTGGAACTACACAATGCACAATCCAACCCAGCCTATTGAGGACTAAAACTGTGCAATCCACAATTTTAGTTAATAGTGACATATAACCAACAAAATGCATTGCGTAGTTTTTGGGGTCAATAGGACACCGCCTCTAGGAATTCTAAAATGCAAGCATGGAGGTCAGTGCTGGGCTAGACTTGCATAATTTCTGGAGGGAAGGCAGAGCCTTTGCTTCTCAAAATGCGCAGTCCTAGCCAGGCAAGGCATGGTCTGGGCCAAGGAATCCCATGCTAGCCAAAGGGCGACTGAAAACATGAGAAGTCTGGATGCATGATGAGATGAGTGAAAATAAGAGTGAATGATCATACATGCAAACAACATGTGTAGCATTCATAAAATGGGAAAGCATGTGTGTGTGTGAAGCAAGTCTCCGCAACGATGACCGTCCGTGTAAAAATAATGTCATGCATGTAACAACAATGTGATGCGAACGGAAATTGAAACGATGCTACTAAAAGGTAACAGACATCAAAATGACAACAAGCACTCACTAAAATCAAGTAGACAACACTCACATGAAGAAAACCACAAAAAAGGATAGAAACGCAGCGCGAGACATGAAAAGCAGGTTACTCCGAAACAACTGAGCTGAATGTGCCGACGAATCCTAGGTGAAATGTGGGATGTTAGAGCTACAAGGTCAATGCAAGGAATGAGATATGTAGTGTCTGGTTGATGAGTTTTGATAAAATCAAGGTTCTGATGCGCATGCCACAAATCTAGGAAAAGTGACACTTGGCGGGAGGTTTCTGAAATTATCCTTGAATGTAACCTTGAGCTGCTAAAGATAGATCCTTGAATTAAGGGATACCTTTGCATTCTTCCTTGGTATGAACAATCCATGCATGAAAAGCAGTTTTGCTCAGTCCCAGAGGGAATCGGTCAACTTGAAGGCACATGCATCGGTTTGCTTACCTGGGATGAAAATCTGCGTAGTTTCTGGGCTGAGTAGAGATGGATGTCCCAGAGGGATTGCACAATTTCTAAGAGGAACAAGTGACTATCTCCTAGGATTGCGCAATTTCTGGGCTGGGCAGCTTTACTCGGTCAAACCTCACAATTTGCTCAGGGAAGCATGTCTAGATTCATTGCACAATTTTTGAGAGGAAAAGGCTGCTGGGCTAGATTTTTGCAATTTATTATAGCTGTGGGGCTGGCTGTCCTAGAGGTATTACGCAATCTCTAGGCTGAGCAGTTGACTGTTGCACATAGTTACTGAATTTCTAGGCTGAGCATTCATGTTGGGCCGGGTTGCACAATTTTTTAGTCAAGGTTGTCAAGTAGGATTGTGCAATTCTGGAGCCCAAAAGGCTGCAACTCAGGATTGCACAATTTCTCGACGGAAGGTTGTTTCCCCTCCATAATTACACAATTTCTTGAGGGAGCTACTCAACCTGCAGCTGGACGAAGTTCGGAGAAACCACTTGTGAGGGGGATGCAACGAGCTATCGTGGACAAGCTAAAAATTTGCTAGAAAACCGTTGAAGCTTATGTACTTAATAGTGCAAGACATGCTGCTGAATATGGTTGATAGGGAGGCTCCAAAACGAAGCTAAGGAAAAATTTTGGAGGGTGGTTGTAGCCGCTACAACACTACGCTAAGGTGATTTTTCCAAAGTTCAAACTAAATTAGACAAACTGGATGTGGATTTCCTCAGTATTTTGGACTTTGAAAGTTATTATTTAAATTGAAAATTGATATGCTATATTAACCCCAAAGAGGGTTAAGGGCAGGCAGCTGAGCCATTATTAGTTGTTGCACTTAATAAAAATTTAGATAGTGGCATTATTATTATTTATACTTATACCCTTTTTTCATATGTGGGTTTAAGTGAACAGACCAAAGTAGCAGTGAGACTCGAGGGTCAGTTAAGGAGTGAAATTTCACGAAGGGTCTATTAAGGATGGTTGTGTATAACGTTTAAAACACCTTGCATCACTTACTTTATGTCTTTTTCTATTTTTCCTCGACTTTTCATTATACGGAAAAATGTTGTAATATATATCTCTTTGTTGAGTTAAGGAGGAAGAGGGAAATTTATTTAAAAAAATAAATTGTAAATAGATTTTAAGATGAAACATGAAAATTCGATTATTACTGATGAGTTACATGCATAAAATTTGCAAAATTGACAGAGAAGAAAAACCCATTTATAAAGGGAGCACGTCAGAGAATTGATGAGGGATCATCTTCATGAAGCTAGTTGAGTTCAAGCAGTAATATACCCACATGCCCACTAAAAGCACTACTGTTGGTATTTTGATTGTCATTGGCTGGGTGGTGCACCTTTAAGCCTTCTAGATACTCTTAGAGAGAGTCAATTTCATCCTCCTGTTTAGCTAATTTTCCTTTCAAGGCTTGTATTTATTGAAGGAGGTTGATGGATGTTGTCATTTGTTGATGCAACTTTAAGTTAATTTCCATTGTTTACAACTGAAGAGATTCAATTTAGTGGGAATAATTGCTACAATCCAAGTTACCCACAGTTTAAGGAGTTTTATCTCTTTTTCCCACATGCTTAGATTAATGGCAGGGAAGACCTCTTTTCCTTCTTGCAAGATGCGAAGGAGGCACTAGAGAACAATAAGAGGGCTACATGAGAAAGGGACAAGGGAAAAAGTTGCTCAAAGAAGGAAAAGAGAGACACTATAGTAGACAACACAACCTAGGTAGAGATGAAACAATCACAATTCACGAAAGGAGATAGAGCCCACCCATAGAAAAATATATATAGTGGAACTCGAGCTTGAGTAGCAATGAGACACACTAAATTCGCTGAAGAAAGGTTGTGTATAATAGAGACACCAGAATGGAAAGCTAACTCCATAAATGAAAGAGGCTCCATAAAATTCAAAGACGTGAAGGACAAGATGGCAGAGGAGAGCACCATATAGATGAATAAAACAAACTAGATTTGAGGAGTTCTTGAATAAGAAGATATGTTGAGAGATCAAAATGTGACCAACAAAGTCTAATTGACATGGGCACACCATAACAAACCTGAAATGCATACTAGTCTAGAGGGAAGCATTATTGTTGTAGTTCACTCAGATCCCGAATAAGTAGTAGACCTGAAAGTTATACCCGCCGCCACAGAGAAGCCTAAAGATGTCGACCATGCTTAGCAGAAATTTCCTAGAGCACCTTTGAAGTCAACACAACCTAAATTGGCAGGGAATTAATAGGCTAAGAGCAGGATATTGATATCAGACTGAAATTTACCATGCTTGGAGTTAATCCCACACGTGATTCTACTCTATACTCCATTAACCTTCATAATTACTATAGCCATTAGAGAAATCAATAGCATGACTGTGAGGTTTGAGCAACGATCAAAACATCATTATTTCCTTATACTCAAGGCATGTGAAGAGATTGAGATTAAATGAGTTACATGAAATGTTGCGTCAATGGGAGTCACGATACCTTACTACATGCACCCTCAATTTTTACTCATTTGCCTATAGTTTGGAATGAGGAAGGAAAAAATGATTTAGTCTTCTACCCTTCGACCTTAAAACATGTACTTGGAGGAGGGGTTAATGGGATACTTTTCCATCCATGAATAGCATTTACTTCTATTTGTCCAGCATTAAGGTGACAAGCTAGGTTGGCTTGATTTTCAGTTTTTGAATTTTGGTGCCTGAGGATGTGGAAGAAGGATTTAAGAGGGAGGAATTCAAGGGCTCTAGAGATTCTTTGGAGTATGTTTGAGATGGTTTTCTTTAGGCCAAGTGCCTTTGTATAGATGTTGAATTGTTAGAAGAGAGTCCCCCAAGTTTGCAAAATTTTGTATACTCAAACCTCTTTCCAAGATTACATCTAGTAGGTATACACCTCTTCTTCATTATTGGTCTTTATACCAACCCAAACATAATAATTTAAATGTATACCGTGAACTCTTGCGGGATTTTTATTCAGATAGCTGCATGTTAACCGCAAAGCAGCTCGAGATTCTTTGTGTCGTTGGACTTGAACTGGGTATCACTGAATCTGATCATGTAGTCACTATCCAAGAGATAGTCCTCTCCGCTCCCGCTTCTGGTTCTGGTTCTGGTTCTGGTTCTAGTTCTGCAGTTTAATTTTTTATCTCTCCGCTTCCGGTCCTGCTTGTGCAGCGTAATTTTTTATCTCTCCACTTCCACTTCTAGTTCTGTAGCTCAATTTTTTATCTCTCTGCATCTGGTTCTGCTTCTGCAGCTTAATTTTGTACTGCCTATTGTGTTTATCAAAGTCTTGGTAATCAGAATGAGTCTTTCTACATTTTTTTTTTTTTTTTAATAAAAAAATTTCTATTGACCTTCCTAACTTATTTCATTTTATTTTAATTATGATTAAATTTAATTGTGCTTTGTTTTACATATTTCTATTTTCTAGGGAATAAAGACATTAAGCTGATTAATTGTTTGTCAGAGTTTTTTATATATTTGTTGAGTATGTGTACGACTTATGTTAGACGTCGGTGTAGCAAGGGGTTATAGGGGCAACGCCTAAAAAAATATTTGGAGTTATATTTTTGCATATGTTTTTGGTGGTTTAAGGAAAACAGGTGTCAGTAGTTTTTGGGCAGAACGTGGTTTTGCTCCATAGTTTTGTAGATCTCGTCAAAAAAATTATAGTTATATTCTATATCAGGTTTTCCAACACATGGTGGTTTTGTATAGTTTTGTAAATTCAATAAAAAAAACCAAAATTATATCTGCCACAAAGTTTTGAGACCCCAAAATATGTGAAAAATGTACACGTGTAAACTTTGTTGGAAAGATTTTGATCTCATAAGTTCAGTTGCATTAGAAAAAAGGTAAATTTGGATTTATTGAGTTTAAATTTATTATACAGTTCAGTATAATGTATAATTATATTAGCACAGTTTCTGAGAGGAAAAGGTGACTGTCTCCCATGATTGCGCAATTTCTACGCTGAGTAGCTATCCTTGGTCAGACCTCGTAATTTTCTTGGGGAAGCCTGTATAATTGCATTGCATAATTTCTAAGAGGAATAGGCTACCTAGTTGGATTTGTGCAATTTTTGATAGCTGCTGGGCTGGCTGTCCAAGAGGGATTGCGCAATGTCTAGGTTGAGTAGCTGACTGCTACCTAGAATTGCGCTGGGCCGAGCAGTCTTGCTGGGTTGGATTATGCATTTTTTCCAGTGAAGGTTGACAGACAAGATTGCACAATTCGGGAGCCTAGGCTGGAAATTTGCTACAAAACGACTGAAGCTTGTGTACTTGACAGTGCAAGACATGCTACTAAAGATAGTCTATAGGTAGGCTCCAAAACGAAGCTATGGAAAAATTTTGGAGGGTGGTTGTAGCCACTAAAACACTTGGTGACACACTGGTAGAACTCTAGTTCTCTGAATGGACCTTGTTCATGAAAAGCAAGTCTAACACCTCCAGAATAATTGTTCAGTTCTCTAGTCATATTGGTTTCCACACTTGCTTGATTATAAGATGTAGCATCTGCCAAGGCCTTGGTCAGTCGACACACATTCCAAGCCAAGCCAACATAGTACTTTCGATTGGGGTTGAGGGGTATATTAATTCACAAGCAGTATAGTCGTTAGAGTCTTAGTTTCATCTCTAGTGTCCTACGTTGCCAGCAGACTTGGACAGTACCCGAGCGGAGTCATGCAAGAACACAAGCATCGCTCACTGCCAGCGAGCTTGGTCCATACCATGGCGGAGTTACTTGCATCACCTCTTTGTGTAGGAATCCTTTCTCTTCTTTCGCCTTATTTATTTTTCATTTCTTTCGAAATTTTTCACTTTTTCATTTTTTTTATTTTCATAATTTTGCATAACACTTATTCATTTCAGAGGTGGAAGAGGGATCCCGACTTATTGAGGGAATAAGAGGTTGTTCCTTCAGATAAGTAGTGTATGTATACCTATGATGTGCTTGTTAAGGTTTCTCCTCCTCACCTTGCTCTACTTGACTGAGCTGACAAGGATTAACCAAAAAACAACGGACTAGATTAGGTGACACTAGTTAGCGTGCAAGCATTGTCTTTTCACCAAGGTTCACTTTGAACAGTACGTATTTTCCATTGATGTATCGTGTACTAAAGACATCAAGTTCTTAGATAAGAGAGTGGACAACAAATAACCAAATGTTGATAGCTGTACAAGTCCTCTTGTACTTTACCCAACTTGTTTCAAGAGTTGCACACGGTCCATGTGGAACTAAACTCTGGACAATAACAAGCAAACAAACCAAAAAGAAAAGCAAGAAGTAGAAGCAAATGCGGAAAGAAAAGTGAGTAAGCAAGCAAGCAAGAAAACAAACAAACACACAAAGAAAGAAGAAAACATGCATGCAAGCAAAAAACTAAAAAATGAACACTACTCCTATTCCTAAGCTAACAGTGCATGGGTCATCTCACGTGAAGTGATACTTCCAATGCAGCCACCGATGCATTGGTTGACCCATGTTGGTGAAGGCACGGTTTGCGAACATCGCAGTTGCACAAACCAACAAGCATGAAAGATATAACGATGAAGATGGACACACTCTGAGCTTACAAGTGACAACATAACAAAAATGAGTGAAAGTTCATGACATGCACTCTGTGGACTTGCCATGGTGTTGTGCTACACTGTGTGCAGATTTTGAGTGTATGCATTCTCTTGACTGTGACATGCAAGAAAATGTGAGAAAGTTAGACCACTTATGTTGTGCATGTGTGCTTGTTGCATAAAATTCCTCCAATGCACGAGCAATGGGTTCGTGTAGTTCGAGTAGAGGAAGTGAAATCTGGGTGTTTGGTTGATCTTCAATGAAAATCAGAGAGTGATGAGGAGCCATGATTGTTTCAACAATTTCATAATCGGAAATGAAGCCAAACTCAAGAAAACGAGTGCCTGACATAACCGTCAGCTCAAGTTGAAGTTACTTGACAGTCTGCAGGGTTTCGACTTCATTGACAGATAGATCATCATTGTAAAATTTCCCACTGTAGATCACCAGATTATGCAATATACTTGATCTACTTATACAAACAAACTTGTAGAAGCTTAATCGATTTTGACCAAGATCAAATAGAACACATATAACAGAGAATGAGAAATCAATCACACATGAAGACATAAGAATACTCTGGAGAAAGCCTCAGCTAAAAACCTCGATCTCTGTATTATCATACAAGTGGAAATATGTCTAGATTACACAAAGCTTTAGCTCACAAGTTATCCAGCTCTCAGTACAATCCGTCAATGCTGCTCATAGACTGAATAGACACAACATATGCCTTCCTCCAGTCCTCCAAGCCTCCTATTTCCTTGCGCAGTTTCTCCTGGTGTCCAATGCTGCCAGCTATGTGAATTGACCTCTCACACAACACATCAAACTCAAAAGTAACTGCGCAGTCCTGAAGGAGATAATTCCTTCTGCATGGATGAGTTTCCTATATAAGAAAAATCCTCCAATTGATATTACATTGTCCCTTCCTATGATCTCAACTGGGTCTCTGACTGAAATGATATGCATGAGTTATTTATGAGAGAATATTCAATTATCTGAAGTACAAAAGTTACATGCATGCATGCATTAACTAACTGAACTCACAACCAGTTCCAAAAACTGTTGGAACTAATATAACTGGACTTAACTTAGTTAACTGAGCTAACTAATTACAACTCAAGGTACAACTCATCCTGATCTCCTTAGTCAAGGGATAACTTCCTCAATCAACGGAGAAACTGTTGCATGTCTTCACATAGACTTCATGTTTGATTTTCTACAACTAATTAACTCAAGATGAATTAATTAATTATTTTATAAACATCCGCCATTATCAAATTCAAATTTTAATTCTCAATTTTAGTTCAGGGACTAACTAAAATTGGAATGTATCGAAAAATGCTATTTATAGAAATTCTTTTTTTAGCATTTCTATTTTATCATTCCTTGTTGCTGTTTCCAACACTGGTACCTGAGATGCTATTTATAGCAATGCTATTTATATCATTTCTATTTTTAGCATTTCTTGTTTCTATTTTCAACACTCACTCTCAACAATAAAGGCATTCAAATTGAACCCGATCCTGAACCTTTGGAATGTTCTGCATGCAACACTTCTCCCTAGTGTTGTTACTCCAACAACTCCAGGAACAAAAAATATCCAACCTGAATCAGAATGATGCCTCTGTCATCAAAGTCTCTGACTACTATTCTCTCCGTCGATTGAAAACTTTGCACCTCTGTGCTCTTCAGTATCTGACTACTCTAGCCTCTGTCACTTTGATCTCTGCCTGTATCAATCACACTGATTCCTGTTGTTACTGGTCCTGTCTCCCAGCACTGCAGCTGCACTGCATCTCCTCTCATCATGTTGCATCATGCTATCCACTGCTGCATTGCAACTTAGTTACTGAGAAGTAAGTAAATGGTCTCCCAACTGACCTCGCTATTGGGCTAGAAACATCCTCTGATGCTGAAGCTTCCTTTGCCGCTCCATCTGCATTTGTTTCTACCCACTTACCAGTACTGCTACTCCTCATCGGGGCTCCCGTAGCAAGGTCTAATACCTCAATGATCCTACCCCTATTCCAGCCTTCTTGGGACTATCACTCCACATCACCCCAACTCCCACCTAGAGGTATGGATGCATGTGATCACTCTACCCACTTGGCTCAAAATTTCCCCCTACTGGAGGTCTTTGCATGAGTGGATGCCTCCACTCGGTCTCCTCTCGTCTTCTCTAGTTGTGGCTGCTCCACAACCTTCTAAAGCTGCTTCACCAATTGTGGCTCCTTCACAATTGTCTGAGACTTCTTCTGGCACTGCATGTTGAGAGGTAATGTACTCTCCCTCTCAACCACCAAGTCTCTAATAGTTGCCTTGCTCCTCAAGGCTTTGCTTGCATCTTGAACCTCAAGAGCCGTGTCTTGTGGTGGTGTGTCTAAGGAAAGCCTTTCCTTTATTGAAGACTACATCATAGCCTTTGTCTTCCTGCATTGCCATCAATACCAAGTTTTTCTTCAGTCCTGGCAAATAATTCACATCTGTCAAGGTAACACGAGCTCCATGCTCCCTCTAAAAAACAACCTTGCCTACACCTGAGATACTATACTTTTACTCATTACACATCTCTATGAGTATCTAGAGGTCTTTCTCCTCCAAGGTATTGAACAAACCCTTATCATCGGTCATGTGGAATGAAGCTTCACTATCAGGAAGCCAACCGCAACCCATCATCAATGAAACCATGCATTCGATGAGGGTGAAATCCAACTTGAACTGTGAGGCCAGTGCGTCACGTTTTGATCCTTCCAAGGATCCCTTCTTGAATTTCTTCTGTGGACAATTTGTTACATAATGGCCCACCTCATGACAATGAAAGCATCGCACTTTTGATTTGTCAAACTTCTTCCCACCATGGAAAGAACTTGATTTGGGATGAGACTCCTTCTCCTTCCCTTTGTTCTCCTTACTCGCTAAGGTGAAATTTTCTTCATCCTCCTTGGATGAAGAACCATCTCTCGTGCTTCTTCTTGTCTCCTCCTATGCAGATTCGACCAAAGTCATTCCCAATCTGGAAGTTTCTCTCTTACATTTATAGAGTCTTGGTAGCTATGCTAGCTCTTAGGAAGACCAAGGAGAGTAAGAATCACCATGTCATCATCAGTTGTTGTGATCACTGCAGTTCCAAGCTCATCCCTACAGGTGGTGAGCTTGTTCAGATATGTAGAGATCATGTTGCCCTTTTCACACTTGATTTTTCGAAGCTTGTCTTTCAGCGCCAGCTTCCTCTGATCGCTGTTGTTCTGATATATATCTTTCAATGTTTTCCACATTGAAAATGGTGTCTCCTTCCCAAGGAAACTTGAGACTATGTGGTCTTGCACTCCCTCCAGAAGGATTCTCCTTGCTCTAGCCACACATTTCTTCCATTCCGTTAATTCTTGGGCATTAGTAGCTATTGGCTTGGGGACTTCTTGATCAATGAATTCCTTCAAACCATTGTCCTCTAATACCACTTCCATGAGATCCTTCCATGCTATATAATTCGAGATGCCATCAAGGGCATACTCCAGTCTCAAACCGTTGAACGCCGTTAGTGAAATTTGAGATGTGATAAGAATTCGATTTCTATAATCAGGAACTTCAAAACTTCAAACTTCTTCCTTCTTTGTATACTGTTCTTTGCTTTGATCACCTTTGCTCCGATACCATGTAGAATTTGCCACTGTAAATCACCAGATTATGCAATATACTGAAGAAAAATACTTGATCTACTTCTATAAACAAACTTGCGGAAGCTTAATCGATTTTGAGCAAGATCAAATAGAACACATATAACAGAGAATGAGAAATCAATCACACATGAACACAGAAGAATAATCTATGGAAAGCCTCAGACAAAAACCTCGATCTCTGTATTATCATACAAGTGGAAATATGTTCGGATTACACAATGCTTTAGCTCACAATCTATCGAGCTCTCAGTACAATCCCTCCATGCTACTCATAAACTGAATAGACCCAACATATGTTTTCCTCCAGTCCTCCCAGCCTCCTATTTCCTTGCGCAGTTTCTCCTGGGGTCCAATGCTGCCACCTGTGTGAATTGACCTCTCACACAACACATCAAACTCAAAAGTAACAACGCAGTCCTAAAGGAGATAATTCCTTCTGCATGGATGAGTTTCCTGTATAAGAAAAATCCTCCAACTAATAGTACACTATCCCTTCCTCTGATCTCAATTGGGTCTCTGACTGAAATGACATGCATGAGTTATTTATGAGAGAATATTCAATTATCTGAAGTACAACAGTTACATGCATGCATGCATTAACTAACTGAACTCACAATCAGTTCCACAAATTGTTAGAACTAATCTAACTAGACTTAACTCAATTAACTGTGCTAACTAATTACAACTCAAAGTA
The DNA here is from genome assembly GCA_031772625.1 of Pinus tabuliformis. Classification (NCBI taxonomy): domain Eukaryota; kingdom Viridiplantae; phylum Streptophyta; class Pinopsida; order Pinales; family Pinaceae; genus Pinus; species Pinus tabuliformis. Next base: position 1,295,640,584 of record CM062809.1, read on the forward strand.
TAACTCATCTTGATCTCCTTAATCAAGGGATAACTTCCTCAATCAATGGAGAAACTGTTGCATGTCTTCACACAGTCTTCATGTTTGATTTTCTACAACTAATTAACTAAAGATGAATTAATTAATTATTTTACAAACAACTGCTAAGATCAAATTCGAATTTTAATTCTCAATTTTAGTTTAGGGACTAACTAAAATTGGAATGTATCCTGAAATGCTATTTAAAGAAATGTTATTTTTAGCATTTCCATTTTATCATTCCTTGTTGCTATTTCCAACACTGGTACCTAAGATGTTATTTATAACATTTCTTGTTGCTATTTTCAACAATCATAGGCTAGTGTCTTAGACAGATTAACAACGAGTGAATCAACATCGTGATCAGATGAAGAAGTAGAGAGGTCTTGACAACCAAGATCAGAAAATTCAGGATGTTTGTCGACATCCTCATGATTTGATGAATCATGCAAAGGGGTAGACGAGAAGCAAGGATGTTCACACTCTGTGTTTTCAGAAATGACAAATGCCAGATTGGACAGATTTTCGGAGGAAGATGTGTCCTCTCTGCACTGTAATGACAGACTGACATCTGACGTGTATTGTGACCGATCGGAAGTAGAAAAATACGGAAATCAGTTTTCATAGGGGAAATAGAAAATGGCAGAATCACAAGGGATGTCAAGATAAAGCAGATGAGGGGCAGATGGAAGGGAGTAATCCTTCACCGTGGGTTCTTATTTAGATTCCCACACACACTCATCATGAATGATGGTGTTGGTTGGCTGCATAACACCAATGTCATCCACAACTTGATCCTCATTCTCAACAGATGGGGAGTATGGAATGGAAGATCACAAGACAATACAGTGCGGAGGATCAACAGACCGCGGGGATGGAGGTTGCAGGAAAGAATCCACCCAACAACCAATAGGCTTGTAAGCCAAATCTGCGCATGATATCAAGAGCATGTGCGGTGGGAGGATTTGATAGTTCAATAGATGTGTGTGCAAGATCTCCCACATCACTCTACGGTGGTGGAGTTGTTTGATGAGGTGAAGGCGGAAAGTCACTTGTGACAACAACTATGCCTTCCTGTGATTGCGCAACGACATCACTGAAGTGTGTTGAGCGGGATTTGGATATGTGAAGAAGATACTATAATATTCCATCGAGAAATTCCCAATCAATATCATCTTCAGGAAATCGGTATGCAAGATTACAAAAGCATGTGTGAAACTGTTCAATGGACTCATCGGGTGCTTTTCGTAATTTCATAATTTCTTTATCGAGTGATTTACAGTTAAAGTGATTGAAAACAAGGTCTATCTATGCGACCAGATCAACAAGAGAATGAATAGATTTTTTGAGCAGCGTGGCACACCAGTGCATTGGGTGCCCACGAAGCGTGTAGATGAACAATGCATAGTTCATTTATTCTTCAAATATTCCATGTCTTTATCATGAGCCTACAATATCGACCACGTGCCTAACCGGCTACATGGACTCCACCATCGTATGTTTTACGTGACAATTTATCCAAGAGATTTTCTGGGATAATGAAGTCATTTCCATAAGACATACACTCCTAAAGAGCAACTCTGTAGTTAGTCATGATAGATATGTAGAGATTCAAAAAAGATGTAAGGGATCGCAAGCGTGCACACAATGACATGGATGATGATAAATTCCCTTGCATCTGATCAACAACACTGCTCACCTTGTCTACTTCGTGCCAGCTGTTGGGATGGATCTACACCTTGTATGGGCGCAGTTTCTTCCATTTGTGCATGTTTCACCCCCTGATGTACTTATTCCTGCTGTAACTCATTCTCTCATCTGTGCAGCTCCTGTTGTTCCTTGAGTTGCTACTTTATCACATGCAACTCCTTCTTTGTTTCTCTCTCTGACTTCGCACGATATTCATGTCGCGCCGTCACCTCATAGCCTCAATCTCCAAATTTTCTTTCGTCATGAGTGGATTTACTTTGAACTTGCAGCTTTGCTTCACCTCTATGATGTCAACAACCTTCCTCTTGCACTTGCCGCATGTGGGTGTGATGCCTTTTGCTGCTGCTGATGGTGATGCTTGTTGTGATGTTGTTGCCATCTTATCTTGATGTCCTTTTCTATGAACAACTTGATGTCTTCACAGGAAGGCAAGCTCATAGACACTTGATTGGTTGCAACCCCTGTTGTTCTCTCAATGGTGTCCTTTGACTCTGCTCTTCTGAAGGCCATTGTACTTATGCTACTGAGAGACAGACAAACACCTGTGATGCTTGGAGACATAGCAACGGTCATGGTAAACAATCCGTTAATCGAAAACCAAAACAAACTTGAGGAATGACATGCAACATACCTGTGTGATTGATCGTGAAGGTTGTGCAATTTCTGCCGAAAGGTTGGGAGACTAAATGCCAGAACTGCACAAGGTATAGTCTGAGCTGTATGGAGGATGACTAAGTATTGGAACTACGCAATGCATAATCCACTCCAGCCTATTCAGGACTGAAACAACACAATCCACAATTTCAGTCAATAGTGACATATAGCCAGCAAACTGCATTCATAGTTTCTAGGGCCAGTAGGACACTACCTCTAGGAATTACGCAATGCAAGCATGGAGGTTAGTACTGGGCCAGACATGCATAATTTCTGGAGGGAAGGTAGAGCCTTCGCTTCTGAAAATGTGCAGTGCTAGTCGGGCAAGCATGGTCTGGGCCAAGGCATCCCAGGCTGGCCGAAGGGTGACTGAAAACATGAGAAGTCTGAACGCATGATGAGATGAGTGCATAAGAGTGAATTATAATACATGCAAACAACATGTGCAGGATTCATAAAACGAGAAAGCATGCATGCGTGTGAAGCAAGTCGCCACAACGACGACCGTCCGTGCAAAAACAATGTCATGCATTCGACAACAATGTGATGCGAATGGAAACTGAAACAAAGCTACTACAAGATAACAGACATCAAAATGAAAACAAGCACTCACTGAAATCAAGCAGACAACACTCATATGAAGAAAAGCACAAAAAAAGATAGAAATGCAATGCGAGACATGAAAAGTGGGTTACCCCGAAACAACTGAGCTGAATGTGCCGACAAGTCCTAGATGAAATGTGGGATGTCAGAGCTGTAAGGTCAATGCAAGGAATGATCTCTATAGCATCCAGTTGATGAGTTTTGATAAAATCAAGGTTCTGACGCGCATGCCACAAATCTAGGAAAAGTGACACTTGGCAGGAGGTTTATGAAATGATCCTTGGATCTAACCTCGAGCTGCTAAAGATAGATCCCTGAATTAAGGGATACCTTTGCATTCTTCCTTGGTATGAACATTCCATGCATGCAAAGTACTTTTGCTCAGTCCCAGAGGGAATCGGTCAACTTGAAGGCACATGCATCGGTTTTCTTGCCTGGGATGAAAATCTGCGTAGTTTTTTGGTTGAGAAGAGATGGATGTCCCAGTGGGATAGAACAATTTATGAGAGGAACAAGTGACTATCTCCTAGGATTATGCAATTTCTGGGATGAGCAGCTTTCCTCAGTCATACCTCGCAATTTTCTCAGGGAAGCATGTCTGAATGTATTGCACAATTTTTGAGAGGAAAAGGCTGTTGGGCTAGATTTGTGCAATTTATTCTAACTACAGGGTTGGCTGTCCCAGAGGTATTGCACAATTTCTAGGCTTAGCATTTGATTGTTGCACATAATTACTCAATTTCTGGGCTAAGCATTCCTGTTGGGAAGGATTGCATAGTTTTTCATTGAAGGTTGTCAAGTAGGATTGTGCAATTCTGGAGCCTAGAAGGCTGCCACTCAGGATTGCACAATTTCTCAACGGAAGGTTGTTTCCCCTCCAGAATTGCACAATTTCTTGAGGGAGCTGCTCAACTTGCAGCTAGACCAAGTCCAGAGAAACAACTTGTGAGGGGGATGCAATGAGCTATCATGCACAAGCTAAAAATTTGCTAGAAAACCACTGAAGCTTATGTATTTGACAGTGCAAGACATTCTGCTGAAGATGGTCGATATGGAGGCTCCAAAACGAAGATAAGGAAAAATTTTGGAGGGTGGTTGTAGCCGCTACAACACTACGCTAAGGTGATTTTTCCAAAGTTCAAACTAAATTAGACAAACTGGATGTGGATTTCCTCAGTATTTTGGACTTTGAAAGTTATTATTTAAATTGAAAATTGATATGCTATATTAACCCTAAAGAGGGTTAAGGGCAGGCAGTTGAGCCATTATTAGTTGTTGCACTTAATAAAAATTCGGATAGCGGCATTATTATTATTTATACTTCTACCCTTTTTTCATATGTGGGTTTAACTGAACAGACCAAAGTAGCAGTGAGACTCAAGGGTCAGTTAAGTAGTGAAATTTCACTAAGGGTCTGTTAAGGATGGTTGTGTATAATGCTTAAAACACCTTGCATCACTTACTTTCTATCTTTTTCTATTTTTCCTCGACTTTTCATTATACGGAAAAATGTTGTAATATATATCTCTTTCTTGAGTTAAGGAGGAAGAGGGAAATTTATTTAAAAAAATAAATTGTAAATAAATTTTAAGGTGAAACATGAAAAGTCAACCATTACTGATGAGTTACATGCATAAAATTTTCAAAATTGACCGAGAAGAAAAACACATTTATAGAGGGAGCATGTCAAAGGATTGACGAGGGATCATCTTCAAGAAGCTAGTTGAGTTCAAGTAGTAATATACCCACATGCCGACTGAAAGCACTACTGTTGGTATTCTGATTGTCATTAGCTGGGTGGTGCACCTTTAAGCCTTCTATATATTCTTAGATTCATCCTCCTGTTTAGCTAATTTTCCTTTCAAGGCTTGCATTTCTTAAAGGAGGTTGATGGATGCTGTCATTTATTGATGCAACTTTAAGTTAATTTCCATTGTTTAAAACTGAAGAGATTCAATTTGGTGGGAATAATTGCTACAATCCAAATTACCCACAGTTTAAGGAGTTTTATCTCTTTTTCCCACATGCTCAAATTAATGGCAGGGAAGACCTCTTTTCCTTCTTGAAAGATGCGAAGGAGGCACTAGAGAAAAATGAGAGGGCTACATGGGAAAGGGACAAGGGAAAAAGTTGCTTGAAGAAGGAAAAGAGAGACACTATAGTAGACGACACAACCTAGGTAGAGATGAAACAATCACAATTCACTAGAGGAGATAGAGCCCACCCTTAGAAAACTATATATAGTGGCACCCGAGCCTGAGTAGTAATGAGACACACTAAATTCACTGAAGAAATGTTGTATATAATAGAGACACCAGTGTGCAAAGCTACCTCCATAAATGAAAGAGGCTCCATAAAATTCAAATACATGAAGGACAAGATGGAAGAGGAGAGCACCAGATAGATGAATAAAAGAAATTAGATTTGAGGAGTTCTTGAATAAGAAGATAAGTTGGGAGATGAAAATGTGACCAACAAAGTCTAATTGACATGGGCATACTAGAACAAACCTGAAACACATATGAGTCTGGAGGGAAGCATTATTGTTGTAGTTCACTGAGATCCTGAAGAAGTAGTAGACCTGAAAGTTATACCCGCTGCCACAGAGAAGCCTGAAGATGTCGACCATGCTTAGGAGAAATTTCTTAGAGCACATTTGAAGGCAACACAACCCAAATTGGCAGGGAATTAATAGGCTAAGAGTAGGAGATTGATATTAGATTGAAATTTAGAATGCTTGGAGTTAATCCCACATGTGATTCTACTTTATACTCCATTAACCTTCTTAATTACTATAGCCATTAGAGAAATCAATAGCATGACTGTGAGGTTTGAGCAGAGATCAAAACATCATTGTTTCCTTATACTCAAGGCATGTGAAGAGATTGAGATTAAATGAGTTACATGAAATGTTGTGTCAATGGGAATCAGATACCTTTCCATCCATGACTACCATTTACTTCTATTTGTCCAACATTAAGGAGACAAGCTAGGTTGGCTTGTTTGTCAGTTTCTGAATTTTGGTGCCTGAGGATGTGGAAGAAGGATTTAAGAGGGAAGAATTCAAGTGTTCTAGAGATTCTTTGGAGTAGGAGTTTGAGATGCTTTTCTTTAGGCCAAGTGCCTTTGTATAGATGCTGAATTGTTAGAAGAGAGTCCCCCAAGTTTGCAAAATTTTGTATATTCAAACCTTTTTCCAAGATTACACCTAGTAGGTATACACCTCTTCTTCATTATTGGTCTTTATCCCAACCCCTAGGAATAACTAATAGCTAATTTTTCACCGGGGTTGTGTATAACCCCGCCCCCCCCCCCCCCATATCAATATTACTAGCACAACCATATAAGTTAAATTGTTGGTAAAATCCTATTGACATCAATCCACAATAAACATCAAAACACTTAGCCCCACTTACCATGGAGATTATTAATTGAGAACACCATGGGAGAATACCATGGCATACTGGTATTTATCATTTCTCTTTTTATCTTTGGATTTCTATCGAATGATCCAGGATGTAATCGTGGACGTAAATAATAGTGAAAAAAGTCTCTAGGCTAATGGGTCTTTTCCATTCCATAGAAAGATTCAGGTTATCAATGCCATGTGCCCAAAAAATCATAACTCACATTATATGACACTCATTCATATGATACATATATATTTAAAATTAATCAATTTAATTTAAAGGGAAAAAATGACATAACTACTTTAAAAATAAATATCGGCATTTGATTTGTGTATATTACTATGAACATTATGTAACATATTGTGAAGATTAAAAATCTAGCATCCACCCAGTTGTGGAATATTATTAGGTGAATGGTAGAGATTTAACCTCCATGGAATATCTAATATTATAGACATGAGCATTGTTTTGATTTTAATATTAATTTTGTCCTAGGTTATTTATATTATATTAAAGCCCTAATTATTAATATAACCTCAATATTGGTTTTTAATATAATTTAGGTATTAATGTATGTTCTAATATAGTCTAAGATTTTAATATTGAATTAATATAGATTTTAGGTTTTATTAATAAAAATTTTAGATAAGTGATATAGATATTAGGTTTTTATTGATATTATTTCATATATTAAGCTTTATAGTCTTTAGGTTATATAAATATTAGTTATATAGTGATCAAGTTTTATAAAAATATTAGGTTACATAATCATTAAGTTATATAGTCATATATATATCAATATAAGTTATATAGTCTTTGTATTAATATATTAATATTAAGTTATATAGTCATTTATAGTCATTAAGTTATATTGTCATATATTCTAATATTAATATATATATTAGTTTTTAGATAATAAATTTATATAGATTTAAGGTTATATATAGGTTTATGATATTAATATATATATATTGTTTTTAGATATTGATATAGGTATTAGGCTTTATGGTTATTAATACTAATATATATTAAGTTGTATAGACTTTGGTTAGATTAAAAAAATTTTAGTCATATAGTAATCATGTTTCATAAATAATATGTTATTTAGTTATTAGGTTATATAAATATTTATGTTATTTATTAGTATTATGATATTAATATTTATTCTAGTTTTTAGATATTAATATCTTCATAGATTTTAGGATATTTATAGTTTTTTAATATTAATATTAATATTAATATTATTATATATATTAGTTTTTAGATAATTATATTTATTTTGATTTTAGTTAAAAAAAAAAAAAAAAATTCTGTTTTAAAATATTAAATAAATAAGATTAATTTATTAAAATTATAATCAAAATTATAATTATAATTATAATCAAAATTAAAATTAAAATAAGGTTTAAAAATATTAAATAAATAAAGATTAATTTATTAAAATTATAATCAAAATTAAAATTAAAATTATAAGGTTTTAAATATTAAATAAATAAGATTAATTTATTAAAATTATAATCAAAAATTAAAATTAAAATAAGGTTTCTTGCCGACCTGTGCTTTGCCTGTAATTTTCATCCCTCATGAGTATTTATTCCTCCTCTGGCTCTTCTTCTTTTATCATCTTTCTCTGATCATCTTTCTCTTTTCCCTGATGATGGATCCCATTTGGGATTCGAAACGTTGGTGTAAAAACTCTATTATTGTGGGTTCTCCGATCAAAAATTCAAATATCTAATATTGTTAGTACTACACAAAAATTAAAGGTTGAGATCTATCTCCAAAGTAGTTATGTTTGTTTTGGTCTTTTAATTAAATTGATTAATTAAAAAATAATGTCATATGAACAAGTGCATATGAAATGAGTTATGATTTTTTTGGGCATGTGTATTACTAAGCCATGGTATTGGCCCATGATATTGTAACAAAGTCTATTTATAAATCAAGAATCTCGATGGAAAGTGAGAATAGACCTCCATGGATAAGGCTTTTGTTCCATGTTTTTACAAATGTATATATGTTGAACTTATATATTATTTTTATACTAATAATTAAATTAATAATAAAAGTTATAATTTAGGTAGTTTTATGAATTTTTTTATTTTATTTTTAACAACCTGATCAAACTCATTATGAATTGAGTTTTCTATATGTGATATTTTTTGGAGTTTCCAACAATCTGACAATTTTATTAACAACATATGTGGATTCAACACACACTTCGATTATGAAGAGTTCACCCATCAATCTTGTAATTTCTATGAATCTCTGACAGATTCTAAACAAATTAGATCTGAAAATAAACAGGGAAACATTTCAAAAAGTCTCACTTATAGAAAACAACATTATGAATTGATGTCTATTGACATTTACCAATCATTTAAATTATATGATTGGACTAGTTGATTATTAAATTAAAACTAAAGAAGCCCTATTCCAAAACTATGATATAATTATTACCACCGTACTATGATATTTATTATAATTTATATTGTAATCTCTATATACTACCTATATTATGACTTTCCCCTATTACCTAGTGTTATCATTTTAATTTTATTAATATTCTATTCTTAAATTAAATCTTGTTATATATTTTTCATTCCCATTTATATGATTGTATTATAACCTTTTTCTTTATATTCTATTATTCATGTTAATTTCTTCTTATTATATTTGAGATTTTTGTTTTGTTTTGTTTTTGCAAACTAAATCATTTATACAGTTCAAAATCTAATATACATATACATCGAGTTACGAAGATAGTCGATGCACGAATCTCAACAAAACTTATCATTCAACTTTACATCAAGTTACAAAACCTATCATTCAATTTTACATCGAGTTACAAAACCTATCATTCAATTTTACATCGAGTTACAAAACCTATCATTCAATTTTACATCGAGTTACAAATATAGTTGATGCATGAATCTCAACAAACCGTATCATTCAACTTTACATCGAGTTACAAAACCTATCATTCAACTTTACTTCGAGTTAGAAAGATAGTCGATGGATGAATCTCCCCAAACCCTATCATTCAATTTTACATCGAGTTACAAAGATAGTCTATGCATGAATCTCAACTAACCCTATCATTCAACTTTACATTCAGTTACAAAGATATACGATGCATGAATCTACACAAACCCTATCATTCAACTTTACATTGAGTTACAAAGATTGTCGATGCATGAATCTCAACAATCCATATCATTCAACTTTACATCGAGTTACAAAGATAGTCAACGCATGAATCCTCAACAAACATTATCATTAAACCTTTTTTCGTTAATTGTTGCTAATACAAATTTTAGTTTTTTACAATTAATATAAATTTTAGTTTATTAATTTTTGTCTTTCTCAATTTTAGGTTTTTACCTTTTTGCCAACTTCCATCATTCAACTTTTTTTCCCTTAATTGTTAATAATTATAGTTTATTACTTTTAGTTTTCTTAATTTTAAGGTTTTTACTCTTTTGGCCAATGTTTTAGGTTGTTCTTATTTTCCCATCTTAGTATTTATTTAGTCTTGAATGATTATTTTTTCTCTCAAAAAATTGTTCTTATGATAAATTTTGGTTTGTTCTTATGATAAATTTTGGTTATGGTTTTTCAAGGAGCCCAATCCATTTATACATTTAAAAATATATTTTAAACAACACAAATCACATTTTTGCTTGAAATTGTATTGGCGATTCTGGTGAAAAAGACTATTTCTTCTATAAGTTAGAGTACACCTTAAACTTTTCTTTCTAATTTCCAAAAAAGTGGTGTTTAACTATTATATGTTTAGGAGTTTTTGGCCATAATGGCAAATTTGTTTTGGTCATATCTTGATCTTGGTTGTTTAAAATGGTTTTTTTGACTACATATATGTATTCAACACTTTGAAGAGTTTACAACTCTAACTTGTGATTCCAACCAATTTGTACTAAATTTTAGGCAATTTAGACCAAAAATATCACAATAAACTCTCCAATACATACTTATCAACATATATGATGTTTATACTTATCAAATTATATTATGTTTAAAAAAACATGACAATTAAATTTTTTTTTATTACTTTAATATCTAAATCAAAACTTTTATCTTCATTAATTTATTTTAAGTTCCACTAACTATCCCCCTCCTTTAAATGCACATGCAAACACACTATTTTTATATGATAGTCACGAAGCATAGAATTGCTAGGTTGAACGATTGTCCTTTTTAGTTCACTTTGAACTTATTTAGGGTTTGGCGCTTTATATAACACAAAAGGGAGAGTTACCAGGTCGCACTGTTGTCGTGATTTCAGGTTGTGAATCATACTCACCAAGTAGAGAAGGGAATTGGGAGGTTGTTTGAATTTGTTTAGGGTTTTTGGTGCTACTGGTACAATGGAATTAATGGAAGGAATGAAAGTGGAGGTACGTTCTGATGAGAAAGGGTACGAGGGTGCATGGTTTGAAGGATTTGTAAAGGCAATTCTTGAAAGTGGCGGGTCTTGCCGAATCCAATATGACAATTTTCAAAATAAGAATGGGAAGCCGTGTGTAGAAATAATAACCCTGGATAACATGCGACCCACTCCACCCGACATTGAGATGCCCCTGAATCTCTCTAAGGGATTTTACATACATGCCTAAGACATTTATTGCTGGTGGTGTGGATTCCTTGTAGAAAGGGTTTCGTGTGGGGAGGAGAGCTGGTTGGTCTCCTGGAAGCACCTAACCAGCCATACATAGGGTATTCAATGCGCTGGGAGATGCACGGGAGATAGCCTGCTAACACGTGAATTCGGAAACTCGCCACTAAATAAGAAAGGGCAATTCGCGTGTTAGCGGGCTATGTCCTGTGCATCTCCCGACGCATTAAATACCCTATGTATGGCTGGTTAGGCGCTGCCGGTCTCCTTCCGTGACACTGGAACTTTCTAGTCATACCCCAGTTTAGCATTCCGAATGGCGCAGGAATGGAAGGGGGGAGAGTGGACATTAGCCCCACCGGTTCATTTTCTGAATCTTGAGTTTAAGTCAATTTAAGTCAATGGTGTTCGTTTTCTGAATCTTGAGTTTAAGTCAATGGTGGATTTTGGGAATGTAATATTTTAAAATTAGTATACTGTGAATTCTCATATTATTTTCGAATCCTTGGCCTTCCCTTGATCAAGACCATATGCCCCTTTGTTAATATATATAAATTCTTTAAAACTTTTTATTTCGTAATATTATTATTCAACTGTGTTTTGTTTTACAGGAAAAAAACTCAGAAGTGAGTGAAGTGAAAAGGAAGCTGCGCGTTGGCAACTCAGAGGGAGGACCTTTAAAATTGCAAGAAAAGCCAATAACTCGAGCTGTGGACAATTCCGGCACACATTCTTTGCCCGCCCCCAGACAGAAGAAGCATCGCATTGCCAGGGATTCGGATGGTCCACAGAAATCTATGCCAAAACATAACAATTTAAATGTATACCGTGAACTCTTGCGGGCTTGTCATTCAGAGAGCTGCATGTTAATTGTTGAAATATTACTTTCAACTGCAGCGTTTTTTTTGGAAAAACCGTCTGAGGATTCCCCGCACCGTTTTTGCTGAATGGTGGTAATTCTCCGAGGGCAGTGAGCACACTAATCAGCTGACACGTGCCCTGAGCGGTTTGTCAATACAACCTTTCCCCGGTGCGTAAAGTACAATAAAAGAGTCCGTGCGATATTGACCGACAACCATCCGATTAATGTGGGCCAGATCTATGGTTATGGTAGCGGCGACATGTTTTTTCGAGGACCTCCGATATTAGCGTTTAGCAATTCAAATCTCTGAATAGATATGTTGGACAGGGACTTCGCCATTCTCCTTCCTGTGATGCGTAAGAATTTGTAGAGATGTCTACAACAGTTAATACGGCTCAGATATGCAAGGGACAGGGATCACACCATGCTATTTCTTGCAGAAAATAATACCAACTACCTTCTGGCCGGTTAGCCGTAAAAAAAAAACAGTTTTGGTACACTCCTCTGGGCTGCCCGTACTAGTAAATGAATATGGATTCACTGTGCAAGGCCTGCACCATGGAGCTATTTATTACTTGATGTGAATTGGAATTTACATTGATGGGCAGCTTTATCAGTGAAGTGATTAATGAAAATTTACTGCGGTTGTTGAATGTAGGTGGAGAATTTATTTTTATTGTTTTTAATTCACGAGAGTCGTTTTTTTTTACGATACAAGTAAATATGTAATGATATATTTTTTTATGATGCAATGTAGTGCACAACAGTGAAAAGTAAGAAGTGAAAGAAAAATTACACACAACAGTGTTAATTTTTAGGAGAGACAGAGTGAAGTTTTTTGAAACTGCCTCTGAAGTAGTCTTGGTGTAATCCCTCTATTAGAGGAAGAACTTTTTGTAATAGTTAGTTTTGTTAATGAATACAAGTTTTTTGTGTGTGTGAAACTTTGCCTTCCTGAGACATTTTTTTTGTTTCTCTATGTTAAGAAACAAAGAATTTTTTTCTTTGTTTATTTGTTCTGGAATTATCAAAAATTCCCAACATTGTATCAGAGCTTGTCCAGGCTCTTTGAAGGTGTCAAACAAGTTGAAGGAAGGATTTCTTGTTGCAACAGATTCTCCAGCAGAGTGAAGACTCAGTCAAGAAAGAATCCAAGGTATTTCTCAAGTTAGTTTTTTTTTGTGTGTGTTACTGTTGAGGACATTCATTTATTTTAAATACACAGTCAAGTATTTTGAAGCATAGTTAAGAGTGCAAGAATGGCTGGAGCCAGCACTAGCACGGGTATCTGTAATACTCATCTCCCACAATTTAATGGAAAAAACTATGACTATTGGACAATAACTATGAGAGCTTTGCTTGCTTCCCAAGACTTATGGGAATTTGTTGAGGATGGTTTTGAAGAACCAACAGATGAAAACGAGTTTAATAATTTAACTCAGGCAGAGAAAGATCTATTGAAGAGCAATAAGAAGAAGGATTCTAAAGCTCTCTACTTTTTGCATCAAGCAGTGCATGAGAGTGTGTGTCCAAGGATAGCAGCAGCCAAGAGATCCAAAGAAGCATGACAAACTCTCAAGATAGCCTATCAAGGCATGGAGAAAGTGAAGACAGAAAAACTACAGTTGCTGAGGAGAGATTTTGAGACTCTCTGCATGAAGGAGTCAGATAATATTGACTCGTTCTTCACACATGTGATTGGTTTGGTCACACATATAAGGTCTCATGGAGAGATTCTTGAAGAAAGGAGGATTGTGGAGAAACTATTGAGGATTCTACCCTCAAGGTTCGATGTGATTGTCACCGCCATAGAAGAGACAAAGGGTCTCACAAGCTTCTCAGTTGATGAACTACATGCATCACTCATAACACATGACCAGAGATTGAGTAGAAATGAAAAATCATCTCTAGAACATGCCTTTAAGACCCAGATGTTCTTTGGAAGAGGAAGAGGTCAAGGCAGAGGAAACAAGAGAGGAAGAGGCAGAAGCCAAAACAGAGGTGGAAGAAACAGTCCAGCAAATGCTCAAGGAAGAGGCATCAATCCAAATCAGAACCAACGCCAAGGCAGCAGCCAACAAAGTGGACAACATCATGCTCAAGGACAAAGGTATGATAAATCCAATGTCCAATGTCACTATTGTAAAAAATATTGGCATTATGCAAATGAATGTAGGAAGAAGCAACATGATATGAGTAATAGAACTAGTGCAAATTTCACTAGAGAAAATATCAGCCAAGATAATTTGTTTTTAGCCTATAATATGACTGAAGCAAAGAGTGAAGATGTATGGTTCTTAGACTCTGGTTGCAGTAACCATATGACAGGAAACATAGCCCTGTTTTCTATGTTAGATCAGAGTGTGAAGTCACAAGTCACACTAAGGACTGACAGTAAAGTTTCAGTTATGGGAAAAGGAGAAGTAAATGTCTTAACAAGGAAAGGTGAAAAGAAAACCATAACAGATGTTTATTATGTTCCTGGAATGAAATGTAACCTCATAAGTATTGGACAACTTATTCAAAAGGGGTACAATGTTTTCTTTGTGGATGATGTATGCACCATCATGGATAAAACACCCATCAAACAATGTATTGCTGAAGTGAAGATGACAAGGAACAGGATGTTCCCTCTTAGAATGAAAGTAGATTTAAAAGATGGAGAAGAAATAGCAGCAGTGACACAAGAGGCTTTCCAAAGCGAACCAAAAGATGAAAATTGGGTGTGGCACTTGAGATTTGGACATCTCAACTTTGGAGGTCTTAACTTGTTGAATAGAAAAGGAATGGTAAGAGGATTACCATTGATAGAGAAATCAGATAGCCTTTGTGAAGGTTGTATCTTTGGGAAACAACATAGAGAAAGTTTTCCATCTGGGAAAAGCATAAGGGCAAAAGAACCCTTAGAGATTGTCCACTCAGATTTATGTGGACCGATGCAAACTCTATCACTTGCAAGTAGCCACTATATGCTAACATTTATTGATGATTTTACTAGAAAAAATTGGGTTTATTTCCTGAAGAACAAAAGTGAAGTGTTTGAAAGATTTTGCAATTTCAAGGCACTTGTAGAAAACCAAAGTGGGCTGCATATCAAAGTTCTAAGAAATGATAGAGGAGGTGAATATATCTCCAACGAATTTCTATGTTTTTGTAGAGAAAATGGAATTCATAAGCAGTTTACCACTAGGTACATTCCGCAGCAAAGTGGAGTTGCCAAAAGGAAGAATAAGACAATCATGGATATGGTGAGGAGTATGTTAAAAGGTAAGGCATTTTCCAAATGATTATTGGGCTAAAGCTGTACACTGTGCAGCATAAATTTTGAATAGATGCCCTGTAAAAGTAGTCATGAATAGAGTGTTGAAAGAAGCATGGAGTGGGACAAAGCAAGGAGTCACCCACATGAAAGTTTTTGGATGTGTGGCTTATGCACACATTCCAGATCAACTAAGGAATAAGTTGGACAACAAATGGGAGAAATGTATTTTCATTGGATACAATGAGGAATCCAAAGCTTATAGGTTGTATAACCCATCCACCAAGAAGCTTATTGTGAGTAGAGATGTTCAGTTCATTGAGGAGGAAGCTTGGGATGGAAGCATAGAGAAAACAATAAATGTTAAAAACTCTTTGTCTCATGATGAAGATGATGAGGAGATGGCTGAAATACATCCCCAAACAGCAGCACCAACACAAGGGCAGCAAGAGACACCCTTGAGAAGAAATGAAAGTGCTTCTCTAAGCACACCTCAAGGAGGAAATTCAAGTACTTCTTCAAGCACTTGTACACCAAGTGAAAGAGGTAAGAAGTTCAGAAATTTAAGTGAGATTTATGAACAAGAGGTAGCAAATGAAGGTATGAACTCTTTGTTTACTTTATATTGCCATGTTGATGACCCAATTCATTTCGAAGAAGCAATTAAGGATAGGAAATGGATAGAAGCTATGGATGAGGAGATCAATGCCATAGAAAGAAACACGACATGGGATTTAGTTGAACTACCAAAAGGAAAAGAAGTCATTGGAGTTAAATGGGTCTACAAGACCAAGAGTAATGCTGAAGGCAAAATAGAAAGACACAAGGCAAGACTTGTTGTCAAAGGATATAAGTAGCAGTATGGGAGAAACTATGAGGAAACTTTCGCATCAGTTGCTAGAATGGAAACCGTGAGAGCAGTGCTGTCCATAACAGTACAAAACAAGTGGAAATTTTACCAAATGGACGTGAAGTCAGCATTCCTAAATGGAGTGTTAATGGAAGAGGTTTACATTGAAGAACCTCTAGGCTATGAAAAGAAAGGCCAAGAGCACAAAGTGTGCAGATTGAAGAAAGCTCTTTATGGGTTGAAGCAAGCACCAAGAGCGTGGTACAGTAGGATAGATTCCTATCTACTGGAAAATGGATTTGAAAAGTGTGAGGGAGAACCCACCCTCTACATCAAAGAAAAGGATGGTAAAATACTAATTATTGTGTTATATGTTGATGATGTTATTTTCACAGGTAATGATGATTACCTTATTGAAAATTTCAAAATAGTCATGAAAGAAGAATTTGAAATGACCGACATGGGTTTGCTGAGATACTTCTTAGGAATAGAAGTAGAACAAAATAGAAATGGGATTTTTATCTCACAAGCAAAATATGTTAATGAAGTGTTGGAAAGATTTAATATGCAGGAGAGCAAAGCAGCAATCACTCTCATAGTGATGGGATTAAAACTCAGCAAAGAGGACAACAACAAGGATTTTGATCCTAGTTTGTACAAGAGCATAGTTGGCAGCCTCATGTATTTGACTACAACTAGGCCGGATATAATGCATGCTGTTATTTTGATTTCCATATTCATGGAGAGGCCAAAAGAAGCACGTTGGCAGGCATAAAAAAGGATTCTGAGGTATGTTAAAGGTACTAAAAGGTTTGGCATTTTATATACTACTTTAGAATGTTCAGATTTAATTGGATACACTGATAGTGATTGGGTTGGAAGTGTAGATGATTGTAAAAGCACAACCGGTTATGTTTTCCACATGGGTTCAGGAGCCATTTCATAGGCTTCTAAAAAACAACCTATTGTAGCATTGTCTACGGCAGAATCAGAATATGTGGCAGCTACAGTAGCAGCGTGTCAAACAATTTGGATGAGAAGGATGTTAAGGAGTTTATGCCAAGAGAAAGCAAAAGGAACTATGATTTTTTGTGACAATAGCTCAACTATTGCATTATCTAAGAATTCTGTGTTTCATAAGAGAACGAAACACATTGACACAAAGTTTCATTACATCAGGGAATTGGTAAACAATGGAGAAATTGTTTTAGAACACTGCAGAACTCAGGAGCAGGTTGCAGATATTCTGACCAAACCATTGGGGCAGAAAAGTTTTGAGTTTTTGAGGAAATGTCTGGGTATGAATGATAACCCACTAGTTGAAATTAAAGGGGAATGTTGAAATCTTACTTTCAACTGCAGCGTTTTTTTTTGGAAAAACCGTCTCAGGCTTCCTCGCACCGTTTTTACCGAATGGTGGTAATTCTCCGAGGGCAGTGAGCACACTAATCAGCTGACACGTGCCCTGAGCAGTTTGTCAATACAACCTTTCCCCGACGCGTAAAGTACAATAAAAGAGGCCGTGTGATATTGACTGACAACCGTCCGATTAATGTGGGCTAGATCGACGACATGTTTTTTTTGTTATTGGGAGGACCTCTGATATTAGCGTTCAGCAATTCAAATCTCTAAATAGATATGTCGGACAGGGACTTCACCATTCTCCTTCCTGTGACGCGTAAGAATTCGCAGAGATGTCCGCAACAGTTAATACGGATCAGATATGCATAAGATACAGGGATCACACCATGCTATTGCTCGCAGAAAATAATACCAACTACCTTCTGGCCGGTTAGTTGTAAAAAAAAAAGAAGTTTTGGTACACTCCTCTGGGCCTACCCGTACTAGTAAATGAATGTGGATTCACTCTGCAAGGCCTGCACCATAGAGCTATTTATTACTTGACGTGAATTGGAATTTACATTGATGGCCAACTTTATCACTAAAGTAATCAATGAAAATTTACTGCAGTTGTTGAATGTAGGGAGAGAATTTATTTTTATTGTTTTTAATTTACAGGAGTCGTTTTTTTTTTTAACGATACAAGTAAATATGTAATGATATATTTTTTTATGATGCAATGTAATGCACAACAGTGAAAAGTAAGAAGTGAAAGAAAAATTACACATAGCAGTGTTGTTTTTTGAAACTGCCTCTGAAGCAGTCTTGCTAATCCCTCTATTAGAGGAAGACCTTTTTGTAATAGTTAGTTTTTTTTAATGAATGCAAGTTTTTTGTGTGTGTGAAACTCTGTCTTCCTGAGACATTTTTTTTGTTTCTCTGTGTTAAGAAACAGAGCATTTTTTTTCTCTGTTTATTTGTTCTAGAATTATCAGAAATTCCCAACATTAACCGCAAAGCGGCTTGAGATTCTTCGTGCTGTTGGACTTGAACCGGGTATCACTGAATCTGATCATGTAGTCGCTATCCAAGAGATAGTCCTCTCTGCTTCCGCTTCTGGTTCTGGTTCTGGTTCTGGTTCTGCAGCTTAATTTTTTATCTCTCCACTACCAGTTTTGCTTCTGCAGCGTAATTTTTTATCTCTCCGCTTCCACATCTGGTTCTGCAGCTTAATTTTTTTTTCTCTCCGCTTCCGGTTCTGCTTCTGCAGATTAATTTTTTATCTCTCCGCTTCTGGTTCCGGTTTTGCTTCTGCAGCTTAATTTTGTATTGCCTATTATGTTTATCAAAGTTTTGGCAATCAGAATGAGTCTTTCTGCAATTTTGTTTATTTTAAAAAAAAAAATTCTATGGACCTTCCTAACTTATTTCATTTTATTTTAATTATGAATAATTTTAATTGTGCTTTGTTTTACACATTGCTATTTTCCAGGGAATAAAGACATTAAGCTGATTAATATTTTGTCAGAGTTTTTTATATATTTGTTGAGTATGTGTACGACTTATGTTAGACGTTGGTGTAGCAAGGGGTTACAGGGGCAGCGCCCAAGAAAAATATGGAGTTTTTTTTTTGCATATGTTTTGGTGGTTTAAGCAAAATAGGTGTCAGTAGTTTTTGGGCAGAACGTGGTTTTGCTCCATAGTTTTGTAGATCTTGTAAAAAAAAGTTATAGTTATATTCCAATTCAGCTTTTCCGGAACATGGTGGTTTTGTATGGTTTTGTAAATCCGGTAAAAAAAACCAAAATTATATCAGCCACAAAGTTCTGAGACCCCAAAATGTGTGAAAATGTACATGTGTAAACTTTGTTGGAAATATTTTGATCTCCTAAGTTCAGTTGCATTAAAGGAAAAAAGGTAAATTTAGATTTATTGAGTTTAAATTTATTCTACAATTCAGTATAATGTATAATTCTATCAGCGATCAAAATTGAAATTTTGCTCATATAAACTAAAATAATTTAAAAAAAATAAACAATTATAAAAATTAAACAATTATAGAAAACAATTAAATAATATTTACTTATTAAATCTATATTAATTATTAATCCAATCCATTGATACTTTATAATCACCATAAACATATAAACAATTTTATTAAATAAATATATATTAATTATGAATCCAATCAATTGATACTTTATAATCACCATAAACATATAAACAGTCTAACCCAATTCTTCTAACACAAAAAAACAATCCCAACATAGCTGTAATTTTGCCCAAATTATTGGTGCTGAGGCCACTGGACTAGTAAAAGAATTCGTTTAATTTTCCATGAAGAAGGATGTGCGCCCTTAAATTTTATTATCTCCTTTTTAGGAGATATACCATAAACTATAAAACTAAAATTATATATCTCCTATTTAGGAGATATAGTATAAACATTTTTAAATCCTACATATATTTAAAATTGAACATTAGAGATTAAAAAAGGAGATAACTATTTAATTTCTTTTAGTCTAATTTAATTTTAGTTTCATGGAAATATGAAATTAGTTGGTATACATAATATGTGATTATGTTGTTTGTTTGATTTATTGTGTTTTTTGTTGAGTTGAGAGGCTCATTTTACAGCTCAGTATGATGTGTAACTTTGTAGTTGAAATTTTATTCACCTCGGCCAAAATAAAAATATAAAAAATAAAAAAATAAAAAAAATTAAATAACTATACAAAATATTTAAATAATGTCAACTCATAAAAAAAATTAACACGTGATGAAATTGGATGCCTCCGTATTTAAAATAGATCTATGTTAGTTTATCCAATATAATTAATTGAGCCTAATTTCTCTTATGTCTTCTTCTCATACATAAATAGATAACTGATTGCACATGGTCTTTAAAAAGGGTTTAAAGTTAACTAATTTAACTTACAACACTTTCAAGTTTGGGGAAGACAATAATGGCATACCCTCTCCAACTCAAAAGAGAAACTCGAGATATTTGTGGCAGTTTTAGATGGTCTTTAAAAAGGGTTTAAATTTAACTAATTTAACTTATGGCATTTTTGAGTTTGGGGAAGACAATAATGGCATACCCTCTCCAACTCAAACAAGAAACTGGTGATATTTGTGGCAGATTTACATGGTCTCTAAAAAGGGTTTAAATTTAACTAATTTAACTTATGTAACTTTCGAGTTTGGGGAAGACAATAATGGCCTACCCTCTCCAACTCGAACAAGAAACTGGTGATATTTGTGGCAGATTTACATAGTTTAGAGGAGCACCAATCATATTTCTCAACATTCAAACACATGAAACACATAGGAATACTCTGGGAAAGCCTCAGCTAAAAACCTCGCTATCTGTATTATCATACAGGTGGAAATATCTCAGAATTACACAAAGCTTTAGCTCTCACAACTATCCAGCGCTCAGTACAATCCCTCACTGCTACTCATAAACAGGGTAGACAACACATATGCCTTCTCCTCTGTCCTCCAAGCCTCCTATTTCCTTGTGTCGTTCCTCTAGGATGATTCACCTTCAACCAAGTGGAATACTGCTTTTACACACTGTAAAACTGCACAATCCTCAAGGAATGAATTTCTTCTGCATGCAAGAGATTTTCTCATTGGAAAATTCTTGCAACTGACAGTACATTGTCCCTGCCTTTAATCTCCACTGAGTCTTTGTCTGAACTGACATGCATGAGTTATTTATGAGAGAATATTCAGTTATTTGGAGTACACTGGTTGCATGCATGCACACATTAACTGACTGAACTCACAATTAGTTCCACAAACTGTTTGGAACTAATCTAAATGGACTTAATTAACTGAGTTAACTAATTACAACTCAAGTAAAACTCATCCTTATTTCCTCAATTAAGGGATAACTTCCTCAATCAAAGGGATAATTTTTGCATGACTTCACAAAGACTTCATGTTTGAATTTCTCCAACTAATTAACTCAAGATGAATTAATTAATTATTTTTCAAATAGCCAGTGAGACTAAATTCGAATTTTAATTCAAGGACAAATTAAAATTGGAATATATCCTGAAATGCTATCTTTAGTAATGCTATTTTTAGCATTTCTTGTTGCTATTTTCAACACTCCCTCTCAACATGAAATGGATTATCTGCCACCCCGATCCTATTTGTATAGAACTCAAATTTACACTTTCACAATGCCTTGGTCAAAATGTCAGCATCTTGCTCCTTGATCAAAATACACTGCAATAACATGATCCTCCTCGCCATAGTCTCTGAGATGTGATACTGAATGTCGATATGCTTGGATCTGTCACGAAATACTAGATTCTCAGAGAGTTTGATACAACTCTGATTATCACAATAGATCACAGTTGGATCCATCCTCTAATCAAACAAACCAACTAGAATTTTCCGCATCTAAATGGCCTCACATGCTGCCTGACTTGCAGCCATGTATTCAGCCTCTGCTGAGCTGAGTGCAACTGACCTCTGTTTCTTGCTGTACCAAGAAACTGCAACTGAACCAAGGTTGAAAATTCCTCCTGATGTGCTCTTTCGATTTGATGGACTCCCTGCCCAATCTGCATCTGTGAAGCCCTGTAGATTCACTCTCTCTAACCATTTGCACCATAATCCATATTGATATGTGCCTCTGAGGTATCTCAAAACATGCTTAGCTTCCTTCCAAAACAACTTGGTAGGCTGAACCATAGCTTGACTCAGTTGGTTCACCGCATAGCACAAATCTGGTCGTGTGTTCACTAAGTACATCAATGAACCCACAAGTTGCTTGTACACAATAGCTTCTACTACTTCTCTTGAAGTAGCATCCTCCTTCCTCCAGTTACCTGCTAGAGGAGTCTGCATGGGATTGCACTTCTTCATGTGGAATCTCCCGAGTATCTCACTGGCATACTTGCCTTGAGACACAAACACTTCCCCATCCTTCTGCCGCACTTCCATGCCTAGAAAGTAGTGCATGAGACCCATGTCTTTCATCTCGAACTCTCTTGCAAGGTCCTCCTTGCAAGACATGATCAATTGATCATCCCCTATCAATATCAGATCATCAACATAAAGAACAATGATCAATTGCTTACCTTCCACCATGATGTGGTACAAGTTCACATCCGCTTCACTCTTTGTGAAGCCCAATCCGGTGAAGTAGTTGTCAATCTTGGTGTACGAAGCACAAGGTGCTTGCTTCAGCTAGTGCAAAGCTCTCTTGAGTCTACACACATGCAACTCATGATCGAAGGTCTCAAATCCTTCCGATTGCTCTATGTACACCTCTTCCTCAATCTTGCCATTGAGGAATGCAGCCTTCACATCCATCTGATGGATCTTCCAACCCATCTGTGCTGATAGTGCCAACATTGATCTGATATATGAGTACCTTGCTACAGGGGAAAAAGTCTCATCATAGTCGATCCCCTCGACCTGTGAGAAACCATGGGCAACAAACCTTGCCTTATGTTTCTCCACACTACCATCAACAACTTGATTTATCTTGTAAAGTCAACAGGAACTCACAACTGACTTGTTCTCTGGTCTTGGAACCACATCCCAAACACTGTTTCGAACTATGGAGTCATACTCGTCCACCATAGCATCAACTCAAATTGGTTGCTGCATTGCTTCCTCAAAGGAAGATGGCTTGGCCTCAACACATTCCCTGACAAGGGCCATGTATCTAGTGTACCTATCACGTGACCTCCTCTGTCTGCGCTGAGAAGATGGTTCTCCCACATTCTCTCTCACATCCGATAACAATTTGTCAACTTCTCTCGTGCACTTCCACCCATCTCTTGAAGACTTTGCTTGAGTGGATGTCTCCACTCCTTGAACCTCTGCATGCGGCTGCTCCACATCAGTCTGAGGCTCCTCCTTGTTAGGAACCAAAAGTTCCTCCACAACCTCTAGTTGGAGATCCCTCTCAAGGGAAACTCGCATGGCCTTCTGCTCATCAAACTTAAGATCTTTGCGAACCACTGTCCTACGATTGGTAGGCAAGTACACCTGATAGTTTTGGGGTGTATCAGTGTACCCCACAAGTATCCCCAACTCAGCTATTGACTCAAGTTTCTTTTGGCATCCTTGGTCACATGGCAATAAACCGATGAGCCAAATATCCTAAAGTGACCCACATCTGGTCTCTTCCCAGAGAAGGCTTCCTCTGGTGTCTTCATCCCAAGTATGCGATGCGGGCTTCTATTATGCAAATAGACCACTGTGTTGCATGCCTCTACCCACAAATGAAGTGGTAGGCCTTGGTCATGCAACATCACCCGAGCTGCCCCCACAATCATTCTGTTCTTCCTCTCAGCCACCCCATTCTGCTGTGAGTTATGAGGTGCTGTCAACTCCTGTTTAATTCCTTTCACTACACATAAGTTCTTAAACTCTTGAGAGACATGCTCTCCACCATTGTCGCTTCTCAAGGCCTTGATTTTCTTCTTTGATTCTTTCTCAACCAAATCTTTGAACTCATAAAAATTTGATAAGGCTTGCTCCTTCTTCTGCATGAAATAGATCCAGCATATACGAGAAAAATCATCAATGAAAATCACATAATACCTTTGTTTTATGGTGGAGGCTGTTGAGAATGGTCCACACACATCTATATGAACTTGCTCCAAGATTGCTTCAACTCGACTGTCTTGATCATGAAAGGAAGATTTGGCATACTTTCCCAAGGTACAACCTTTGTATGTGTCCACTTGCTCAAGTTTACCTTTGGGAAGTACGATAGAAATCTGCTGCATTATCTTCAAGGCCCCATGATGCAAGTGGCCCAGTCATCTATGTAATAACTCGCCAATATCTTGGCTTTGCATCAATTCTCCTTTGCAACTCAATGCAACACAGTCACCTACCTCCAGTTTGTAGATATTCTTCACTCGAATCCCAATCCTCTTAGTCTGACCCGTGGCTATGTGTCTCAGGAACGCCTTTCCTTTATTGAAAACTACATCATAGCCTTTGTTTTCCAACATTGCGACCGATACCAAGTTCTTCTTCAGTCCAGGCACATACTTTACATCAATCAAGGTGAGAGGAGCTTTATGCTCCCTTTGAAAAACAACTATACCTTCACCTGAAACACTGTACTTTTCATCATTGCCCATCTATATGCGCATCTTGAGGTCTTTCTCCTCCAAGGTATTGAATAAACTCTTATCACCGGTCATGTGGAATGAGGCTTCACTATCCAGGTACCAAACACAACGTACCATTGATGAAACCAAGAATGCAATGAGGGTAAAATCCAATTCGAACTGGGAGGCCAGTCCCTCACCTTCTGATCCTTTCGAGGATCTCTTCTTGGATTTCTTCAATGGACAATTTGTTGCATAATGGCCCACCTCATGATAATAAAAACATCTCACTTTAGATTTATCAATCTTCTTCCCTCCATGGGAAGAACTCGATTTTCAATGGGAAGCCTTCCCTTTCTCTTTCCTCTCCTTGCTAAGGCTAGATTTTCTTCATCATGCTTAGATGAAGAACCATCTATGGTGCTCCTCCTGATCTCCTCCTGCATCGGATCCAACCACAGTTGTTCCTAATCCGAGAGTTTCTCTCTTCCATTCACTGAGCCCTGGTAGCTATGCCAACTCTTAGGAAGACCGAGGAGAGAAAGACTCACCATATCGTCATCGGTTGTCGTTATTCCTAAGCTTCCAAGCTCATCTTTGCAGGTGGTGAGCTTGTGTAGATATGTAGAAATCACGTCACCCTTTTCACACTTGATTTTCCTAAGCTTGTCCTTCAGCGCCGGTTTCCTCTGGTTGCTGTTGTTCTGATATAGGTCTTTCAATGTCTTCCACAATATGGTCTTGAACTCCCTCTAGAAGAATTCTCCTCACTTTCGCCACACACTTCTTCCATTCAGCCAATTCTTGGGCATTAGCTGCAGCTGGCTTGAGGATTTCTTGATTACTGAAATCCTTCAAACTATTGTCTTCTAATACCGCTTCCACACAATCCTTCCATGCTATGTAATTCGAGCTGCCATCCAGGGCATATTCGAGTCTCAAACCATTGAACACCATTGGTGAAATTTGAGGTGTGATAAGAAATTGATTTTGTACCTGCAATCAAGAACTTCAAACTTTGAACTTTTCCCTTCTCAGCATGTTGTTCACAGCTCTGATCACCTTTGCTCTGATACCATGTAGAAATTCTCACTGTAGATTAATCTAATTATGCAATGTACTAAAGCAAAATACTTAATCTACTTCTAATATCAAACTTGCGGAAGCTGAATCGATTTGAGCAAGATCAAACAGAACACATATAACAGAGAAGAAGAATCAATACACATGAAACACATAAGAATACTACGGGGAAAGCCTTAGCTAAAAACCCCACTATCTGTTTTATCATACAAGTGGGAATATCTCAGGGTTACACAAAGCGTTAACTCTCACAGTGTTAAAATTGGCAACTAAGGCCAAACTCCATGTGGATCACCTTATTTGTGACTACTAGTATTTTTCTTAGATTCCTCTCATCGAGAGGTGTAGGATTGATCTAAATATCATCTGATTCAGATAAGTATTTATGGAGATATGAATTTATTTTGATTATGGAAAAATTGTCAAAGTCAACCAGTAGCTTATGTAGGCTCAGAAGCCCAATAGTCATGTCTATTCAACCTCAACGTTTTGCATTTAAATACAAGGAGCATTCTCCTCATTTGGACACTTCATCATCACACACTTGGGATCTCTTCCTCTCTCTACTTGTCTTTGGGTTCTAGTAGGAAGAGAGATCCTAAGGGATAACGCTGCCCTAATCCAGAGGGCAGAAAGCCAGAAATGTCGAAAAAGTTGGAACTGATGGAAGAACCAAAAAAGCTGGAACTATCAGAACTGCCAGAAAAGCCGGAACTATCAGAAGAGCCAGAACTACTGGAAGAGCCGTAAAATTCGGAACTATCGGAAAATCCAGAATTGTCGAAAAATCCAGAGCTGTTGGAAAAGTCAGAAAAGCCGAAAAAGTCGGAACTGCTGGAAAAGCCGAAAAAGTCAGAACTGCCAAAAAAGTCGGAGAAGCCAAAAAAGCTGGAACTACAGAAAAGCCAGAACTGCTGGAAGAGCCGAAAAAGTTGGAACTGTCGGAAAAGCCGGAATTTCCAGAAAAGTTGGAAAATCCGAAATTGTCTGAAAAGTCGGAACTGGCGGAACTACTAGAAAAGCTAGAAAAGCAGGAATTATCAGAACTATCGAGAATTGCCATAATAGTCGGAGCATCTGCCTCTGAAGGAGAGCTGTAGGCAAGGGACAACTAACTAACATTGGGACAACTATATGGTACTTAGTAGCAAATACACCAAGCATGCAATGTTACAACTAGCATGCAACGACAAACATGCTAGGGACAACAGGCAAGCAAGGTGCAACCAACACATAGGTCAAGATGAGAACATGGTGCAATAATGGCACATAATGCAGTACAGTGATGGGTACAGTCATGATTAATGAAGTGTAATGAGATGCAGCATAGTGATGATGGGTGTAGCATGGTGCAGTGCGGTGAGGTGCAGCATGATGATGAAATGCAGCCCAATGATAGGTGGAGTCACCTTGGAGAATCAGTTGAAGCAACATGTCTTCAACTGATCTCATGTATCATCTTCTTAGAGATGATCTATGCTCTTATCTAGATAAGTCAAAGTGTTGACTTCTGTTGTAAACGTACTATCTCTCTCTCTCTCTCTGCTGAACTATTAAAGAACATATAAGAAGAATTGATCAAGGGTTTCCCCACAATGGGGTTTGTCCTTGGCTAGCACCACATCTTGTGTCCTCTTGTCTTGGCTTGTCTTCTGCGATTTATATTTATGTTCTATCTACAGTTTATGTTAATGATGATGTGATTTCTAATCTTGAAAAGATATTGAGCTAACTGTGAAAATTGAAATAAATTTCTCTAGCATAGAACATACCTAAAATTAACATGGTATTAGAGCTGAGGTGAAGAGAATGCCCAAGCAGGAGTGAAAGAGCAATCACCGAAGACAGTTGGGAAAGGACAAAAGGATTAGTGGATTCCTCATCCCTCTTCAAATTCACCGAGGGTGAAGTTGAAGTAGATAATATAATCAGAATGGCGCAGTGGAAGTTTCTGATGGCCTACCTAAAGATCACTTCATTGGGAAGTTCAGATCAAAGGGTGGAAGGAAAGGAAAATGCCTTTGTTGCAATAAGTTCGGCCATTATGCGAAGGAGTGTCCAAATGGCAGAGACACATCTCTTGATGAAGATAACAATCATTCCAGGGACATCTTCAATAAACAAAGGAATGACAGGTAATGCAGGTCATCAAGGAAATGGTCAACTCTTTAAAGAAAGCAAGGAACCCCAACAATGGAAGTCAAAGGTTTCAGGGTGGCACTCATAGATGGAAAGCTATGTGTTTGAAAATAGAATTTTCAAGGATGTTTTTGTGTTTAGGGTTTTATCAAGTTTCAGGAAGTCCACTGGGGACCATGTCCATTGACACATAACACCGAAGGTCTATGAGTCAGATGGTGATAGGGATGCCTGAATTCAAAAAGAGCATGAAAGTACATGTCTGAGATGTACCAAAGGAAAATCCTACAAGGGGACCATTCCCCTCATGTAGCAGGTCCACAGGTTTGGAACAACCCGAGGGGTTTGAGATTCATGATCGGGAATCTCATGTATACAGGTGGAAGAAAGCCCTCTATGGCTTGAAGCAGAACACCCTAGGCGTAGTATGAGAGGATTGATAGCTGTCTAATGAAGCTGAGATTCACTAGGAGTGAAACCGATCCAAACCATTACCCGAAGGTTGTGGATGGTAGACCTCTCATACCGGCACCTTATGAGGACAACCTATTTCTGACAGGGGCAGACCCTCTCATTTGCAGAAGTAAGAGGGAGTTAGATTCCGAATGTGGAATGATAAACTGCAAGCCTGTGACTACCTCTAAGATCTTAACTTTCAGAAGTTATATGGTAGTGATGTCGAACTAGTTTTTGGAAATGCCTCTGAGTTTCATAAACTCATTCGTGTTGATGTTCTTGGTGAACTTCCATTCGGACATATGTTTTGCAATTAGCATGGAAAGCTCATATTTAGTTGAGCCTCACTGGATTGGTGCCAAGAATCTTCTGAAATATCTTGTGCCAAGAATCTTCTGAAATATCTTCAAGGCACAATCTCTCATGGATTGAGATACACTGCTGGAAATATGAAACAACATGATTATTCGAATACTGAGTGGGTAGGCAGTGTGGAAGATCACTAGAGCACTTCTTAGTGCTAATTCTCTTTGGATTTTACTTTGATATCATGGATGAGAAGGAAGCAAAAGTTGGTGGCTATAAGCACTGTCGAGACCAAATACATAGCTACGAGTATGATCTCGTGTGAAGTTGCATGGTTGCAGAAGCTCTTAAGTGAACTATTTGTACACATGATGAATATCGCTGTGATTATCTTTGACAACCAAAGGTGGGATTTGATTATTGAGGAATCCCATATTCGATGATTGCTCCAGCAGATAGACATCAGATACTGCCTTATCTGGGATATGGTAAGTTGATGAGCAAGGAGGCTCCATCGCATTAAGACTGATGTATAGGTCACAGACATTTTGTCAAAGCCCTAGGGAATGGTCAAATCTGTGACTTTCTTGAAAGCCTTGGAGTCTTTGAGAGACCTTCTTATAAGGGTCTTACATGTTGCATGCATTGAGCTCTAGGGGGCTTGGGGTACCTATTCGAGCAACATACGACCACAGGGCAACTCACCCTCCCTTGGTGGTGTGCTATGGATAGGATGATTAGTTTTCCTATGGGTCAGGATGATTAGTTCTCCCATGGCGACTATGGACGGGATGATTCATTCTCCGTGGTGACTGTGGAACAGGATGCTTCTTTCTCCTATGGGCCAGGATGATTCGTTCTTCGTGGTGACTGTGGATAGGATGATTCGTTCTCCTGTGGGCTAGGATGATTCATTCTCCATGGCGACTGTGGAATAGGATGATTCGTCCTCTGTGGCAATTGTGGACAGGATGATTCATTCTCCTGTGGGCCAAGATGATTCGTTCTCTATGGAAACTGTGGTATAGGATGATTCATTATCCTATGAGCCAAGATGATTCATTCTCCGTGGTGACTGTGGATAGGATGATTCGTTCTCCTGTGGGCCAGGATGATTCGTTCTCCTATGGGATAGGATGATTCGTTCTCTGTGGCATCCACTGACATGATGATTCGTTCTCCTGTGGACAGGATGATTCATTCTCCTGTCGAGGCATCCTATCCATGGAGTCTGGTGCTCATGGGAAGTACCTCTCATCTGATAAATGAGCAAGGAAATGAGGATGGGGACCATAGTAGTACTATCGATGGACGCATCACTGTATCTAACATACTCCCTATGCTAGGATGACCTCCATTGATCTGGGATCAATGATACTGATTTGGGATCAGTGAGAGTGGTACAAACTATGAGACTGACTTTGGGTCAGTGGAGGATGGTATGATACATCCTCGATCATTTCTTCTTCTTCATAGTTTGAGAAAGAGCTAAGCAGAGCAAAGCAGAGCAGGGGTTAAGCTGTACAGGGAAGTGCATTTGATGGATGAATAGTAGCGACAATCAGACGAATTGTTAATGGAGTTCTCCCTAGTTGAGAGGGAGTGTTAAAATTGGAAACTAGGGCCAAACTCCATGTGTATCACCTTATTTGTGACTAATGATATTTTCCTTAGATTACTCTCATCGAGAGGTGTAGGATTGATCTAAATATCATCTGATTCCGATAAGTATTTATGGAGATATGAATTTATTTTGATTATGGAAAAATTGTCAAAGTCGGCTAGCAACTTATGAAGGCTCAGAAGCCTAAAAGTCATGTCTATTCAACCTCAATGTTTTGCATATAAATACAAGGATCATTCTCCTCATTTGGACACTTCATCATCACACACTTGGGATCTCTTCCTCTCTCTACTTTCCTTTGGGTTCTAGTAGGAGGAGAGATCCTAAGGGATAACGCTGCCCTGATCAAGAGGGTAGAAAGCTAGAATTGCCGAAAAGCCGGAATTGTTGGAAAAGCCGTAAAAGCTGGAATTGCCAGAAAAGCCAGAAAAGTTGGAACTGCTGGAAAAGCTGGAACTGTTGGAAGAGCAGAAACTATCGGAAGAGCAAAAACTGCCGGAAGAGCCAGAAAAGCTGGAATTGCCGGAAAAGCCGGAATTGTTGGAAAAGCCAGAAAATCTAGAACTGCCAGAAAAGCCGGAACTGCCGGAACTGCTGAAAAATATGGAACTGCAAGGAGAGCTGGAACTCCTGTAAGAGCTGGAACTGTTGGAAGAGCTGAAAAAGTCAGAACTATTGGAAAAGCCGGAACTGTCAGAAAAGCTGGAATTGTTGGAATTGTCGGGAACTTCTGGAATAGCGGGAGCATCTGTCTTTGAAGGAGAGCAACATGCAAGGGACAACTAACTAACATTGGGATAGTTGTATGGTACTTAGCAGCAAATACACCAAGCATGCAATGTTACAACTAGCATGCAAGGGACAACTAGCATGCAACAACATGCATGCTAAGGTCAACAAGCATGCTAGGGACAACAAGCAAGCAAGGTGCAACCAACACATAGGTCAGGATGGAAACATGGTGCAACAATGGCACATAATGCAGTATAGTGATGGGAACAATCATGATTAATGAAGCGTGATGAGATGTAGCATAGTGATTATGGGTGCAACATGGTGCAGCGTGGTGAGGTGCAGCATGATGGCGAAATGCAACACAATGATAGGTGAAGGAGTCACCTTGGAGAATCAGTTGAAGCGGCATGTCTTCAACTGATTTCATGTATCATCTTCTTAGAGATGATCTATGCTCTTATCTAGACAAGTCAAAGTGTTTACTTCTGTTGTAAACGTACTATCTCTCTCTTTCTCTCTGTTGAACTATTGAATAACATATAAGAAGAATTGATCAAGGGTTTCCCCTTTGTCCTTGGCTAGCGCCACATATTATGTCCTCTTGTATTGGCTTGTCTTCTGTGATTTATATTTATGTTCTATCTGTAGTTTACTTTAATGTTGATGTGATTGCTAATCTGGAAAAGATATTGAGCTAACTGTGAAAATTGAAATACATTACTCTAGCATAGAACATACCTAAAATTAACACACAACTATCCAAATCTTAGTGCAATCCCTCACAGTTTCTCATAGACAGGATAGACAACACATATGCCTTCTCCTTTTTCCTCTAAGCCTCCTATTCCCTTGTGCTGTACCTTTGGGATGATTCACCTTCAACCAAGTGGAACACTGCTCTTACACACTGTAAAACTGCACAATCCTCAAGGAATTAATTCCTTTTGCATGCAAGAGATTTTCTCATAGGAAAATTCTTGCAACTGATAGTACATTGTCGTTGTCTTTAATCTCAACTGGGTCTTTGTCTGAACTGACATGCATGAGTTATTTATGAGAGAATATTCAGTTATCTGGAGTACACTATTTGCATGCATGCATGCATTAATTGACTGAACTCACAATTAGTTCCACAAACTGTTTGGAACTAATCTAAATGGACTTAACTCAGTTAATTGAGCTAACTAATTACAACTCAAATACAACTCATCCTTATCTCCTTAATTAATGGATAACTTTCTCAATCAAAGGGATAACTGTTGCATGACTTCAGAAAGACATCATGTTTGAATTTTTCCAACTAATTAACTCAAGATGAATTAATTAATTAATTTTCAAACAACTGGTGAGACTAAATTCGAATTTCAATTCTCAATTTTAATTCAAGGACAAATTAAAATTGGAATATATTCTGAAATGCTATCTTTAGCATTTCTTGTTGCTATTTTCAACGCTGTACACTCATAAACATTAGTGAGATTTACAAAATCATAATTTGAGTGTTTTTCATCTGTCTTCCTCTACCAAATTTTTGTACTTAGTTACATCTGGCTCATTAATTTGATCTTCAACTTGGGTTACCGTTCTATTGAGCAATTTATGTATGAGTTTCTTCTCCTATAGCATTTGTAACCAATCTTCACGTGAAAGTTTTTCATCATCATATTTAACTTTAAGTTTTTCAATTCCTTCATCCATCAATTCTCCAAGAAGGACAAACTCCAACACTTTGCTCTGATTTACACTTATCAACAGATCGACAGTAGTAGACTTGCTTTAACACTGCAATTCACACGGTTCATACTAGCTTATGTGTTAAATGTTCTTCTTTGATATGGTATCAAAGTCAGGGTCATGAGGGCTTGGTAGTGTGGTTGTGTGTGTTGATTGATAAGGAGCCAACACAAAGGAGGTATCCTATTGGTAGGGTTGTCGTTGTGAAAATCTAGGCTAGAGGTTTATGTGGGCCACGTAGAGACGAAATTTGTAAGGCTACCCTTACGGCCTCTAATGATATTCTAGTAGTGTGAGCATTCAGGTTATATATGACCATCAACATTGGTTTCAAGATATAAGAGAATTGAGCTCTAATACCATATCAGAGAAGAACATTTAACACAAAAGCGTATTGATTTCATTCCACAAACTAATATTTATACATAAAGCGAGTCATAGAAACTACAGTGAGTTCACAGACTATCAATTATTTTCTACCTACACTTACTGACTATTAATTTCACCGACGACTATATAACAATCATATTGTACTTAACCATCATATGAACAATGAGAGTGATTATTATTCTAACACTCTGGTCATTGTAAACTCTAGCACTCATGTCCCAATACTCATCCATATATATCCAACCTTCCAAATCTGTCAAATAAACAATCAATCTTTTTTGTTGATCCACATATTCTATGTTTCCACACAATGGCCTTATATTTTCCCTTGATATACCAACTCAACACAAGTAGTTTGTGGGTGTTCCCTGAGAAACCATGGTCAAGCTAAGTCGCAAACTAAAAGCAAACCAAAAAACACCGCCTGAGTAGAGATATTTTCATCATCCAAGTCTTTGATAACCTTCACTACCATCCACGTTGAGATCAAAAGTGCCTTTCGGTAGATCAGTTTTGGAGCCATGGATGTTGATGCCTTCGAGCTAAAGATAATCAAATGTGGGCTACAAATCGTTTTGATCTGGCAAAGTAGATTTGATAACCTCCACCAGGTTGGAGGTCATGACAGCCACAAATCCCATTGTCTTTCATAATGTCACAGGGGATGTCATAGCCCTTGGGATGAGCTGAAGCAGACCCATTTCGACCCATCGACCCTTTGCTACCAAATTAAAAAAAAAAAAAAAAGTATTCCTTATGTGGTTTTCTCATATTTCCTCCCCAAATTAAAAATAAATAAATTATTCCTTATGTGACTTTCTCATATTTCCTCCTGCCATAAGTATATTTATTTTGAACAAGTGTTTTTCATGTGTTAATTATCAAAGAATCAAGTTGATTTCTCCATCAAGTTAATGTTCCCATCCAAACCTATTTGTGGGCTTTCGTTTCTCAAAGGGCATTGGCCCATCCTTATCTACAAGGAGTTGCTTGCTTTTATCTATTTCAAGGTTGAAGTAAGCTTCCCCTTTGTTTTATATATATTTTTTGTTTATCCACAGATTATTGTTATTACATGGATTTTGTGGACCTTACCTTAGAGTTCTATTTGAAGATTCATTTTCTCATCTCCATTGTTGACATGGTGCTAATTGGTAAGGAGAATTACTGAGAGAGGTCCATAAATATTAAACACTCTCATCTTCAATGGTTTGTTAGATGACATTTGTGAAGATGTTGTTACTGGAAAATGAGAGGAGGATAGTATATTTGTCAAGTTACATTAGATGAGGAGCTAGCCATAACAAATACAAGAAAGCATATGTCCTTATCTCTACAACAGTAAGCAAAGAGGTGAATTGTCATATCGTTTACAGTAAAGATTCTCATGGTGTTCTAATGAAATTAAAAGACTATTATGACTCACTTTTAGAATTGGAAATTGCACACGATGTTAAAGCTCTTGAACCTAGGGATGAAGAATAATGATTCTATTGCTTTAGCCTCTCAGATCAAAGCCATTATGCATGACATAAATTCCATTGGAGTAAAGATATATCTTCCTCTCACATTTTTAATCAAGGCTTTCTATGCCTACATATTCTCACTATATTGAATCCTTGCAAGCTAGTGATCAATTGAAGTAACACATTTGAATATGGTGGAAAAGGTCGCAAAATGTGTAAAAATCTTCGAAAAGAAGAAAACAACAACTCACCCCATTGAAGAGATTGTATGCATTACTCAAAAAAGGAATAATCAATCACATGATGCTTCTAGAGGAAATAGTAGTAAGAGAGGACGTGGAAGAAAGAATTCCCGCGGGGGGGACTGAATGAACGAGGGACCTGATTTTCATTCCATTAATTGCGACAGAATCGGACATGATGCAACGTCATGCATAATCCCCTAGGAGAAGATTAAAGACAAACATTATTAGAAATACGTTAGAGGTAAAACCCTAGATCTAGTGAAAGGTAAAACACCTGAACCTATTCATTACATTATAATCCATTGCAATATTGGAGTAGCTGAAGTTTTATTTCACACTTTATTTGCTTCATAGAGAGATGCATGGTTGCTTGAAATAGGTGCAATATGCCACATGGCCTTCAGTAAAATGTAGATGTTATGGTGTATTTTGTAGACAAATCAAGCTCAGACATTTGGGAACTAGCACCATCAGGGTTAAATTGCTGAACTCCTGAATTTTACTTTTCCTGATGCACTCTATTTTTTGATGTTGCGAAGGAACTTCTATCCCTTGTGCATATTTGACGGAAGACTACTCAATTCATATTTTTGGTGGAAAAGTTGAAATAAGGCTTTTGACAAGATGGTTGTCATGACTGGAGTGGAGGATGGAACACTATTAAAGTTGAAAGGGACATTTTCTCATGCATAGAATTTTGCATCTCTCTTTCATCATCATCAAGGTACATTGGTATCTAGTCTTCTATGACATGCTAGATTTGGATATACTAATTATGACAACCTTTATTTATTGAAAAAGAAATGTGATTTTGTTTTGTCTACCATTCTTAAGACATTGAAGAAATGTGATATTTGTATCCTTGCAAGACGTAGCAAACAACCTTTTCATGATTCCTCTTCTAGAACATGTAGAAAACCTAAATTGATACTTTTTTATTTATGTGGCACAATGCGTGTTCCACATATAAACAACAATAAATACAACATGCTTTTTATTGATGAGTACATGAGACATGTTAGGTGTACTTGTTTAAAAACAAGTCACAAACCTTTAAAAATTTTGACAACAAGACCACCTCATTCATATATTTGATAGCAAAGTTGAAACAAGAGGCTTAGGACAACCTGGTTGTTATGATTGGAGTTGAAGATAAAACACTATTGAAGTTGAAAGGAACATATGCTCATGTATAGAATTCCTATATCTCTTTCATCCCTATGAAAGAATTTTTCCATCTAGTCTTCTGAGGCATGCAAGATTTGGACATATTAATTATGACAACCTTCACTTGTTGAAAAAGAATGGTGTTTATGGTTTGCCTACTATTCTTAAAACACTGAAGAAATGTGATGTTTATTCTTGGGTTTGCCTACTATTCTTAAAACACTGAAGAAATGTGATGTTTATTCTTGGAAAACTTAGCAAATAACCTTTCCATGATTCCACTTCTAGAGCATGTAGAAAACCATAATTGATACATTTTCATATATGTGGTGCACTGCGTGTTCCATTTGTAAATGAAAATAAATATATCATGTTTTTTTATTGATGCTTACCCCCAGATGTGTTGGGTGTGTTTCTTGAAATATAAATCAAAAGTTTGTGAAGCTTTAAAGTATTGACAATGGATGATAAGATCATATAATGAAAATGAAAACTATCTTTGCTAGCATGGAATGTAACATGAAAACATAGCTCCATACAATCTAAATATAATGCATAGCTAAAAGAATGAACATGAGTATCTTGAATTTGGTTCACTCCATGATGTCTTTAAAAAATGTGAAGTTTATATTTTGAGCTGATGAGGTT
Source organism: Pinus tabuliformis (assembly GCA_031772625.1). NCBI lineage: Eukaryota > Viridiplantae > Streptophyta > Pinopsida > Pinales > Pinaceae > Pinus > Pinus tabuliformis. The sequence continues at coordinate 1,295,677,020 of CM062809.1, forward strand.
ATGTGTTTAGTATTTATGAAAAGCACGGGTCTATTTCATGCTCTTAGAAATAAGACTCCTTATAAAATGTGGTATGGCCACATTCCTTTGATGAGGCATCTTAGAATATTTGGTTCCACCTTCTACGGCTTGATTCCTAAGGAGAAAATAAATAAATTTGATGCAAGGAATTAGAAGTGCATCTTCTTAGGGTATTTAATACCACCAAGGCATATCATTTTTATGATGAGGTGAACAAGAAGTTTATTCTTTCTAGCGACATAATTTTTCTTGACTCTTCCAAGAATAACAAAACTATTGAGTGGCAACTTTGATTGTTTGGATAGGTTGATTTATATAAAGACATATGTTAAATTTAGTTAGCAATGGTATGTTTTATGCTTGCAACAATTACTTCAATGTCGTTTTATTAGCCCAATGATAATTTCCACTTAATTTCCAAAAACAGCCATATAGAATATTAATCACATTGACTGTAACTGTAGATAGAACATAAACAATAAAATGCAGAAGACAAGCCAAGACAAAAGAACAACAGTATTTGGCTCAAGCCAGGGAAAAAACCCAAGATGGGGAAAGCCTTGATCAATTCTTCTTATTATAAATATCAAATGTTTAGAGAGAGTACAACAATACAAAGTCAAAGTCAAAGTATCAACAATTCTGCACCTTCAACCTTTTTTCACCTAGTTCGGTACTTATGGTTTTGCACCCAGTTTGGTACTTACAGTTATGTATTTAGTTCCACACTTTCGGTTCTACACCCACTTTGGTACTTACGGTTCTGCCCCCAGTTCAATACTTACAGTTCTACATCCAATTTAGTACTTATGGTTTTGCACCCAGTTTGATACTTAAGGTTTTTCACCCAGTTTGGTACTCATGAATCTTCACCCCTTTCAGTACTTATAACTCTGCACCCAGTTCAGTGCTTATGATTTTGCACCTAGTTCAGTACTTATGATTCCGCACCTAGCTCGATACTTATGGCCAGTTTGGTACTTGTTATCACCTACTTCAAAATGTGTTTTCAACTGTCAAAAGAGTGCAAAATGTAGGAATTTACAAGGTAAGTTCCTTAGATAGAACACCAAAGGACATCACTTACAAATAGATCACATATCAGTACACAAATATTATTGACATGGTTAAAACCCTCAAAGAGGGAAATAGTCCACGGCCTGAGTCAATGCGACCAATTCAGACCATTTATTAATGTAAAAGAAAGAAAATTTACATAAGCTTCTCTCATGAACAGTCACGAGACAAATGACCCTCCATGCTCTTTAAATAGAGATCATGGACCAATCAGGTGTTAAGCTACAGATCAAGCGTCGGTACCGAGGAGAGAATGAATCATCAGATCACTTCATGTCTAGAACATATCATGAATGTCGGATTGTAAATTACAAAAAATACATACTAAAGAAACACACTTTACCTAACTATACACTAGACCAAAGTAAATTTAATTATTTCTTGTGTCGGAATATCCTAACATCCCCCCTTAAGAACAACTTGGGATAGGATTGAAGGATGTACAAAGATGACACAATAGGAGAAGGAAGGAGGCATTAGAGCATATCCCCCCCTAGTGACAACTTCCTAAACTCCAACCATAAATTGAAGTTTACTAAACATTGCCTCTACGAGAGCCTTTGTAAAGATGTCTACAACTTGATCATCGGTTGAAAAATATTGCACTTCAAGAACATGGTCATGAATGAGCTTTCTGATGAAGTGCATGTGTAGTTCAATGTGTTTGTTGTGCTAATTTTGGACTGGATCTTTGCATAGTTGAATGGCACTTTGATTATCACACCAAAGTGTAGTCAGATGCTGTTGCTGAAAACCAAACTCTGATAGGATCTGACGAAGCCACATGGCTTCCTTACTAGCTTCAACGACACCATGATACTCTGCTTCTGCTGAAGAAAGAGAAATGGAACCTTGTTTCTTGCAAGCCCATGTAATAGGTTCAGAACCAAGAGTGAAGACAATCTACAGTAGAATTATGATCATCAGGGTCACCAACCCAATCAGAATCAGTGAAACCAACCAATAGAGGAGATGCTTATACACTGTAATGAATCCCAAACTAAACTGTACCTCGATCATAACAAAGTATTCTTTTAGCTAATTTCCAATGAATTTCGTGTGGTTTTTTCATAAACCGAGCAACAAGGTCAACAAGAAAGGAAGGGCTAGGACGGGTATGGGTCAGATACAAAAGTTTTCCAACAAGCTGATGGTATAAGGTAGCATCAACTTTAAGGTAAGTACAAGTGATTGAAAGTTTCACTCTACACTGAAAGGGAGAAGGGGATGGCTTACAATCTTCCATGTGAAAGTGGTGTAGAAGATCACAGGAATTCTTGGACTGGGAAAGGGAAATACCTTCTTTGGATTGTAAGACTTGAAGACCAAGAAAATAATGCAGGTGTCCTAATTATGTCATTTCAAACTGATTTTTAAGGCTAGACTTCACATGGTTTATAAGGTTGGGATCAATACTAGCAAGGATAAGATCATCAACATAAAGAACAAGAATGATAAGAGACTCACCCACCTTCTTGGTGTAGACAATATTGTCAGAATGACACCTAAAAAAGATAGTACCTAAAAGAAAGCTATCAATTTTGGCATACCAAGCTCGAGGGGCTTGCTTGAGACCATAAAGGGATTTCTTAAGACAACATACAAGGCTAGAATCTTTTTGTATAAATCTAGGAGGTTATTCCATATAGATTTCTTCATGCAAGTGCCGATGCAAGAAGGCAGATTTAACATCCATCTGATGGACTTGCCATTTGACAGAGGTAGCAAGGGAAAGAAAAAGGCAGATAGAGTTCATTTTGGAAACAAGGGACAAGGTTTTAGTATAGTCAATGCCTCCAACTTGTGAAAAACCCTTAGCAATAAGACGAACTTTATGTTTATCAACTTTTCCATCTGGTCCAAACTTGGTTCTGTAAACCCATTTTCATCTAACAAGTTTTCGTCCCTTTAGAAGAGGAACAAGGTCCCATGTATCATTTTCCAATAATGAATGATATTATTCATTCATATCTGTGTCCCAATCTAGATGGCCTGAAGCCTATGCAAAGGTGTCAAGATCATAATTCGTTGAAACTTGAGGCAATAAATAAGAGGCTCTACCGAACTAAGAATGTGTATGAGGCTAATCTGTAGGATCACCTGCAAAGAGCACCTGCTGCATCCCGAGTAGTGCGGAGCCATTTAAGAAGCTGAGGAGCTGAAGGAAGATCTCGAGAAGGTGGGGGAGGATTGCCATCCTTGACGTCATCATCTGAAGAAGGAATATTTTTAGAAGTAGAAGGGATAGAGAGAGGTGGCACATCCACCGAACTAGGCTCATAGGCTAATATATTTTCAACAAACTTTGCATATCTTCTAATAATAACATTTTTGGATTTAGGTTGAAGAACTCTATATCCTTTGACATCTTCAGAATAACCAACAAAAATACATTTTTCACACTTAGGTTCTAAGGCTTTATGTTTCTCATTTGGAATATGGGTCCATGCTTCACTTCCAAAAACACGAAAGTGACTTACATATGGTTTAATTGAGCTCCATGCTTCTTCTGGAGTGATATTATTTAAAACCTTAGTAGGAGTGTGATTTACTATGTATTTTGCACAGTTAATTGCTTCTGCCCAAAAATTAAGACTAAGTCCTTTAGACTAAAGCATACAATTATCCATTTCCTTTAAGGTGCGATTCTTCCTTTTAGCTACACCATTTTGCTGTGGAGTATATGGAACATTATGTTGCAATTGAAATCCATGCCCAGTGCAAAAGTTGATAAATTTGTTGTTAACATATTCTTCGCCATTATGAGATCTTAGCTTAAGAATTTGTTGTCCAGATTATTTCTCAACAAAGAACTTAAAGGCCAAGAACACGTTAAAGAATTCATACTAGAGTTTTAAGAAGTATACCCAAGCGTGTCTGGAGAAATCATCAATGAAAGTTAAGAAATACTTGTAGCCAAAGAATGAAACAATTGGAAGTGGACCACATAAATCATTGTGCATAAGCTGTAAAGGGGCTAAGGTGTGCCAAGAGGCATGTTTTTCAAAACTATCCCGATGATGTTTTCCAAGTACACATCCAGAACAAACTCTATCTTTGCAAGATACCATATGAAGACCTGTCACCATATTTTCTTTAAATAGATTTTGAAGGGAATGATAGTTTAAGTGACCAAAATGCTCATGCCAAAGTTTGCTCACTTCATTATTATGAGCAACAAATACCAAGGGAAGAGTTGATGAACCAAAGTTGTTAAAATTATACAGCCTTGTAGAATCATCAACAATTCCAGTAGCTATAATTTGTCTAGGATCTCTTAGGTCCTTAACTACAACATCATGAGGTGAAAATTCAACAATTTTACCTTCACCTGAATGAGTTATCCGATATACAGATAGAGGGTTGTAGGATAAGGTATGAACACATAATACATAATTAAATTTACCATTGTCTAGATGAATAGTTCTAGTCCCTACAACACTAAGATATCTATCATCACCAACATATATATTTTTGGTGTTACAATCATTTAAAGAAGAAAACATGGCTTTGTTTTATGGCCAGAATCAATGATCCACTCATGAGAATGAGTAGAAGAAGATACATTTAGTGCATAACTAGACCAATATGATTGAAAACCACATGCAAAAAGTGCTATTCCTAAAGATGATGTTGAAGTTGAAGAGTGTTCCAAATGGATGATATGCTTTTTCATGGCTACTTCCAAGGCTTCCATCTTCTTAAAGCATTTGGATTCTAAGTGGCCATCACGATTACAAAAGCTGAAATGTCTATCAGTCTTCTTCCCTTTGTTTTTATTTGCCTTATCATTTTGTTGAGTTGATTTTTCATTTTTTTGAGACTAAAATTTCTTAGGACCCTTGTTTGGTTTATGACCATCCTTTTAGGATTATTATTCTTAGGTTTCTTTGAACTTGCTTGTTGCTAGGCTGCTAAGGCTTTCTTAGAAGAGTTTCCAGTATTAAGAAGATCAAGATTTAAGAGTTTTTCTTTTTCTCTCATTAAGGAATCACAAAAGGCATCAAAAGAGGGGGATTTGTAGGCTTGTCCTTAAGAAATAAAGGCTTCCCTAGTAGAATGGAAGGTGGAAACAAACACAGAGTAGGCTGATCCTAACTTAGTAAGAATGGAATAGATAAGGATACAATCTTCTTTCTTAACCTTAACACCTTCTAAGAGAAGTCTAAGGGTCTTGAACATGGACATAAAATCTTCAATGGAAGAAAAATTATTGGGGTCCAACGTAAGCGACTCATTTTCGAGTTGATGGGATTTAATTTCGTTTTTTATTCGAAAAAAATTACTGAGTTTTTTCATTGCTTCATCGGGGGTATCAATTTCCACAATATGGAATCTAAGGTATGGAGAAATAAACATCCCTATCAACCCACGTGCTTGATATTGCTTATTTCCCCATTTGGCTTGCTTATCTTCATCTGAAGGTTTAGAATCTTAGCCTGAAGCTATTCTATAAAGACATTTGCTATTGAGTAAATCCACCATGTAGGATAACCATTGGAAGTAGTTGGTGCTGTTAATAATAACTAGGCATAGACTTTCCATTTTAAAAGAAACTGAAGCAGTAGATGCTGAAAATAAGTGTTCCAATAGAAAGATCTCGAAAAATTAGGTTGATTGAAAAAAACGGCTTCCGGATAAAGTTATGAATTTTTGAAGAAAATTTGTTGAAGATGCCAACAAACCACATGAATGTTTTGAAGTTGAAGATAATTTTATATTTAAAAAAAATCCCCCCCTTCCGAACTTAATCTAATTAGCTCACTTATAAAAACATATTACTTTATGTGACCCACTTTTATAAATAAGTGAGAGTCACTTTTACGACGGTACTTTATTACTATCCACTAAATTGTAATTTAAATAAAAGATAAAGTGACTTTAGAATTATAAGTGACTCACCTTTTATAATGGGTGAGAACACTTTTACATAAAGTAACTTTAAAACAGAAGTTACGTGTGCTTTATGAAAAATAACTCAACAAAAAGAAAGACTTGAACCCAAGACCTCTATTCTCATAAAGTAACTTTAAACCAAGTGAGCTAGTTTAAAATGTTAGTAATTGTTGAAAATGAAGGAGTTTGTTTTTTCTCATTGAACCTTTGGGGCGCGTGTTTACTTGAAAAACTCCTTTATTCCTTCAAAACAAAAAATAACACACAAACCAAACAAACAAGCAAAAGTTTCCAAACCTTACAGATTAAAGTTAGATTTAGCTAAAAACTAGATATTTTCCTCAATGTTTATGATTTTCTGAGATCACACTAAAACACAGCTGAAAACAACATACACATGAGAAAAATCCTTTCTTTTTGTTTTTGGTTTGCTTAGATTGCACAAAGTCATGGGGTAAATAGCATACATAAAAATCAAAGGTATAGATCTGATAATAAAAAAATATATATCACTATAAACCGAAATAGATAGAGAGATAAATAACTATAACTACAAATAAAGGCTATATACCTTCAGATCTTAAAAATGACGTGGCTAGGGCTACCAAAAATATTTTCGCATGAAACGAAAGGGGTTCTTCATTAGAACAGATGCTCCTAACACAATGGAGTAGTCCTCTCAACCTGAAAGCAATCATAAACAATAGATCTAAGAAACAACATTCCGATGTAGTTGCATCGACTTCAGATTTGGATCACCAATGGATGCAGCCCTCGAATGGCTCGGATACCATGTAGGAATTTACAAGGTAAGTTCCTTAGATAAAAAACCAAATGACACTGCTCACAAACTAATCACAGATCAGTACACCAATATTCTTGACTTTGTTAACACCCTCAAAGAGGGAAACAATGCACAGCCTAAGCCAACACGACCACTTCATGCAATTTATTAATGTAAAGATAAAGAAAATTTACATAAGATTCTCTCATGAATGGTCACTAGACAAATGAACCTCCATGCTCTTTAAATAGAGATCATGAATCAATCGGGTGTTAAGCCACAGATCAAGTGTCGGTAATACCAAGGAGATAATGAATTGTCAGATCACCCCATGTATAGAACATATCATGACTATCGGATTGTAAGTTACATAACATACATACTAAATAGACACACTTTACCTAAGTATACAGTAGACCAAGTTATACTTAATTATTTCTTATGTGTTGGAATATCCTAACACAAATGAACAGAGAAGTTTACAATCATCTTCCAAGCCATAGAAGAACTCAAAGCCTAAATAGGACCCTATATGTTAGAAAGTGCTCTGAACAAGCTTTCCAACAGTATGTGGAAGTCCAAAAATGGACTCCTGGATCAAAAGTTATGGTCTTCTGAAGTTTCATGGATTGAAGCCTTGTGAAGGTATATTACAATATCAGAGATCACACATCGGAGGTTCGAAGATATCGGTGATCACATATCGGAGGCCAAAGACATTGCAATCAAGCATATCGACAATCGCATATCGGAGGCCAGAGACATTGCAGTCAGGCATATCGACGATCTCACATCAGAACATCATGGCATATCGACGCATTTCATGTCAGAGGTACGATATAAAGGAGATCAAAATATTGGAGGTTCAGAGTATCGAAAATCGCATATTGAAGATTGATAGATGTAGCATCGGGGATCCAATGCATTTGAACAAGTAGTATCGAAGCTTGGAGGAGATCGGTGCATCGCGATATTGCAACATTGGAACTTTGGACAGGTGACAACCTTTTAAAAGTTGAGAAATGCAAATGTGTCGATTACGTTTATAACTGTCGTGGAGTGCCGATAAAGGTTTACAAAGGATTTCATTGCAAAACCAAAGGTGGGCCCTTTTCTCTCTTCTCTAGCAGGGCACGTGGCGACATATAATTGGTTCCGATAAAACTATAGTGGCATCTGATGTAGCAGTACAAAAGGACACGTGGCAGGCAGTTTTGGTGTTTTGAGGGGGCATATGGGGGCATATATAGGTGACGCATGTCACCACTCAGGAGGTGGCAAGTGGTAGTGATGACATCATATTGGAGGTCACATATTGGAGAAGAGGGAATGTTGCAACTCCAAAGTTATTTCCCTAACTGGAAAGTGCCGATAAGCGAGCTTTAATATTAGGGCTGACATACGGTCACAAAGAGTTTAAAGGACTAGTGACACAAAGAAATTTACAAAGTAAGAATGACCCCCGACAAGAGTCTAAATGCCCTAGTGCCTTAATGCTAAGTGACAGGTCAGGACACCCAGTCTTATGGGATGCACTTTTCAAGGGGATAAACAAAAGGGGCCAAGGAACATCGGAACTCGCTGTTTTCATAACGTATTTAAGAATAAAAGTCTCGATGAGTAGAGTTCCGATAGTGTAATGCAAAGAAGTAAGAGACAGATGGGTTGACAACTACAATATTAAATGAAAGAACATAGGAGTTGGTAATTGAAAAAGGAAAAATCCTGTGGAAGACTCTAAAACAAGAAACCAAGGACAATTGTGGCAACATAAAGGATTTTGATTGCTTCATGTGCATGTATTATGTGAGTAAATGGAGATATGGGACATAGGAAGAAGTAATGGATCAACATGGAGCTCCACTCAGTGAGACAGTTAAGGCAAAAGTGGTAGGTGAACCGATCGAGCATCAAGAGAGGCACATCATGGCAGAGACGTGGCCTGATCAGAGGCCATCACATGAATGGCAAGGAGATATTTTCTTCATCCATAATTCAATTTTCATTTTGTCTTTCATTATGTAATTTCTTGTATTTTAAAGAAGGAATCAAATCCTTTGTAATTATTTTTGAAACCTTCACACCCCGAGACAACTAGCCGATCAGACAATTGGGACTCAGCTAAGATATTTTGTAACTATTGATTTGAAGCCCCCTCTCTTCTTATAAATAGAGGGATGAAATGATTAAAAGAGGTTCCCAAATCTTTCATTCTAGAGGTCTTCTGTTTGTAGAGAATGCAATTCCATTTTGGTTCAATTTTCTTGTTCATGAAGTCCTTGGGCCGATACAATTGTTGAATGTAATGGATTGATGGTTTTGGACTCCATCTCGAAAGGTTAATGAAACTGTTTTATTTTTATTCCAATCATAGCAATGCGCAATATGTTTTCCCCTTTGTATATCACTTCATGTATGTATTTCTTCCTCTGAAATATTGTAATGAAGTTGCGGGTATCACTCTCATTCATAGTTGTATATTTGTTCCTAAGTAGTAACAGTGCCTATGTAAACTAAATATTTACTTATGTACCTGTAATGTGCGCATATTTAATTAATTTTATTAGGTGAAAAATGTATTCATGTTGTGTAGAGCTTGGGACATTAATTAGCGCTTCACTATTTTTTCCATTTCACCTCCTCATTCTTCCATACTTCTGCTGAACTTGTTTCTTAGGATTATGTGTTTTATCCAACCCTCTACATCGAATTCCCTCCTTTCTTTCCTTCTCTTCGTTTTTACGACAATTCTAATATTAAATTGCCTATTGTTGTGTGTCAGCCACCAGAACCGAACATTTCTCTTTGGGATTAGCCATATTTACCCCCTGAGTATTTAGATCTATGTGTTTGCTTGAGATTACCTTGATGAAGGACTATTGAGCCAAGCCCCCTGAATTATTACTTTTCCAATTATGTCAAATATGGAGTGCAGCAGAAATCCCTCAGATAATCTTCAAAAACACTCCTCTCTTTAAGATGTCCTAGGCACTAGTCTTCTTTCAACCTGGAGGCTGTCTCTAGGAGGCTTCTATATCTCCTGAAGAACTTATGTGACATGTGATAGGAAAATCTAGAACACCTTTCTAGCGCTGTTGGTGGTGAACAAATTTGAAATATTTTCCTTCGGTATGACAATTTTTACATTCCCTCTGTCAGGTGAGCAAGGGAAGTGTGAGTTGAAGATCTCTCACCATTGCGACTCCATTGTTAGAATATTATTGTAAACACCCTAGCAAATCCAATGTCAGTATCTTTATTTGGTCATTCTGGATTTCAAGTAGCCTCATACTCGCTTTGATGCTAAAGCAGTCGAAAATCTCCCCTACCTTTGAACTTGAGATCACTCACCTAAAGGGGTTTTCAAAATGGCCCTTCTGCCTTCTTGGCCAACATATTTTCCCCACTAGATTTTTATTCTATTGCTTGTTATCCCAATAATGTCCCTCCATTTCATGAATGGAATACCTATTTTCCTATATTCAGTGGAAACACAGATAGAAGGTTAGACCAACACCTTAAGGATTTTCATGAATGCATGGAACAACAAGGTACTTTTTTTGAAGATGCGAAAATGAAATTGTTCATGTATTCTTTGGAAGAATATTTTAGAGTTTAGTACAGAACAATACCTCGTGGAAACATATCTTCTTTAAAGAGATTTCACATAGCATTTAATCATTATTTCAAAATATTATATCCACCAGATGCTCTATTTGAAGATTGTTGTGCACATTTTGATGTTGAAAATATTTTTGAGGTCAATGATCCCGCTGAAGACGTTTGTGGGGCTCACCTCCAAGAAAACATATACTTGCATCAAGAAGCATCACCCAACGATCAAGAAAGGGAATAAGGAGACATTATCAAACTGTAAATAGACCCTCAAAGATCTCATTCTGCCAAAATTTATGATTTTCCTTCTTGTAATTCATATAAATCCGATGGGATGTTGAGAAATGCAGGGCTGAAATAGTCCTAGTCATGGGAAGATGCACAAAAATAGGAGGCCCACTAGGAGGGAAACATAGATTCTCTAATTTATGATTTAGAGGAGGATGAGATGGTTGAAGACCATCAAAGGGATCTATTTAAAAACAAGTGGGGAGAAGATTGCCAACAACTCCTTCAAGAGGAGCCAAAAGTTGAAGAACTCAACAATGTCGGTGGCTACCTATTGCAGAAAGTTTCCTCCCTGGAAACTGTTCAAGAAAGAGAGAGTTATAAATCTTTCTCATCAGTTCCATGATCCTATAGCTGACTACATGGAATCTTTCATTGGCCTACAACAATATACATCTATTCCAAGTTATGTGCCAAATTTTTGGTCTGAATTTCTTATGGGGTGCAAGCACATTTTAGCCACTGATTTTCAAGAACAAAACCCAATTAGAAGGTTCATGGAGGAGATTAAAAGAGTCGAGCATCGACTATCAAGTTGGGGGCACATATCAAAATTATTGTCCAAAGATTTAATATGGTATATGCTTGTTTTAATTTTTGAATGTCTAGAGAATGATGGCATAAGGTCCAGTACTCTGAGGTGGGCTAGTATCATTCGAAGGCTAACCTCACTTGAGTGAATTGAGCCCTATGCATAAGTAGGATTTCTATATAAATAAGCTCACTAGCTGAGATTTAATGTCCAATTGTTAGAGTTTATATTTCTGCATTTCAGTTTTATGAGGAAAGGACTCCCATCAAATAAATTCCCATGGATATTTTCTGGTTGCATAGGTTCATTATGTTTTTAACTCCATGCCTAATGGTGAAGGCTACTAGTCTGCAGGTTCGCAGTACCTTGCCAGCAAGGCACTATCCCAAGTTGGAGCTAATGTTGTCACCTACTACAAAATGTGTTTTCAACTGTCAGAGTACCAAAGATAAGAGAAGTTTGAAGTCATCTTCCAAGCCCCAGAAGGACTCAAAGCCCAAATTAGACCCTCTCCATTGGAAATTTTTCTAAACAATCTTTCCAACAATATGTGGAAGTCCAAAAATGGACTCATGGATAAATATTTATGGTGTTCTAAAGTTTTGATGATTGAAGCCTTGTGAAGGCATACTAGAATATCAGAGATCACACATCGGAGGTCCGAAGATATTAGCGATCACATATCAAAGGCTAGAGACATCGCTGTATGGCATATTGATGATCGCATGTCAGTGCATCATGGCATATCGATGAATCACATATCAGAGGACCGATATAGCAGAGATCGTAATATCGGAGGTCCAGAGTATCGACAATTGTATATCAAAGATCGACGGTCGCAACATCAGGGATCCAATGCATCAAAACAGGCAATATCAAAGCTTGAAGGAGATCAGCGCATCACAAATGCAACTTCAGAAATTTTGGACATGTGACAACCTTTTAAAAGTTGCAAAATGAAAATGCACGATTACGTTTAAAACTGTTGGGGAGCGGCGATAAAGGTTTACAAAGGATTTCATCGCAAAACCAAAGGTGGACGAACCCTTTTCTCTCTCCTCTAGTAGGACACGTGGCGACTGCTGGCACTATGATACATGTAATACAAGTGTTGTACTTGATGGAAACTCTCTCAGATGAAAAATCACAGTTCATTCTACATAGAATGAAGAAAGAAAAGGTATACGCTAGTTCATCTTGACCGACCCACGTATACATGTAGGTTCATTGAACAAAAGGCACGTATGCGTACACACGCACTTTCACGGAAGGAAAGGCGCATACATGTTGGAAAACTAAAATTTTGTCCGTGGTACTTGATCCATGGTATTTCGGTTTTGATCCATGGTATTTGATCCAAAGTGTTGATCCTAGGTATTCGGTCCACGGTATTGGTTCTAAGTGGTTTTGATCCATGGTATTGAGTAAGGCCTAGGACAATAAAAGGAGGAGAAGAACATTAGGCAAAGGTACTCATGAATTGAATATATAATGAAGAGAAAGATCTAGAATACTGGTTATTGGGTTATGGTGCACAACTAGACCTGAATCAAGGAGGAACCTGAGCACTTGATGAAGGATAAGTTCTATTAAGGGGTCAAAATCTTAAGGCTTGAAGAGAAGTATCTTTGTGTGGTTTTTATTTCTTATCTAAATAATTGGTGCATGTTGTATTCTGTAATTATGATGATCTGGGTATGGTTGATATCTGAAGCTATTGTAAAGTTTTAAATAATCAATTATGGATCTATACCCAGGTTCAATTTAACAAAGGTGCATATACACATTGGGTCTACATATCAAAAGAGCATATACGTAGGTTCAACTTGAGTAAACTGCGTATGTACACAAGTTCGACACGTTGCAGTAGTGTATACCCAATAAAATATGCTTTAGCTACTTCTGTTTGCTGCTACAGTGTTCTGGGTTATAGCATGGGTTCTGGTTTTTGGTTCTGTATTCTGGTTACAACATTCTGAGAAGTGATTGATTTAGTTTTGGTTGGTGCAAAGGAGATTGATTGATGCAGATATATTTGATGGTTGATTGATATTACTGATGGATCCAGTCTGAAAATTAATGAAACATGGTCCCTGGAAGAAAAGAGAAGGTTGTAGCCTTCTGTAGGTCTTTACCTACGTACTAGTAAACACAACAGCTAGTACAAGAGCTAAGGGGGTTGTAGCTCCCTTCCAGGAGAAGCTGGAGAATGAGAGAAGGTTGTAGCCTTTTGTAGGTAGAAGCCTACGTAGTGGTATAAGTCTTCACCAGTACAAAATTGTAAAAAGAAGTTTCTAATTTAAAGGAAGATAGAGACAATTGCAGCAGGTGGTTTTCACCCACATTGGGTTTCCACCTTATATCTTGTGTTCATTTGTGCGAATGTGTGTTCTATTTTTCTGCTCATGTTCACTATTTATATGATTAATGAAATTCTGATGCAAGATCAAAATATAATGGATTAACTAAAGTTTACTAGATATACACTGGTTTCATTAAACACAGTTGCGTATACACATGAGTTTCCTTAACTGAAGTAGCATATATGAATTAGAGTATGAAATGAAAATGTATCATTGATTTGCTAATACTAATTCACCCCCCCCCCCTCTTAGTATTATTTCCAACAATTTTGGTTTTGATAGAGCTACAGTGGTATCTAATGTGGCAGTACGGAAGGACACGTGGCAGGAAATTTTGGAGTTCTGAGGGGGCTTATGGGAGCATGTCTGGTTGGCACATGTCACCACTCAGGAGGTGCCAAATGGAAGTGATGATTTCATATCGGAGGTCACATATCGGAGAAGTGGGAATGTTGCACCTCCAAATTTATTTTTACGACTAGAAACTGCTGATAAGGGAGCTTCGATATTAGGGCTGGCACATGGTCGCAAAGAGTTTAAAGGACCAAGGGTGAAAAGAACTTTACAAAGGAAGAATGGCCTCCGGTAGGATTCTAAATTCCCTAAAGCATTAAGACTAAGTGATAGGTCACAACGCCCGGTCTTGTGGGATACACTTTTCAAGGGGCTAAACAAAAGGGGCCAAGGAACATCGAGACTCACTATTTTCGTATTGTCTTTAAGAATAAAAGTCCCGATGAGTAGAGTTATGATACTGTAATTTAGAGAAGTAAGAGATGGATGGGTCGTCAACTGTGATATTAAATGAAATCACAGATGAGTTGGTAATTGGAAAAGGGAAAATCCTATGGATGACTCTAAAACAAGAAACCAAGGACAATTGTGGAAGCAAAAAAGAATTCAACTACTTTGAGCGCATGTCTTTGTTGAAAATAGCAACAAGAAATGCTAAAAATAGAAGTGCTGAAAATAACACTGCTATAAATAGCAGTTTGGGTACCAGTGTTGGACATAGCAACAAGGAATGAAAAATTGAAGTGATAAAAATAACATTGCTATAAATATCATTTCGGGATGGATTCCAATTTTAGTAAGTTCCTAGACTAAAATTGAGAAGTAAAATTCGAATTTGATCTTAGTAGTTGTTTGTAAAAAAATTAATTAATTAATATTGAGTTAATTAGTTGTAGAAAATCAAACATGAAGTCTATGTGAAGACAGGCAACAATTTATCCATTGATTGAGGAATTTATCCCTTAGTTAAGGAGATGAGAATGAATTGTAATTAGTTATCTCAGTTAACTGAGTTAAGTCCAGTTAGATTAGTTATAATAGTTTGTAGAATTAATTGTGAGTTCAGTTAGTTAATGCTTGCATGCATGTAACTGTTGCTCTCCAGATAACTGAATATTCTCTCATAAATAACTCATGCATGTCAGTTCAGTCAGAGACCGAGTTGAGATCAAAGGAAGGGACAATGTACTATCAATTGGAGGAATTTTCCTATAAAGGAAACTCATCCATGCAGAAGGAATTATCTCCTTTATATTTGTGCAGTTATTTTAGAGGTCAGAGCAGTGTGTGAGGAATTATTATGCACAAGTGGCAGCTTGAGGACTGAGGAGAAACTGCGCAAGGAAATAGGAGGCTTGGAGGGTAGAGGAGAAGGTTTGTGAGAATCCTTTGAATGTCTATGAGCAGCAATGAGGGATTGTACTGAGAACTGGATAGCTTGTGAGCTAAAGCTTTGTGTAATCCTCAGATATTTCCACTTGTATGATAATATAGAGATCAGGGTTTTTAGCTGAGGCTTTCCCTAGAGTATTATTTTGTGTTTCATGTGTGATTGCTTTCTCATTCTTAGTTATATGTGTTCTATTTGATCTTGCTCATATTCTATTAAGCTTCCGCAAGTTTGTTGTAGAACTAGATCTGGTATTTTGCTTTAGTATATTGCATAATCTGTTGATCTACAGTGGGAAATTCTACAGTCTTCAGCGAGTAAGTGGAGATATGGGACTCAGGATGCAATAATGGCTCAACATGGAGATCCACTTAGTCAGGCAGTTAGGGCAAAATTGACAGGTGAACCAACTGAGTAGTAAGAGAGGCACATCATGACAGACACGTTGCCTGATCAGAGGCCATCACAGGATTGGCAGGGAGATATTCTCTTCGTCCATCATTTAGTTTTCCTTTTGTCTTTTATTCTATAATTTCTTGCATTTTAAAGAAGGAATCAAATCCTTTGTAATGATTTGGGCAGAAGGCCTTCACACACTAAGACATATAGTTGATCAGACAACTGGGACTCAGATAAGATATTTTGTAACTATTTATTCTAAGCCCCCCTCTTCTTATAAATAGAGGTAAGAAATGCTTAAAAGAGGTTCCAAAATCCTGCATTCTAGAGGCCCTCTGTCTGTAGACAAAGCGGTTCCATTTTGGTTCAATTTTCTTGTTCATGAGGTCCTTGGGTTGATACAATTGTTGAATGTAATGGAATGGTGATTTTGGACTCCATCTTGAAAGGTTAATGAAACTATTTTGTTGATTCCAATTAGAGAAATGTGCAATATGTTTTCCCCTATGTATATCACTTCATGTATGTCTTTCTTCCTCTGAAATAGTGTAATGAAGTTGTGGGTATCACTCTCATTCATGGTTGTATATTTACTGCTAAGTAGTAATAGTACCTGTGTTAACTACATATTTACTTATGTACTTGTAATGCACACAAATTTACTTTATGTTATTGGTGACAAATGTGTTCATGATGCATAGAGCTTAGGACCTTAATTAATGCTCCACTATTTCTGCCATTTCACCTCCTCATTCTTTCATACTTCTGTTGGAACTTGTTGCTTAGCATTTTGTGTTGTATCCATCCCTTTGAAATCCCTCCTTTCTTTCCTTCTCTTCATTTTTAATACAACGCTAATATTAAGCTTCCTATTGTTGTGTGTTGGCCATAAGAACCAGACGTTTCTCTTTGATATTAGCCATATTTACCCACTGAGTATTTAGATCTATGTGTTTGTCTCAGTTACCTTGATTAAGGACTATTGAACCAAGCCCTTTGAATTATCTCTTTTCCAATTAGGTGACATATGGAGTGCAACAAGAATCCCTCGTATAATCTTCAAAAGCTCTCCTCTATTTAAGATGTCCTAGGCACTAGTACTCTTTCAAACTAGAGGCTGTCTCTAGGAGGCTTTTATATCTCCTAAAGCACTTGTGTGACA
The DNA here is from genome assembly GCA_031772625.1 of Pinus tabuliformis. Taxonomy (NCBI): domain Eukaryota; kingdom Viridiplantae; phylum Streptophyta; class Pinopsida; order Pinales; family Pinaceae; genus Pinus; species Pinus tabuliformis. The sequence goes on from CM062809.1 coordinate 1,295,693,841, forward strand.
GGTGATAGAAAAAGCTACAACAGTACATTCGCTAGAAACTTAAGATATATCAATAAGCGAGAGAGATAAAAGTGTGTTGGGTGATGATATGCAAATGAGGTGAGAGGTCATTTTTATTTATACAAGTTGATAAGGGTGAAGTGACACGTCCATTGGGCTTCACGAGCCTATATGATGATGTGGCCAACTTGAACAATTTGCACATATGTGGGCATAGATTCAAAACACACTTCTGCTTTTCCAAATTAGATGATATTTATATAAATTTTGGTCCTCTAGAAAAGAGGAATTTAATGCAATTATCATCCATCAAATGAGCTACTGTTATGAAACCAACTCACAAAAAGATAGAAAAGATAGATCAACGCCTTAGAATTCAGCCTCTTCGAGGGGGCAACCTCATTTACATTACACGAATGAATGATTCTTTGATGATTCAAATGACAAAACCTCCTTTCTATATATAGGAGTTGTTAGCCTTCTATTGCAATAGGTTTCATATTTCATGATTGACAGTGGAAGTGCCAAAAATGTTCATCTTTTCCATGCTGCAAAAGTTCCATTTTTGAAATATTTCTCGATTAAGGGAAGGCCAAACAACTTAATCTTGGCTTCCCTAGGTTTAAATTGCTTGTTTTAGAGATAGAGAATAAATGTCTGTCCAAGATGTTTAATCTTGGCAGATTGTTAGGTATGTAGAGAAATGAAGGAGCCCAACTGCTTAATCTGAGCCCTTGGAAGATATAAGGCTAGATTTAGATAGGAGGACAGCCAGAAGAAAAGTTGAAAAGCTGGGTTTGCTAGTTCAAGTGCACCCAAAGCAAAAAGAAGGGAAAATGCTAGGTAAGCAGGCTGGGTAGGTAGTTTTGTGGTGGCAGAATGAGGAATAGTGATCCATTTTATGTTTTCAAGTGTTATATCCATTGTGATCACAAGTATGAGGCAATTTTCCCTTGGAGAAGCTCAAGCGAGGCATGTCTAACTTTCCCATTCTTACTTTCCCCAAATCATTCACTAACTTCCCATAAAGAGGTAAAGATCTGCTTGATATCTCTTAAATTCATCATTTTTCATAATATTTTCCTAAGTAAAGATCTGCTTTACTTATGGATCTCATATTTCTTCTACAAGTCCTATTTCCCCTTTAGAGCCTAAGATTTCCATACTTAGCGCTTTCTTCATCGATCCCATATTAACTTCTAATTCTATTTTATATAGCTCCTCAACTAAATTTTCCCATCCCTATTGTTACAAAAAACTATATAAAATCCCAAAAATATTACATATCCCACCCTATAGCACTATAGCTATGTACATACAAAACTGGGAATAATAGTCCACCTGGGACTATTATGAACCCATATGTGTCATAACTCTGGGATTGGTCTAAACCTCTGGTTAGGCCAATAACCGATATCTACCCCTTCACCCTTAAAACCTTACTATTCTACCATTTCGCGCTCATTGTTTAAAGTTCAGTGTTTAAAAGTTTCAATTGAACATTAAACGTTACCCCCGCATAACACATAAAACCCACATTTCCAAAGTTTTGGACCCCCCCCTCCGCTTGCAATAAAATATTAATAAAAGGCGGGCCCGCCCCAAAGTTGCGCGCCACCCGAATTAACCCGCCAGTCGTCTGATGGCCAGTGCTCCAGATCCAAGGGTGGGTGGCCATTCTTGCTCCCCGATCTGCCGGAGGTTAACGTCTAGGGGATGGGCGGTTTCCCTGCCATACCCCCGCCACGTGTCGGCCTCCCGGCGTGTTCGGAGGCCCCTTCCCCAATACCGCCTGCGCTGAAAAGTGGTGCGGGGAAACCGAAAACCACTCCCCCGCCCCTGACATCAGCACCACATCCTCGTGACGTCATCAACCTGCGTCCCCGTCAGACGCCACGTCATCCTTCTGTATTTCCACGTCACCCTGCTGACATCACCCTGCCACGTCACCACCGTACTGGGACCCACCACTGACGTCATGCTGACGTCATCACCAAAAAGGGTGCGAAACACGAAATTTGTAGCAAGGGATGCCCGGAATGAAAAACCGAGGCAGTTTTCGATGAACGATTAGCGCTTAGTGCTAATTGCGCATCGCTAAGAAAAATTGACTAAAATGGAAGCCCTCTCATGGCTCGGCTACCAGCAGGCCCGAAATTCGCAATTTGACAGGAATTTCTTCATGCAGGTTCAGAAAGGGGCAATTGGACCGCTTCAAAGAGTATCAGAGAAAGGAAAAAGCCCAAATTCAATTGAAGAGTATCAGGTCACCAGTACCAAGGCAGGTGAACATTAAAGGCCCCAAGCAAAGTCAAAGAAAGTGGTGAAGCTATTTAAAGCTCTCAAATCACAGTTAATGCACCTCAAAACCACTCAAGAGCAGGGGATCAAAACCCAAAGCACAGTTATGGCTAAATGAACAGCACAGAGCCATAAGGACACCATATTAACTCATTTTGATACAGCTGCCTCCAGCGCAGCTCAAAGATATTTTCTTGCATTAATTTCAGGATAAGATTAGGTTAAAAACTCGTTTCCCTCAGACCTGTTTAAGGTCTGCTGTAAGAGATATTTTTGAAAAATTTCTCTATATAAACCACCCTAATTTACTGTTTAGAGGGTTGGTTGGTTGATTCGCTCCACTAGAGACTCGCTCTGTATGTATGATGATTTCTTTAATCAAAGACTGCTGAAAGTTTGGAAGATGGACTGTCTGCTGTGTTATTAATGTTTTGAAGAGTAAATTATGGAATTCTTGTGCTGCAACATGACTCAATAAGTGTTTCCTACCTCTGTTTTCCATTGATATATGCTCATATCATACATATGTCATCATCTAGAATAGTAGGAAAAATGAATAGCGTAGTCTTTGTTTAACCGCACTCTATCCTCAATTTCTGTTGTTCCTTTATGTTTTCGTCTGAATTGGCAATGAATATGAACTCCCTTTGGCTCATATTTCCCCTAATTCACCCATGTTTGATAGTTATCTAGGGATTATTCACTGCTCCTAGATAGAGCTCATTCGCCTTCCCTCTGTTAAACTAAATGAGATATTCTTAATTGCCTCTCATTCCTTAGCCTTCAATCCATCTCCATTTAGCTTGAATGTTGTTTCATGTGCTGCTATCTTGCTCCATATTCCTCTTGTGACCAAGAAAACACACCAGCAGTCCTATTCCTTGACTCCATGCCCAATGGTTTGAAAATTTCATACTATACCTACCTCTCTACTTTGAAGCGTCATCCTTCCCACCAGAACTTAAACAAAACCCCTTGAAATCGACAACTAGCCTAAAATCATCATCAACAAAGCTAAATCATTAAGAGAGATCCCTCTCTGATTGCAGGTGGGCTAGAACCTGCAGTCCAAAGATTGGTTTGTGGTTACCTCGGTCGTATTCCCTTAGGAGTCAAATCGAACAACCTGAGTGATAACATATTGGTGACTCCACTGGGGAAAATCATTTGTTTACTGCTGTAAATCCCCATTCTTTATCAGTTTTCCTTTCAAATAAATATTAAACTTGTTTTGAAAAATCCCAAAAAAAAAAAAATTCTCATAAAATATCAAAATATTTTGTTTCCTGAAGAAAATTCCCCTTTCTTTAATTTATTCCATATTTAGCTCTGGTTTGTGTTGGTGGACAGAGATCAAATCCTCCAAAGTTAGTTTATCCACCTGGTGACTCCACATCATCCTCATAATAAAGAATCCACTGGAGAAATGAACCCAAAATAAATATATGAGTAGATCAGGCTGTTGACCCGGATTATTATCCAAGAGGTCATGTTCTTTCTCTTCCATAAAATTTTGCTGTGTATATTGTATTTTAAGTACGAGTTTAAATTTGATTTTTATGATTTGCCTTTTGAAAATGTTGAGGAAATCCCTCGTTGCACATTAGAACAGTAGCCTTTAAATGCTGCTGAAGATCACCATAAAACCAAGGAGGAAACAAGTATCAAAGAAAATCATCCTATCCTTGTTCATATCGAGCCCAGCCATTCGATCCCTGTACATACTCCTGTGCCTCATAAAGTTCTTGATAGATATAAACCTCTCATTTTGCCTCCCATGCTCAATCCTTTGCCTGAAAATCATCCGGAGTATCTCCCAAGATTTGATGGAGAGAATGGAGTTACTGCTCAGAAGCATGTCCAAGTTTTTGAAGATTATCTTAACTTATTTGAAGTGGATATTGAGAATGTTAGTATTAGGCTTTTCGCTCTTTCTTTGCAAGGCAAAATCAGGAGTTGGTTCAAAACTCTGCCTCACGAAGGCATCTCAAATATTGAGCAATTTCTCAAACTCTTCCTTGACAGATGGATAATCAAAGTCAATTTCCTCCTGATCATAGAAGAATATAATCAGTTAAAAAGACATCCAGATGAGACAGTACAACAATTTTTAGACAGATTCAATCAAATTTATCATTCAATGCCATTGAATATAAAACCTCCCCCTGATTTGGCTCTACTGCATTATCCAACAACATTTGATCCAGAGATAGAATTTCATCTGAGAGAGAGAAACCCCTCCACTATGAAACAGATGCAGAACATGGAAGAAGATGTAGAGGTTAATCTGAAAGTTAGGGAGAGGAAGCTGAAAGCAGAAAAAGAGGAAGAACTTGATATCTTGATAAAGAAAGCAGAGGAATTGAAGTAGAAGATCACAATGAAAGTTGAATGTTCAGATCACCATGACACTTTTGCTCCACAAGAAGAAAGGGTTGACATTTCTGAACAGATTTTTACCAATTCAACCAACCATAGATCAAAAAACACCTTAACAGAATAATGTGTGGAGGAGCAATCCCCTAATTTACTACGCACATTCGATAATATGGCTTCTTTTAATAATGTGCCCAAGTATGATCAATATGATGATGACTATATTTTTGAGATCCAAAATAACCTTGCAGATGAATCAGAAGATAATTTGGGCAAAGACAAAGAGATTCAGGTTCAACAGCTTCAAGGTACTAATCAACTCATTCACTTCAGCAATAAGAATGAGGAGGAAAGTGCAGAAAATTTTGAAATAAGTGAAGGAACTTTACCATTTTGTTTTGAGTCTTTTCAGTTTATCAGAGATAACTATCATGCTACAAAAAATCAAATATCAACAAGCCTTGGTATTGACCATCTGGAAAGCAATCAAGCCTTTGTTCAAAATTTGTCATATCTAAGTTTGCAGTCCCAAAATCCCATTGAATATCAGATAGCAGAAAAAGGCATGGAAGCAGCAACATATGATCAAAAAATCCAAGTTGGTTCCTTGCCCTTTTGTTTTGAATCATCTGAATTATTCAAAGAAAAAGAAGAACAGCTGGTGGGAATCTATCAAGTTCCATTTGAACCTGTATGTAATAGATTACAGCAGACCTTCCAAACTCTCAATGATCCAACAGCTGACAGGTTGAATGAGGAAAGAAATCAGAACTCTTCTCCATTAACAGACCATGAAGGTCCAAATCAAGATGATAATGGTTGCAGTGGACAGGCCCTACAGTCAGTTAAAATATCATCACAAACAGCAGTTGAAAGCATGAAGGGTGGTGAAGACAAGGATGATATTTCAGGTTCATGGCATGAAAGCTATCCAGAACATTTACACAGTTGTTTGATTCAACTCAGGAATAGTGTACATATTTTACAAGATCCTTTTGTATAGTTTCTAGATTTAGCAAAGGAGATCAGGAGTTTCCTTATCTTCTCAAAGTTTAACAAAGCCAGATTTGATTGTAAGATCTCAGTTTTTAACACCATCAAATACAGACAACAAAGGTCACTGAAGTGGTTGCATTGGCTGTTTCATTTCACCTAACCAGCAAAGTAAGTGTTGATTGGAGTAGGTAGGTAGGATTTCAGTTTTTTGTTTGGATAGCATCTTGCTGTAGTTGAAGCCCAAAGTGAAGTCCCTAAGCCCTTCAAGTCTGCTATCATATACATAAATAAAGCAACCAACAAAGGGAAGTTTTCAGAGTACAACAACAATTAAAGATCAAGGCAATCTGACCTGCTGTTCTTGACTTTTCACAAGGAAAAGCCATCCCCAAGTGGAGCCACTGTTAGCCTCCTATTGCAATAGGTTTCATATTTCATGATTGACAGTGGAAGTGCCAAAAATGTTCATCTTTTCCATGCTGCAAAAGTTCCATTTTTGAAAGATTTCTCGATTCAGGGAAGGCCAAACAGCTTAATCTTGGTTTCCCTAGGTTTAAAGTTCTTGTTTTAGAGATAGAGAATAAATGTTTGTCCAAGCTGTTTAATCTTGGCAGATTGTTAGGTATGTAGAGAAATGAAGGAGCCCAACTGCTTAATTTGGGCCCTTGGAAGATATAAGGCTAGATTTAGATAGGAGGACAGCCAGAAGAAAATTTGAAAAGCTAGGTTTGCTAGTTCAAGTGCACCCAAAGCAAAAAGAAGGGAAAATGCTAGGTATGCAGGCTGGGTAGGTAGGTTTGTGGTCGCAGAATGAGGAATAGTGATCCATTTTATGTTTTTAAGTGTTATATCCATTGTGATCACAAGTATGAGGCAATTTTCCCTTGGAGCAGCTCAAGCGAGGCATGTCTAACTTTCCCATTCTTACTTTCCCCAAATCATTCACTAACTTCCTCTAAAGAGGTCAAAATCTGCTTGATATCTCTTAAATTCATCATTTTTCATAATATTTGCCTAAGTAAAGATCTGCTTTACTTATGGATCTCATATTTCTTCTACAAGTCCTATTTCCCCTTTAGAGCCTAAGATTTCCATACTTAGCTCTTTCTTCATCGATCCCATATTAACTTCTAATTCTATTTTATATAGCTCCTCAACTAAATTTTCCCATCCCTATTGTTACAAAAAACTATATAAAATCCCAAAAATATTACATATCCCACCCTATAGCACTATAGCTATGTACATACAGCTCTAGGAAATAATAGTCCACCTGTGACTATTATGAACCCATCAGTGTCATAACTCTGGGATTGGTCTAAACCTCTAGTTAGGCCAATAACTGATATCTATCCCTTCACCCTTAAAACCTTACTATTCAGTGTTTAAAGTTGAGTGTTTAAAAGTTTCAATTTAACATTAAACGTTACCCCCGCATAACACATAAAACCCACATTTCCAAAGTTTTGAACCCCCCCTTCACTTGCAATAAAATATTAATAAAAGGCGGGCCCGCCCCAAAGTTGCGCGCCACCCGAATTAACCCGCTAGCCATCCGATGGCCAACGCTCTAGATCCAAGGGTGGGCGGCCATTCCTGCTCCCCGATCCGCCGGAGGTTAACGTCCGGGGGATGGGCAGTTTCCCTGCCGTACCCCCGCCACGTGTCGGCCTCCCGGCATGTTCGGAGGCCCCTTCCCCAATACCACCTGCGCTGAAAAGTGGTGCAGGGAAACTGGAAACCACTCCCCCGCCCCTAACATCAGCACCACATCCTCGTGACATCATCAACCTGCATCCCCGTCAGACGCCACGTCATCCTGCCGTACTACCACGTCAACCTGCTGATGTCACCCTGCCACATCACGACCGTACTGGGACCCAACACTGACGTCATCACCAAAAAGGGCGTGAAACGCGAAATCTGCAGTAAGGGATGCCCGGAATGAAAAACCAAGGCAGTTGCGCATCGCTAAGAAAAATTGACCAAAATGGAAGCCCTCTCATGGCTCGGCTACCAGCAGGCCCGAAATTCGCAATTTGACAGGAATTTCTTCACGCAGGTTCAGAAAGGGGCAATTGGACCGCTTCAAAGAGTATCAGAGAAAGGAAAAGCCCAAATTCAATTGAAGAGTATCAGGTCGGCAGTACCAAGGCAGGTGAACATTAAAGACCCCAAGAAAAGTCAAAGAAAGCGGTGAAGCTATTTAAAGCTCTCAAATCACAGTTAATGCACCTCAAAACCACTCAAGACTAGGGGATCAAAACCCAAAGCACAGTTATGGCTAAATGAACAAAACAGAGCCATAAGGACACCATATTAACTCATTTTGATACAGCTTCCTCCAGCGCAGCTCAAAGATATTTTCTTGCATTAATTTTAGGATAAGATTAGGTTAAAACTCGTTTCCCTCAGACCTGTTGAAGGTCTGCTGTAAGAGATATTTTTGAAAAATTTCTCTATATAAACCACCCTAATTTACTGTTTAGAGGGTTGGTTGGTTGATTCGCTCCACTAGAGACTCGCTCTGTACGTATGTTGATTTCTTTAATCAAAGACTGTTGAAAGTTTGGAAGATGGACTGTCTTCTGTGTTATTAATGTTTTGAAGAGTAAATTATGGAATTATTGTGCTGTAACATGACTCAATAAGTGTTTCCTACCTCTGTTTTCCATTGATATATGCTCATATCATACATATGTCACCATCTAGAATAGCAGGAAAAATGAATAGCTTAATCCTTGTTTAACCGCACTCTATCCTCAATTTCTACTGTTCCTTTATGTTTTCGTCTGAATTGGCAATGAATATGAATTCCCTTTGGCTCATATTTCCCCTAATTCACCCATGTTTGACAGTTATCTAGGGATTCTTCACTGCTCCTAGATAGAGTTCATTCACCTTCCCTCTGTTAAACTGAATGAGAGATTCTTAATTGCCTCTCATTCTTTAGCCTTCAATCCATCTCCATTTAGCTTGAATTTTGTTTCATGTGCTGCTATCTTGCTCCATATTCCTCTTGTGACCAAGAAAACACACCAGCAATCCTATTCCTTGACTCCATGTCCAATGGTTTGAAACTTTCATACTATACCTACCTCTCTACTTGGAAGCATCATCCTTCCTACCAGAACTTAAACAAAACCCCTTGAAATCAACAACTAGCCTAAAATCATCATCAACAAAGCTAGATCATTAAGAGAGAGCCCTCTCTGATTGCAGGTGGGCTAGAAACTGCAGTCCAATGATTGGTTTGTGGTTACCTCGGCCGTATTCCCTTAGGAGTCAAAGGGAACAACCTGAGTGATACCAGGAGTCAAAGGAGTCACAATATAACCCAGCCAACCTAACAATAATAATATAAAGGCACAAAAATAATAATAGAGGGATTCTATGGGGCACAGTAATAAGAATATGGGGACAATAGGGGCACAATAATGTTAATAAGGGATACAACTACAATTGTAATGGGGTAATCACTAGTATTATAGGGACCTAACATGCCCCTCTCCTTCAAAAAAACTATTTTCCTCAACGGTTAAGTAGTTCTGGATGCTTCTGTATAAATTTTTCATCCTCCCATGTGGAATCTTCAGCAGATAATTTCTTCCACTTGATGAGATACTCCGAAATTGATCGATTTCATAGCTATCGAGTTCTTGTTTCTGTGACTACTTTCGGTTCCAACATAATTTTTCCTTCCTCGTCAAGTTCTGGCAATATTGTTTGAATTGGGAGCTTGTCACCAATAACCTTCTTTAAACATGAAACATGGAAATCTAGGTGCACTCGAGAAGCTGCAGGAAGCTACAATTTGTATGCCATAGTACCAATATTTTGCAACACCTTGTACAAACCATAATACTTTGGTGATAATTTATTATCCTTCTTAGCTTGCTTAACGGACATTTGTTTATATGGTTGTAGCCATAGGAATACCCAATCACCTACATCAAAACTTATTTCATTGCGATGTTGATCTGCCTATTGTTTCATTCTATTCTACACCATCACGAGGTTATCCTTTAAGAGTTGGAGGACTTGTTATTGATGCTCGATGTGATGTTCCACTACTTGAACCTGAGAATTTTCTCTTAAATATGATGTGATGGATGGTGGCTTATATCCATAAAGTGCCATAAATGGGGTCATTTTTGTTGTTGTATGGAAGGAAGTGTTATACCACCATTCAACCAGAGGCAACCATTTGACCCATTGTGTCTGTTTATCAGATACAAAGCAACAAAGATATCCTTCCAAACATTTGTTTACTATCTCAGTTTTCCCATCAGATTGAGGATGATAAAATGAGATATGAGGTAACTGAGTACTGAGACAAGAAAATAATTTTGTCCAAAAATTTCCAGTGAAAATGGGATCTCTATCACTTACAATAATCTTTGGGTTTCCATGTAGTTGTTGAATTGTTTCCATAAATGCAGTAGAAACTGTACTGGCTTTAAATGGATGTGATAATGCACAAAAGTGTGCATACTTGGTAAGTCTATCAACTACCACCATGATGACACTCTTTCCCTCAGACTTGGGTAAACTTGTGATAAAATCCATTGAAACCTCCTCCCAACGTTGGCTTCGGATGGATAAAAGTTGTAATAGACCCGGGGTCTTAATTGTTTCAACTTTATTTTGTTGGCAAACCAAACATTTTGCCACAAACTTTTGAATATCAGATTTAAGGCCATCCCAAAAAAATTCCTTCTTAACCCTGTGGTAAGTTTTTAAAAATCCTAAGTGCCCTCCTAAGGGAGAAGTGTGCAATTCCATAAGAATATTTTGTTTGAGTTGGGAATTCTTACAGAGGTATAAGCAATCTTTGTACCATAACGAATCATTTTTCCAGCTAAATGTATCAGATGTACTGGAATCTTGTTCTACCTTTCGAATAAGTGCCCACACTTCTTCATCATTCTTCCATTCCTTCCTTGCTTCGTTTATCCAATCTAGTTGGATAATAGATATGGCACACAACAATCCTTCCACATCCTCATCCTTTCTTGAGAGTGCATTTGCCACCACATTTTGCTTCCCTTTTTTGTAGATGATTTCAAAGTCATAACCCAACATCTTTTTGACCCACTTTTGTTGCTCTTCATAGGATAATCTTTGTTCTAAAAAGTATCTAAGGCTATCATGATCCATTTTTACCTTGAAGTGTCTTCCCATTAGGTCGGGTCACCATTTCTTAAGTGCATGTAGTATTGCCAACATTTCCTTCTCATAAGTAGCTTTGTGTAAAAAATTTCCCTTGATTGGACGACTTTCAAAAGCAATGTGTCATTCATCTTGCATTAAAACAGCACCAATTCCATTTCCTGAAGCATCACATTCAACAATAAAGGTTTTTTTGAAGTTCGGTGTAGCTAAGACTGGTGCTTGGCACATTGCCTCTTTAAGATGTTCGAAGGCCTTTGTTGCTTCTGGAGTCCATGAAAATGAATCTTTCTTCAATAATGTTGTTAGAGGTGCCGCTATTCTCCCATAATTCTTAACAAACTTGCAATAATACCCTGTCAACTCGAGAAATCCTCGCAGATGCTTTATGGACGTGGGGATTTTCCATTCCTTAATGGCTTTAATTTTGCTAGGGTCTACCTTAACTCCTTCATGAGATACAATATTGGGACTTAACAGCTGTCCCAAGGTGGAATTTGGCCCTAGTTGCCTATTTTAACACTCCCTCTCAACTAGGGATACTTCCACCTGTCAATCCATCCATCATCATCTATCATCATGCCATCCTGTCATCATGAGCCATCTTTGAATCTCATTTCATCTCTGCTCTGCTGAACACTGATATGAATAATGAAGAAGAATTGATCGAGAGTGAGTCACAAGACCTTACCACTCTCCACTAATAAAAGTAAATCCAAAGGTTTAACTTCAATCAGACTTGATCCCAGATCAAGTTTTTGAACACCATGCATCCTGGACATAGGGAGTATGGCAGTACACGATGCATCCATCGATAGTGATATGGTCCCTACTTTTCCTGACTCATTGGCCAAATGAGAGGTACCTCCCATGAGTCCTAGAATACATGGGTAGGATGTATGTTGGGGCTTCAATAGGATAAGGTGGACCAGTCATCCTACTCATATAACATAGGAGAAGGTGAACCTCTCATCTTACGCATATGTCAATCATGGGGGAAGGTGAAACACTCACCCTACACACATGTGTCATCAATCGTAGGGGAAGGTGAACCACTCACCCTACACACATGTCAACCATCATCAGGTATCATAGGGGAAGGTGAGCCACTCACCCTGTACACAATGCACTAATAGGGGAAGGTGAACCACTCACCCTATGGCCGCTCATAGCTTCAAGAAGTACCCCAAGCCCCTAGGAGCTCCCAAAGTCCAATGTCCAACTCAAGTGGGACCCTCACAGGAGGGTCTTTCCATGACTCCAAGTATCTCTTGGAAGGCTAAGAATTTAACTTTCCCTAATTGATTTGTGAGGATTTCTACGACCTGCTCCTCAGTCTTGATGTGTTGGAGCCTTATTGGTCCTCATTGTACCATATCCCAGATAAAGTGGTACTTGATATCAATGTGTTTGGAGCAGTCATGGGACATGAGATTCTCTGAAAGGTGGATCCCACTCTGGTTGTCACAGAAGATCATGGTGGTATCCAACATGTGCTCAAATAGCTCACTGAAGATCTTCCTCAACCAAACAACTTCGCAATTGGCCATACTAGATGTAACATATTCGGCTTCAAGGATGCTTAAAGTAATTGATTTCTGCTTCCTGCTCATCCATGAAATCGAAGCAAACCTAATGAGAAACAACATCCTGATGTGTTTTTTCAATCCACCACACTGCTAGCCCAGTCAACATTAGAATATCCATGTAGCCTCAAATTCCTGGCAGTGTACTTAGACCCATAGTTGATTGTGCCATGAAGATACCTCAAGAGATTATTAGTAGAAATTTAATGTATTTGATGAGGCTCAACCATAAATTGACACAACGTATTCACAACAAAGTATATGTCCTGACGAGAATTTACCAAGTACACTGGGTTCCCCATAAGTTGTCTAGATTCAGAAGAGATTGCCAATTCGAGCCCAACAACACTTCCATATAGCTTCTTGAAGTTGAGTTCCATTGAAGTACACACAAACTTGCAATCCACCACCCCACATATCTTGAGAAACTTCACAATGTATTTTCCTTGAGAAAGGAAAATATCACCTGGCTTTTGCCATACCTCTAGGCCTACGAAGTAGTGCATCAGTCCCAGGTCCTTCATCTCGAACTCAGAATCCAACTCCCTCTTGCATTGATAAATGTGAGGGTTTGAACCTTTCAGACTCTAGATCATCTACATAAAGGACCAAAATGAGATGCATGTACTTTTGAACCTTGAAGTATAGGTTAGGATCAACATCTCTCCTCGTAAATCGCATCTTCATAAGATAGATATCAATCCTCTCATACCAAGCCCTAGGGGCTTGCTTCAATCCATAGAGTGTTTTCTTCAGCCTGCATACATGTCTCCTTCGATCTGGTACTTCTAACCCCTAAGGTTGTTCCAAGTAGACTTCCTCCTTAAGCGAGCCATGTAAGAAAGTAGTCTTAATGTCCATTTGATGTAGGCTCCATTATTGAGTGACAACTAAAGCAATAATAGAAAAAATGGTTGTATATTGGGCAACCAGTGCAAATATCTTGTCATAGCCCACTATTTCCTTTTGAGAGAAGCCTTGAGAAATGAACATGGGCTTGTATTTCTCAACACTCCCATCTGCTCCATGTTTGATTTTGTATAGCCATTTTGAGGTGACTATGGACTTGTCCTTCGGTCTACACACCACATCCCACACGTCATTTTTCATGATAGATTCATACTCTTCATTCATCGCATCCTTCCATACTTGGTGCTTTACGACTTATTCGAATGGACATGGCTTAGTTTGAACAATAATATTCATAACAATGAAGTACCCTTGATACCTGTTTGGATTCTTACTTTCGTGAAATGTCCCTCTTAGAGCAATATGTTTTTCAACATATTTGAGAGTATATTTGAGCCACAAAGGTCTTTTCCTTGAGGTAGAGGGATCACTAGGAGGTGGATAAATGGGATCCATTGGACCTTCAACATCGGAAATAGGCTCATTTGTCAAAGGTTCATCCTGTCTTTCTGCAACATCAACATTATCCTTCCTTGGAATGGGGGGATCTCTAGCTTTCCCAAGAGCAATGTCTTCATCGAAGGTGACAACATGGCTTATTTCTAGATTTATTTGACCAAACACAGAGATTCTATATGCCTTTGAATTTTCACTGTATCCCACAAATTTAACTTTCTTCCCAAATGCTTCCAACTTGTTTCTTTTAGGCAAGTGAAGATACACGGGACAAACAAATATTCTAAAATGAGAAACATCAGGTTTCTTACTAGAGAAAACTTCTTCGGGTGTCTTGCAATTTAATATTGAAATATTTTGGATACTAAATGATGATGTGAAACCAAGCAGAGCAGATCTGTGAAGAAACAGGAGCAAGAAGCCAAAGAGTAAGAGGAAGAGTTCATCGGAAGCCATCAAAGAAGCAGGTTATTGGAACAGGAGAAGCATGTTATCACATATACCCAAGAGTAAGAGGCATAACAGAGGAGTTAACAATAATAAACCATGAAAACTCTTTAAATATCACAACGCATTGGAGAAATCAATATCAGCAACTTTTTAGTTTTATTATGTGTCATGTTGAATCCCTTGACTGTGATATGTATTATGGACCCAACGATTCCATAACAATATGCTCTATTATTATACTGCATCCGCCATACCGAACTACCGCATCAGAAGTTACATATCAAAAGTATTAAAAAGATCACGCTAAAAACATTGATTGCGATATGTACTGTGGACCTGAACAATTTATAGTAACATCCCTAATATAACATCATGTTCAGCTATTGGAAGTTATGCAAAATCATAAAGGGTTGTCATCGTCGGACTGCCAATTGTGATAAGACTTGTGAACCTGATGGATTGTCGATTGCGATATTATTATGGACCCGACAGACTGGCGATTTCAATAGAGATTGTGGACCCAATGGATTTATTAACAACTCTTTAAATATTATATCACATCTGCTCCATTGGAAGACAAAGCATGTGCACACTTGTAAAACCTCTGATTTTCATGAAGTTTTGATTGCAGGATTAAAGGAATGACTCCAATTCTCATGAATTTGCGATTGTGGGATTAAAGGTGATGACTTGGCATGTGGGACCTCCATGTGGGTATAACCTCTTTTATGTGGTTTTCCTGATTAATCAAGTCCACGATATAATTGGATGAAGGAATGTTCGATATGGTTTAATATACAAGTTGGCCTCCTCCCAATGAACGTGTCCTTTGGGTATTAGTGAAACTTGTATAAACACAAGTTAAATGCCTTCATCTCAAGTATCGATCTCAGGCATAAAAAACAGAGAACAAGGAAAGTTCAAAACTCGTGAACTTGAAGAAATAGAGTAAGCTGAAGGTCTAGTAGATGCCGAAGGTGCAACTAAATTTGAAGACAGAGTAGGACAAAAAATCTTTTGACCTGATTCATCTTGAAAGGCTCAGACCCAAAGTGAAGCCATAACGCAGAAAACGACCTATTACAAAGGCTACAAGGATAGGGTTTGGTAAACAAGTTCTTCAAAGAAGTATAATACAATCAAACATTTATTGACAGAGTAAAACTATAAGGGTCGGATCCATTTGGGCTTGGTGCCTCAGAATTGGAAGGGTTGGTATCCTTGGAGTTAATGCTCCTAAATTCAAAGTTGGTGCCTTGGTAAGATAGTGTTGAAGCCCTAGAGGTTGGAGCCTCATCAAAGTCGAAGTTGGTGCTTGGAAAAATTTATCAGATATTGTATTCAATCCTTTTCTATATATAATAAAACAATTTCTTTGATTAAATTGTAAGGAATCTAAACTGGTAATAATAACAATTGAAAGGAAATATTGATTCACCCCCTTGAGTATTTCCAACATTTTTTATTAGAGACAGCTTCTTCAGAATCAACCTAACAACTGGAAGAAGGATTCTTAGTTACAATGAAGAATCAAGAAATGAAAGGAAGGCTTCCCTTGCTCGATGGTACTAATTTTGGTTTTTGGGAAAAGAGAATGTCTTACTACTTAATGCCCCTTGGACTTGAAGTTTGGAATGCTGTTTTGAATGGGTACAATGATCCTCCCACTCTTCCTATTGATCTAGATGAAATGAAAGTGTACATTGCAAATGCCAAAGCTCTAAATTCCATTACAAGTGGAATTACTAATTCTGAGTTTACGAAAGTCTTGTATTATGACTTGGCCAAAGAACTATGGGATAAGATGGTTATCTTATATGATGGGGACTCCAAAGTTAAGAAGGAAAATATTCAAACTCATAGGCGGCAGTTTGAAAGTTTGAAAATGGACGATGAAGAAGATATTGCATCATACTTCCTCCGAGTAGTTGAAGTAGTCAGCTCTCTTAAAGCATTGGGAGAAATTATTAAAGAAAGAACTATTGTTCAAAAAGTATTAAGATCTCTCCCAAATAGATTTGACTCCAAAATAAGTGTTATAGAAGAAATGAAGGACCTAGATGCTCTCAAGATGGATGAACTTCATGGAATCCACATTGCTTATGAGATGAGAAAAGGAATCCCAAGTTCCAAAGATGGAGCATTCAAGGCCTCAAAATAAAAAAAGGGGAAAGGATGGAATAACAATAGTGATGACTCCGATGTTGAATCCGAATTGGCACAATTTGTACGGAGGCTTAAGAAAGGATCCAAGATAAAAGGTAAGCACCCTCTTATCTGTGTAAGATGTGGAAGAATAGGTCATTATGCTACAAAATGTCCTCATAAGCATGACAGTGATGATGAGGAAGATTAAAAAAGGAGATATACAGAACGAAAGGATTTGCTAAGAAGAATTTCCTCTCTAAACAAGATGAAACTGATGAGGATGAATATGTGGTCATCAAAAAGAAATCATCCAAAGGAAGCAATGATGAATCAGATGAAGAAAATGACTATGTTGGAAGCAAGGAAGTACTATTTATGGCATTCATTGAAGATGATGAATAAAGACAAGAAAACAAAGAAGATACAAATGAACTAATAATTAGTTCCATTGAAGAAAATGAAAAGTTAAGAAAGAAGGTCATTCACTTAAAACAGATAAAGTGGAAGCCAAAAGAAGGGAGGCCATCATATATGAAAGACATGAAGCTGAAATAGTATTTCTTAAGAAAGAATTTGAACAAATCAAAAGAAGTTGGCAAAGTTCTCAAACACTTGTCACATTCTCAAAACTCAGAAATCTCAAAGTGACAAGTCTGAGATTGGTTTTAAAGAGAATCATCAAGTGCTAAGGATAATGCAAGAAGCTATGTTGATGTACTTTGCAGCAATCCAAAAGAAGAAAAATCATCTCATCAAAGGCTCGACTCAAATCCAAATAATGAAGAAAGAGAAACTCCAAGAAAGAAGGTTTATTCAAATCATGGCTATTATGACAGGTACCAAACTATCTTTCTTAGGCATTGTTATTATTGTAAAAATTTAGTTCATCAAGCTAAACATTGCATGGCTCGTAAGAATGAAGCACCAAGATTGAAGGATCATACTAACAAACCATGTACTCTAAAAGGGCAAGGACAAATCAAGACCTTCAACTCTTTTGATCCTTTGGCCAAATTTGATCCAATTGCTTATTATGCAATGATAATGGATATAGCAAACAAAATTGCCCCCTCAAAAATAAAGAAGAAAAAGATGAAAATCCCAATATGGATAAATGTGATCTAGCCCTATGTGCTCAAAGTGAGGAAACTCTTTGGTTTGTGGATAATGGGTCCTCCAGGCATATGACAGGTGACAAAAGGAAGTTTGTCTCATTAATAAAAAAGGAAGGAAATGTATCCTTTAGGAGTGGGTCTACCAAAATTGCTAGGAAAGGTACTGTTACCCTTATTAATGGAAAAGTAAAGGTTCAAAATGTTTTGTTGGTAGATGGGCTCAAACACAATCTCTTGAGTGTTAGCCAAATATGTGATCAAGGACATAATGCTGTTTTCAACACTAAAAATTGTGAAATAAGGAACTCTTCCTCAGGAGAATTTGTGGCGAAAGGAGTTAGAACATCATATAACATCTACATTCTGAACAAAATTTAGGAAGATAAATGTTATCTAAGTCAAACAGATGAAAGTTGGTTGTGGCAGAAGAGACTAGGGCATACAAGTTTTGATAACTTCATCTATATAAGAAAAATTAATGCAGTAAGGGACATTCTAAAGATTTTCAAACCAAATCAAGCTGTATGTGGGGCATGTCAACATGGAAAGAAAAGTAGAACCAGCCACAAGGCTAAGGAGTTCTCCACATCAAAACCTTTGGAGATCATTCATGTAGATTTATGTGGGCCAACCAGAACTCCATCACTCAAAGGAGAAAGGCACTTTTCTTTATTTGTTGATGACTATACTAGAATGATGTGGGTATATTTCAAAAAATATAAATATGAAGCCTTTGAATGCTTTAAGAATCTTAGAGCTTTTGTAGAAAATGAAAAGGACTCCAAAATAAAATGTCTTAGAATGGACAGATGGGGAGAATTCACATCAAAATAATTTGATGAATTTTTTAATGAACATGGAATCAAAAGAGAACTCTCTCCTAATAGAAAACCTAAGAAAAATGGGGTAGTTGAAAGGAGAAACCGAACTGTTCAAGAAATGATAAGAACTATGTTACTAGCAGCTAACTTGTAGCCAAAATTTTGGAAGGAAGCAGTCGAGACAATAGTTTATACCTTGAATAGAACTCAACTAAGACCAAATAATGAGAATACTCCTTATGAATTATGGAAAGGAAGACTTGATTCAATAAAATACTTCAAGATTTTTTAAATAAAATGCTTCATAAAGATCAATGATTACTCACGAGGAAAATTTGATTCTCACGTTGATGAAGGAATATTTCTTGGATATTCTACCAGAATCAAAGCTTACAAGTGCTACAATAATCAACTACGGAAAATAGTGGAAAGTATTGATGTAAATATTGATGAAGGCTTTCTAGAAAATAAAATTGAAGATCATGAAGTTGACCCCTTTATTGAAAAAGTGAAGAAGAACCTGAAAAGAAGGAAAAATATCAAGAAAAGCAAAAAGAAAAATAACCATCTCAAGCTCCTTCAAAATTGAAATTCCTTGAAAAACATCACTTGTAAGAGCAGATTATTGGCAATGTAGATGAAGGAATACACACCCGAAGAAGGATGTCAAGTACACTAAAGAAAAATGATTTTTCTCTCCTATCTATGATAGAGCCATAAACTTTTACTCAAGCAAGGATCCTCATTGGGTGGAAGCCATGGAAGAAGAAATATCTCAAATAGAGAAAAATGAGACATGGGAGATCGTACCTCGTCCAAAGGATAAAAATATGATTGGAAATAAGTGGGTGTTCAAAAACAAAAATGAATGAATATGGAAAAATCTTCAGAAACAAGGCAAGACTTGTCTGTAAGGGTTATTCACAAATTGAAGGAATCAATTTTTAAGAAACCTTTGCATCGGTAGCTTGTATGGAAGATATAAGAATGTTCTTGGAATTTTCTTGCTCAAAAGGAATCAAAGTCTATCAAATGGACATAAAATCAACATTTCGGAATGGGGAACTCAAGGAATAAGTCTACGTGGAGCAACCATAAGGTTTTTTTCTAGAAAAAGGAAAATACTTTGTATGTACATTGAAGAGGGCATTATACAGTTTGAAACGAGCTCCAAGAGCATGGTATGTAAGATTGGATCACTATCTACAACAACAAAACTTCAAAAAGGGGGCTGGAAGGAAGTAATATCTACATGAATATGGACAATGAAAAATTACTAATCACCCTTGTCTATGTTGATGATCTGATTTTTGCTAGCAATAATGATGAAATGAGCCATGAGTTTGCTCAAAATATGTCAAAATAATTCGAAACATCAATGATTGGTGAACTATCCTACTTCCTTATATTACAAGTATCGCAAACCACAACACATATGTTTATCTCTCAAACAAAATATCTCAAAGACATGCTTAAAAGATATGGAATGGAAGAATGTGCACCTATGAGCACACCGATGACCACAAACTACAAATTAAGAAAATATGATGAATCCCCCTGATAGATGCAACTATTTATAGGTCAATAATTGGAGATCTATTATACTTAACTGCTACAAGACCTGACATTATGCAAGTAATGGGAATGGTGGGAAGATTTCCAATCAGCTCCTAAGCAATCCCACATGTTAGTTCTAAAAAGAATTCTCATATACTTGAAAGGAACTCTCGACTTTGGTCTTTGGTATCCCAAAAACACAAATATTACAATGACAACTTATACCAATGCTGATTGGGCTGGAAGCATGGATGATCGTAAAAGCACCAGTGGAAATGAATTTTTTATGGGAAATTTCCTGGTAGATTGGCTCAGCAAAAAAAAATCATCTATATCTCTCTCTACAACTGAAGTCGAATATATAGCCACAGCTGACTGTTGTACACAAATACTATGGATGAAGGAAGCTTTGAAGGATGTCAACATAGAAACTAAACATACAATCACCATCTATTGTGATAACACAAGTTCTATTAGTCTCAGTAAAAATCCAGTGATGCACTCAAAAACCAAACATATACCAATTAAGTATCATTTTCTCCGTGAATAGGTAGATGAACAAAACATCAAGTTGGAATATATCAATACCAAGGAACAAATTGCATATATTTTCACCAAACCTCTTCCTCGAGAAGAATTTGAATATCTCCATCAAAAGATGAGGGTTATTGCTCTAGCATCACAGTAAACCGATTCTTAAAATGCCACATGTTAGGGGGGGAGCAGTTTGACAGGAGGAGCAGTTCGACAAGGGGAGTCCTTATGCACTCCTTTGCCATTGATGTCAAAGGGGGAGAGAAGAAGAATATTGCAATCAATGAAAATGGGGGAGATTGTTGATCTAGATTGTCATTGATGTCAATATGGAAATATTTTGGATACTAAATGATGATGTGAAACCAAGAAGAGAAAATCTATGAAGCAACATGAGCAAGAAGCCAAAGGGGAGAAGACATCGTGAAGCCAAAGAGTAAGAGGAAGAGTTCATCGAAAGCCATCAAAGAAGCAGGTTATAGGAGCAAGAGAAGTAGGTTATCACATATACCCAAGAGTAAGATCCATAACGAAGGAGTTAACAATAATAAACTATGAAAAATATTTAAAGATCACAATACATAGGATAAATCAATATCGACAACTTTATCACTTTATTATGTGTCACTCTGAATCCCTCGACTGCGATATGTATTATAGACCCAATGGTTCTATAACAATATGCTCTATTATTATATCACATTCTCCATACTGGAACTATCGCATCAAAAGTTACGTATCACATGTATTAAAAAGGCCATGCTGAAAATGCCGATTGCGATATGTAGTGCAAACCCGAACAAGTTATAGAAACAACCCTAATATAACATCCTGTCCGGCTATCAGAAGTTATGCAAATCATAAACGGTTGTTACCGTGAGATTTCCAATTGCGATAAGACTTGTGAGCTCGACAGACCACTGAATATGATATTATTGTGGACCCAACAAATTTATTAACGACTGTTTAAATATTATATCACATCAGCTCCATCGGAAGACAGAGCATCTGCACACTTGTAAACCCTTCGATTTTCATGAAGTTATGATGACGAGATTAAAGGAATAACTCCAATTCTCATTAAGTTGCGATTGCGGGATTAAAGGTGATGAATTGGCATGTGGGACATCCATGTGGGTTGTTGTAGCATCCATCGTCATTTAAATTTCATTTGTAATATTATCACAGAAAAATAAAAATAAAATAAAATATTATGCTCTAAAAAATAAAAGAGAACATGAAAGTCTGAAAACAATGATTTATTTTTGATGGCATTCAAATCCGAAGTAAGGTGGGGCCCCGATCCATATTAAAAATCAAGTGGTATCACAATATTTAAGTAAGCGTGGGTTCAATAAGCGGGTAAAGTGCTCTGCGGGGGAGCAACAAGCACGAGTTATAACTCAGGTTCAACCCCCGCAGTTGACCATGACGTCAAGGTGTTTGACCAAGATCTACGACCTGAGATTTTTGCGGGGGTTTAAGCTTGATGAACATCTCGTACACTCCCTATCTCCACAGCGGGCCACCCCTATCATTCCACTCCATCTCATCTCCTCCATGTCATCTACCACCCTCATTCATTACCGTCCACCTCATTCACCATACCCCATCACCTCATCTACCACTCCATTAATTAGTTACATTAATTACATATTTTTCCCCTTGTTTGAATATTATATGTATAAAATACAAGCAAAACCCCGTTTATTAGTCTTTTGTTTTAGTACTAAGCAACCTTACAGCCAGTTCAACAAATCTGAGTCAGCAATCGTCCTGACAATTGTCACCAACAAATAGTCACCATGGCCAAACAAGTAAGTTCCTCATCAGTTATCCATACCCAATTAATGGATGTTAAACAAGATATTTCCGATACCCTCTGTACAATTAAACATCTTTCACTGTATCAAGAGGTCATTCTGAACCACAAGAAGTCTCCTATATTCATGGAAATGGTTAGGTCAGGTGTTCTAGCTACTTTTGTCCCCATAACTCATTTATTTCTTGAATTTATTCAATGGCTAGCCTTAGCAATGTACCCCAAGAAGTGTTTCGTAATGAATCAATTAGGGGAGAATGTTTTTCAAGTAACCTCACAGTTAATACACCAAGCTTTGAATTACCTTGTGTCTAGAACTTACACCACCTTTACTGAAGAATCCCTGATTTCTTATTATGATAACATGTCTCCTTAGGAGCTCTCTCATGTCACCTCTTTCTTGGCCCCTAAATCTGGTCAATTCTCCCTAGATGGTAATCTCTTCTCTTTAGAAATATTTGCAGTTGACATAAGACTTGTGTTGCAAGTAATTGCCAAGATTCTAGGGAAAGAAGACTCCAAGCAGGTAGATAAAGTTGTGCTGGGATTTTTCTCCTTAATGATGAAGCCTGAGATAGTACTAGACATTCCAGCATTCTGGGTAGATGCTATCAATACTCAATTTATGACTTTGCCTCTCACTGGTTCCTTCAAATTTCCTTCAGTCATTACTTATTTATTTCTGTACCAGAATGCTTATCATTTTTCAGATTTGGGCTAAATGTTATTGATATCAATAAAAAGAAATAGTTAGTGGTATTCAGGACAAACCTGACAAGGGGTGATCCAGGAGATAGTGGTTTATTTGAGCTTACTTCTTTATTCCTCCTAGTGGCTTATAAAATTTGAATGGAAGCCTACCCCCAACTTTCCTTCCTAAAGCTCAAGAGTGTCTTCAATTGAGTAAGGATGTGAGATATGGAGATTGGTTCATATTTGAAGAGTATGCAGAGATTAGGCTTTATGGAGCCTCTGTCAAGCCTTATAGGTTACTTAAATTTGTGCCAATGAAGCTTTTGCCCTTGAATTTATTAGGCAAAGCTTAAATGTTGATCAAGTTCATTTTGTTCCTATGAAGAAGAAGCAAGAAGGGAGAAAGATAATGCAAAGAAGTACAGGGAAGATCTCCTGAGGGCTGAAGATGAAATCAAAAGGTTAAAGGAGAAAATGAACGGCAGTATGTCCTTAATTCAAGCCAGAGAAATCCTATGGGATAAAGTCATTGATGTTATCAAGGGAATTTTGGAGTTTTTGGTGATTATATCTGAAGAGGAAACACTAGTTCGGAATATGGAAGAGGTGGTCATTAAAAATAAGCAAAAAGATCTAGATAGATCAAAGTTTGAAAAGAGGATGATAGATTTCATCAACTCTAAATCTACTACAGAATTGAAGGAACATGACATGCCAGACATAACATCATGTGCAATTGATTTTAATAAAATGATTGTCAGAAACATCTACATGATTACTACCGAGAAGAAGATAAAGGGGATAAAGGAAGCAATTTCAAAGTTTAACATCTTGTTTGATAAAAGGGTTAGGGCTGGAATTCCTTCTTGTTGGGATCTACAGGGAAACTTGCTACCATGGAAAACATATGAGACTTTGCTGGTTGAGGCAAAAAGCAAAGTTGATAACACTCATGAAAAGGCAACAGTATTAAAAGGAGCCACCATTGTGAACTACTTGAACAAAGATTTTAAGCTTCTCCGGATGGTGAAGACTTTGTTTACTGACAAGCCTACTTATGGTAGGATCACAACTTGTAGAATCAGACTTGATAAGTTAGATGAAGCAACAAAGTCAAATGTACCATTATGGAGAAAGTGCATTAGTAGGACCACATACTCAAGGCATAGATTTAAACAACGAGCAACAATCACCAATCATACTCTAATTTTTGTTACCTCTTGTTATTTTGTTTTTTGAGAAGAATGAGGTGTCTTTTACCTTCCAATGTAATATTTTGTAATGAATTTTACTTTAGACAGTTAGGAGGTAGTTAAGTAGTTTTACAATTTTGGTAGTTACCAATTGTCCCATGATGTATAAAAAGAGGCAAAATTATAGGAAAAAGGTCCGAATTTTGAAGAACCTGGAGACCTTGTTGTTGTAATCTTGATAAATTTATGATTAATGAAAGAATAAGAAGTTTTCCACACATTGTTGGGTATGATTTTGTAATTTCTCTATTATGCGTCATCATGTTTCTTCCTTTCTTTAAATATGGTAATGAAGCTACAGGTCTTTGTTTACTTATGTGAATGAAGTTAAACTTTCTTAAAAGAGCGCTCCTATATTTAAAGTTCCTACCACTATATTTCTTCTAAGTTACAGACAATAGTTCTTGTCAAACACATCATATTATCTTTAACTTCTCAAGGCATTCTTCACACATCATTCATATTTAACATCACATGACATTATGAGATTTTCATGTACATGTCAGCTAATTATTAAGGGTTAAAATTCAAGTCCTTCAGGCCCTTCATATGAGGATACATTATACAAATAAGTGACATGCATAAATAAAATTAATGTCTTAAGCACAATTTCTACACAGCCAGGAAATTGGTTTCTTAAGGGACATCATGGGTATAGTCTCTTTTATGTGGTTTCCATGATTAATCAAGTCTACGATATAAATGGATGAAAGACATTTAGATATAGTTTAATATACAAGTCGGCCTCCTTCCAATGAACGTTTCCTTTGGGTATTAGTGAAACCCGTATAAACACAAGCTAAATGTCTTCATCTCAAGCATTGATCTCGAGCATCAAAAGCAGAGAACAACGAAAGTTCACAACTCGTGAACTTAAAGAAGTAGAGGAAGCCGAAGGTTTAGCAGATGCCGAAGGTCTAGCAAAAGATGAAGGCTAAGCAAAGAAGGAAGCCGAAGATAGAGTGGGGGGACAAATATTTTGAATAGATTCATCTTGGAAGGCTCGGACCCGAAGTGAAGCCATATCACAAACAATGACCTATTACAAAGACTACAAGGACATGGTTTGGTAAAGAAGTCCTCAGAAGCAATATAATACAATCAAACATTTCTTGACAGAGTAAAACTATAACGGTCGGATCCCTTTGGGGTTGGTGCCTAAGAATTGGAAGGATTGGTGTCCTTGGAGTTGGTGCTCTTAAATTCAAGGTTGGTGCCTTGGTAAGATAGGGTCGAAGCCCTAGAGGTTGGAGCCTCATCAAAGTACAAGTTGGTGCTTGGCAAAATTCATCAGATATTGTATTCAATCCTTTTCTATATATAATAAAATCATTTCTTTGATTAAATTGTAAGGAATCTAAACTGGTAATAATAACAATTGAAAATAAATACTAATTCACCTCCCTCTCAGTGTTTCCAACAGCGGGCACCTATTTTGAACATACATGACAATTTTGGCAGCTTCTCCCCATAAGAGCTTCGATAAACCTTGATCATGGAGCATGGCACGGGTGGCTTCCATAATTGTTCAATTTTTTTTTATCCAAATCCATTTTTCTCAAGAGTGTATGGAATGATTGTCTCCCTCTTTATGCCAACCTCTTTGCAAAAGTCATTGAATTCATTTGATTCATATTTGGTTCCATTGTTGGTTCTGAATATTTTGATCTTATTCCATGTTTGACTTTACACCAATGCTTTGAAGGAATGGAACCATTTGAACACTTCATCCTTCTTCTTCAAGAAATATATCCATGTTTTGCAAGAGAAGTCATCCATAAAATTGCATAGCACAAGTATCCTCCCAATGATGTTACGAGTAACATACCAGATAGGTCAGCATGGACCAATTGAAGAATGTCGATAGTTTGGCTTTCATTTTAGGGGAATGCTCCCCTTGTTAGTTTTCCAGTTGTACAACCCTATCAAACTCCATGATTCATGTTGAACACGGACATACCTGTGACCATCTTCCTTACCCCAGGTAAGGTTTTGTATTGAAGGTGGGCATTTCTATAACCATACGTTCAATTTGACTCTTTTGGTCATAGGGATATATGTAAGGCCTGATGTTTGGAGGAATATTTCCTGGAATCAAGTGAATAGCATGATCATAATCCCGAATAGGTCGGAGGCCTTTAGGGGTCCCAAATACCTTAGAATGATTGTCCAAGACTTTTTACAGATCTCAACAAATGGATGATTTCGATGTTTGAACCTCTAGTGCATATAATTGTGCAATTATGACCCATTGTTCTTTATTCAAAATATTTTTCATGCCATTAGAGCTGATTATCTTCCATGGTTTCCCTGTGATATCCCTTAATTAAATTTATTTTCCTTCCCATAAAAAATTCAAGAAAAGTTCTTGAAAATTAAAAGTTATCGTCCCCAAAGATTATAACCATTGCACTCCTAGTACAACATCAGTACCACCCATTGGAATAAAACATTGGACTATTCAATACATATTCATCGGTAGTCAGCTTGATATTATGACACTTTCCAAAGCAATTTATAGTTCCTCCATTTGCAACCATCACTTGACACTTTGGAGATGGATATACAAAACAATTCAATTCCTTGGCTATCTTACAAAGAATAAAATTATGGGTAATACCTGAATCAATCAACACTATTACCTTTTTATTCTTAATATGTCCTTCTGTCTTGAGCATTTGAGGAGTGGTAATTCTCACCAATGCATTACAATATATTGTCGGATTTATTTCTTCTTTTTCCAAGGTTGGTTCTTAGTGTATATCCTCTTCTTTTGATGTTTCATGTTCCTTTTCTTCCTCATCTTCACAATTTATGTAAAATAATTTCTTCTCAGCACACTTATGAAATTTACTGTATTTGCTATCACAACTATAAAAAAACCCCTTTTCTATTTGTTTTTTCCACCATTTGTTGTGGTCTCAACCTTGTATGTTGTGGTAGGCTGGGAGAAGATCAACGTTGAAACAATGCAAACATTAATACTTTTGGAGAAACATTAATAGTTTGGAGCACATGTCGCAAAAAACATGAGGAGCGTTGGATTATCTAATTCCCAACAATATCCCACCCAACACAAGCCAAGGGTGTTCCAAACTCAATACTTTTGGCTCTGATACCACTTGTATCGTGATTGGGAGATTCTAGTCTCCTTTCACATTGTAGCTTGATAAAGAACATGTTATAGCCTATTGAGGTAGGAGCATCTTGTGGGTGTTGGAGCTCCTTGAGGTAGCAACCTCCTCTAGGTTGGATTCTACAAAAAAATGATGTAATAGGGGAGTAGAAGCTTGCCTTCACATCACTTTCAGCCAAAAATCCGTGGTTTTCTCCCTTAATGGGTTTCCAGTTATATCTGGTGTCTTCAAGTGCTGCTTGTTGGATGTCTCACTTGTGTGAATGATCTTGAATTTTGAATATTTACACATACACTTGTCTCTCTCTAGTAAGTGAAACATAAACAATCAACAACTGAACATATGCATAGATCATTAACTACATAAGGAGATATTTGAAAAAGGAAATTAAGTTGAGCTAACTAATTGTTAATTTACAATTACTCATTCAGCCCCCCTCTCAGTAATTGCCAAGCATTTATTAGATTTAAGATATATGCTCTTTTAATTAATAAACATCTAAACACTTACCCCCACTTACCATGGAGATTATTAATGAAGAACACCATGGACGATTACTATGGCTTATCAATACCATGTCCCCAAAAAATCATAACTCACTTCATATGACACTCATTCATATGATACATCTATATTTAAAATTAATCAATTTAATTTAAAGGGAAAAAGTGAGATAACTAATTTAAAAATAAATTTCAACATTTGATTTGTGTATGTTACTATGAATATAATGTAACTTGAATATTACTAGGTGAATGATTGAGATTTAACCTCCATGGAATATTCTAATATTCTTAGTACTACACAAAAATTAAAGGTTTTGATCTACCTCCAAAGCAGTTATGTTTGTTTTGATCTTTTAATTAAATTGATTAATTAAAAAATAAGGTCATATGAACAAGTGCATATGAAATGAGTTAAGGTTTTTTTGGGCATGTGTATTGATAAGCCATGGTATTGGCCCATGGTATTGTAACAAATTCTATTTATAAATTAAGAATCTCCATGGAAAGTGAGAGAAAATCTCCATGGATAAGGATTTTGTTCCATGTTTTTTCAAATATATATATGTTGAACTTATATATTATTTTTATAATAATAATAATAATAATAATAATAATAATAATAAAAGTTATAATTTAGGTAGTTTTATGAATTTTTTATTTTTATTTTTAACAATGTGCTCAAACTCATTATGAATTGAGGTTTCTATATGCGAGATTTTTTGGAGTTTCCCCCAGTCCGGATTAGAAATATTGATTTTTGTTGTCTTAATTGGTTATATGGATTCAACACACACTTCGATTGTGAAGAGTTCACCCATCAAACTTGTAATTTTTATGAATCCTTGCTAGATTCTAGACAAATTAGATCTGAAAATAAACCAGAAAACATTTCAAAAAGTCTCACTTATAGACAACAACATTATGAATTGATGTCTGTTGACATTTGCCAACCATTTAAATTATATGGTTGCACTAATTGATAATTACATTAAAGTTCAAGAAGCCCTATTAAAAAACTATGATATAATTATTTCCAACTTACTATGATATTTATTATAATTTATATTATAATCTCTATATACTACCTATATTATGACTTTCCCCTATTACTTAGTGTTGTCATTTTAATTTTATTAATATTATATTCTTAAATTAGATCTTATTATATATTTTCTATTCC
The DNA here is from genome assembly GCA_031772625.1 of Pinus tabuliformis. Lineage (NCBI taxonomy): Eukaryota > Viridiplantae > Streptophyta > Pinopsida > Pinales > Pinaceae > Pinus > Pinus tabuliformis. The sequence goes on from CM062809.1 coordinate 1,295,722,853, forward strand.
CCTTTATATGACTTTATTATAACCATTTTCTTTATATTCTATTCTTCATGATAATTTGTTTTTATTATATTTGAGATTTTGTTTTGTTTTGTTTTTTAAACTAAAACCTTTATACGGTTTAAAATCTAATATACTTCGAGTTACAAAGATAGTCGATGCATGAATCTCAACAAGACCTATAATTCAACTTTACATCGAGCAACAAGACCTATCATTCAACTTTACATTGAGTTACAAAGATAGTCGAGGCGTGAATCTCAACAAACCCTATCATTCAACTTTACATCGAGTTACAAACCATATCATCCAATTTTACATCGAATTACAAAGATAATCGATGCATGAATCTCAACAGACCCTATCATGAATCTCAACAAAACCTATGATTCAACTTTACATCGAGTTACACACCCTATCATTCAAATTTACATCGAGTTACAAAGATAGTCGATGCATGAATCTCAACAAACCCTATCATTCAACTTTACATCGAGTTACAAAGATAGTTGATGCATGAATCCTCAACGAACCTTATCATTCAACCTTTTTTCCTTAATTTTAGTTTATTAAAATTAATATAAATTTTAGTTTATTAATTTTTGCCTTCTCAATTTAGGTTTTACCTTTTTGGCCAACTTCCATCATTCAAGCTTTTTTCCCCTTAATTGTCAATAATATAAATTTTATTTTATATATTTTGTCTTCTTAATTTTAGATTAGGGTTTTTACTTTTTTCTGACCAACTTTTTGGCTTGTTCTTATTTTCCCTTCTCTATCTTAGTATTTATTTAATCTTGAATCATTATTTTTTCTCTTAAAAGTTTGTTCTTATGATGAATTTTGGTTATGACTAGAAACCTTAATTATTGAAGTGCACATTGTGAATAGTCCTCTAAGGAGGCAGAGGAATTGCTCCAAAAGTGGTCGAAATCTAGGCAAAAAATTTTCAAAAAATCTTGTAGATGTAGTGTTAGAATCATGTTTTTGATGGTGGAAATGGATTCAACACCATCAAAAACCTCCAGTGCACCTAAAATTATGAACTTTGACAACTTTTACTTAGATTTACAAAAATCCCTCCCAGAGTTTTTCAAAATATAATAGGATTTTCCATAACTTTCAGGGCAAAAAAACATAATCTTTAGACTACAACTTGTGAATCAATCTTTAATGCAATATTGTACCTATATAAAATATCATTATCATATACAAAATTTTACTCCTATTTTTTTTTAAATTAAATTTATATTTTTTCCTTTTCAATTTTATATGGTAGATAAATAGTCTATTAATACATAAAAAGAGATTTTAAAAATATATGTTGGCAATAAAATACATATAACCTGTTGTGTTATAAAATGTTTTATGTGGGGTCTAATCTCAGATCAAATAACTGGTTCAAAAAATCAATAAATAAAAACCACTTAAGAAAAAATAAAGAAAGTTGTTGCACATTAATTCCCAAAATATAAATTTGTTACACGGGAATTCCGGAGACATTAATGCATATCAAGAAGGGTTAGAGTTCTAACAACTTATGCGAAACAATACTGTGCCACGACAATTCCAGAGACATTATCTCATAAGTAGAAAAATAACTCTCGTTAAACTTAAAAATACGAATGAAAAATAAATAAATATTATTAACTTCAATTTTATAAATATCATATCAATATAATAAAATTTAATTAGTAAATAAGATTTATTTTTAATATATATATTTTTGTTTGTTAATTAATTTGAGTTTTGAAATGATTTATATTCAAATTCAAGTTTTTATGATTTATAATTTGAATATTTGAAATATTTTTGGAATAAATTATATTGGAATATTTAGGTAGATGCAATTTTGAACTAACTTGTGTGGTTCATCATCAAAACAAGATGAAGAATCAGATCATAATGGAAGTTAAATAGGGAGAAAAGACCTTGCTATAAAGAAAACAACTATATTTGTCTGGAAGGGAAAAATGAGAAAAAATAATATAAATAATTGAAATCTTATTTATAAGGAATTTTAAATTGATTTAATTAAATTAAATTTTAGCTTAAATTTTAAATTATATATATAAATATATATTACCAAGAATATATCAATAAATATAATCAAAGAATTATAAAAAATTCCTAAATATTGTAAATATTATTTTTAAATTATTTATTAGTCAAAGGTTGAATATAAAATATTATAGACGAATAGAGATAATAAAAATAATTTTTTTATAAACTAATTACAAATAAAAATCTAATCTTTGGATAAAATAAATAAGTATATATGCAGTTAGTTTATTTATTTTATTATTATTATTATTTTTGGAAGAATTGAAACTAGGCACACTACTAGAAAGAATATATATATATATATATATATATATATATATATATATATATATATATATATAAAATTGGAATAAAAGTTAATAAAAAGTGGAAACATTATTCTGAAGAAAAATAACTAAAAACCTATAAAGTCTAAGGGGAATACGAATTGAAAAATAAAACCAAGCAAGAGAAAAGAGACAAATGAGATTAATAAACCCCAGGGAAATCAGAGGAAAGCGGAAACCATAAGAGGAAAAAGGGTAGAGAAAAAGAAAAGAAACTAAGAGGAAAGGGAGGAAAGCGGAAACCATAAGAGGAAAAAGGGTAAAGAAAAGGAAAAGAAGCTAAGAGGAAAGGGCACGAATCCAACAACTACTAATCTTCCAACCATCATCCCTATTAAGATTACTAGCCCTCTTTCCAATTTCTATGGATTCCCTAAACTTACCAAGATGGAAATGAAAAATCTTCGCAATGAATTTAGCCTCATCAACGCATATATGATGCTTGGCCTTCTCTGCATGCTCTGCTAAGGCTGAAGAGTGGGTCCTCCCATGCTTTATATCGGCCACGCGTTCCTTAATCCTCTCCCATGCTTTATATACTCAACGTGTTCCTTAATCCTTTGATATATAACCTGCGTGTCTTTGATTAAACATAATTATATGTTTAATATGTGATTTGAATGGTCACAATTTGGGGTGGGTCCTCCCATGCTTTACATCAGCAACATGTTCCTTAATCCTCTCTGATGCTTTATATTGGCAACGTGTTCGTTAATCCCTTGATTAATAGACCTGCGTGCCTTTGATTAAACATGATTTATATGTTTAATATGCAATTTGAATGGCCACAATTTGGGGTAATTAAGTCATTAAAATCACTTAGGAATGGAATTTGGGGTAGATACACTAGCCCTTAGTATGCATGGATTTTTACCCACCAAATACCTTAACAAAACACCTTGTCACCATATTATTTTAAATATTTATATTTAATTTAGAATCTATATATACAATACAACTATCATGTTGGACACCTAATCCTCTATGGGTTGGTGTAGAATGTGAACAACCATGAGAGTCCAAGAGATCTTGGGATGTGGAACCCAACAGTCACACGAATGTATTATAAATGTATATCATTGTCAAATAATAGATGTACTCTCCTGCTTATCTTTAATATTCTGTTGCTGCCATGTGTGCGTTTAACATGGTATTAAAGCAGACGATATCCTGCCCTGCTCATATTTGAGCCACTAATTTTTGTGGTCTTTCTCTATGTGTTTGTTAGGCCTGAGCATTGTCTAAAATTTTCCAGAATCTATTTGCATCAGTCAGATCCCTAGGTCTACATATCTGAGCTTCTCTGCATGTCTAATTTTCTTATGATTCGCATTCCTACAATCCTTTCCATAACGTCTATGTTCCTACTAACATCTTGGATTTGAAGGTCAAAGGGAATACAAAACAATTTGTCACTGTATCGAATTCCACAACGGTGAATGAAGCAATGAGTCTCTCCTTCTGTTATGCGCTTTACAATTGCGTTGAAGCTCCTTCTGTTATATGTGCTAGTTCATATGCTAAATGTATATGTAGTGTTGTATTCATATCTGCACATTGTGTTAAGTGTTCTGAAAGCCATGCATACTTGTTTCTAGTTAACTCCCCATGCCAATGTTGTCATAAATAACGTTGGGCTGACATATTAACGCCTCTCACCTCCATGCTATCCATCCACACTAGGTTTAGAGCTTGTCCCTTTGTCTATCAGGTCTGCTACTTACATGCACCAAGCCGTTTCATCTAATTATGTCTCTACCATGTCTCCCTGCAGCTCGTTTGTATGGAAAAGAGTAAAATTATGGTGTTAGGGTTTTGGTTTCTGTAAGGTTTGACCTTAATTGCTTTTGGTGGCATTTCGTTTTGTGTTTCTTGGCGGCTGCGTGAGAAGCGATGTGACTGAGGATGTTTGAAACCGAAAAATAATGTTAACGAAATTGGGTATGCGGTGTGGTTGTCAAGTCAATGCGACTGACAAGTGCCATTGCACTCCACTTGCTTCAAACCTAAGTTACCAAAGTTACCAACCCTATTCTCATGACAATGCATTTATATAAAAAAATATTCAAATCGAATGGTACAACCCAGGAAATTGGTAAATAATAGGTGTTACAGGTGTCTAGAGATGATAAGGTCATAGATTCCAGAACGAGGAAGGCAAGCACAAGGCACACGATAATGCGAAACCTCACACAGAGAGCCTAGTATCCTCCATGTTGTTGTTGTGGTGCATAGAACCTTCAAACTATAGCCCGGTAGGCAAAGAGCTATTGAATGGCATGCATTCTCACTCTCCTTTGACAGGAAACCAATCAGGAGAGCTGCATAAGCTTCCACTATCTTATTTTCTGCTTCTCGCTGTATTTTCATTATAACAACCTCATCATTTGCCTCTGTAACCACAATCCCTACACCATGTATTGCCTCACCAAAAACTTACTTAGTCAGAAGTATAGAGCATAGCAATGCAATTACACCTCTGCGAAAAACCCAAACCTCAGAACTTCCTCCAGTAATTTCTTGTTTTTGTTAGCCTTTTTCCCTTTCATAATTGCTATCTCTTCATCATTAAATTCATATGGATCTTGTGAGTCTTCAAAGGAGGCACTCTGCTTTTGCTCTATGGGCCTAAAGGATTGTTTCCCTAGGCATGTCATTGACTTCATGCCAACTGTTGGTGAAAATTTTCATAGTAAGGATAGATTAACTGGTTCAAATACAGGTAAAACTACATAAGCAAGGAGCATAGGCAATAAAGTTCTAGTTGGCATGCTCATTATTAGAACCTGCGACTAAAAATTCTGAGGTTGATATCGATGTGAAACTGCTCTTATTCTTCTTAAAATGTGTGGAGTTCAGAACAATATCTTGTGAACCAGACAACTTCACTGTTTTGCCATGCCCTCGCCCACCATTAGCAGTGCAAGCAACAGAAGGAGACATGCGTTTGGCATGTATGAAGTAGTGAGTCTTGTCCAGTGAGTGCAACCTTCATACTTGGCAGTGTGGATTATACTCTTTTGGTGATTATATAACTATTACTTGGTTTCTTCGTGCTTAGTTGGGAGTTGAAGATTAACCTTGTAAATACATTGAACACTGTGTGTTTGGTCTCCGTGCTAAATTGAGGTTAGTTGCCTACATTGTTTACAAGTTGTATGCTACTCGGCCTGTCGAGAGTCATTTCCATCTCAAATTATCTGCTTTTGACAGTGGGTATTCTCGGTGCTCTAGTTTCTATGCGATTTTATACGTTGATTAAGTTGGTTATAACGGTCTCTACAACCATAGCATTTCTCGATTTACATAATCACATATTTCCATTGCAGAAACACACTTTGATATCAAAGCAAGTAAATCAACTTCTCTCTTATTCGATTCAGTCTTTGCAAAACACTCTCGTAGCTTCTGGTCTGTGATTTTTTGTTGAGGCTATACTTGTAGAATGCCGAGTCTTTCATCGAATAGTAGGGGATGAGATTAATTGTTTAAGGGTGAAAATTGTGTCTTATCTGCTTGACATTCCAGGTTCCAACAGAGTAGGCCATAAATGTCCTACAGATTCCACATTGCTTCAGTGAACGAGATAGATTTCTCCATGTGTTTTATTTGGCTTTTTAGACTCCAATGACAAAATTGTTGGTTGTGACTGTGAATTTGACATTGTGGAATTAGATTGACAGGTTAGCACATTATCATTCAAAGTTCAAACTCACTTTATTTGTTGCTCTGTTCAAAATCAAGTTTGCACTGGTGTCTGCATGCAAATCTACTTAGTAAAATTTCAAAAAGCAATAAGGCAGACACCCTCCATTGGATACACCCTATTTCCTATTCTACTGCCATTGGCTTATATGCTATCGACATAGTATATTGAAGTTGGCATTGAAGTTTTTTTAATTAGTTTTTTATTTAATCATGAAGGTAGAAAGTTGAAAATTAAAAGTAATATTTTCTAGAGGAGAGTTCAGTCATTTCCTACCATTAGAACTATTACACTTTGATTTTAATAGTGGTGCACTTGTTATGTCTCTAATTGGTGTTGTATTATATTTTCTCAAAACTTTGATACAATCTACTGCCAAAGACAGTCGAAATCAACAAAACCACTCTTGTTGACATTCAAACATGTCTACAACATACCCACAAAAAGGTAGAATTTTTAGAACTTAAATCTCAGCTATAGCAAGAAGAATTTCAAAAGTGGAGTCAACGTTCTGAACCTATTTCTGTTTAGAACATTAAAATAGGCTCCCATAAGAAACAAATTGATCAAATCATTAAGCCCCTCTCAGGAGTAGTTGTACATGCAGATGCAGAAATTCAGCCTACACTTCCCAAGTTGGTCATCATACCTTGGGAAGAGCTTATGAGCAACAAGCACAAAACTGGTCTTGGAAATGACAAGGACTTGTCCTTTCATATTCCAGACTACTCCAAACCAATCTAATTTCAAAGTGTTGGATTTCTTTAGGAAAATTCATCTTCACTTGCTCCTCATGACAATTCACTTCCATCTATTCTAGATTCTGCCCCTCTTCCATGATTGTGAATTGCCAACAGTGTGACCAGGTTGGCCATCTGAAAGATCACTGTTTTGATCTTCATCCATGTAAGCACTGCCATAAAACCAATCATTCTTCAAACAGATGCTTCAAAAACAAACCTCCTGCAAGAACAAAGATTCATCTTGGAGGGATCGCTTCTTAGCAATGGGCATCAACAACCAAGAAGATATTCCAATCAAATGTTAGAACTTGTTCTAGAGTATTGAACAGTCTTGTAGTTGAGTTTCTCCATCATCTCACCTTGTATCTGACAGGAGGGGAAATGATGGTCATCTATAAGCTTCAAAGCCACATTAAGCAAGCCTGAGCCACAACTTGCCATACCAGATTTAGAGTTGTAGCTAGAGGCAAAGATGCCCCTGAGCATGCCTTCAGTTTGTGACATCTCTTTAAAGAATTGGGGACACTTCCTCTAGCATAAGACTTCAGCTTCTTGCCAGTTTTGGAAGAGTTCCAGGAATTTCATTAAGCATTCCAGAGTTGTTGGTCATCCTTAAACCATCACAGGTTGAGACTTCCCTTTTTAGGTTGAGGTTCTCCCTTTTATGTGTGGTGAGACCTTCCTTTCATGGTTGAAGATTTCCCTCTTCAAAACATCAGGAGCACTCCCTCTAGCAGAAGACCTGAGCTTCATGCCAGACTTGGAAGAATTTTGGGAACTGCACTAAGTGTTCCAGTGTTGGTGGTCATCCTTAAACCACCACCCTTTATACCAACATTTCAGAGAGCACATTCAACCTAGTGCTGCCATGATTTTTTGTACATTTTGTATTACAACTCTCTTCTTGGACTCATACATAACCCTTCGGATTAAGGGGGGAAATGTTGGACACCGAATCCTCTATGGGTTGGTGTATAATGTGAACAACCATGAGAGTCCAGGAGACCTTGGGATGTGGAACCCAATGGTCACATGAATGTACTATAAATGTATATCATTGTCAAATAATAGATGTAATCTCCTGCTTATGTTTAATATTCTGTTGCTGCCATGTGTGTGTTTAACATATCATCTCAATGCATTTATTACTTACCATAATATAATTAAGATACACAATTTTTTAATTATTAAACCTTTTTTATTCATTAATTTTTTGTTACTGGTGGATCACACTTTAATTTTTATATAAGTTAAAAAAAACAGAGTTTTTTTCACATATATTTTGGAGGAAAAAGTAAACATAATATATACTATTTATAATAGCTTACCCTAGTTGATAAACACAGTCATTTTGGGGCATTTCATTTGGCCAATTTTGTTAAAAACATATATAGATTTTTAACAATCATAAATTTAAATTGTTTAATTTGCAAAATTAAAATACTTCACAGTGGCCTAATCCATCTTAACTCTTCATCTATCAAGCCCCGAGATTGATTCAACTATGTTCCCATATCCCTCCCTCTCTCCTTCTATCCCCCCTTTTCTTTATCTCTTTATCTCACCCTTAAACATACTCTCTCTCTCTCTCTCTCTCTCTCTCTCTCTCTCTCTCTCTCTCTCTCTCCCTTGTCACTCCCTCTCTCTCCACTTCTCACTCTCTATCTTTCTTCTTCCCTCCCTCTCCCCTCCTCTCTTGCAATTCCTCTCTCTCCCTTTCTCTCATACCTTCCTCTCTCTTCCCCCATCTCTCTCTCTCCTCCCTCCTTCTCTCTCTCTCCCCTCCCTCTCTCATTCTCTCTCTCCCCCTCCATCTTTGTGTCTCCCTCTCCCTCTCTTACCCTTCTCTACATCTCTCACTCATCTCCCTCTCTCTCTCTCTTCATTCCTCCTCTCCCCTATCCTTAAGTTTATCTCCATCTCTCCCTTGTGACCCCCCCTATCTCTCCACCTCTATCATTCTATGTCATTGTTCTTCCCTCCCATATATATCTGGAGTTCATATATATCATGATATATTAATATGTATTAAAATATAGCAAATTTAATATTGTATTAATCCAAAGTTATTAAATTTAATATAATAATAATAATAATAGGGTTAATAATGTTTCTTTTTGTATGGTATTAATAGTAATTTGGCTCAGATGCTTCACCAAAATAAAACCTATTTTTTTTTAGTGTTAGTAAGTATAAAGAGGTTTATGGAGTAAATATAAAAAGAGGTTTTCTTTATTTATCATACCTCTCATTTATTTATATTTATATTTATTTATCATATCTCTTTTATTTACCATGGTATTTGGCGCATAGGTTTGGTATATAATTAGATGTTGATTTCTAATCCTATTTAATATATTTTTATTTATTTATCATAGGTCTTTATACCTGTTTTGTATATATTTATTTACCATAACTCTTTTATAGATATGGTATTTGACCCATGGTATTAATAATTATTTGTCCCATGGTATTGGGCGCATAGGCTTCACCTAAATAAAACATATATTTTGATTTTTCATAAATATAAAGAGGTTTATGGAATAAATAAATATTTATTTACCATACCTCTTTTATAAATATGATATTTGGCCCATGATATTAATAATTATTTGTCCCATGGTATCTGGCCCATAGGCTTCACCTAAATAAAACATATTTTTTGAATTTTCATAAATATAAAGAAGTTTCTGGAATAAATATAAAATGAGGTTTTATTTATTTACAATACCTTTAGTTTTATATTTTTATTTATTTACCATACATCTTTTTTGAGTTTTCGTAAACCTCTTTATATTTTAAATTTATATTGTGTTTATAGATACTAATAATGAAATTGATTTTTAAATAGGGCTAACATCAAATTAATAATGTTAACCGTATTATATATATATGTTTTTTAAAATTTTAAATATGCAATAAAAATATATATTAATTTTTTCTATATGACTTATTCTGGCTAAATAGAAAGATAAAATAGCTATTTCTCACTAAGTCAAAAAATAATTAATAATGAATTTAATCATAATTTAAATAATTAACTAAAATATATATAAATAAATATTAATATGTTTTCCCTTCCATAAATTTGAAAATATTTTTGAATAAATTAAAAAAAAAAAAATCTTTTAATTATAATTTATATAACTAAATGATGATGATGATGATGATGGTGGTGGTTAATGTCTGCTCAGACCAAACATTGGTCTATGGGACCTAAAGAAACAAATTATTTATTTTAATTTAAGATTTTATTACTATGCTCAAAAAGCTTGGAGAGAAGCCTCCCGAGCTGACTATAATTTTGACATTGTAAAAGGCTAGGAAGGTCAGTATTGTAACAAAGATTATGAAACTGAGATCTAATGTGGTTGTAGGTGGGGCACTCTAAGAGGAAGTGGTTTTCATCCTCGATGTTCCTATTCTCACATATATGGCAGATCCTTTCCATCCATGGCGTTTTAGGAACTAGCCAACGACCTGTTTCACTATGGAGCTCATGAGAATTCATTCTAATCTTTGCTATATTAATTTTTTTTCTTTGAGCTAGTTAAAATAGAGAGATACTTTTGATCTTCTAGGGTGGGGTTGATGACCTACTTATAATAACTTAATTTTCTTTTAGCCGCTAAATCTTTCTCACACCACATTTTTTCTTTGAACTTAGAAGTAACAATATCTTTAATGTTATTTATGTTTTTCAATACATCATTCTCATTGATCTCCCAATAGTTTAACTAGGCCCTTGTGTCTTTATGCCACCCCCGATTGAGCCTTAGGTGATTTTGGTTGGAATTTAAAGCTAGCTTAGGAAGTCTATGATCGTCTATGTTATTGAGTTTGTGCTTGTACAATAGAAACCTAATCATAGCTAGGCTCTCAATAGGGGAAATACCTGCTTCTATAAGGAGAATAGGATAGGGTGTATTACTTTTAATTTTCAGGTTATAAGTTATAAAACGCTTCTGGATTTGCTCAATCTTTCTCCATGATTCTCTGGAGATGCTGCAACCACAAACCTCACAGCCATATAAGATAACAGAAGTGACTAAAGTTTCAAAGAGGAACTTCTTTTTATCCCACATTATGAATTTTACCATTTTACAATTATTTTCAAGAACAAAATAAGATTTCCACCCCCCATTAATCCTTTTCTCAATGCTATGGTTCCAATTGAGCTTGTGATGAATATCAATTCCAAGGTACTTGTAAGAATACACTTCCTCCAAGTTATTATTGTCATACATAAAATTAGCGTAAGTGTCCTTCTTGGATTTGATAATCATAACTTTTGTTTGGTCAGTGTTAATAGTCATACCCATGGTAGAGCAGAAATCCTTAAGAAGCCTGAGTTTCTTATCAAGATCAGATGGGCACCTTGCAAAAAGAACAATATCGTCAGCATAGAGAAGAAGGATGACAACTATCCCAGCTAAGATCATGCCATCACATCCTGCTTCCTCTAAATAGCCTTCGAGCTTATCGATGTAAATACCAAATAGGGTAGGGGAGAGGGGGCAACCTTGTTTAACTCCGATGTTACACTTAATATCTTTCGACCACCCCTCATTGCTCTTTAGCTTGGCAATTACATTCTCATATAACCTTATAGTGGTAGCTCTCAACTCGAGAGGAACCTTTAGCTCTTCTAATCTATTCCAAAGGTTGTATCTAGGAACCATATCGAAAGCCTTTCTAAAGTCCAAAAAGCAACAAAATAAACTAGATTTATCATTACAACATTCCTCCGCATTGATCCTAAGTGTAACAAGGTGGTCTGTTGTTGAGTGATGCCTTCTGAAACCTGCTTGTCTTTTAGCCCGCTTACCTTCACTTTCAAGCCATATGCTTAACTTCTTTTCCAAAATACTACCATATAACTTGGCTAAGAGAGGGCTGATCATAATTGTCCGGTAATTAGAGGGGTTATTTGTATCCCCAGTTTTAAAAATAGGGATAATGAGGCTCTTAGTCCAAGGTTTAGGGAACCCTTGCTTGACTGCTTGATTGAAAATCTTGTGGATGTGGGGGATGAGGACAGGACCTCCAAGTTTTAAGATTTCTACTTGGTATCCTTTAATGTCCTTAGCTTTCCCATTAGCGAGGCGATTAACCCCAAACTTAATGTCTTCTAAAGAGAAAATTTCTTTCGTTGTGAGCAGGTTTCCAAATTATCCATGACATTTGAAGATTCATAAAACTTTTTAAGATAGGAATTCCAATTGTGAAGAGCAATTTTATTATTATCTTTAGTCTTCCTAGTTAGAATCTGCCTCCAAAATTTCGTAGGAGCTACCTTAGAGAGGTGTAAGAGATTCTCCTGTCTTTGACAAATGTACTCCCTCTTTTTCCTTTGAGTTAGGGCTTTGTATATTTTTATCTTGTCCATTTTAAGAGATTCATCAACAACTTCCTTAATTTCTCTGCTCGCACTTTTACAATCTTTGTCATACCATGGATTGGTTTTGCTATTTCTTTTATTATTTGAAACTTTAACTGAGAACTTGTTAATAGAATATGAGAGGGTTGTAGTAAAATTATGATAGAGGTCTTCTATGTTGTCTATACTAGATAAAGGAAGCAAATTGGTATCTCTTTGTTTTAACTAGCTCAAAGAAGAAAATTAATATAGAAAAGATTAGAATGAAATCTCATGAGCTCCATAGTGAAAGGGGTCATTGGGCAGTTCCTAAAACACCGTGGATGGAAAGGTTATACCATCTCTATGAGAAGACGAACATCGACGATGAAAATCACTTCCTCTTAGAGTGCTCCACGTACAACCACATTAGATCTCAATTTCAAAATCCTTATTGCAATACTGACCTTCCTAACCTTTTACGATGTCAAAATTACAGTGAGATCGGGAGGCTTCTCTCCAAGCTTTTTGAGCATAGGAATAAAATCTTAAATCAAACTAAATAATTCATATCTTTAGGTCCAATATACCAAAGTTTGGTCTCACTTGACGTTAACCACCATCATATTATATATATATATATATATATATATATATATATATATATATATATATATATATATATATTTCAATTTATTTTTTTATAATTTTTAAAAAAATTATAAGATTACATATATATATATATATATATTTCAAATTCTTTACATATTTATATTGTTTTTTTTAAGTTTATAATACATTATATTGTAGGGTTGAAACTAAAATGATTTAAGCTTGATGATGAAGTTGTGCAGAATAAAGTCGAAGTCATTGAAAATGAAATAAGTATATCAATATTAAAATAAAAAATAGAAATATTAGAGTAAAAATTCTATTTTATAATTTTTAATATTAAAAAGATTTTGAGACACGGTTTTTAGTGATAATTATATTAAAATTTATTTGTCTATGCATTTTGTAAGTGTGGTTTATCCTCAGGATAAGATGAAGAATCACATCATGATAACAAGTTAAATAGAGAGACCGTTCATCCAAACGACTACTTTTGACCAACGGCTACAATGGATTGGACCTTAGCTACAAGTGACTGGACCAAGAATTGAGGGAAAGGTTATTAAATAATTAATTCTTTAATTATTAGTTAATTAATTAATAAACAATTAACTAATTATTTAATGAATTAATTATTTATTAACCTTTCTCTCAATTCTTGCTCCAGTTAGTTGTAGCTTAGGTCCATTCCGTTGTAGCTTAGGTCCATTGCATTGTAGCTATTTCATCTGGTCAAAGTAGCCATTTTTTCTAGCCGTTTGGATGACTGGTTTCTCTATTGCCATGATCTGGTTTTTCATCCTGTCCTGAGGATGAACCACACTTGTTGGTTCGAAAGGTGTCGACAAATGAATTTTGATGAACCACAATTGTTGGTTGGAAAGGTGTCGACAAATGAATGTTGATGTGATTATGGTCGAAAAACGTGTCTCAACTTGAATGAATCACAAAAACCTTAATTCAATAATTAAAGAAAGATGTTTTATTTAATAATTGGTTTTAAATTAAATAAATAAATATATTGAAATTTTAAATATAAATGGGAAAATATATTATATGATAATTGATTTTAGATTAAATTAATTAATTAATTAATTAAAATTGTAAATAAAATTTTCACACAAAAATATTTTACAAATGTTAAATCTCACAAAATTTAAATTCTTAAAAATTGAATTTATTGAAATGTCTTTCAAAATATTAAAAATCTATTTTTTTTTTCCTATTATGTTTTTTTTAAATATAAAAGTCTAAAAAAGGAGAAAATATAACCAACATAAATTCTACTTTGAAGGAAACATTCTGGAAGAAGTTGAGGATTACAAGTACTTCAACAAAAATCTAAGTTGGGATAGTTGTAGAAAGAAAAGAACTTTGGGGGTTGGAAAGGATTTTATGCTTTTCAAAATAGGCGTAGAGAGATAGAGTTATGGGACTGGAAAACCACTCAAACTCTTTTTGGGCTTCTAGTGATTGGGTGATTCTATATGGTTGTGAACTATGGGCTAGGAGTACATCTGACATGCATGCAGTGGAGACAAATTGAAAAAATTCTGAAGCATTTGATTACAAACAAATTCAAGATTAAAAGAAATTCAAGATTAAAAGTGCAGTGCCTTATGCTATCTTGTTAAGTGAAATAGAGGCTGCTCCTATTGAAGCAATTGCTATTTTGTGAGTCAAAAAATGAGCAAATAGAAGAGAGTAGATGGCCTAAGGTTGTCATTAATGACAGATTGTGCAACACAAAAAAATCTTGGATGCAACAAAATAACAAATGGTTTAGTAAATTGGGTATTTGCTTTAGTAAAGAAAAAGTACTATATTGAAGTGTTTAATCATACTCATAGTCATTAACCAAAAGCATACATAGAGGCCAAGATCTCTTGAAGAGCCAAACTTCTTATTGCTCAGTTAAGGACTAATTCTCATCAACTCTGTTGTGAAACAGGGTGTTGAAAAAGACCAAAAGAAGTGTGGTAGGAAAGAGTATGCATTTTTTGTTCTTCAACAAAAGTGGAAACAAAAAAATATTTCATTTTAGAATGTGAGGCTTCAAAGACAATAGGGAAAGTTATGCAGATATGTTGGCAGCTAGCTCTTGGGATAATTTATTTAGCTAGTGATTTGGGAGCATTAATTGTGAAGCTTCACAAAAAAATGGTCAATGCATCAACGAGATGAAGAAGTAATCTGTCCCATAGGCTGAGAAGTAATATGTCCCATAGGTTATCTTTAGCTTTGTGGACGTTAAAATAATTTCTTTTTCTTTTTCTTTTTATATATATTTTTATTTTATATATAAATATTTAAAATGAATTTTGAGAATTTCATAGTATAAAACCACTCACTTTTAAAATTATTGATAATTATATTACTTTCAAATAATAGTTATATTACTTTAAAAAAAATCTGAAATTTATTATTTATTGTTTGTGATATATTTGGTTTTCTTTTTCATTTTAATTTATTAATTTTAATTAAGACATAATAATATTATTTTAGTTATATAAATTTTTACATTTAAATTTGAATAATTAATCTTTCATTTTCTTTATTGAAAATTTTATGAGAGATTTTTCGGCCTAAATCACATGATATTTCATTTGTCGACGCATCATATCCAGTTTGCATGTTAAATAGTCAGAGCATGTTAAATAGTCAGAGCAGAACATCCAACAACTATAATTTTTGACTAATGGCTAAATTTGACTAGGAAACAGCTAATTGTATAGGACCCGGGGGATAACTATATTTAATTAAAAATTAAAAAAAAATTAATTTAAATTAATAGTTAGTTATACTATTATTAAATTAAAACTATATTTAATTAAGAAATTAAAAAAAGTTAATTTAAATTAATAGTTAGTTATACTGCATTGCAAAACATAAATAACATTAAAGATATTGTTACTTCTAAGTTCAAAGAAAAAATGTGGTGTGAGAAAGACTTAGCGGCTAAAAGAAAATTAAGTTATTATAAGAAAGTCATCAACCACACCCTAGAAGATCAAAAGTATCTCTCTATTTTAAATAGCTCAAAGAATAAAATTAATATAGCAAAGATTAGAATGAATTCTCATGAGCTCCATAGTGAAACAAGTCGATGGTCAGTTCCTAAAACGCCATGGACGGAAAGGATCTGCCATATATGTGAGAATAGGAACATCGAGGATGAAAACCACTTCCTCTTAGAGTGCCCCGCGTATAACCACATTAGATCTCAGTTTCACAATCTTTGTTACAATACTGACCTTCCTAGCCTTTTACAATGTCAAAATTATAGTGAGCTCGGGAGGCTTCTCTCCAAGCTTTTTGAGCATAGGAATAAAATCTTAAATCAAAATAGATAATTTGTTTCTTTAGGTCCGATAGACCATTATTTGGTCTCAGCGGACGTTAACCACCATCATCATCATCATCACTATTATTAAATTAAAAGTTAAAGGGACATATGAATTTACATAAAGGTTTTAACTATTTTATAATTATTTTAATTATATATATATATATATAAATTTAAATGATTATTAAATTAATAGTTAGTTATACATAAAAGTATTAACTATTTTATATTTAATTTAATCTCTCTATATATAATTATAATTTAAGTATTATATAGAAAGAATAAAACTATAATATTTTTAATTTTTAGGTTTATTCAATTGTTTATTTAATTGTTAAATTGCTTAATTAAATGAAATATCATGTGATTTACGCTGAAAAATCTCTTATAAACTTGATATAGATCATAGAAGCGTCAATTCAACAATTATTAAAAATTATTAAAAATTTGGCAAAATGCATATTTTCTGTATTTAGGTTTTTGTGTTCTATAATGAATTATTTCGGTAGAAATCATATAAGAGAAATTTTTGGCCGCATACATTTTGAACAAACAAGTATTGTTCACCATTTAATCTTGATGATGAACTACACTTGTTAATTTTAAACGCATCACTAAAAATTTCTCTTATATAATTTATATGAAAACTTTTCTTAAAATACATATTATTTAATAAAAAAATATTCTATTTTCCCATAAAAAATTATTTTAATTTAATATTTTTTAATTAAAAAAATATTAATAATATTTTAATTTTATAAATTTTGCATTTAAATATAATAATTCAAATCCTTCACTTTCTCAATTTTAATTTATTGCACGTGTATTAAAATAAATATTATATTATACAATAAATTTCTATATTCCCATCTCTCATTAAAATAAATATATATTATATAATAAATTTCTATATTCCCATCTCTCACGAGGATTAAGTAGATACTGGGGACTACATTTTTGTTGGTGATGTTGGAAAATTAGTGTTTCTGTTCAATTGAGTGGCTTTTTTTTCTCTTTAGTTTCGTCGTTGACTTATTTGGGATTGTTAGAATTTTATTGGCAAGTGATCAAAATTCTCAAGTAGATTAGTGTTTTCCACAAATGGACACTAACAAAATATTAAGGTATCCTCTTGAGCTATCATGAACCTATTTATTGAGCCAATATAAAAAATGAGCCTATTTATTGTATAAAGATAAAAATTAGACATCCTAACAATAAAATATTGGAATCTTGATTTTAAATATTCAGATGAATTTACTTGGTTTTAAGTATTCAGATATACTCACTTTGCATAGTATTTAATCATCAACCTAAATCAACTCAATTCAGGAAGATTTCATGAATCAGAAAGACTAATGGGAATTGACCAACCTACCTCTCTACCCATTAAACATTAAAAAAACCTATTCATCAATCAAAAGAAATGAAAGATTAATGGGAATTGACCAACATAGCTCCCTACCCATTAAACATTAAAAAAACTATTCATCAATCAAAGGAGATGACGGGAATTGACTAACAGGCCTCCCTACCCACCAATGATATAATCAAGAAGAGGCCTACCCATTAAACATTTAAGAAAACAAACTATTCATCAATCAAAGGAGAATATGGGAAGTGACAACCAAGAAGAGGCCACCTACACACCAAAGACAATCAGGAAGAGACCACCAGTTCGCATGTCTTTAATTAATTTGTATGTTTTCAAAAGTTGGTTCACTTTTAAGCATTATTATTCAATAGACTTGTTTTAATATTAAAGTTGGTTCACTCTTAAGTGTTATTATTCAATATACTTGTTTTAATATTGAAAAAACTTTTTATAGAATTAAATAAAATTACAAATTATATAGTTTCTTGTTAATTTTATTTTGAGTTTTTAATATAAATAATTCCCAAATAAAAGTTATTTGCAAAATCATTTTATAAGATTAAATATAATTATAAATTGTATATTTTTTTTTTGTTCATTTTACTATGAGTTTTTAATATAAATAATTTTCAATAATAAAAGTTCAATAAAAAATTTCAATGTCTTTTTAGTAAAAAACAAGTAAAACTAATGCATTCTTCAATATAGTGAAACAAGTCAAATTAATGCAATAAATTCAGATGGCTAATACTCTTTAATAGGTTGAAAAAAGTAAAACTAATGCACTCTTTAATACAATGAAACAAGTAAACCTAATGCAAAATACTAATGTAATATTTTGTAGTATAATATTCATTTATCATATTAAACATCAATATAATGTTTTTAAATGCTGAAAAATGAAGCATTAAAATAAATTGATGAAAATGCCTATGCCTAGAAAAAAGAAAATGAAAAATACTTGTAATGGTGTCAAAGTGATCCACTCTTATGGTTTAATTTTCTATTATAAGAGTTAACTTTAATAAAGATCAATTTATCATGAATTAAGATCAAATTGTTTTATCAATTAATTATATTAAATTAAAACCAATTGTTTTATCACTTAATGATATTGAATTAAAACCAATGTATTTTGATGTATTACAACTTTGAATAATGTATTGTTTTTTAGTGTAATTTGATTATTTTATTTTTAACTAGTCTTAGAATTGCTTAGTAAGATTGTATGTTTTATGAATTTAATAATTATGAGGAAAAGAGATATTTTAATTGTGTTGTTTGTATTATATTTCTATTATAAAAATTAATTTTTAATAAAAATCAATTTATCATGAGTTAAGATCAAATTGTTTTATTAATTAATCATATTGAATTAAAACCTATGCATCTTGATGTATTACATCTTGGAATGATGTATTACCTCTTAGTGTAATTTGATTATTTTATTTTAAATTGGTCTTCTAATTATTTAAAAATTATATTTATGAATTTAATTATGTTTGGTTTGTTTTATATTTATTATGTAGATTATAAGAAGGAAATGTGTTTGATTTTATAATTTGATTATATATTTTTTAATTTATACAAATTTAAGGTTAATGATTATATTCACAAAAATAAATTAATAATCAGTTTTGAGTAATCAGTTTTGAGACGGGAGAGATTGAAATCTCATAAACTTTTTGTTTATACAAATACATAAAAATTGAGATAAACTGAATATTCTATATAAATAAATAAAAATTGAATTAAAATTCAGAGAAACTAAATATTCAAAGAGATTGCTCATTAGTATTAATAATAAAAAAGCTTTGAAATTTATTTACACTTTATATTCAAATAAATAAAATTGAATTAAAATTCAGAGAAACTAAATATTCAAAGAGGTTGCTCTTTAGTATTAATGATAAAAAAGCTTTGAAATTTATTTACTCTTTATAACCAAGCATATGAACATACAAGAGCCATAGTTTGCTTGAATTTAACAGAAAGCAAACGTCTCCCTAATGCAAAGCGGTAACATGTTGCAAATGTGGAGTGTATCACAGTTTTTGGGAGTTATACAGAGTCCACATTACATTTAACACCAAATGCAAAGCGGAGAAGCTTTTCTGGCCAAAACATACGAACTCAAAGTTCGTTTAAGACATTATTTTCCATTGAAATTTAGCAGCACATCGTCGTACCTCCTCTAGAAACACAATTTTCTCAGTTTTTGGCTACTTTGGAGTGTTGGGCCAGACCAAATTGATCTGTGATTAGTTGGAATGCAGCATTTTTTTCTGGCAACACTGAGGCCAAAGTGGCTATAAAAGGTAAACCCATATAAAAAGCCGGAAGCTACAGCTTTTTCCTGTGAGGATCATCGGGACAAACTCTTTATTAGACGTAACAACATCTATATGAACTTCTGGTGCAGTCTGCAGAACTTCAACTCCACTTCATCTTTTAACGGTGGTCACTTTGTCTGAGAACAAACTCTGCAAGTATCTATCACAACATCGTAACACGATTAGTGTTTAGACTCCAACATGAATATTCGTATTTAAACAATGCTAGTGATTCATAAAATAAAACCCTGCAAGGAAAATGAGATCAAGAAAAAAATAATGAAAGTCTGAATATGTTAAGACCAGCACAGTCACCTAAGTCACGGTTGGTGAATGCTGATAGGCGGTGAATGCTGATAAGCATTGGCTTGCTGGTTGAACTATTAAAAATGAAAACATTTTAACATTAAATAATACATATTATATTTGGAACTGTTAAAAATGCAAACATTTTAACATTAAATAATACATATGATAATACATATTATATTTTATAAGTAAAAATTTCATAGTTTAGACCTTTCACTTTTCACTAATCTATCAACCAGAGAGAGCGAAATTAGAAATATAATAATAATAATAAAACAAATGAATAACAAAAATATGCGAATATCTTTAATTCAGGACTATCATATACAATTAGAATATGTTAAAATCTTTGATTCCTGCCATTGAAGATCAGATTTTAATTATCATTGAAATTTTCTAAAAGAATGCTGAATGCTGAAACTTTAAAAACATTGAATACGAGGAGAACATACACCCAAACTAAAATGGAGTTGTCTAATTATTATAAAATTGTGGTGTTTAACCTTAAAAACCATATTCATTCTTCAATGTTCATCCTTTTAACTATTAAACATTCATATTCAAGTATATTCACCAATATGGTATATTACACAGAAATAGATTTGTGTCGCTCCCTTCACGCCAACAGAGGGTAACATACAGAAGAAACCAGCTCCCGCATCAACCATTCGGCTAGCCTATGCCATTGATTTCCTTCATAGAAGAGCCAGACGGGTGAGTCGGCAGCTGATCTAACTTCATGAAAACCTCCATTTGGACTGAAGAGAGCTATACAGAAATCCAATATATATAATACTTACCACCTGCCAACTAAAAAAGCAAGATCATTATTCGCATGCTAAGAACCAAATAAATGACCCAACAAGACATTACTAATAGAACCAAAAGTTGGAGTGGGGTCGACATCCTGGATCGAATGGCTTGGGATACCGAATGAACAGAGAATCGAACCGCTGACCTAGAACATAAACCGATCAATGCCAAAAACAAAAATGTTATTGACAATAATGGCTTCTACGAAGCACACTAAACCCTAAATTCAATGCCAAAAACAAAAATGTTATTGACAATAATGGCTTCTCAGAAGCACAATAAACCCTAATTTCAATGCCAAAAACGAAAATGCTATTGACAATAATGGCTTCTCAGAAGCACAATAAAACCCTAATATCTAAAGAAAAGACTGCCAGACTGAACTTATAGCTCATAGGATGCAATTGGTAATTTGCCAGCATCAACTATCAAACAGAAAACTGAAATCTTCTGTAAGAAATAGGCATATATGGAGCACAATGGCCTGGGGCATATATGGACTCCAAGCTCCTCTGCTGAGCGCGTTTCATAGCTAGGGTACTAGGGGACTTGTTATATATACAGGATTAAGGGGTGGTTCGGTCCAGTCAGACATTGCAGCAACATGCAGCGGGCAGTTAGGTTTTAAGGCTTTGCGATTGCCTGAAATATTCTAAAACAATAATGATGAACATATGCGCGATGATAGAATAATATCTTGCACTACCCGAGGAACGAATGGCAAGGTATCTAAGTCTGAATTGAGTTTTTCATGTTATTGGGAGTGGCAATTAGTTTGCCTCGATTGATTTCAACTGACCTGTCAGAAGCCCTAAAAACCCTAAACGACATTTTTATTTTTAAACCCTGAACAGCATTTACATTCACATGGAGATTAGTAGGTTAGATAAGAACTTGTTAATTCATTGTGCATTCATTTAATTTGTTGAAACCCTCCCGAATTCTCTGTGAATTCCAATGCCAACAGACTAGTGATGAGTAAACTAGGCTGGACAGCTGAAACAATATTTAATTAAGTATGCTTATTATTGCACTAACGAGTCTCGAGGCTTTTGTTTTTCTCTTTTCCATTTTAATGGCGGAGGGGGCGGTGGAATCGTGGTTCAACTGTATGGAGCACGCGGGGATGCCCATTAATATTCCATTCCGTCCACAAATTGCATTGAGAGTTGCAACTCTGCAATTTCTTTGCATGTAAAGCTCCTTTAAGTGCGCCGACAAGCAGTTAAACACATCGAGGACTGCAAAAACAGAAACAGCCAATATTGTGACACAGTCCTTCATGATGACCTGGGTTTTGTTCCGTGACCTAATAAATTACAAATCTTGATCCGGTCTCTGTCAGATTTCCTTTTTAAATCTGCCCTTCGTCTCACATCGTACACACGTGTGGATTGTTTGAATTATTAACCTAAGGTGAAACCTTATAACAACCACATTTATTTATAAAATAATAATAATTTTACTAGACCACCACCATATAGCTAGCTTGTACTCTAATGTGGTAAGGAGTTGTCTAGATAGTTATAGCAATTCTAGTTATATTTAGAGAAAATTTCGAAAGGATTTTTGTAAATTCAATTTATAATTGTTAAACTTTAAAATTTAAGTGTTCTAGATATTTTTGATGGTGCTGAATCTATTTCCACCATCAAAAACATGATTCAAACACTATCTTTACAAAATATTTTGAATTTTTTTTGCCCAAATTCCAGTCACTTTTGACCGTGAGCAATTCCTCCGCCTCATTAGAGGACTCCTATTCCTAGGGAGTAGAGGCCTTGATGATTATGTACATTTCGAAATTTTCAAACTTAACCAGCGATTGAAATTGTACCTAGTCAAGCTTAAATAAAAAAATAACATAAGGTGTGTTATAGCAAAGAAATAAGTAGTATAAATAATATAAGGTTTGTTATAAAATATGTATATATATAAAATAGTATTAACATTTTTTTTTGATATAAAAAATATAAGTATATTAATTTTATAGCATATAATTAAATAAAATATAAATTAATATTAAAATAATATTAATATTAATCTATTTATATAGATTAAATTATATATATATATATAGATATTATAATTTTGTTAGATAAATAATATCTATATTATAATAATAATTAACATTAATAAAAGGTTAAATTCATTATTTTGTTTTTATAATTATTATTCGTTTTATATATTTTATTTGTTTATTTTATTATTACATTTTAGGTAATAAAAAAAATAAAAATAAATAAATAAATAGATAATAATAACCATATTAATAATAATTAAAATCTTTTTTAATTAAAATTAAACAAATTAAAATAAAAAATAGAAATAAAATAATAAAAAATAAAAAATAAAAAAACTTAGTCAAACTCGCTGTTTTTCTAATGGCTAGTTAGTGACTCTCTTCATCTATTTATTAAACAAATTAAAATCAAATATAGAAATAAAATAATAAAAAATAGAAAATAAATAACTTAGTCAAACTATTGTTTTTTCTAATGGCTAGATAGTTGCTCTCTTCATCTATTTATTTCAATGCCTGGATCTCATTCATCATCTTGTCCTAAAGATGAAAATTGCTCCTATGTGATTGTTTCCAAAAGAATTTGTTAAGATTAAATAGTTGGTAAATGTCAATAGATATTAATCCAAGTATCAATACATTTGTTTTATGGTGCATTTCACATATCCACTTTAAAAACTCATCACAGGATTCTTAACGATGAATATTCTTAATTTGTAAATAGCATTTGTTGCAATACCATGGGCCAATCTCATGGCTTATGAACACCACATGCCCAAAAAAACCATAACTCATGTTATATAACACTTGTTTAAATGGTATTTCTTTTGTTAAATCTAAGACTTTTGTGATCCATAATGTAGATGAAAGTCTCTGGGATTAATCACATTATTAGAATTTGTTAGATGTTTTTATGTGGTCCATCATGAGGACAAAGTGAAAAAATCAATCTATCTTTATGAATAAATATCATGGATGCATCGTTTCCTAAAATTAGCCATTAAAAATTAACCGTTAGTTAATTAGTTAATAAAATAAGAAAAATAACCGTGATCTATCCTGAAAACAAAGTAAAAAAATCAATCTATATGAATAAATATATATAAACATATAAATTAAAATCCTAAATTCCAAACTAACTTCTGACTTTACTAAGAATTAAGAAAAAGTTTATTCATTAAAGTTTTATTGCACATGCATAACTATTTTGGATTTGATCGACGGATCTTTCGGAATGGAAATTTAATTCATGAGAAATTGTCATGGAAAATCGATATTGGAAATTATAAAAAGAGACCACTATTAAATTCATAGATCTTTGAAAATGGGAGTTGCGGTGGGAACTTGATGTTACGGAAGTGAATTTGTTCCCGTTTACTGGGTCTCGGCCTTGGCAAAATGGAAATATTTGTTCTAATATACATTGTTATTTTCAATATATTTTAAATTAATCAACATCGTATATAAACTTAATATTGAATATTATAAATTTAAAAATAAACAAAAAATAATTATTAAATTTGGGTTTGATTTAATTAAATAAAATTATTTTTTTTGGTAATTTAAGTTATTTAATTTGTATTAATTAAAATTTGGTAAAGATTTTTAAAAATTTGAGTATATGTTATTTAATTGGTAGGATTTAAATGTCTTGGGGTTTTTCAAGGCGCTGAATCTATTTATGCATTTAAAAATATATTTTAAACAACATAAAATCACATTTTTGCTTGAAATTGTATTGGCGGATTTTGGTGAAAAAGACTATTTCGTCTATAAGTGATTCCAACCAATGCTTACCAAATTTTAGGCAATTTAGACCAAAAATATCACAGTAAACTCTCCCATACATACTTATCAAGATATATGATGTTTAAAAAAAAACATGACTATTAAAAAAATAAATAAATTATTACTTTAATATCTAAATCAAAACTTTTATCTTCATTAATTTATTTTAAGGTCACTCCGATGCGGGTGAATTTCAAGAAAATTAATGGTGAGACGATGGATTGACGGCGCTCGGCCCAGCTAGATGGTGGCTAGCGCACCATCCCAGGTTCAGTTATGGCACCTGCAGACTCACTTCAGGTGAGAGTAGGGCAGCCTGCAGAAAGCCTTTAATGATCGCTCCGGCCGAGAAACGAACACTGTCCATTTTAACATGGCGCCCATCAACCCCTCTGTGTGCCCTCCCTCCTTCAGCATTTGCCCACTCAAAGCAGGAAACCCTGGTAGTAGAATTGTTGCAGGAAAACATTGTTGGCTTCTCTGCTGTCTTGGCTTTGGCAATGGGTACCATTATTCCCATTCTAAGCACTGCCCTTTGAACCCTATCCAGGGGCCTTCTGCACATTCTCTGATTTCCTTCCAGGCCCCCAATTCTCCTGAACTTCTCTCCAGTCACATTGCGATGGTTCGTCACTACATGCGGAGCCGCAGAGGAGGTGACCGAGGAGGTAGCGCTCGCTCTCAGGTAGCGCACAGTGATGGAACTTCCAGGTGGCGACGTTTATGGTGCCACAATCTCAATGGCTATTGCTGGCAGCTCAAGCAGCATCCCTCAAGCGACGGAACTTCTAGGTGGTAGGGAGGATGGCGATGGTGAAAAGGATGGAGAGGTTTGGTATGGGAACATGTGCCCCATTGTCGAGAAGGCTCCTGACCAGGATGTCCCAATGTAATGCCACGTGGCCTCTCAAGCGCCACCTCAGTTTTTTGCTGCTGACTGGTTAGGTCCTGTGGTCTGTGGCTTTGTTTCTTGATCATTAGTTTGGCAATTCTATTTGGTTTTTTAACTGCGTCAGATGGTGATGTCTCTAGTCCTCTTTTTGGTTTTGTCGATTTTTTCCCGGGTTTCTGCATGGTTTTTTGTAATGTTAAACTGGTTTCCCCAAATATGGGGCAGTTTTGATTTCTAGAAAGAACTTAGTTGTTCTCGGCTGAGGCTGCAGCCTCATTGTAATTTTATTTTTCCTTCTTTTTAATAGAATTAGTTTTACAGAGAAAAAAAAAATTATTTTAAGGTCCACTAACTATCCTCCTCCTTTAAATTCACATGGAAACACACTATTTTTATACGATAGTCATGAAGCAGAGAATTGCCAGGTTGAACGATTGTTCTTTTTAGATCAGGTTGAACCTTTTTAGGGTTTGGTGTTTTATATAACACGAAAGGGATAGGGAGAGTTGCCAGGTCGCACTGTTGTTGTCATTTCAGGTTGAACTTTCTGGTGCTTCATATCATACTCACCAAGTAGAGAAGGGAATTGGGAGGTTGCATTGTTGTTCTTGTTATTTCAGCTTGAATTTGTTTAGGGTTTTTGGTGCTACTGATACAATGGAGCTAACAAAAGGAATGAAAGTGGAGGTATGTTCTGATGAGAAAGGGTACGAGGGCGCATGGTTCGAACGATTTGTAAAGGCAATTCTTAAAAGTGGCGGGTCTTGCTGAATCCAATATGACAAGTTTCAAAATAAGAATGGGAAGCTGTGTGTAGAAATAATTACCCTAGATAACATGCGACCCACTCCACCCGACATTGAGATGCCCATGAATCTCTCTAAGGGATTTTACATAGATGCCTATGACACTGATTGTTGGTGGCGTGGATTCCTTGTAGAAAGGGTTTCGCGTGGGGAGGAGTGTTGGTTGGTCTCCTTCCCTCACAGTGGAAATTTCTAGTCATACCCCCGTTCGACATTCTGAATGGTGCAGGAATGGAAGGGGGAGAAGTGGACATTAGTCCCACCGGTTTGTTTTCTGAATCTTGAGTTTAAGTCAATGGTGGATTTTAAGTCAATAGATGTGTGTGCAATATCTCCCACATCACTCTACGGTGGTGGATCTATTTGATGAGGTGAAGGCGGAAAGTCATTTATGACAACAACTGTCCCTGTTTATGATTGTGCAGCTCCATCACCGAAGTGTGCTGAGCGAGGTTCAGCTATGTGAAGAAGATACTTAAATATTCCATCGAGAAATTCCCAATCAATATCATCTTCGGGGAATTAGTATGCAAGATTACAAAAGTGTGTGTGAAACTGTTCAACGAATTCATCTAGTGCTTTTCGTAATTTGAAAATTTCTTTATCGAGTGAATTACGGTTAAAGTGATTGAAAGCACGGTCTATCTCTACGACCATATGAGAAAGAGAATGAATAGAATTTTCGGGCAGCGTGGCACACCAATGCATTGGGTGCCCATGAGGCATGTAGAAAAACAATGCACGGGTCATGTATTCTTTAAATATTCCATGTATTTTGCATGAGCCTACATCGCCGACCGCGTTCCTAACCAAGGCTACGTGGCCTCCACCATCGTATGTTTTATGTGACAAGTTATCCAAGAGATTTTCTAAGATAATGAAGTCATTTCCATAAGACATACACACCAGAAGAGAAACTTTGTATTTAGTCATGATAGATATGCGGAGATTCAAAAACGATGTGAGGACTAAGCTTGTCATCTGGCCCTCCTTCTAGTGCCAAAATGTTGACGGTGCTGGACCCGCTAACATGTCAGGGGATCTCCCTGGTAAGAATTCCCAATTAGACCTCAGACAGTTTGGCGTAGGAGTCCCAACAGTGGGTCATACAGTAATGCCTTGTCCGCGGTTTCACACAAAGGAAAGTTAGATCTCCCCATTGGTAGCAAGGGTGTGACAGACGCAACAAGCTAAGGAGGGTGTATGAATGGTTCTAACACACGAAGGCTGATGTGAGTGTGCCCCTTGGAAGCCTATGATAGCATGCAGTTAAGAAGGGAACATACGAGCAATGATGCACCACAACATGTAAGCCAAGTTAGCTAGCAATCCAAAGTGATGGTTAAACCAACAACACGTTTCAGTAAGATTCATACATATATATCCAGAAATTTCACTAAGGGTTTGTTAAGGATGGTTGTGTATAACGCTTAAAACACCTTGCATCACTTACTTTATGCCTTTTTCTATTTTTCCTCGACTTTTCATTATAAGGAAAAATGTTGTAATATATATCTCTTTCTTGAGTTAAGGAGGAAGAGGGAAATTTATCTAAAAAAATAAATTGTAAATAAATTTTAAGATGAAACATGAAAAGTCGACTATTACTGATGAGTTAGATGCATAAAATTTGCAAAATTGACCAAGAAGAAAAACACATTTATAGAGGGATAACGTCCAAGAATTGATGAGGGATCATCTTCGGGAAACTAGCTGAGTTCAAGCAGTAATATACCCACATGCCAATTGAAAGAACTACTATTGGTATTTTGATTGTCATTGGCTAGGTGGTGCACCTTTAAGCCTTCTATATACTCTTAGAGAGAGTCAATTTCATCCTCTTGTTTAGCTAATTTTTTTTCAAGGCATGTATTTCTTAAAGGAGGTTAATGGATTATGTCATTTGTTGATGCAACTTTAAGCTAATTTCCATTCTTTACAAGTGAAGATATTCAATTTGGTGGGAATAATTGCTACAATCCAAGTGACCCATAGTTTAAGGAGTTTTATCTCTTTTTCCCACATGCTCAGATTAATGGCAGGGAAGACCTCTTTTTCTTCTTGCAAGATGCAATGGAGGCACTAGAGAACAATAAGAGGGCTACATGAGAAAGGGACAAGGGAAAAAGTTGCTCAAAGAAGGAAAAGAGAGACACTATAGTAGACAACACAACCTAAGTAGAGATGAAACAATCACAATTCACTAAAGGAGATAGAGCCAACCCATAGAAACTATATATATTGGCACCCGAGCCTGAGTAGCAATGAGACACACTAAATTCGCTGAAGAAAGGTTGTATATAATAGAGATACTAGCGTGCAAATCTAACTCCATAAATGAAAGAGGTTCCATCAAATTCAAAGACATGAAGGACAAGATGGAAGAGGAGAGCACTAGATAGATGAATAAAACAAACTACATTTGAGGAGTTCTTGAACAAGAAGATAAGTTGAGAGATGAAAATGAGAACAACAAAGTCTAATTGACATGGGCACACCATAACAAACTTGAAACGCATACGAGTCTAGAGGGAAGCATTATTGTTGTAGTTCACTTAGATCTTGATGAAGTAGTAGACATGAAAGTTATACCTGCCGCCACAGAGAAGCCTGAAGATGTTGACCATGCTTAGGAGAAATTTCTTAGAGCACCATTGAAGGAAACACAACCTAAATTGGCAGGGAATTAATAAGCTAAGAGCAGGAGATTGATATCAGACTGAAATTTAGCATGCTTGGAGTTAATCCCACATGTGATTATACTCTATACTCCACTAACCTTCATAAGTACTATAGCCATTAGAGAAATCAATAGCATGATTGTGAGGTTTGAGCAGAGATCAAAACATCATTGTTTCCTTATACTCAAGGCATGTGAAGAGATTGAGATTAAATGAATTACATGAAATGTTGCGTCAATGGGAGTCACGATACCTTGCTACATGCTCCCTCAATTTTTACTCATTTGCCTATAGTTTGGAATGAGGAAGGAAAAAATTATTTAACCTTCTAGCCTTAGACATTAAAACATGTACTTTGAGGAGGGGGTCATGGGATACTTTTCCATCCATGACTACCATTTACTTCTATTTGTCCAGCATTAAGGAGACAAGCTAGGTTGGCTTGTTTGTCAGTTTCTGAATTTTGGTGCCTGAGGATGTGGAAGAAGGATTTAAGAGGGAAGAATTCAAGTGCTCTAGAGATTCTTTGGAGTAGGAGTTTGAGATGGTTTTCTTTAGGCCAAGTGCCTTTGTATAGATGCTGAATTGTTAGAAGAGAGTCCCCCAAGTTTGCAAAATTTTGTATATTCAAACCTTTTTCCAAGATTACACCTAGTGGGTATACACCTCTTCTTTATTATTGGTCTTTATCGCAACCCCTAGGAATAACTAATAGCTAATTTTCCACCGAGGTTGTGTATAAGCCCCCCCTCCCACCATATCAATATTACTAGCACAACCATATAAGTTAAATTGTTGGTAAACTCCTATTGAAATCAATCCACAATAAACATCAAAGCACTTACCCCCAGTTACCATGGAGATTATTAATTGAGAACACCATGGGAGAATACCATGGTGTAGTGGTATTTTTCATTTCTCTTTTTATCTTCGAATTTCTATCGAACAATCCAGGACGTAATCCTGAACGTAAAAAATAGTGAAAAACGTCTCTAGGTTAATGGGTCTTTTCCATTCCATAGAAAGATTCGGGTTATCAATGCCATGTGCCCAAAAAATCATAACTCACTTTATATGACACTCATTCATATGATACATCTATATTTAAAATTAATCAATTTAATTTTAAGGGAAAAAATGACATAACTACTTTAAAAATAAATTTCAGCATTTGATTTGTGTATATTACTATGACATTATGTAACATAATGTGAAGATTAAAAACCTAGCATCCACCCAATTGTGGAATATTATTAGGTGAATGGTAGATATTTAACCTCCATGGAATATTCTAATATTCTTAGTACTACACAAAAATTAAAGGTTGAGATCTATCTCCAAAGTAGTTATGTTTGTTTTGGTCTTTTAATTAAATTGATTAATTAAAAAGTAAAGTCATATGAACAAGTGGATATGAAATGAGTTATGGTTTTTTTGGGCATGTGTATTAATAAGCCATGGTATTGGCCCATGATATTGTAACAAAGTCTATTTATAAATCAAGAATCTCGATGGAAAGTGAGAGTAAACCTCCATGGATAAGGCTTTTGTTCCATGTTTTTTCAAATGTATATATGTTGAACTTATATATTATTTTTATACTAATAATAACAATAATAATAAAAGTTATAATTTAGGTAGTTTTATGAATTTTTTTATTTTTAACAACGTGATCAAAATCATTATGAATTGAGTTTTCTATATGTGAGATTTTTTGGAATTTCTGACAATCCGACAATTTTATTAACAACATATATGGATTCAACACACACTTTGATTATGAAGAGTTCACCCATCAATCTTGTAATTTCTATGAATCTCTGCAGGATTCTAGACAAATTAGATCCGAAAATAAAGCGGGAAACATTTCAAAAAGTCTCACTTATAGAAAACAACATTATGAATTGATGTCTATTGACATTTAGCAATCATTTAAATTATATGATTGCACTAGTTGATAATTAATTTAAAATTCAAGAAGCCCTATTCCAAAACTATGATATAATTATTACCACCGTATTATGGTATTTATTATAATTTATATTCTAATCTCCATATACTACCTATATTATGACTTTCCCCTATTACCTAGTGTTATCATTTTAAATTTATTAATATTCTATTCTTAAATTAGATCTTATTATATATTTTGCATTCCCCTTTATATGATTTTATTATAACCTTTTTCTTTATATTCTATTATTGATTTTCTTTATATTCTATTATTCATGATAATTTCTTCTTATTATATTTGAGATTTTTGTTTTGCTTGGTTTTTGTAAACTAAATAATTTATATTGTAATCTCTATATACTACTTATATTATTACTTTCCCCTATTACCTAGTGTTATCATTTTAATTTTATTAAGATTCTATTCTTAAATTAAATCTTATTATATATTTTGCATTCCCCTTTATATGATTTTATTATAACCTTTTTCTTTATATTCTATTATTCATGATAATTTCTTGTTATTATATTTGAGATTTTCGTTTTGTTTTGTTTTTTTAAACTAAATCATTTATATGGTTCAAAATCTAATATACATATACATCGAGTTACGAAGATAGTCGATGCACGAATCTCAACAAAACTTATCATTCAACTTTTCACCTCGACCAAAACAAAAATATAACAGAATATAAAAATATAAAAATTTAAATAACTATAAAAAATATTTAAATAATGTCAACTCATAAAAAAAATTAACACATGATGAAATTGGATGCCTCCGTATTTAAAATAAATCTATGTTAGTTTATCCAATATAATTAATTGAGCCTAATTTCTTTAAAACGAGTTTAAATTTAACTAATTTAACTTATGGCACTTTCGAGTTTGGGGAAGACAATAATGGCCTACCCTGTCCAACTCATTAGATGGTATTTAAAAAGGGTTTAAATTTAACTAATTTAACTTATGGCACTTTCAAGTTTGGGTAAGACAATAATGGCGTACCATCTCCAAATTAAACAAGAAACTAGTGATATTTGTGGCAGATTTACATGGTCTCTAAAAAGGGTTTAAATTTAACTAATTTAACTTATGGCACTTTCGAGTTTGGGAAAGACAATAATGGCCTACCCTCTCCAACTCAAACAAGAAACTGGTGATATTTGTGGCAGTTTTACATGGTTTAGAGGAGCACCAATTTTATTTCTCAACATTCAAACATATGTTTTTTTGTTTTATCATGTTGTTTCCTCTCTAGGATAAGGTGGTTTTCTAAAGTTCAAACTAGATTAGAAAAAGTAGAATTGGATTTCCTCAGTATTTTAGACTTTGAAATTTCTTTGTTAAATTGAAAATTGATATGCTATATTAGACTCTAAGAGAGTTAAGGGTAGGCAAATAGGCCAATTTTGTTAATTTCTTTTCTTTGAAAACTATTCACCATTTAAATTTTGGACGAGATCTGCAATCTATATCTCTAAAGCAAGGCCACACTTCCTAAGTTGACAAGTATCGACATGTTATTATGAGCAGATTTGGTTGCATCTCCCTACACTATTATTTCATTTACCTTTCATGATGTTGATGACCTAGACATGGAATTGGCCATTTGATTGCTTGTGTTAAAAATTTCTGGGAAGAAACGAGGATGTTTGACTTGTGTAGATGGAAGCCAACGAAAGAAACTGGTGATATCTGTGGCAGTTTTACATTACATGAATAGTATACTATACTAGCAATCATATTTCCCAACCTACAAACATGGGTTGTTTTGTTTTATCATGTTGTTTCTTCTATAAGTGTTGATGGTGCTGGACCCGCCAATATGTCAGGGGATCTCCCCAGTAAGAAGTCCCAATTAGACCTCAAATCGTTTGGTGTAGGAGTCCCAGAAGTGGGTCGTGTGGTAATGCCTTGACCATGGTTTCACAAAGAGGCTAGTAAGATGTCCCTCTTGGTAGCAAGGGTGTGATAGTCGCAGCATGCCAAGGAAGGTGTATGAATGGTCCTCACACACATAGGGTGATGTGAGTGCGCCCCTTGGAAACCTGTGGTTGCACGGAGTTAAGAAGGGAACACATAAGCAAAGTTGCACCACAACATGGAAGGCAAGTTAGCTAGCAATCCAAAGTGATGGTTAAACCAACAACACGTTTCAGTAAGATTCATGCATACATATACAAAAAATGGCTGCAAATGCATGCGTAAGAAAACATATACATATATCAGTTAGAGTAAAGAAATAACTGAAATACAATACAACATATGCATGAAACGTGCTAGCTATGTAATATTAAGAAGTGTAAGTTTCAGTCATAAAATACATGCATGTCCAACCACTAGTTCCAGCAACGAAATGTTACAGTCACAACTGCCTACTCCTCCAAAGAGATATACTAGCTCTGCGTAGTGGAGAAGCCAAGGCTCGTTACAATACTATCCAAGCTCTTTCTAAGATAGTCCTATGGGAAGCTTGGCTGACCAAAAGCCTCTACAATGAGTTATGAGGGACTATTTATAGCAAAGGGTGGGGTGACCCTTGACATTCCCTTTTGTGACCGTTCATCTATCCTCATAACTCTTCAAGTACTCTATGACTGTTACATTCAACTATCGACACTTGAACTTCCACTTGAAAATACGTTGTACATTACAATGCACATGTGCCCATGCGAGACAAAATGGCTTGAGAAAGCCATGCAAGACATCATTGACACTTAGACCGTTGTGGTGACAAACTCTTTGACATCCTTATGATGGTGAAGGTGGTGAGCTGATGCCAAGCTTGGTCATCCGTGATGGTGTCCGTGCGATGAACGGTGACATCGTGCTGAAGTGAACTCTTGCCTCTATTGCATTCGGGTACACTGATATGGCTCCTCTTTCCAACTCGTCTGATAGCATGCATATGGTCACCAGAGAAGCAACCTATGAGGGGGATGCAACGAGCTATCATGCACAGGCTGGAAATTCGCTAGAAAACCACTGAAGCTTGTGTACTTGACAGTGCAAGACATGCTACTGAAGATGGTCTATAGGGAGGCTCCAAAACGAAGCTAAGGGAAAATTTTGGAGGGTGGTTGTAGCTACTACAACACTCGGCAACACACTGGTAGAACTCCAACTATCTGAATGGACCTTGTTCATGAAAAGCAAGTCTAACACCTCAAGAATAATTGTTTAGTTCTCTGGTCATCTTGTTTTCCACACTTGCTTGATTATAAGATGTAGCATCTGCCAAGGCCTTGGTCAGTCGACACACTTTCCAAGCCAAGCCAACATAGTACTTTCGATTGGGCTTGAGGAGTATATTGATTCAAAAGCAGTATAGTCGTCAAAGTTTTAGTTTCATCTCTAGTTTCCTACGCTGCCAGTAGACCTGGAAAGTACCCGGGCAGAGTCACTCGGGAACACAAGCATCGCTCCACTGCCAGTGAGCCTGGTCAGTACCCCGACAGAGTTACTTGCATCACCTCTTTACGTAGGAAGCCTTTCTCTTCTTTCGCCTTATTTATTTTTTATTCTTTCGCAATTTTTCACTTTTTCATTTTTTCATTTTTTATTTTCATAATTGTGCATAACACTTATTCATTTCAGAGGTGGAAGAGGGATCCCAACTTATTGAGGGCATAAGAGGTTGTTCCTTCAGATAAGTAGTGTATGTATACCTATGACGTGCTTGTTAAGGTTTCCCCCCTCACCTTACTCTACTTGACTAAGCTGGCAAGGATTAACCGAAAAACAACCGACTAGAGTAGGTGACACTAGTTAGCTTGCAAGCATTGTGTTTTCACCAAGGTTCACTTCGAATAGTATGTTTTTCCATTGATGTATCATGGGCTAAAGACAACAAGTTCTTACATAAGAGAGTGGAAAACAGATAACCAAATGTTGATAGCTGTACAAGTCCTCTTGTACTTTACCCAGCTTGTTTCAAGAGTCACACATGGTCCATGTGGAACTAACCTCTGGACAATAACAAGAAAAAAAACCAAAAAGCAAAGCAAGAAGCAGAAGCAAATGCGGAAATCAAAGCGAGTAAGCAAACAAGCAAGGAAGCAAACAAACAAACAAAGAAAGAAGCAAACATGCATGCACGCAAAAAACTAAAAAATGAACACTACTCATATTCCTAAGCTAACAGTGCATGGGTCATCTCACGTGAAGTGATATTTCCAATGTAGCCACCGATGCATTGGTTGACCCATGTTGGTGAAGGCACGGTTTGCGAACATCACAGTTGTGCAAATCAACCAGCATGAAAGATATAACGATGAAGATGGACACACTCTGAGCTTACAAGTGACAACATAACAAAAATGAGTGAAAGTGCATGACATGCACTCTGTGGAATTGCTATGGTGTTGTGCTACACTGCGTGCATATTTTTAGTGTCTGCATTCTCTTGACTGTGACATGCAAGCAAATGTGAGAAAGTTAGATCGCTTGCGTTGTGCATGTGTGCTTGCTGCGTAAGATTCCTCCGATGCATGAGTGATGGGCTTGTGTAATTCGAGTAGAGGAAGCGAAATATGGGTGTTTGGTTCATCTTCAATGAAAATAAGAGAGTGATGAGGAGCCTTGAGTGTTTCAACAATTTCTTGATCGGAAGTCAAGCCAAACTCAGGAAAACGAGGGCCTGACATAACCATCAGCTCAGGCTAAAGTTCCTTGACAGTCTACGCGGTTTCGACTTCATTGAGAGATAGATCATCATTGTAGAATTTCCCACTGTAGATCACCAGATTATGCAATAGACTAAAGCAGAATACTTGATCTACTTATACAAACAAACTTGTGGAAGCTTAATTGATTTTTAGCAAGATCAAATAGAACACATATAACAGAGAATGAGAAATCAATCACACATTAACACATAAGAATACTCTGGGGAAAGCCTCAGCTAAAAACCCCGATCTTTGTATTATCATACAAGTGGAAATATGTCTGGATTACACAAAGCTTTAGCTCACAAGCTATCCAACTCTCAGTATAATCCCTCAATGCTGCTCATAGAATGAATAGACACAACATATGCTTTCCTCTAGTCCTCCAAGCCTACTATTTCCTTGCGCAGTCTCTCTTGCGGTCCAATGCTGCCACCTATGTGAATTGATCTCCCACACAACACATCAAACTCAAACGTAACTGCGCAGTCCTGAAGGAGATAATTCCTTCTGCATGGATGAGTTTCCTATATAAGAAAAATCCTCCAACTGATATTACATTGTCCCTTCCTATGATCTCAATTGGGTCTGTGACTGAACTGACATGCATGAGTTATTTATGAGAGAATATTCAATTATCTGAAGTACAATAGTTACATGCATGCATGCATTAACTAACTGAACTCACAATTAGTTCCACAAACTGTTGGAACTAATCTAGCTAGACTTAACTCAGTTAACTGAGCTAACTAATTACAACTCAAGGTACAACTCATCCTGATCTCCTTAGTCAAGGGATAACTTCTTCAATCAATGGAGAAACTGTTGCATGTCTTCACATAGACTTCATGTTTGATTTTCTACAACTAATTAACTCAAGATGAATTAATTAAATATTTTAAAAACATCTGCCAAGATCAAATTCAAATTTTAATTCTTAATTTTAGTTCAAGGCGAAATGTTATTTATAGCAATGCTATTTTTAGCATTTATATTTTATCATTCCTTGTTACTGATTTCGACACTGGTACCTGAGATGCTATTTATATCATTTCTATTTTTAGCATTTATTGTTGTTATTTTCAACACTCACTCTCAACAATAAAGGCATTCAACTTGAACCCGATCCTGAACCTTCGGAATGTTTTGCATGGAACACTTCTCCCTCTCTAGGAACAAAAAATATCCAACTTGAATCATAATGATGCCTCTGTCATCAAAGTCTATGACTGCTATTGCCTCTATCGATTGAAAAATTTGCACCTCTGTGCTCTTCAGTATCTGATTGCTCTAGCCTTTATCACTTTGATCTCTGATTCCATCAATCACACTGATTCTTGATGCTTCTAGTCCTATCCCCCAGCACTGCATCCACACTGCATCTCCTCTCATCATGTTGCATCATGCTTCCCACTGCCTCAAATCAACTTAGTTATTGAGAAGTAAGTAAATGATCTCCCAACTGACCTCCCTATTGGGCTAGAAACATCCTCTGATGATGAAGCTTCCTCTGCCGCTCCATCCACAGCTATATTTGCCCACTCAACTAGTACTACTAATCCTCGTCAGGGCTCCCGTTGCAAGGTCTAATCAAAGAGGTTGGGTACCTCAATGATCCTGCCCCTATTCCAGCCTTCTTGGGACTGTCACTCCACATCGCTCCACCTCCCACCTGGAGGTATGGATGTATGTGATCCCTCCGCCCACATGGCTCAAAATTTCCCCCTAATGAAGGTCTCTGCATGAGTGGATGCCTCCACTCGGTCTCCTCTCGACTTCTCTAGTTGTGGTTGCTCCACAACCTTCTGAAGCTGCTTCACCAATTGTGGCTCCTTCACAATTATCTAAGACTTCTTCTGGTGCTGCATGTTGAGAGGTAATATACTCTCCCTCTCAACCACCAAGTCCCCAACATTTGCCATGCTCCTCAAGGCTTTGCATGCATCTTGAACCTCAAGAGCCGTGTCTCGTGGTGAAGTGTCTAAGGAAAACCTTTCCTTTACTGAAGGCTACATCGTAGCCTTTGTCTTCCTGCATCGCCATCGATACCAAGTTTTTCTTTAGTCATCGCACATACTTCACATCTGTCAAGGTAATGCGAGCTCCATGCTCCCTCTGAAAAACAACCTTGCCTACACCTGAGATACTATACTTTTACTCATTACCCATCTTTATGAGTATCTATAGGTCTTTCTACTCCAAGGTACTGAACAAACTCTTATCTCCGGCCATGTGGAATGAAGCTCCACTATCAAGAAACCAACCGAAACCCATTATCAATGAAACCATGCATGCTTTGAGGGTGAAATCCAACTCGAACTGTGAGGCCAGTGCCACACTAGTGCATTGGGTGCTCGCGAAGCGTGTAGATGAACAACACACAAGTCATTTATTCTTCAAATATTCCATGTCTTTAGCATGAGCCTATAATGTCGACCGCGTGCCTAACCAAGGCTATGTGGTCTCCACCATCGTATTTTTTACGTGACAATTTATCCAAGATATTTTCTGAGATAATGAAGTCGTTTCCATAAGACATACACTCCTAAAGAGAAACTCTGTAGTTAGTCGTGATAAATATGTAGAGATTCAAAAAAGATGTGAGGGATCGCAAGTGTTCACACAATGACATGCATGATGATAAATTCTCTTGCACGTGATCAACAACACTGCTCACCTTGTCTGCTTCGTGCCAGCTGTTGGGATGGATCTATACCTTGTATGGGCACAATTTCATCCATTTGTGCATGTTGCACCCCCTACTGTACCTATTCCTGCTGCAACTCATTCTCTTGTCTTTGCAGCTCCTGTTGTTCCTTGAGTTGCTACTTTAGCACATGGAACTCCTTCTTTGTTTCTCTCTTTGACTTCACACGATATTTGTGTCATGCCGTCACCTCATAGCCTCAATCTCTAAAGTTTCCTTCGTCATGAGTGGATCTACTTTGAACTTGCAGCTTTGCTTCGCCTCTATGACGTAACCAACTGTCCTCTTGCACTTGCCGCATGTGGGTGTGATGCCTTTTGCTACTGCTGATGGTGATGCTCGTTGTGATGTTTTTTCCATATTATCTTGATGTCCTTTTCTATGAACAACTTGATGTCTTCACAGGAAGGCAAGGTCATAGACACTTGCTTGGCTGCAACCCCTGTTGTGCTCTCAATAGTGTCCTTTGACTCTTCTCTTCTGAAGGCCATTGTACTTGTGCTGCTGAGAGACAAACGAACACCTGGGATGCCTGGAGACATAGCAACACTCATGGTAAGCAATCTGTTAATCGAAAACCAAAATAAACTTGATGCAACATACCTGTGTGATTGATCGTGAAGGTTACACAATTTCCGCCGGGAGGTCAGGAGATTGAATGCAAAAACTGCACAAGGAACAGTATGAGATGTATGGAGGATGACTAAGTACTGGAACTATGCAATGCACAATCCAGCCCAGCCTGTTGAGGACTGAAACTGTGCAATCCACAATTTCAGTCAATAGTGACATATAACCATCAAACTGCATTGCGTAGTTTCTGTGGTCAGTAGGACACTGCCTCTAGGAATTGTGCAACGCAAGCATGGAGGTCAGTGCTGGGCTAGACTTGCATAATTTCTAGAGGGAAGGCAGAGCCTTCGCTTCTGAAAATGCGCAGTCCTAGCCGGGCAAGGCATGGTCTCGACAAGGGCATCCCAGGCTAGCCAAAGGGCGACTGAAAACATGAGAAGTCTGGATGCATGATGAGATGAGTGAAAATAAGAGTGAATGATCATACATGCAAATAACATGTGCAGGATTCATAAAATGGGAAAGCATGGATGTGTGTGAAGCAAGTCTCCGCAACGACGACTGTCCGTGTAAAAACAGTGTCATGCATGCGACAAAAATGTGATGCAAACGGAAACTAAAACGATTTTGCTACAAGCTAACAGACATCAAAATGACAACAAGAACTCACAGAAATCAAGAAGACAACACTCACACGAAGAAAAACACAAAAAAACACAGAAACACAGCGCGAGATATGAAATGCAGGTTACACCGAAACAACTGAGTTGAATGTGCCGATGAATCCTAGGTGAAATGTGGGATGTCAGAGCTACAAGATCAATGCAAGGAATGAGATCTGTAGCATCCAGTTGATGAGTTTTGATAAAAGCAAGGTTCTGACACGCATGCCACAAATCTAGGAAAAGTGACACTTGGCGGGAGGTTTCTCAAATGATCCTTGCATGTAACCTCGAGCTGCTAAAGATAGATCCCTGAATCAAGGAATACCTTTGCATTCTTCCTTGGTATGAACAATCCATGCATGCAAATCAGTTTTGCTCGGTCCTAGAGGGAATCGGTCAGCCTGAAGGCACATGCATCGGTTTTCTTGCCTGGGATGAAAATCTGCGTAGTTTCTAAGCTGAACAAAGATGGATGTCCCATAGGGATTGCACAATTTCTGAGAGGAACAAGTGACTGTCTCCCAGGATTGCGCAATTTCTGGGTTGAGTAGCTTTCCTCGGTCAGGCCTAGCAATTTTGTTAGGGAAGTATGTCTGATTGCATTGCACAATTTTTGAGAGGAAAAGGATGTTGGGCTAGATTTGTGCAATTTATTCTAGCTGCGGAGCTGGCTGTCCTAGAGGTATTGTGCAATTTCTAGGATGAGCAGTTGATTGTTGCACATAATTACTTAATTTTTGGGCTGAGCATTCCTGTTGGGCCGGATTACGCAATTTTTCAGTGAAGGTTGTCAAATAGGATTGTGCAATTCTAGAGCCCAGAAGGCTGCCACTCACGATTGCGCAATTTCTCGATGGAAGGTTGGTTCCCCTCCAGAATTGCACAATTTCTTGAGGGAGCTGCTCAACCTACAGTTGGACCAAGTCCAGAGAAACAACTTGTGAGGGGGATGCAACGAGCTATCATGCACAAGCTAAAAATTTGCTAGAAAACCGCTGAAGCTTATGTACTTGATAATGCAAGACATGTTGTTGAATATGGTCGATAGGGAGGCTCTAAAACGAAGATAAGGAAAATTTTTGGAGGGTGGTTGTAGCCGCTACAACACTACACTAAGGTGATTTTTCCAAAGTTCAAACTAAATTAGACAAACTGGATGTGGATTTCCTCAGTATTTTGGACTTTGAAAGTTATTACTTAAACTAAAAATTGATATGCTATATTAACCCCAAAGAGGGTTAAGGGCATGCAACTAAGCCATTATTAGTTGTTGCACTTAATAAAAATTTGGATAGTGGCATTATTATTATTTATACTTCTACCCTTTTTTCATATGTGGGTTTAAGTGAACATACCAAAGTAGCAGTGAGATTCGAGGGTCAGATAAGGAGTGAAATTTCACTAAGGGTCTGTTAAGGATGGTTGTGTATAACGTTTAAAACACCTTGCATCACTTACTTTCTGCCTTTTTCTATTTTTCCTCGACTTTTAATTATATGGAAAAATGTTGTAATATATATCTCTTTCTTGCGTTAAGGAGGAAGAGGGAAATTTATTTAAAAACATAAATTGTAAATAAATTTTAGGATGAAACATGAAAAGTCGACTATTATTGATGAGTTACATGCATAAAAGTTGCAAAATTGACCGAGAAGAAAAACCCATTTATAGAGGGAGCACGTCAGAGAATTGACGAGGGATCATCTTCAGGAAGCTAGTTGAGTTCAAGCAGTAATATACCCACATGCCGACTGAAAGCACTACTGTTAGTATTCTGATTGTCATTGGCTGGGTAGTGCACCTTTAAGCCTTCTATATACTCTTGGAGAGAGTCAATTTCATCCTCCTGTTTAGCTAATTTTCCTTTCAAGGCTTGTATTTATTGAAGGAGGTTGATGGATGCTGTCATTTGTTGATGCAACTTTAACTTCATTTCTATTGTTTACAACTGAAGAGATTCAATTTGGTGGGAATAATTGCTACAATCCAACTTACCCACAGTTTAAGGAGTTTTATATCTTTTTCACACATGCTTAGATTAATGGCAGGGAAGACCTCTTTTCCTTCTTGCAAGATGCGAAGGAGGCACTAGAGAATAATAATAGGGCTACATGAGAATGGTACAAGGGAAAAAGTTGCTTGAAGAAGGAAAAGAGAGACATTATAGCAGACAACACAACCTAGGTAGAGATGAAACAATCAAAATTCACTAAAGGAGATAGAGCCCACCCATAGAAAACTATATATAGTGGCACCTGAGCTTGAATAGCAATGAGACACACTAAATTCACTGAAGAAAGGTTGTATATAATAGAGACACTAGCGTGCAAAGCTAACTCCATAAATGAAAGAGGCTCCATAAAATTCAAGGACATGAAGGACAAGATGGCAGAGGAGAGCACTAGATAGATGAATAAAACAAACTAGATTTGAGGAGTTCTTGAATAAGAAGATAAGCTGAGAGATGAAAATGTGACCAAAAAAGTCTAATTGACATGGGCACACCAGAACAAACTTGAAATGCATACGAATCTAGAGGGAAGCATTATTGTTGTAGTTCACTCAGATCCTGAAGAAGTAGTATACCTGAAAGTTATACCTGCCGCCACAGAGAAGCCTGAAGATTTCGACCATGCTTAGGAGAAATTTCCTAGAGCACCTTTGAAGTCAACACAACCTAAATTGGCAGGGAATTAATAGGCTAAGAGCAAGAGATTGATATGAGACCGAAATTTAGCATGCTTGGAGTTAATCCCACACGTGATTCTACTCTATACTCCATTAACCTTCATAATTACTATAGCCATAGAGAAATCAATAGCATGATTGTGAGGTTTGAGTAGAGATCAAAACATCATTGTTTCCTTATACTCAAGGCATGTGAAGAGATTGAGATTAAATGAGTTACATGAAATGTTGCGTCAATGGGAGTCACGATACCTTGCTACATGCTCCCTCATTTTTTACTCATTTTCCTATAGTTTGGAATGAGGAAGGAAAAAATGATTTAGCCTTCTAGCCTTCGACATTAAAACATGTACTTGGAGGAGGGGGTCATGGGATACTTTTCCATCCATGATTACCATTTACTTCTATTTGTCCAGCATTAAAGTGACAAGCTAGGTTGGCTTGATTGTCAGTTCTTGAATTTTGGTGCCTTAAGATGTGGAAGAAGGATTTAAGAGGGAAGAATTCAAGTGCTCTAGAGATTATTTCAGTAGGATTTTGAGATGGTTTTCTTTAGGCCAAGTGCCTTTGTATAGATGTTGAATTGTTAGAAGAGAGTCCTACAAGTTTCCAAAATTTTATATATTCAAACCTCTTTCAAAGATTACACCTAGTAGGTATACACCTCTTCTTCATTATTAGTCTTTATCCCAACCCCTAGGAATAACTAATAGCTAATTTTCCACTGGGGTTGTGTATAACCCCCCCTCCCACCATATCAATATTACTAGCACAACCATATAAGTTAAATTGTTGGTAAACTCCTATTGACATCAATCCACAATAAACATCAAAACACTTACCCCCACTTACCATGGAGATTATTAATTGAGAACACCATGGGAGAATACCATGGCGTAGTGGTATTTTTCATTTCTCTTTTTATCTTTGGATTTCTATCGAATGATCCAAGATGTAATCTTGGACGTAAAGAATAGAGAAAAAAGTCTCTAGGTTAATGGGTCTTTTCTGTTCTATAGAAAGATTTGGGTTCTCATTCATATGAAACATCTATATTTAAAATTAATCAATTTAATTTAAAGTGAAAAAATGACATAACTGCTTTAAAAATAAATATCCGCATTTGATTTGTGTATATTACTATGAACATTATGTAACATAATGTGAAGATTAAAAACCTAGCATCCACCCAATTGTGGAATATTATTAGGTGAATGGTGGAGATATAACCTCCATGGAATATTCTAATATTGTTAGTGCTGCAACAAAATTGAAGGTTGAGATCTATCTCCAAAGTAGCTATGTTTGTTTTGGTCTTTTGATTAAATTGATTAATTAAAAAATAATGTCATATGAACAAGTGCATATGAAATGAGTTATGGTCTTTTTGGGCATGTGTATTAATAAGCCATGGTATTGGCCCATGATATTGTAACAAAGTCTATTTATAAATCAAGAATCTCCATGGAAAGTGAGAGTAAACCTCCATGGATAAGGCTTTTGTTCTATGTTTTTTCAAATGTATATATGTTGAACTTATATATTATTTTTATACTAATAATAACAATAATAATAAAAGTCATAATTTAGGTAGTTTTATGAATCTTTTTATTTTTAACAACGTGCTCAAAGTCATTATGAATTGAGTTTTCTATATGAGATTTTTTGGAGTTTCTGACAATCTGACAATTTTATTAACAACATATATGGATTCAACACACACTTCGATTATGAAGAGTTCACCCATCAAACTTGTAATTTCTATGAATCTCTGCAGGATTCTAGACAAATTAGATCCGAAAATAAAGCGGGAAACATTTCAAAAAGTCTCACTTATAGAAAAAAACATTATGAATTGATGTCTATTGACATTTACCAATCATTTAAATTATATGATTGCACTTGTTGATAATTTAATTTAAATTCAAGAAGCCCTATTCCAAAACTATGATATAATTATTACCACCGTACTATGGTATTTATTATAATTTATATTCTAATCTCTGTATACTACCTATATTATGACTTTCCTCTATCACCTAGTGTTATCATTTTAATTTTATTAATATTCTATTCTTAAATTAGAACTTATTATGTATTTTGCATTCCCCTTTATATGATTTTATTATAACCTTTTTCTTTATATTCTATTATTCATGATAATTTCTTCTTATTATATTTGAGATTTATGTTTTTTTTGGTTTTTGTAAACTAAATCATTTATACGGTTCAAAATCTAATATACATCGAGTTACGAAGATAGTCGATGCACGAATCTCAACAAAACTTATCATTCAACTTTACATCGAGTTACAAAACTTATCATTCAATTTTACATACAATTACAAAACCTATCATTCAATTTTACATTGAGATACAAAGATAGTTGATGCATGAATCTCAACAAACCATATCATTCAACTTTACATCGAGTTACAAAACCTATCATTCAACTTTACATTGAGTTACAAAGATAGTCGATGGATGAATCTCAACAAACCCTATCATTCAACTTTACATCGAGTTATAAAGATAGTCGAT
This sequence comes from Pinus tabuliformis, assembly GCA_031772625.1. Classification (NCBI taxonomy): domain Eukaryota; kingdom Viridiplantae; phylum Streptophyta; class Pinopsida; order Pinales; family Pinaceae; genus Pinus; species Pinus tabuliformis. Next base: position 1,295,767,822 of record CM062809.1, read on the forward strand.
GCATGAATCTCAACAAATCCTATCATTCAACTTTACATTGAGTTACAAAGATAGTCGTTGCATGAATCTCAACAATCGCTATCATTCAACTTTACATCGAGTTACAAAGATAGTCGATGCATGAATCTGAACAAACCCTATCATTCAACTTTACATTGAGTTACAAAGCAAGTCGATGCATGAATCCTCAACAAACCTTATCATTCAACCTTTTTTCATTAATTGTTGATAATATAAATTTTAGTTTATTAATTTTTGTCTTTCTCAATTTTAGGTTTTTACCTTTTTGCCAACTTCCATCATTCAACTTTTTTTTCCTTAATTGTTAATAATATAAATTATAGTTTATTAGTTTTAGTTTTCTTAATTTTAAGGTTTTTACTTTTTTGGCCAATGTTTTAGGTTGTTCTCATTTTCCCATCTTAGTATTCATTTAATCTTGAATGATTATTTTTTCTCTCAAAAAAATGTTCTTATGATAAATTTTGGTTATGGTTTTTCAAGGAGCCCAATCCATTTATGCATTTAAAAATATATTTTAAACAACACAAATCACATTTTTTCTTGAAATTGTAGTGGTGATTGCGGTGAAAAATACTATTTCTTCTATAAGTTAGAGTACACCTTAAACTTTTCTTTCTAATTTCAAAAAAGTGGTGTTTAACTATTATATGTTTAGGAGTTTTGGCCATAATGGCAAATTTGTTTTGGTCAAATCTTCATCTTGGTTGTTTAAAATGGTTTTTTTGACTACATCTATGTATTCAACACTTTGAATAGTTTACAACTCTAACTTGTGATTCCAACCAATTTTTAGTAAATTTTAGGCATTTTAGACCAAAGATATCACAATAAACTCTCCAATACATACTTATGAACAACATATATGATGTTTATACTTATCAAGATATATGATGTTTAAAAAAAACATGGTTATTAAAAAAAATAAAATTATTACTTTAGTATCTAAATCAAAACTTTTATCCTCATCAATTTATTTTAAGATCCACTAACTATCGTCCTCCTTTAAATGCACATGGAAACACGCTATTTTTATATGATAGTCACAAAGAGAGAATTTCTAGGTTGAGCGATTGTCCTTTTTAGTTCACTTTGAACTTATTTAGGGTTTGGTGCTTTATATAACACAAAAGGGAGAGTTGCCAGGTCGCAAGAACACCTGAATCATAGTCACCAAGTAGAGAAGGGAATTGGGAGGTTGTTCGAATTTGTTTAGGGTTTTTGGTGTTACTGGTACAATGGAGTTAATGGAAGGAATGAAAGTGGAGGTACGTTCTGATGAGAAAGGGTACGAGGGAACATGGTTCGAAGGATTTGTAAAGGCAATTCTTAAAAGTGTTGGGTCTTGCCGAATCCAATATGACAAGTTTCAAAATAAGAATAGGAAGCCGTGTTTGGAAATAATAACCCTGGATAACATGCGACCCACTCCACCTGACATTAAGATGCCCCTGAATCTCTCTAAGGGATTTTACATAGATGCCTACGACATTGATTGCTGGTGGCATGGATTCTACGACCTCAAAATAAAAATTATATCAGCCACAATGTTCTGAGACCTCAAAATGTGTGAAAAATGTACACGTGTAAACTTTGTTGGAATGATTTTGATCTCATAAGTTCAGTTGCATTAAAAAAAAGGTAAATTTGGATTTATTTAGTTTAAATTTATTCTATAGTTCAGTATAATGTATAATTCTATCAGTTATCAAAATTGAAATTTTGCTCATATAGACTAAAATAATTAAAAAAGATTCTAATAAAATAATAAATTAGAAAATTATACAAAACATTTAAATAATATCTACTTATTAAATAAATCTATATTAATTATTAGTCCAATCCATTGGTACTTTATAATCACCATAAACATATAAACAATCTTTAATCTAATCCATTATTAATCCAATCCATTGATATTTGTGGCAGTTTTACATGGTTTAGAGGAGCACCAATCGTATTTCTCAACATTCAAACATATGTTGTTTTGTTTTATCATTTTGTTTCCTCTCTAGGATAAGGTGGTTTTCTAAAGTTCAAACTAGATTAGACAAAGTAGAATTGGATTTCCTCATTATTTTAGACTTTGAAATTTAATTGCTAAATTGAAAATTGATATGCTATATTAGACTCTAAAAGAGTTAAGCGCAGGCAAATAGGCCAATTTTATTAATTGCTTTTCTTTGAAAACTATTCACCATTTAAATTTTGGACGAGATCTGCAATCTATATCTCTAAGGCAAGGCCACACTTCCTAAGTTGACAAGTATCGATATGTTATTGTGAGAAACATTTGTTGGATCTCCCTACACTATTATTTCATTTACCTTTCATCGTGTTAATGACCTAGACATGGAATTGGTCATTTGATTGCTTGTGTTAAAATTTTTTGGGAAGAAATGAGGATGTTTGACTTGTGTAGATGGAAACCAACGAAAGAAACTGGTGATATCTGTGGCAGTTTTACATTACATGAATAGTACATTGTAGTAGCAATCATATTTCCCAACCTACAAACATGGGTTGTTTTGTTTTGTCATGTTGTTTCTTCTATAAGTGTTGACGGTGCTGGACCCTCCAACATGTCAGGGGATCTCCCCAGTAAGAAGTCCCAATTAGACCTTAGATCATTTGGTGATGGTGTTCGTGTGATCATCGGTGACATCTTACTGAAGCAAACACTTGCCTCTGTTGCATTCGGTTACACTGATATGGCTCCTCTGTCCAACTCATCTGATAACATGCATATGGTCTTCTTGGCTACGGCCGAACCAACAACATACTAATGAATAGTGTCTCTACTAATATCCATGTGTGTTCTGGTGACCATGTGCATCAACTTGTCGAAGTACATGTTCAACTCTAGTTGGACTTGCTTCTTGCCTTCACCTCGGTGAGTGTGCCAAATGAGCGGGATTGCATGCATGCGCACAATGACATGCATGCTCCTGAATTCCCTTACATGCAATTAATAACACTGATCACCTTGTTTGCTTCATGCTAGCTGCTGGGATGGATCTATACCTTGTATGGGCATAGTTTCATCTATCTATGCATGTTGTGCCCCCTGCTATGCCTATTCCTACTGCAACTCATTCTCTCATCTGTGCAACTTCTGTTCTTCCTTGAGTTGCTGCTTTAGCACATGCAACTCCTTCTCTTTTTCTCTCTCTGCTTTCGCGTGATCTTTGTGTCATGCCGTCACCTCATAGCTTTAATCTCCAAAGTTTCTTTCGTCATGAGTGGATCGAATTTTAACTTACAACTTTGCTTCACCTCTATGCCGTCAACAACCTTCCTCTTGCACTCACCGCATGCAGGTGTGCTGCCTTCTGTTGTTGCTAATGGTGCTACTCGTTGTGATGTTACTGCCATCTTATCTTGGTTTCCTTGTCTACAAACAACTTGATGTCTTCACAGGTAGGAAAGATCATAGACACTTGCTTGGTTGTAACCCCCATTGTGCTCTCAATGATTTTTTTTGACTCTGCTCTTCTGAAGGTCATTGTACACGTGCTACTGAGAGATAGACAAACACCTGTGATGAATGGAGACATAGCAACACTCATGGCAAGCAATCTGTCCGTTGAAAACCAAAACAAACTTGAGGACTGAATTGCAACATACCAGTGTTATTGATCATGAAGGTTGCGCAATTTCCACCGATAGGTCGGGAGACTGATTGCCAAAACTGTGCAAGGCATAGTCTGGGCTATTTGGGGGCTGACTAACTGATAGAACTACGTAATGCACAGTCCAACCTAGCTTGCTGAGGACTGAAACTACACAATTCAATCCTGGAGGTCAGTGCTACGCTAGACTTGCATAATTTCTGGAGGGAAGGCATAGCCTTTGCTTTTGGAAATGCGCAGTGCTAGCCTAGAAAGGCATGGTTCGGGCCAAGGCAGCCCAGGTCGACCGATGGGTGACTGAAAACATGAGAAGTTTGAATGAATGACGAGATGAGTGCAAACAAGAGTGAATGATCATACATGCAAACAACAAGTGCAGGATTCATAAAATGAGAAAGCATGCATGTGAGTGAAGCGAGTCGCTGCAATGGTGACCGTCCGTGCAAAAATAGTGTCATCCATGTGCCAGCAGTGAGATGAAAATGAAAACTAAAACGATGCTTCTACAAGTTAACAAACATCAAAACGACAACAAGCACTCACTGAAATCAAGCAGACAACACTCACATGAAGCGAAACACAAAAAGTGACAGAAACACAACGTGAGACATAAAAAGCAGGTTTACCCTGAAAAAACTGAGATTAATGTGTTGACAACTCTTGGATGGAATGTATGATGTCAAAGCTACAAGTTTGATGTGAGTAATGAGATTTGTAGCATCTGGTTGATGATTTTTGATAAAATCGAGGTTGTGATGTGCATGCTACAAATATAGGAAAAGTGACACTTGGCGAGAGGTTTATGAAATGATCCTTGCATGTAACCTCCAACTGCTAAAGATAGATCCCTGAATCAAGGGATGCCTTTGCATGCTACCTTGGGAGAAATATTCTATGCTTGCAAATCAGTTTTTCTCGGTCCTAGAAGGAATCATTCAACCTAAAGGTACATGCATTGGTCTGCGAGCCCGGGATGAAAATCTGCGTAGTTTTTGGGCTGTGCAGAGATGGCTGTCCCAGAGGGATTGCACAATTTTCGAGAGGAACAAGTGAATGTCTCCCAGGATTGTGCAATTTCTACGCTAAGCAGCTATCCTTGGTCAGACCTTGTAATTTTCTCGGGCAAGCCTGTCTGACTGCATTGCGTAATTTCTTAGAGGAACAAGCTGCCTAGTTGGATTTGTGAAATTTTTGCTAGCTACTGGGCTAGCTGTCCCAGAGGGATTGTGCAATTTCTGGGTTGAGTAGTTGACTGCTACCTAGATTTGCACTGGGCCGAGCCATATTGTTGGGCTGGATTGTGCATTTTTTCTAGTTAAGGTTGACAGATAAGATTGCACAATTTTGGAGCCTAGCAAGCTGCCAGTCAAGATTGCACAATTTCTTGAGGAGTTGCTCAGCTTGTAGCTGGAGCAAGTCTAGAGAAACAACCTGTGAGGGGGATGCAACGAGTTATCATGCACAGGTTGGAAATTTTCTAGAAATCCACTGAAGCTTGTGTACTTGATAGTGCAAGACATGCCGCTGAAGATGGTCTATAGGGAGGCTCCAAAACGAAGCTAAAGAAAAATTTTGGAGGGTGGTTGTAGCCACTACAACACTTGGCAACAAACTGGTAGAACTCTAGCTCTCTGAATGGACCTTGTTCATGAAAAGCAAGTCTAACACCTCCAGAATAATTGTTTAGTTCTCTGGTCATCTTGGTTTCCACACTTGCTTGATTATAAGATGTAGCATCTGCCAAGGCCTTGGTCAGTCGACACACATTCCAAGCCAAGCCAACATAGTACTTTCGATTGGGGTTGAGGGGTATATTGATTCACAAGCAGTATAGTCGTCAGAGTTTTAGTTTCATCTTTGGTGTCCTACGCTGCCAGCAGACCTAGACAGTACCCAGGTGGAGTCACGCAGGAACAGAAGCATCGCTCCACTACCAGCAAGCCTGGTCAGTACCCCAATGGAGTTAATTGCATCACCTCTTTGTGCAGGAATCCTTTCTCTTCTTTCACCTTTTTTATTTTTCATTTCTTTCAAAAATTTTCACTTTTTCATTTTTTCATTTTTTATTTTCATAATTGTGCATAACACTTATTCATTTTAGAGGTGGAAGAGGGATCTCAACTTATTGAGGGCATAAGAGATTGTTCCTTGAGATATGTAGTGTATGTATACCTATGACGTGCTTCTTAAGGTTTCCCCCCTCACCTTACTCTACTTGACTGAGCTGACAAGGATTAACGGAAAAACAACTGACTAGAGTAGGTGACACTAGTTAGCGTGCAAGTGTTGTGTTTTAACCGAGGTTCACCTCGAATAGTATGTATTTTCCATTGATGTATCATGGACTAAAGACAACAAGTTCTTACATAAGGGAGTGGAAAACAGATAACCAAATGTTGATAGCTGTACAAGTCCTCTTGTACTTTACCCAGCTTGTTTCAAGAGTCACACATGGTCCATGCGGAACTAACCTCTGGACAATAAAAAGAAAACAAACCAAAAGGAAAAGCAAGAAGTAGAAGCAAATGTTGAAATCAAAGCAAGTAAACAAACAAGCAAGCAAACAAACAAACACACAAAGAAAGAAGAAAACATGCATGCACGCAAAAAACCGAAAAATGAACACTACTCCTATTCCTAAGCTAACAGTGCTTGGGTCGTCTCATGTGAAGTGATACTTCCAATGCAACCACCGATGCATTGGTTGACCCATGTTGGTGCATGCACGGTTTGTGAACATCGCAGTTGCACAAACCAACAAGCATGAAAGATATAACAATGAAGATGGACACACTCTGAGCTTACAAGCGACAACATAACAAAAATGAGTGAAAGTGCATGACATGCACTCTATGGACTTGCCATGGTGTTGTGCTACACTGCATGCAGATTTTGAGTGTATGCATTCTCTTGACTATGACATGCAAGCAAATGTGAGAAAGTTAGACCACTTGCATTGTGAATTTGTGCTTACTGTGTAAAATTCCTCAAATGCATGAGCGATGGGTTCATGTAGTTCGAGTAGAGGAAGCAAAATCTGGGTGTTTGGTTCATATTCAATGAAAATAAGAGAGTGATGAAGAGCCTTGAGTGTTTGAACAATTTCCTGATCGGAAGTGAAGCCAAACTCAGGAAAACGAGGGCCTGACATAACTATCAACTCAGGCTGAAGTTCGTTGTCAGTCTGCGGGGTTTCGACTTCATTGACAGATAGATCATCATTGTAGAATTTCCCATTGTAGATCACCAGATTATGCAATGTACTAAAGCAAAATACTTTATCTACTTATACAAACAAACTTGCAGAAGCTTAATCGATTTTGGGCAAGATCAAATAGAACACATATAAAAGAGAATGAGAAATCAATCACACATTAACACATAAGAATTTACTTTGGGGAAAGCCTCAGCTAAAAACCCCGATCTCTGTATTATCATACATGTGGAAATATGTCTGGATTAAACAAGATTTAGCTCACAAGCTATCCAGCTCTTAGTAAAATCCCTCAATGCTGCTCATAGACTGAATAGACACAACATATGCCTTCCTCCAGTCCTCCAAGCCTACTATTTCCTTGCGCAGTTTCTCTTGGGGTCCAATGCTACCACCTGTGTGAATTGACCTCTCACACAACACATCAGACTCAAAAGTAACTGTGCGGTCCTAAAAGAGATAATTCCTTCTGCATGGATGAGTTTCCTATATAAGAAAAATCCTCTAACTGATATTACATTATCCCTTCCTATGATCTTAACTGGGTCTCTGACTAAACTGACATGCATGAGTTATTTATGGGAGAATATTCAATTATCTGAAGTACAGCAGTTACATGCATGCATGCATTAACTAACTGAACTCACAATCCGTTCCACAAACTATTGGAACTAATCTAACTAGACTTAACTTAGTTAACTGAGCTAACTAATTACAACTCAAGGTACAACTAATCCTGATCTCCTTAGTCAAGGGATAACTTCCTCAATCAATGGAGAAACTGTTGCATGTCTTCACATAGACTTCATGTTTGATTTTCTACAACTAATTAACTCAAGATGAATTAATTAATTATTTTACAAACATCTGCCAAGATCAAATTCAAATTTTTATTCTCAATTTTAGTTCAGGGAGTAGCTAAAATTGGAATGTATCCCGAAATCCTATTTAAAGCAATGATATTTTTAGCATTTCTATTTTATCATTCCTTGTTGTGGTTTCCAACGCTGATACCTGAGATGCTATTTATAGCAATGTTATTTATATCATTTCAATTTTTAGCATTGCTTGTTGCTATTCTCAACACTCACTCTCAACAAGAAAGGCATTCAACTCGAACCCGATCCTGAACATTCAAAATGTTCTACATGCAAGACTTCTCCCTGGTGTTGTTGCTCCAACAACTCTAGGAACAAAGAAAATCCAACCTGAATTAGAATGATGCCTCTGTCATCAAAGTCTCTGACTGCTATTACCTTTGTCGATTGAAAACTTTTCACCTCCCTGCTCTTCAGTATCTGACTGCTGTAGCCTCTGTCACTTTGATCTCCGACTGTATCAATCACACTTATTCCTGCTGCTGCTGGTCCTGTCTCCCAGCACTGCATCCGCACTGCATGTCCTCTCATCATGTTGCATCATGCTGCCCACTGCTGCACTACAACTCAGTTACTGAGAAGTAAGTAAATGATCTCCTAACTAACGTCCCTATTGGGCTAGAAAAATCCTCTGATGCTAAAGCTTCCTTTTTCGCTCCATCCGCATCTGTCTCTACCAACTCAACTAGTACTGCTACTCCTCGTCGGGGCTCCCGTAGTAAGGTCTAATCGAAGAGGTTGGGTACCTAATTGATCCTACACCTATTCCAACCTTCTTGGGACTGTCACCTCACATCGACCCACCTCCCACCTGGAGGTATGGATGCATGTGATCCCTCTGCCCACTTGGCTAGAAATTTCCCTCTACTGGAGGTCTCTGCATGAGTGGATGCCTCCACTCAGTCTCCTCTCGGCTTCTCCATTTGTGGCTGCTCCACAACCTTTTGAAGTTGCTTCACCAATTGTGGCTCCTTCACAATTGTCTGAGACTTCTTCTCACGCTGCATGTTGAGATGTAATGTACTCTGCCTCTCAACCACCAAGTCTCCAATAGTTGCCTTGCTCCTCAAGGCTTTTCATGCATCTTGAACCTCAAGAGCCATGTCTCGTGGTGATGTGTCTAAGGAAAACCTTTCCTTTACTTAAGACTATATCACAGCCTTTGTCTTCCTGCATCGCCATCGATACCAAGTTTTTCTTCAATCTTGGCACATACTACACATCTATCAAGGTAATGCGAGCTCCATGCTCCATGCTTCCTCTGAAAAGCAACCTTGCCTACACCTGAGATACTATACTTTTACTCATTACCCATCTCTATGAGTATTTGGAGGTCTTTCTCCTCCAAGGTACTGAACAAACTCTTATCGTCGGTCATGTGGAATGAAGCTCCACTATCAAGAAACCAACCGCAACCAATCATCAATGAAACCATGCATGCAATGAGGGTGAAATCCAACTCGAACTGTGAGGCTAGTGCCTCACCTTCAGATCTGTCGAAGGATCCCTTCTTGGATTTATTTTGTGGACAATTTGTTACATAATGGCCCACCTCATGACAATGAAAGCATCACACTTTTGATTAGTCAAAATTCTTCCCACCATGGGAAGAACTCGATTTGGGATGAGAATCCTTCTCCTTCCCTTTGTTCACCTTATTCACTAAGGTGCAATTTTCTTCATCCTCCTTGGATGAAGAACCATCTCTGGTTCTTCTTCTTGTCTCCTCCTACATCAGGTTCGACCAAAGTCATTCCCAATCTAACAGTTTCTCTCTCCCATTTTCCGAGTCTTAGCAACTATGCCAGCTCTTAGGAAGACTGAGGAGAGAAAGACTCACCATGTCATCATCGGCTGTTGTGATCACTACACTTCCAAGCTCATCCCTGCAGGTGGTGAGCTTGTTCAGATATGTAGAGATCATGTCACCCTTTTCACACTTGATTTTCCAAAGCTTGTCTTTCAACACCAACTTCCTCTGATTGCTGTTGTTCTGATATAGATCTTTCAATGTTTTCCACATTGAAAACAGTGTCTCCTTCCCATGAAAACTTGAGACTATGTGGTCTCGAACTCCCTCCAGAAGGATTCTCCTTGCTCTAGCCACACATTTCTTCCATTCCGTTAATTCTTGGGCATTAGTGGATGTTGGCTTGGGGACTTCTTGATCAATGAAGTCCTTCAAACCATTTTCCTCCAATACCACTTCCATGTGATCCTTCCATGCTATATAATTCGAGATGCCACAAGGGCATACTCGAGTCTCAAATCGTTGAATTCCATTGGTGAAATTTGAGATGTGATAAGAATTCGATTTCTATAACCATGAACTTCAAAACTTTGAAATTCTCCCTTCTTTGTATATTGTTCTTTGCTTTGATCACCTTTGCTCCGATACCATGTAGAATTTCCCATTGTAAATCACCAGATTATGCAATATACTAAAGAAAAATACATGATCTACTTATAGAAACAAACTTGCAGAAGCTTAATCAATTTTGAGCAAGATCAAATAGAACACATATAACAGAGAATGAGAAATGAATCACACATGAACATAGAAGAATTCTCTGGGGAAAGCCTCAACTAAAAACCCTGATCCTTGTATTATCATACAAGTGGAAATATGTCCAGATTACACAAATATTTAGCTCACAAGCTATCAAGCTCTCAGTACAATCCCTCAATGCTGCTTATAGACTGAATAGACACAACATATGTTTTCCTCTTGTCCTCCAAGCCTCCTATTTCCCTGTGCAGTTTCTCCTAGGGTCCAATGTTGCCACCCGCGTGAATTGATCTCTCACACAACACATCAAACTCAAAAGTAACAGCGCAGTCCCGATGGAGATAATTCCTTCTGCATGGATGAGTTTCCTATATAAGAAAAATCCTCCAACTAATAGTACACTATCCCTTCCTCTGATCTCCACTGCGTCTTTGACTGAAATGACATGCATGAGTTATTTATGAGAGAAAATTCAATTATCTAAACTACAATAGTTTCATGCATGCATGCATTAAATAACTGAACTCACAATCAATTCCACAAACTATTAGAACTAATCTAACTGGACTTAATTCAATTAACTGTGCTAACCAATTACAACTCAAAGTACAACTCATCCTGATCTCCTTAGTCAAGGGATAACTTCCTCAATCAATGGAGAAACTGTTGCATGTCTTCACACAGACTTCATGTTTGATTTGCTACAACTAAATAACTCAAGATGAATTAATTAATTATTTTACAAAGAACTGCTAAGATCAAATTCGAATTTTAATTCTCAATTTTAGTTCAGGGACTAACTAAAATTGGAATGTATCCCGAAACGCTATTTAAAGCAATGTTATTTTTAGCATTTCCATTTTATCATTCTTTGTTACTATTTCCAACACTGGTACCTGTTCTTGTTGCTATTTTCAATAATCATAGACCAGTGTCTTAGACAGATTAAAAACGAGTGAATCAACATTGTGATCAGATGAAGAAGTAGAGAGATCACGACAACCAAGATCAGAAAATTCAGGATGTTTATCAACATCCTCACGATTTGATGAATCATGCAGTGGGGTATACAAGAAGCAAGGATGTTCACACTCTGTGTTTTCAGAAATGACAAATGCCAGATTGGACAGATTTTCGGAGGAATATGTGTCCTCTCCGCATTGTAATGAGAGACTGACATTTGACGTGTCCTGTGACCAATCGAAAGTAGAAACATACGAAAATGAGCTTTCATAGGGGAAATAAAAAATGGCAGAATTACAAGGGATGTCAGGATAAAGTGGATGAGGCGAGCCTCGAAGGGAGTCATCCTTCCCCGCGGGTTCTTATTTAGATTCCCACACACACTCGTCATGAATGATGGCGTTGGTTGGTTGCATAACACTAACCTCGTCAACAACTTGATCCTCATTCTTAGAAAATGAGGAGTATGGAACGAAATATCACAAGACAGTACAATCCAGAGGATTAGCAGAATGTAGGGGTGGAAGTTGCGGGAACGAATCCACGCAACAACCAATAGGCTTGTAAGACAAATCTGTGCATGATATCAAGAGCAGGTGGGGTGGGAGGATCTCACATTTCAATAGATGTGTGTGCAAAATCTCCCACATCACTCTACGGTGGTGGAGCTGTTTGATGAGGTGAAGGCGGAAAGTCACTTGTGACAGTAACTATGCCTTCTTGTGATTGCACAATGACATCATCGAAGTGTGTTGAGCGGGCTTCAGATATGTGAAGAAGATACTATAATATTCCATAGAGAAATTCTCAATTAATATCATCTTTTGGAAATCGGTATGCAAGATTAAAAAAACGTGTGTGAAACTATTCAACAGATTCATCGGGTGCTTTTTGTAATTTCATAATTTTTTTATCGAGTAATTTACAGTTAAAGTGATTGAAAGCAGAGTCTATCTTTGTGACCAGATCAACAAGAGAATGAATAGATTTTTCCAACAGCGTGGCACACCAGTGCATTGGGTGCCTGCGAAGCATGTAGATGAACAACACGCAGGTCATGTATTCTTCAAATATTTAGTGTCTTTAGCATGAGCCTAAAATGCCGACCGTAGGCCTAACGAAGGCTATGTGGCATCCACCATCGTATTTTTTACATGACAATTTATCCAAGATAATTTCCGAGATAATGAAGTGTTTCCATAAGACATACACTCCTAAAGAGAAACTCTGTAGTTAGTCATGATAGATATGTAGAGATTCAAAAAAGATGTGAGGGATCGCAAGCGTGCACACAATGACATGCACGATGATAAATTTCCTTGCATGTGATCAACAACACTGCTCACCTTGTCTGCTTCATGCCAGCTGGTGGGATGGATCTATACCTTGTATGGGCGCAGTTTCAGCCGTCTGTGCATGTTACACCCCGTGCTGTACCTATTCCTACTACAATTCATTCTCTTGTCTGTACAGCTCCTGTTGTTCCTTGAGTTACTACTTTAGCACATGGAACTCCTTCTTTGTTTCTCTCTCTAACTTCGCACGATATTCGTGTCATGCCGTCACCTCATAGCCTCAATCTCCAAAGTTTCTTTCGTCATGAGTGGATCTACTTTGAACTTGCAGCTTTGCTTCGCCTCTATGATGTCAACAACTATCCTCTTGCACTTGCGGATGTGGGTGTGATGCCTTTTGCTACTACTGATGGTGATGCTCGTTGAGATGTTTTTTCCATCTTATCTTGATGTCCTTTTCTACGAACAACTTGATGTCTTCATAGGAAGGCAAGGTCATAGACACTTGCTTGCCTGCAACCCCTATTGTGCTCTCAATGGTGTCCTTTGACTCTTCTCTTCTGAAGGCCATTGTACTTGTGCTGCTGAGAGACAGATGAACACTTGGGATGCTTGGAGACATATAAACACTCATGGTAAGCAATCTGTTAATAAAAAACCAAAACAAACTTGAGGAGTGACATGTAACATACCTGTGTGATTGATCGTGAAGGTTGTGCAATTTCCGCCGGGAGGTCTGGAGAGTGAATGCCAAAACTGCACAAGGCACAGTCTGAGCTGTATGGAGGATGACTAAGTACTGGAACTATGCAATGCACAATCCAGCCCAGCCTGTTGAGGACTGAAACTGTGCAATCCACAATTTCAGTCAATAGTGACATATAACTAGCAAACTACATTACATAGTTTCTGGGGTTAGTAAGACACTTCCTCTAGGAATTGCGCAATGTAAGCATGGAGGTCAGTGCTGGGCTAGACTTGCATAATTTCTGGAGGGAAGGCAGAGCCTTCGCGTATGGAAATTCCCAGTCCTAGCCGGGCAAGGCATGGTTTGGGCCAAGGCATCCCAGGCTGGCCAAAGGGTGACTAAAAAAATGAGAAGTCTGGATGCATGATGAGATGAGCGAAAATAAGAGTGAATGATCATATGTGCAAACAACATGTGCAGGATTCATAAAATGGGAAAACATGCATGTGTTTGAAGCAAGTCTCTGCAATGACGACCGTCCATGTAAAAACAGTTTCATGCATGCGAAAACAATGTGATGCGAACGGAAACTAAGACGATGCTACTACAAGCTAATAGACATCAAATGACAACAAGCACTCACTGAATTCAAGCAGACAACACTCAATGAAGAAAAACACAAAAAGGACAGAAAAGCAGCGTGAGACATGAAAAGAAGGTTACCTTCAAACAACTGAGCTGAATGTGCCGATGAATCCTAGGTGAAATGTGGGATGTCAGAGCTACAAGGTCAATGCAAGGAATGAGCTCTGTAGTGTCTGGTTGATGAGTTTGATAAAATCAAGGTTCTGATGCGCATGCCACAAATCTAGGAAAAGTGACACTTGGCAGGAGGTTTCTGAAATGATCCTTGCATGTAACCTCGAGCTGCTAAAGATAGATCTCTGAATCAAGGGATACCTTTTCATTCATCCTTGGTATGAACAATCCATGCATGCAAAGCAGTTTTGCTTGGTCCTAGAGGGAATCGATCAACCTGAAGGCACATGCATCGGTTTGCTTGCCTGGGATGAAAATCTACATAGTTTCTAGGCTGAGCAGAGATGGATGTCCCAGAGGGATTGCACAATTTCTGAGAGGAACAAGTGACTATGTCCCAGGATTGCGCAATTTTTGGGCTGAGCAGGTTTCATCGGTCAGACCTCGCAATTTTCTCAAGGAAGCATGTCTAATTGCATTGCACAATTTTTGAGAGGAAAAGGTTGTTGGGCTAGATTTGCACAATTTATTCTAGCTGCGGGGCTAGCTTTCCCAGAGGTATTGCGCAATTTATAGGCTGAGCAGTTGAATGTTGCACATAATTACTCAATTTCTGGGCTGAGCATTCCTGTTGGGCCGGATTGCGCAGTTTTTCGATGAAGGTTGTCAAGTAGGATTGTGCAATTCTAGAGCCCAGAAGGATGCCACTCAGGATTACGCAATTTATCGATGGAAGGTTGGTTCCCCTCCAGAATTGCAGCTACTCAACCTGTAGCTGGACCAAGTCTGGAGAAACAACTTGTGAGGGGGATGCAATGAGCTATCATGCACAAGCTAAAAATTTGCTAGAAAACCGCTGAAGCTTATGTACTTGATAGTGCAAGACATGCTGCTGAAGATGGTCGATAGGGAGGCTCCAAAACAAAGATAAGGAAAAATTTTGGAGGGTGGTTGTAGCCACTGCAACACTATGCTAAGGTGATTTTTCCAAAGTTCAAACTAAATTAGACAAACTGGATGTGGATTTCCTCAGTATTTTGGACTTTGAAAGTTATTATTTAAATTGAAAATTGATATGCTATATTAACCGCAAAGAGGGTTAAGGGCAGGCAGCTGAGCCATTATTAGTTTTTGCACTTAATAAAAATTCGGATAGTGGCATTATTATTATTTATACTTCTACCGTTTTTTCATATGTGGGTTTAAGTGAATATACCAAAGTAGTAGTCAGACTCGAGGGTCAGTTAAGGAGTGAAATTTCACTAAGGGTTTGTTAAGGATGGTTGTGTATAACGCTTAAAACACCTTGCATCACTGAGTTTCTATCTTTTTCTATTTTTCCTCAACTTTTCATTATACAGAAAAATGTTGTAATATATATCTCTTTCTTGCGTTAAGGAGGAAGAGGGAAATTTATATAAAAAAAAAATTGTAAATAAATTTTAAGATGAAACATGAAAATTCGACTATTAATGATGAGTTACATGCATAAAATTTGCAAAATTGACTGAGAAGAAAAAGCCATTTATAGAGGGAGCACGTCAGAGAATTGACGAGGGATCATCTTCGGGAAGCTAGTTGATTTCAAGCAGTAATATACCGACATGTCGACTAAAAGCACTACTGTTGGTATTCTGATTGTCATTGGCTGGGTGGTGCACCTTGAAGCCTTCTATATACTCTTAGAGAGAGTCAATTTCATCCTCCTGTTTAGCTAATTTTCCTTTCAAGGCTTGTATCTATTGAAGGAGGTTGATGGATGCTATCATTTGTTGATGCAACTTTAAGTTAATTTCCATTGTTTACAACTGAAGAGATTCAATTTGGTGGTAATAATTGCTACAATCCAAGTTACCCACAGTTTAAGGAGTTTTATCTCTTTTTCCCACATGCTTAGATTAATGGCAGGGAAGACCTCTTTTCCTTCTTGCAAGATGCGAAGGAGGCACTAGAGAACAATAAGAGGGCTACATGAGAAAGGGACAAGGGAAAAAGTTGCTCGAAGAAGGAAAAGAGAGACACTATAGTAGACAACACAACCTAGGTAGAGATGAAACAATCACAATTCACTAAAGGAGATAGAGCCCACCCATAGAAAACTATATATAGTGGCACCCAATCTTGAGTAGCAATGAGACACACTAAATTCACTGAAGAAAGTTTGTATATAATAGAGACACCAGCGTGCAAAGCTAACTGCATAAATGAAAGAGGCTCCATAAAATTCAAGGACATGAAGGACAAGATGGCAGAGGAGAGCACCAGATAGATGAATAAAACAAACTAGATTTGAGGAGTTCTTGAATAAGAAGATAAGTTGAGAGATGAAAATGTGACCAACAAAGTCTAATTGACATGGGCACACCAAAACAAACCTAAAATGCATACGAGTCTAGAGGGAAGCATTATTGTTGTAGTTCACTTAGATCCCGTAGAAGTAGTAGACCTGAAAGTTATACCCGCCACCACAGAGAAGCTTGAAGATGTCGACCATGCTTAGGAGAAATTTCCTAGAGCACCTTTGAAGTTAGCACAACCTAAATTAGTAGGGAATTAATAGGCTAAGAGCAGGAGATTGATATCAGACTGAAATTTAGCACTCTTGGAGTTAATCCCACATGTGATTCTACTCTATACTCCATCAACCTTCATAATTACTATAGCCATTAGAGAAATCAAGAGCATGACTATGAGGTTTGAGCAGAGATTAAAACATCATTGTTTCCTTATACTCAAGGCATGTGAAGAGATTGAGATTAAATGAGTTACATGAAATGTTGCATCAATGGGAGTCACGATACCTTACTACATGCTCCCTCAATTTTTACCCATTTTGATCCGGATTTAAACAGGAACGCAACAAATTACAAAGATAACCATATACACAAAGATGCAGTGGAAATAATACTTCATTTCATTAATGGAAAATACTGAAATATGCTTACAACCAGAAATGGAAATAAACCAGCTGGGGCAATGGTAGCTTATCTCTGAGAAGAGATGTGTGGCTACATTCCTTTGAAATGTTCTAAACTATGTTACAATGAGGCTCGAAGGCCTATTTATTGTTGATAAACAATGGAAAACCCTTCACATTCAAAAACCTAACCCTAGAAGATGAAACACCAAATTTTGGGCCCCGTTTTTGGGTAAGTTGGTACATCAACTTCCCGGGGTCGCAAATGGTCGTATTATCTCCATTTGACGCGCGTGATAGCCCGTTGGAAAGATCTCTCTGAGGACTACGACAGAAAAGACAATTTTTTGACAGAAAAATCGTTGGTAGCAGATTTCCCAAAAAACGTCGTTTAGGGCCTCAAAACGGCTCCGGAAGTTTAGGACCCGAAAAAATGCTAAAAATAGTAAACTACGCTATAATTAAGGAAAATGAAAAACTGAAAGGGACGGTTGTGGGGGTCCAAATGGGATAGGTGGGTGGCCACCAACATCCACCTGGATCACATTTGCCTATAGTTTGGAATGAGGAAGGAAAAAATGATTTAGTCTTCTAGCCTTCGACATTAAAACATGTACTTGGAGGAGGGGGTCATGCGATATTTTTCCATCCATGACTACCATTTACTTCTATTTGTCCAACATTAAGGTGACAAGCTAAGTTGGCTTGACTGTCAGTTTCTGAATTTTGGTGCCTGAGGATGTGGAAGAAGGATTTAAGAGGGAAGAATTCAAGTGCTCTAGAGATCCTTTGGAGTAGGAGTTTGAGATGGTTTTCTTTAGGCCAAGTGCCTTTGTATAGATGCTGAATTGTTAGAAGAGAGTCCCCCAAGTTTGCAAAATTTTGTATATTCAAACCTCTTTCCAAGATTACACCTAGTAGGTATACACCTCTTCTTCATTATTAGTCTTTAGCCCAACCCCTAGGAATAACTAATAGTTAATTTTCCACCGCGGTTGTGTATAACACCCCCCACCCCCACCCCCCCCCCACCCCCCGCACCCCCCCCACCATATCAATATTACTAGCACAACCATATAAGTTAAATTGTTGGTAAACTCCTATTGACATCAATCCACAATAAACATCAAAACACTTACCCCCACTTACCATGGTATTTTTCATTTCTCTTTTTATCTTTGGATTTCTATCGAATGATCCATGATGTAATCCTGGGCGTAAAGAATAGTGAAAAA
The DNA here is from genome assembly GCA_031772625.1 of Pinus tabuliformis. Lineage (NCBI taxonomy): Eukaryota > Viridiplantae > Streptophyta > Pinopsida > Pinales > Pinaceae > Pinus > Pinus tabuliformis. The sequence goes on from CM062809.1 coordinate 1,295,785,933, forward strand.
AGTCTCTAGGTTAATGGGACTTTTCTGTTCCACAGAAAGATTCGGGTTATCAATACAAAGTTCCCAAAAAATCATAACTCACTTTATATGACACTCATTCATATGATACATCTATATTTAAAATTAATCAATTTAGTTTAAAGGGAAAAAATGACATAACTACTTTAAAAATAAATATCAGCATTTGATTTGTGTATATTACTCTGAACATTATGTAACATAATGTGAAGATTAAAAACCTAGCATCCACCCAATTGTGGAATATTATGAGGTGAATGGTAGAGCTTTAACCTCCATGGAATATTCTAATATTGTTAGTACTACACAGAAATTAAAGGTTGAGATCTATCTCCAAAGTAGTTATGTTTGTTTTGGTCTTTTAATTAGATTGATTAAATAAAAAATAATGTCGTATGAACAAGTGCATATGAAATGAGTTATGGTTTTTTTGGGCATGTGTATTAATAAGCCATGGTATTGGCCCATGATATTGTAACAAAGTCTATTTATAAATCAAGAATCTCCATGGAAAGTGAGAGTAAACCTCCATGAATAAGGCTTTTGTTCCATGTTTTTTCAAATGTATATATGTTGAACTTATATATTATTTTTATATTAATAATAACAATAATAATAAAAGTCATAATTTAGGTAGTTTTATGAACTTTTTTATTTTTAACAACGTGCTCAAACTCATTATGAATTGAGTTTTCTATATGAGATTTCTTGGAGTTTCCGACAATTTGACAATTTTATTAACAACATATATGGATTCAACACACACTTCGATTATGAAGAGTTCACCCATCAAACTTGTAATTTCCATGAATCTCTGCTGGATTCTAAACAAATTAGATCCGAAAATAAACAGGGAAACATTTCAAAAAGTCTCACTTATTGAAAACAACATTACGAATTGATGTCTATTGACATTTACCCATCATTTAAATTATATGATCGCACTAGTTGATAATTAAATTAAAATTCAAGAAGCCCTATTCCAAAACTATGATATAATTATTACCACCGTACTATGGTATTTATTATAATTTATATTCTAATCTATGTATATTGCCTATATTATGACTTTCCCTGTTACCTAGTGTCATCATTTTAATTTTATTAATATTCTATTCTTAAATTAGATCTTATTATATATTTTGCATTCCCCTTTATATGATTTTATTATAACCTTTTTCTTTATATTCTATTATTCATGATAATTTCTTCTTATTATATTTGAGATTTTTTTTGTTTGGTTATTGTAAACTAAATCATTTATACGGTTCAAAATCTAATATACATCCAGTTACGAAGATAGTCGATGCACAAATGTCAACAAAACTTATCATAATATACATCGAGTTACGAAGATAGTCGATGCACAAATGTCAACAAAACTTATCATAATATACATCGAGTTACGAAGATAGTCGATGCACAAATGTCAACAAAACTTATCATTCAACTTTACATCGAGTTACAAAACCTATCATTCAATTTTTATCATTCAATTTTACATCAAGTTACAAAACCTATCATTCAATTTTACATCGTGTTACAAAGATAGTTGATGCATGAATCTAAACAAAGCATATCATTCAACTTTACATCGAGTTACAAAACCTATCATTCAACTTTACATCGAGTTACAAAGATAGTGGATGGATGAATCTCAACAAACCCTATCATTCAACTTTACATCGAGTTACAAAGATAGTCGATGCATGAATCTCAACAAATCTTATCATTCAACTTTACATGGAGTTACAAAGATAGTCGATGCATGAATCTCAAGAATCCCTATCATTCAACTTTACATCGAGTTACAAAGATAGTCGATGCATGAATCTCAACAAACCCTATCATTCAACTTTACATTGAGTTACAAAGCGAGTCCATGCATGAATCCTCAACAAACCTTATCATTCAACCTTTTTTCGTTAATTGTTGATAATATAAACTTTAATTTTTTACATTTAATATAAATTTTAGTTTATTAATTTTTGTCTTTCTCAATTTTAGGTTTTTACCTTTTTGCCAACTTCCATCATTCAACTTTTTTTTCCTTAATTGTAAATAATATAAATTATAGTTTATTAGTTTTAATTTTCTTAATTTTAGGGTTTTTACTTTTTTGGCCAACGTTTTAGGTTGTTCTCATTTTCCCATCTTAGTATTCATTTAATCTTGAATGATTATTTTTTCTCTCAAAAAATTGTTTTGATGATAAATTTTGGTTATGGTTTTTCAAGGAGCCCAATCCATTTATGCATTTAAAAATATATTTTAAACAACAAACATCACATTTTTTCTTGAAATTGTATTGGCGATTGCGATGAAAAGGACTTTCTTCTATAAGTTAGAGTACACCTTAAACTTTTCTTTCTAATTTCAAAAAAGTGGTGTTTAACTATTATATGTTTAGGAGTTTTTGGCCATAATGGCAAATTTGTTTTGGTCAAATCTTGATCTTGGTTGTTTAAAATTGTTTTTCTACATCTATGTATTCAACACTTTGAAGAGTTTACAACTCTAACTTGTGATTCCAATCAATTTTTAGTAAATTTTAGGCAATTTAAACCAAAAATATCATAATAAACTCTCCCATACATACTTATCAACAACATATATGATGTTTAAAAAAAACATGAATATTAAAAAAAATATTACTTTAATATCTAAATTAAAACTTTTATCCTCATTAATTTATTTTGAGGTCCACTAACTATCCTCCTCCTTTAAATGCACTTGGGAACACGCTATTTTTATATGATAGTCACGAAGAGAGAATTGCCAGGTTGAACGATTGTGCTTTTTAGTTCACTTTGAACTTATGTAGGGTTTGGTGCTTTATATAATACAAAAGGGAGAGTTGCCAGGTCGCAACAACACCTGAATCATAGTCACCGAGTAGAGAAGGGAATTGGGAGGTTGTTCGAGTTTGTTTAGGGTTTTTGGTGTTACTGGTACGATGGAGTTAACGGAAGGAATGAAAGTGGAGGTACGTTCTGATGAGAAAGGGTACGAGGGAGCATGGTTCGAAGGATTTGTAAAGGCAATTCTTAAAAGTGGCGGGTCTTGCCGAATCCAATATGACAAGTTTCAAAATAAGAATGGGAAGCCGTGTGTAGAAATAATAACCCTGGATAACATGCGACCCACTCCACCCGACATTGAGATGCCCCTGAATCTCTTTGAGGGATTTTACATAGACGCCTACGACACTGATTGCTGGTGGCGTGGATTCCTTGTAGAAAGGGTTTCGCGTGGGGAGGAGCGCTGGTTGGTCTCCTTCCCTGACACTGGAACTTTCCAGTCATACCCCCGTTCGGCATTCCGAATGGCGCAGGAATGGAAGGGGGGGAAGTGGACAGGTTCGTTTTCTGAATCCTGAGTTTAAGTGAATGGTGTTCGTTTTCTGAATCTTGAGTTTAAGTCAATGGTGGATTTTGGGAATGGAATATTTTAAAATTAGTATACTGTGAATTATCATATTATTTTCGAATCCATGGCCTTGCCTTGATCAAGACCATATGCCCCTTTGTTAATATACATAAATTCTTTAAAACTTTTGATTTCGTAATATTATTATTCAACTGTGTTTTGTTTTGCAGGAAAATAACTCAGAAGTGAGCGAAGCGAAAAGGAAGCTGCGCGTTGGCCACTCAGAGGGAGGACCTTTAAAATCGCAAGCAAAGCCAATAACTCGAGCTGTGGACAATTCCGGCACACATTCTTTGCCCGCCCCCAGACTGAAGAAACACCGCATCGCCGGGGATTCGGATGGTCCACAGAAATCTGTGCCTAAACATAATAATTTAAATGTATACCGTGAACTCTTGCGGGCTTTTCATTCTGATAGCTGCATGTTAACGGCAAAGCGGCTCGAGATTCTTCGTGCCGTTGGACTTGAACTGGGTATCACTGAATCTGATCATGTAGTCGCTATCCAAGAGATAGTCCTCTCCGCTTCCGCTTCTGGTTCTGGTTTTGCAGCTTAATTTTTTATCTCTCAGCTTCCGGTTCTGCTTCTGCAGCGTAATTTTTTATCTCTCCACTTCCGCTTCTGGTTCTGCAGCTTAATTTTTTGTCTCTCCGCTTCCGGTTCTGCTTCTGCAGCTTAATTTTTTATCTCTCCGCTTCCGGTTCCGGTTCTGCCTCTGCAGCTTAATTTTGTACTGCCTATTATGTTTATCAAAGTTTTGGCAATCAGAATGAGTCTTTCTGCAATTTTGTTTATTTTAATAAAAAAATTTCTATGGACCTTCCTAACTTATTTCTTTTTATTTTAATTATGAATAAATTTAATTGTGCTTTGTTTTACATATTGCTATTTTCCAGGGAATAAAGACATTAAGCTGATTAATTGTTTGTCAGAGTTTTTTATATATTTGTTGAGTATGTGTACGACATATGTTAGACGTCGGTGTAGCAAAGGGTTACAGGGGCAGCGCCAGGAAAATTTTTGGAGTTATATTTTTGCATATGTTTTTGGTGGTTTAAGGAAAACAGGTGTTAGTAGTTTTTGGGCAGAACGTGATTTTGCTCCATAGTTTTGTAGATCTCGTCAAAAAAAAATTATTGATATATTCTAATTCAGGTTTTCCAGCACAGGGTGGTTTTGTATAGTTTTGTAAATTCGGTAAAAAAAAATTATATTAGCCACAAAGTTCTGAGACCCCAAAATGTCTGAAAAATGTACACTTGTAAATTTTGTTGGAAAGATTTTGATCTCATAAGTTCAGTTGCATTAAAAAAAAGTAAATTTGAATATATTGAGTTTAAATTTATTCTACAGTTCACTATAATGTATAATTCTATCAGCTATCAAAATTGAAATTTTGCTCATATAAACTAAAATAATTAAAAAGAATTCTAATAAATAATAAATTAAACAATTATACAAAACATTGAAATAATATCTACTTATTAAATAAATCTATATTAATTATTAGTCCAATACATTGATACTTTATAATCACCATAAACATATTAACAATCTTTAATCTAGATAAAATGTGAACAGAACCCCTAAACTCTAGGAACTAATCCTAGGGAGATACGTTACAACTATGTAACCATTTTCTCCATTAATACAAAATAATATAATTATTTTCAACTCCCCCCAATGGAGAAAGGGTTGTCCTGGACTCCTAGCATCCTTCTAAACAATTCAAATTTCACACGTGCAAGAGGCTTTGTAAAAATATCAGCCATATTGTCACAAGTTTTACAATATTCAACAATAATTTCTTTTGATTGTATCTTCTCTCTGACAAAATGGAACTGAGTGTCTATATGTTTGGTGTTTTTGTGAAACATGGATTGTATGCCAATTTAATGGTGCTCTGGTTGTCACCATTCATTTGTTCTTTTCCTGCATCATTGAGAAGCCTTCTCAACCAGATCGCTTCACACGTTGCTGCACACAATGCTTGATACTCAGGTTCACACGAAGACAAAGCTACAGTACTCTGCTTCTTGCTGCTCCATGCTATTACCCCGGATCCTATGCTAAATGCGTAACCTGTGATGGACCTTCGATCATCCAAGTTACTTACCCAATTTGAATCTGAAAAACCTGCTAGAATAATATCAGATGCGTCAGTGTATAAAATGCCATAATTAACAGTACCACAAAGATACCTCAACACACTTTTCGCTGCTACCCAGTGACTTTCAAGTGGTTCTGACATGAATTGGCTCAACACACTAACAGAGTATGCTAAGTCAGGTCTGGTTGTTGTAAGATATATCAAGCTGCCAGCCAGCTGTCTGTACATTGTAGCATCAACCTCTTTAGTGCCATCGTTACTGCTCAACTTTAGATTTTGCTGCAAAGATGTCGTTGTTGATCTACACTGATCCATACCAAACTTTTCTAACAGATTTCTGGCATACTTCCCTTAGGTAAGAAAAGTTTGCTCAGTATCTCTGCATACTTCTAATCCGAGACAGTAATGAAGTCTTCCAAGATCTTTCATCTCAAAAACTTGTGCCATAAGCCTTTTGATTCTTCTGATTAAATCATCTGCATCTCCTGTTATAATCATGTCATCTACATACAAAGAAATCAGAATAATCTGCCCCTGCTTATTGTACTTGTTATACAAATTTGGGTCATTTAAACTTCTATGAAAGCCATACTCTAAAAAGAAAGAATCAACCTTTTCATACCAAGACCTGGGTGCTTGTTTTAAACCATATAAAGCCTTTTTCAATCTGCAAACAAGATGTTCCTGCCCCTGCTTTACAAACCCTTCTGGCTGTACTAAGTAAATTTCCTCTTTTAATTCACCATTTAAGAATGCAAATTTGGCATCAAGCTGGTGTAGCTCCCAATTATATTTAGTAGCTAAAGCAATAAGCATTCTAATTGTATTTAACTTTGCTACAGGTGGAAAAGTATCATCAAAATCTATACCTTCCTACTGTGAATATCCTTTTGCAACCAGCCTAGCTTTTAGTTTCTTTATACTTCCATCTACATTCATTTTTGGTTTAAACAACCATTTACATCCTATGGGTGTTTTATTCTTAGGCAGTTCAACTAAATCCCAAGTGTCATTTCTAAGAATTGATTCCATCTCTTCATTCATTGCAGCTCTCCACTCCTTAAATTGACTTGCTTCTTTGTAATTAGTGGGCTCTACAATGTTCAAAACATTTGACATCAAAGCATAGTCTCTCAATTTTAATGGTAATTGAGTCTTCCTACCAGATCTCCTTTGTAGGGGACTTACCTCAAATTTGTCAGCTCTAAATGGGCTTGCTTTATCACCTTTTTCCTGTTCTTCTTTTTGCTCTTGCTCTCTTTCATCCTCACTACTTTCATCCATCAACAATGGAATGTGCCAATCATCACCAATGTCATCTTTCCCTTCCTGTACCTGTTTATGAAACACTACATCCTTGCTTGCAAATATCTTATGAGTCTCAGGATTGAACAATTTATATGCTTTAAATTCTATGCCATAACCAACAAAGATGCATTTAACTTCTTTGGGATCTAATTTCTTCATATCAGTTTTGGGTATATGCGCAAATGCTTTTGACCCAAATACTCTTAGATGATTTACTGCTGGTTTGAATCCATATAGAGCTTCAAAAGGGGTTTTGAAGCTAAGATACCTAGTAGGACTTCTGTTCTTCAAATATACAACAGTGTTAATAGCCTCTGCCCAAAAGCTTTTAGATAGATCCTTACCTTGTAACATGCTCCTTGCGCACTCCACTATGGTTTTGTCTTTGCATTTTGCAACTCCATTCTGCTGTGGTGTGTGTGGCACTATAAACTGTTGAACTATCCTGTGAGATTTGCAGAATTTCATGAATTCTTCTAGCTTGTATTCTCCCCCTTGATCAGACCAGAGAATTTTTATACTCTTACCAAATTGTTTTTCCACCAAGGTTTTAAATTCTCTAAAGCACTGGAAAGTGTGACTTTTCTTACTCAGAAAATAAACCCATGAGTATCTAGTGCAGTCATCAGTAAATAGAAAAAAATAATACGCTCCACCTAGCGACCTTGTCTGCATAGGTCCGCATATATCAGTGTGCACTAGTTCTAAAATATTTGTTTCCTTCCTCCTATCATGCATAGGAAACTGTTCTCTATGCATTTTACCTAAGGCACAACCATCACAATTTAACTGAATATTACGAAAGATAGGGAGCCCCTCAACCATACCTTTTCTCTGCAATAGCATGAGGTCCTGTAAATTCAAGTGACTGAATCTCTGATGCCAGACTTGTTCGGCTGTGGATCCTCCTGCAACCATGGCTAGCTTTGATATACTCTTCACATCTAGTCTATATAGGCTTCCAACACGCACACCTGTTGCAACTATTTCTTTCCTGCAATCCTTTATCACACAATGAGTCTTGAAGAACTTGACTTGCATATCTTGATCAGTTATCATGGATACAGATATCAGTTTTTTCTTAATTCCAGGTACATATAAAACATTTTGAAGATGACTAATTTTTCCATTTGGTAACTTGACTGGAATAACCCCATAACCTTTAATCTCATATCCACTATCATCTCCTAAATAGATTTTTGACATGTATGTACTTTCTTCAAGACTATCAAAAAATTCCTTTTTACCTGTCATGTGAAAGGATGCTCCGGAATCAACATACTAGATATCGTCCTCATTAGATGCTGAAAGGGCATGGTCGACTATGAACAGTCGAAATTTATGACTGAAATCTTTATCTTCTTCAATAAAGTATCCTCTGTGATTTGCCTACTTCCTCTTTGCATCATCAGCCTACTTCTTAAAGCATACACTCTGTATATGGCCCTTCTTTCCACAATAATAACATTTCTTTACTGAATCATTTGCAATCATACCTTTATGTGAACGCTTCTACGATGTTCCTCCTTTCTACTGTGATTGCTACTGTGGCTGCTTCCCTCTGAATGATCGTCGTTTGACCATCAGCGCAAGATCATCACTCTGGGGGTTCAAGTTCTGCCGCCGCTCCTCCTCTTGCAGCAAGATCCCTGTCAGATCATCAAATGTGGGCATTTTCTCCCTTGCCACTAATCTAGTGATGAACATTTGAAATTCATCTCGCATCCCGTTCAGTGTGATTGAGACAAGATCAAAGTCAAACACCGCCTCTCCGATGTTCCCCAATGCATCTTTCACATCTTTGATTCGCGCAACAAATGCAGCAGCAGTCTCATTTTCGTTCATCCTCATCGAAAATAGCTTGCTTTTAAGTGCCATAACTCGGCTTGTGTTCTGGGTCTGATACAGATTTTTGATGGTCGTCCAGATCTCCGCAGATGTTTTACAGTCTCTGATGTGCGGGATAACGTTGTCCTTCACGGACATTTTCAGCAAAACTTTCGCCTTGTTCTCTCACTTATCCTAGTCTTGCTCCTGCATCCCCGCATTCACCCTCTGCTCATCACCTGTAACTATGGACCAAGCATTCGCACCTTCAAGCAAGGTCTGGATATTAAACTTCCAGTTCGTGAAGTTAGATCCATTGAGTTTGCCAGACTCGTGGAGGTAAGATTCTATCGCATTACTCATTCTCATCAGGTCTACAAAAAATGAATCTACCAAGCAGCAACAAAAAATCGATACCTTTCAAATCGATCTGTCACTGATTCAGATCCGCCAATATCTGACAACTCACCAAAATCAGTGGCATTCCAATGAGAAAATCTGTTGTTTTTCAATACAGCCAAAAAAATCGATCTGATAAAAAACTGATCCGATATACCTCTCCCGGATAGATTTGCAACTTCTTCGATCTGCTCCCTTTGCAAATCACCAAACGAAGATGAGGCTTCCTGCAGATCCCCTTGAAGGGGGATTGGTGTGTTCCCGAGCGGATTGGCGCATTCCCAAGCGAAAAATCCGCGCCAAGAGAAAATCGGTTAGAGTAACATTTGCTGGCACGATTTTTCCGTGATTTTCCGCGCTAATCGGGTAATTTGGCGCTCTGGCGCGATTAACAGACGAACAGTCACACCAATTCCACTCCTAGCACTACTGTCAGTGAGAAAAGCGTGCCAATTCCCTTCTACTCAGAGAAAAAAAAACATCTGAGTCTGAGCCAGGTGTTTTGCAGTCCACCTGCTCAATTGAGCACGAAGCTCTTTGTGTACACGCGGCCACAGAGGCACCTCACACCACATAAGCAATTCTGCCACAAGGCAAGCTGGCCACAAAGGCACTTCAGTCACAAGAGGTGATACAAGATCAGGTTTACCCAATCTGAGCTCTAATACCAAGATAAAATGTGAACATAATTGAAAAATAAGGAGATGTAGCTCACATGTGAGGCCTGCACCTGGAGACTACACTCAAAACAGAGAGATCACTCTCGTACACTCTATTATTCATGAATGAAAGATTACATCATTTAAGTACAACACTAGGAATTAGGAAGTTGCAATCAAACCCCTAAACTCTAGGAACTAATCCTAAACTAGGGAGATACATTACAACTATGTTAAAAAAGCCATTTTCTCCATTAATACAAAATAATATAATTATTTTCAACTAATCTAATCCATTATTAATCCAATCCATTGATATTTGTGGTAGTTTTACATGGTTTAGAGGAGCACCAATCGTATTTCTCAACATTCAAACATATGTTGTTTCCTCTCTAGGATAAGGTGGCTTTCTAAAGTTCAAACTAGATTAGACAAAGTAGAATTGGATTTCCTCAGTATTTTAGACTTTGAAATTTATTTGTTAAATTGAAAATTGATATGCTATATTAGACTCTAAAAGAGTTAAGGGTAGGCAAATAGGCCAATTTTGTTAATTTCTTTTCTTTGAAAACTATTCACCATTTAAATTTTGGATGAGATCTGCAATCTATATCTCTAAGGCAAGGCGACACTTCCTAAGTTGACAAGTGTCGACATGTTATTATGAGGAGCTTTTGTTGGATCTCCCTACACTATTATTTCATTTACCTTTCACCATGTTAATGACCTGGACATGGAATTGGTCATTTGATTGCTTGTGTTAAAAATTTCAGGGAAGAAACGAGGATGTTTGACTTGTGTAGATGGAAGCCAACGAAAGAAACTGGTGATATCTGTGGCAGTTTTACATTACATGAATAGTATACTGTAATAGCAATCATATTTCCCAACCTACAAACATGGGTTTTTTTGTTTTATCATGTTGTTTCTTCTATAAGTGTTGACGGTGCTGGACCCGCTAACATGTCAGGGGATCTCCCTAGTAAGAAGTCCCAATTAGACCTTAGATTGTTTGGTGTAGGAGTCCCAGAAGTGGGTATTGCGGTAATGCCTGACCACGGTTTCACAAAGAGGCTAGTAAGATGCCCCTCTTGGTAGCAAGGGTGTGACAGTCGCAGCAAGCCAAGGAAGGTGTATGAATGGTCCTAACACACATAGGGTGATGTGAATGCGCCCCTTGGAAACATGTGGTAGCACGGAGTTAAAAAGGGAACACATGAGCAAAGATGCACCACAACATGGAAGGCAAGTTAGCTAGCAATCCAAAGTGATGGTTAAACCAACAATATGTTTCAGTAGGATTCATACATACATATATAGAAAATAGATACACATGCATGCGTAAACAAACATATACATATATCAGTTAGAGTAAAGAAATAGCTAAAATACAATACAACATATGTATGAAACGTGCTAGCTATGTAATATTAAGAAGTGTAAGTTTCAATCATACAATATATCCATGTCCAACCACTAGTTCCGACAACGGAACGTTACAGTCACATGCCTACTCCTCCAAAGAGATATACTAGCTCTACGTAGTGGAGAAGCCAAGGCTCGTTATAATACTATCCAAGCTCTCTCTAAGATAGTCCTATGGGAAGCTTGGCTGACCAAAAGCCTCTACAATGAGTTATGAGGGACTATTTATAGAAAAGGGTGGGGTGACCCTTGACATTCCCCTTTGTGACCGTTCATCTATCCTCATGACTCTTCAACCACTCTATGACTGTTACATTCAACTATTGACACTTGAACTTCCACTTGAAAATACGTTGTACATTACAATGCACATGTGCCCATGCGAGACAAAATGGCTTGAGCAAGCCGTGCAAGACATCATTGACACTCAGACCATTGTGGTGAGACAAAATCTTTGACATCCTTGTGATGGTGAAGGTGGTGAGCTGATGCCAAGCTTGGTCGTCTATGATGGTGTCCGTGCGATCAACGGTAACATCTTACTGAAGCGAACTCTTGCCTCCATTGCATCCGGGTACACTGATATGGCTCCTCTATCCAACTTGTCTGATAGCATGCATATGGTCTTCTTGGCTATGACCGAACCAACAACATACTAATGCATAGTGTCTGTGCTGATATCCATGTGTATTTTGGTGACCATGTGCATCAACTTGTCGAAGTACATGTTCAACTCCAGTTAGACTTGCTTCTTGTCTTTGCGTCGGTGAGTGTGCAAAATGGGTGGGATCGCATGCATGCGCACAATGACATGCATGCTCCTGAATTCCCTTACATGCGATTAATGACACTGATCACCTTGTTTGCTTCGTGCCAGCTGCTGGGATGGATCTATACCTTGTATGGGCATAGTTTCATCTGTCTATGCATGTTGTGACCCTTGCTGTACCTATTCTTACTACAGCTTAGTCTCTTGTCTATGTAGCTCCTATAATTCCTTTAGTTGCTGCTTCAGCACATGCAACTACTTCTCTTTTTCTCTCTCTGCCTTCGTGCGATCTTCATGTCATGCCATCACCTCATAGCTTCAATCTCCAAAGTTTCTTTCGTCATGAGTGGACCGACTTTGAACTTGCAACTTTGCTTCGCCTCTATGCCGTCAACAACCTTCCTCTTGCACTCACCACATGTAGGTGTGCTGCCTTCTACTGTTGCTGATGGTTTTGCTCGTTGTGATGTTGCTGCCATCTTATCTTGGTGTCCTTGTCTACAAATAACTTGATGTCGTCACAGGTAGGAAAGATCATAGGCACTTGCTTCGATGCAACCCCCGTTGTGCTCTCAATGATGTCCTTTGACTCTGCTCTTCTGAAGGTCATTGTACTTGTGCTACTGAGAGATAGACAAACACCTGTGATGAATGGAGACATAACAACACTCATGGAAAGCAATCTGTCAGTCGAAAACCAAAACAAACTTGAGGACTGAATTGCAAAATACCAGTGTTATTGATCATGAATGTTGCGCAATTTCCACCGAGAGGTCGAGAGACTGATTTCCAAAACTGCGGAAGGCATAGTCTGTGCTATTTGGGGGTTGACTAACTAATAGAACTATGTAATGCATAGTCTAGCCTAGCCTGCTGAGGACTGAAACTACACAATGCAATCCTCGAGGTTAATGTGAGGCCAGACTTGCGTAATTTTTGGAGGGAAGGCATAGCCTTCGCTTCCGGAAATGCACAGTGCTAGCTTGGAAAGGCACGGTCCAGGCCGATCGATGGGCAACTCAAAACATGAGAAGTCTCAATGCATGTTGAGATGAGTGAAAACAAGAGTGAATGATAATACATGCAAACAACAAGTATAGGATTCATAAAATGGGAAAGCATGCATGTGAGTGATGTGAGTCGCTGTGATGGCGACCGTCCGTGCAAAAATAGTGTCATCCATGTGCCAACAGTGAGATGCAAACAAAAACTGAAACAATGCTTCTACAATCTAACAAACATCAAAATGACAACAAGCACTCACTGAAATCAAGCAGACAACACTCACATGAAACGAAACACAAATAGCAATAGAAACATATTGCGAGACATGAAAAGCGGGTTTACCCTGAAACAACTGAGATTAATGTGTTGACGACTCTTGGATGGAATGTATGATGTCAAAGCTGCAAGTTTGATGTGAGTAATGAGATTTGCAGTGTCTGGTTGATGATTTTTGATAAAATCGAGGTTGTGATGTGCATGCCACAAATATAGGAAAAGTGACACTCGGCGGGAGGTTTATGAAATGATCCTTGCATGTAACCTCCAACTGCTAAAGATAGATCCCTGAATCAAGGGATGCCTTTGCATGCTACCTTGGTAGAAATAGTCTATGCATGAAAATCAGTTTTTCTCGGTCCTAGAGGGAATTGTTCAACCTAAAGGCACATGCATTGGTTTGTGAGCCTGGGATGAAAATCTATGTAGCTTCTGGGCTGAGCAGAGATGGCTATCCCAGAGGGATTGCACAATTTTTGAGAGGAACAGGTGACTATCTCCCAGGATTGCACAATTTCTACGCTGAGCAGCTTTCCTTGGTCAGACCTCGTAATTTTCTCGGGGAAGCCTGTTTGACTGCATTGTGTAATTTCTGAGAGGAACAGGCTGCCTAGTTAGATTTGTGCAATTTTTGCTAGCTACTGGGATGGCTGTCCCAGAGGGATTGTGCAATTTCTGGGTTGAGTAGCTGACTGCTACCTAGATTTGTGTTGGGCCGAGCAATATTGTTGGGCTAGATTGTGCAATTTTTCTAGTGAAGGTTGACAGATAGGATTGTGAAATTCTGGAGCCCAGCAAGCTGCCAGTCAGGATTGCACAATTTCTTGAGGGAGTTGCTCAGACTGTAGCTGGAGCAAGTCTGGGGAAACAACTTGTGAGGGGGATGCAACGAGCTATCATGCACAGGTTGGAAATTTTCTAGAAAACCGCTGAAGCTTGTGTACTTGACAGTGCAAGACATGCTACTGAAGATGGTCTCTAGGGAGGCTCCAAAACAAAGCTAAGGAAAAATTTTGGAGGGTGGTTGTAGCCACTACAACACTTGGTGACAGACTGGTAGAACTCCAGCTCTCTGAATGGACCCTGTTCATGAAAAGCAAGTCTAACACCTCCAGAATAATTTTTTAGTTCTCTGGTCATCTTGGTTTCCTTGCTTTATTATAAGATGTAGTATCTACCAAGGCCTTGGTCAGTCGACACACATTCCAAGCCAAGCCAACATAGTACTTTCGAGTGGGGTTGAGGGGTATATTGATTCACAAGCAGTATAGTCGTCAGAGTTTTAGTTTCATCTTTGGTGTCCTACGCTGCCAGCAGACCTAGACAGTACCCAAGTGGAGTCACGCAGGAACAGAAGCATCGCTCCACTGCCAGCAAGCCTGGTCAGTACCTCGACGGAGTTACTTGCATCACCTCTTTGCATAGGAAGCCTTTCTCTTCTTTCGCCTTATTTATTTTTCATTTCTTTCAAAATTTTTCACTTTTTCATTTTTTCATTTTTTATTTTCATAATTGTGCATAACTCTTATTGATTTCAGAGGTGGAAGAGGGATCCCGACTTATTGAGGGCATAAGAGGTTGTTCCTTTAGATAAGTAGTGTATGTATACCTATGACATGCTTATTGAGGTTTCCCCCCTCACCTTAGTCTACTTGAATGAGATGACAAGGATTAATTGAAAAACAACCGACTAGAGTAGGTGACACTAGTTAGCGCGCAAGCATTGTGTTTTAACCAAGGTTCACTTCGAATAGTATGTGTTTTCCATTGATGTACCATGGACTAAAGACAACAAGTTCTTATAGAAGAGAGTGGAAAATAGATAACCAAATGTTGATAGTTGTACAAGTCCTCTTGTACTTTATCCAACTTGTTTCAAGAGTCGCAGACAATCCATGCAGAACTAACCTCTGGACAATAACAAGCAAACAAACCAAAAAGCAAAGCAAGAAGCAGAAGCAAATGCAAAAATCAAAGCGAGTAAGCAAACAAGCAAGCAAACAAACAAACACACAAAGAAAGAAGCAAACATGCATGCACGCAAAAAACTCAAAAACGAACACTACTCCAATTCCTAAGCTAACAGTGCATGGGTCGTCTCACGTGAAGTGATACTTCCAATGCAGCCACCGATGCATTGGTTGACCCATATTGGTGAATGCATAGTTTGTGAACAATGAAATTTCACAAACCAACAAGCATGAAAGATATAATGATGAAGATGGACACACTCTGAGCTTACAAGCAACAACATAACAAAAATGAGTGAAAGTGCATGACATGCACTCTATGGACTTACCATGGTGTTGTGCTACATTGCGTGCAGATTTTGAGTGTATGCATTCTCTTGACTGTGACATGCAAGCAAATGTGAGAAAGTTAGACCACTTGCGTTGTGCATGTGTGCTTGCTGCGTAAGATTCCTCCAATGCATGAGCGACGGGTTTGTGTAGTTCGAGTAGAGGAAACGAAATCTAGGTGTTTGGTTCATCTTCAATGAAAATCAAAGAGTGATGAGGAGCCTTGAGTGTTTCAACAATTTACTGATCGGAAGTGAAGCCAAACTCGGGAAAACGAGGGTCTGGCATAACCATCAGCTTAGGCTGAAGTTCCTTGACAGTATGCGGGGTTTTGACTTCATTGACAGATAGATCATCATTATATAATTTCCCACTGTAGATCACCAGATTATGTATTATAGTAAAGCAAAATAGTTGATCTACTTATACAAACAAACTTGTAGAAGCTTAATCAATTTTGGGTAAGATCAAATATAACACATATAACAGAGAATGAGAAATCAATCACACATTCACACATAAGAATACTCTGGGGAAAGCCTTAGCTAAAAACCCTGATCTCTGTATTATCATACAAGTGGAAATATGTCTGGATTACACAAAGCTTTAGCTCACAAGCTATCCAACTCTCAGTACAATCCCTCAATGCTTCTCATAGACTAAATAGACACAACATATGCCTTCCTCCATTCCTCCAAGCCTCCTATTTCCTTGTGAAGTTTCTCTTGGGGTCCAATGCTACCACTTGTGTGAACTGACCTCTCACACAACACATCAAACTCAAAAGTAATTGTGCAGTCTTGAAGGAGATAATTCCTTCTGCATGGATGAGTTTCCTATATAAGAAAAATCCTCCAAATGATATTACATTGTCCCTTCCTATGATCTTAACTGGGTCTCTGACTAAACTGACATGCATGAGTTATTTATGAGGGAATATTCAGTTATCTAAAGTACAATAGTTACATTCATGCATGCATTAACTAACTGAAGTCACAATCAGTTCCACAAACTGTTGGAACTAATCTAACTAGACTTAACTCAGTTAACTGAGCTAACTAATTACAACTCAAGGTACAACTCATCATGATCTCCTTAGTCAAAGGATAACTTCCTCATTCAATGGAGAAACTGTTGCATGTCTTCACATAGACTTCATGTTTGATATTCTACAACTAATTAACTCAAGATGAATTAATTAATTATTTTACAAACATCTGCCAAGATCAAATTCAAATTTTAATTCTCAATTTTAGTTTAGGAACTAACTAAAATTGGAATGTATCCCGAAATGCTATTTATAGCAATGATATTTTTAGCATTTCTATTTTATCATTCTTTGTTGCTGTTTCCAACACTGGTACCTGAGATGTTATTTATAGCAATGCTATTTATATCATTTCAATTTTTAGCATTTCTTGTTGCTATTTTCAACACTCACTCTCAACAAGAAAGGCATTCAACTCGAACCCGATCCTGAACCTTTAGAATGTTCTACATGCAACACTTCTCCCTAGTGTTGTTGCTCCAACAACTCTAGGAACAAAAAATATCCAACCTAAATCAGAATGATGCATCTGTCATCAAAGTATATGACTGCTATTGCCTCTGTAGATTGAAAACTTTGCACCTCTGTGCTCTTCAGTATCTGACTGCTCTAGCCTATATCACTTTGATCTTTGACTACATCAATGACACTCATTCCTGTTGCAGCTGGTCCTGTCTCCCAGCACTGAATCCGCACTGCATCTCCTCTCATCATGTTGCATCATGCTACCCATTGCTGCACCGCATCTCAGTTACTGAGAAGTAAGTAAATGATCTCCCAACTAACCTCCCTATTGGGCTAGAAACATCCTCTAATGCTGAAGCTTCCTCTGCCACTCCATCCGCATCTGTGTGTGCCCACTCAACTAGTACTGCTACTCCTCGTCGAGGCTCCTATAGAAAGGTCTAATCAAAGAGGTTGGGTACCTCAATGATCCTACACCTATTCCATCCTTCTTGGGACTGTCATTCCACATCGCCCCACCTCCAAGTTGGAGGTATGGATGCATGTGATCCCTCTACCCACTTGGCTTGAAATTTTCCCCTAGTGGAGGTCTCTGCATGAGTGGATGCCTCCACTCAGTCTCTTCTCGGCTTCTCCAGTTGTGGCCGCTCCACAACCTTTTGAAACTGCTTCACCATTGTGGATCCTTCACAATTGTCTGAGACTTCTTCTGACGCTGCATGTTGAGAGGTAATGTACTCTCCCTCTCAACCACTAAGTCTCCAACAGTTGCCTTGCTCGTCAAGCCTTTTCATGCATCTTGAACCTCAAGAGCCGTGTCTCGTGGTGATGTGTCTAAGGAAAACCTTTCCTATATTGAAGACTACATCATAGCCTTTGTCTTCCTGCATCGCCATCGATACCAAGCTTTTCTTCAGTCCTAGCACATACTTCACATCTGTCAAGGTAATGTGAGCTCCATGCTCCCTCTGAAAAACAACCTTGCCTACACCTAAGATACTATACTTTTACTCATTACCCATCTCTATGAGTATCTGGAGGTATTTCTCCTCTAAGGTACTGACCAAACTCTTATCGCCGGTCATGTGGAATGAAGCTCCATTATCAAGAAACCAACTGCAACCCATCATCAATGAAACCATGCATGCGATGAGGGTGAAATCCAACTCGAACTGTGAGGCGAGTGCCTCACCTTTGGATCCTTCCAAGGATCCCTTCTTGGATTTGTTCTGTGGATAATTTGTTGCATAATGGCCCACCTCATGACAATGAAGGCATAACACTTTTGATTTGTTAAGCCTCTTCCCACCATGAGAAGAACTCGATTTGGGATGAGAATCCTTCTCCCTCCCTTTGTTCGCCTTACTCGCTAAGGTGCAATTTTCTTCATCCTCCTTGGATGAAGAACCATCTCTGGTGCTTCTTCTTGTCTCCTTCTACATCAAGTTCGACCAAAGTCATTCCCAATCTGGCAGTTTCTCTCTTCCATTTTCCGAGCCTTGGCAGCTATGCCAGCTCTTAGGAAGACTGAGGAGAGCAAGAATCACCATGTCATCATCGGCTATTATGATCATTACACTTCCAAGCTCATCCCTGCAGGTGGTGAGCTTGTTCAAATATGTAGAGATCATGTCACCCTTTTCACACTTGATTTTCCGAAGCTTGTCTTTCAACGCCAACTTCCTCTGATCGCTGTTGTTCTGATATAGATCTTTCAATGTTTTCCACATTGAAAATTGTGTCTCCTCCCCATGGAAACTTGAGACTATGTGGTCTCGAACTCCCTCCAGAAGGATTCTCCTTGCTCTAGCCACACATTTCTTCCATTCCGTTAATTCTTGGGCATTAGTAGCTGTTGGCTTGGGGACTTCTTGATCAATGAAATCCTTCAAACCATTTTCGTCCAATACCACTTCCATGTGATCCTTCCATGCTATATAATTCGAGATGCCATCAAGGGCATACTCGAGTCTCAAACCATTGAACGCCATTGGTGAAATTTGAGATATGATAAGAATTCGATTTCTATAATCAGGAACTTCAAAACTTTGAACTTCTCCCTTATTTGTATACTGTTCTTTGCTTTGATAACCTTTGCTCTGATACCTTGTAGAATTTTCCACTGTAAATCACTAGATTATGCAATATACTAAAGAAAAATACTTGATTTACTTCTACAAACAAACTTGTAGAAGCTTAATCGATTTTGAGAAAGATAAAATATAACACATATAACATAGAATGATAAATCAATCACACATGAACACAGAAGAATAGTCTGGGGAAAGCCTCCGCTAAAAACCCCGATCTTTGTATTATCATACAAGTGGAAGTATGTCTGGATTACATAAAGCTTTAGCTCACAATCTATCAAGCTCTCAATACAATCCCTCAATGCTGCTTATAGACTGGATAGACACAACATATGTTTTCCTCCAGTCCTCCAAGCCTCCTATTTCCTTGCGCAGTTTCTCCTGGGGTCCAATTCTACCACCTGTGTGAATTGACCTCTCACACAACACATCAAACTCAAAAGTAACAACGCAATCCTGAAGGAGATAATTCCTTCTACATGGATGAATTTGCTATATAAGAAAAATCCTCCAACTAATAGTACACTATCCCTTCCTCTAATCGCAACTGGGTCTCTGACTCAAATGACATGCATGAGTTATTTATGAGAGAATATTCAATTATCTAAAATACAACAATTACATGCATGCATGCATTAACTAACTGAATTCACAATCAGTTCCACAAACTGTTAGAACTAATCTAACTGGACTTAACTCAATTAACTGTGCTAAGTAATTACAACTCAAAGTACAACTCATCATGATCTCCTTAATCAAGGGATAACTTCCTCAATCAATGGAGAAACTATTGCATGTCTTCACACAGACTTCATGTTTGATTTTCTACAACTAATTAACTCAAGATGAATTAATTAATTATTTTACAAACAACTGCTAAGATCAAATCTGAATTTTAATTCCCAATTTTAGTTTAGGGACTAACTAAAATTGGAATGTATCCTGAAATGCTATTTAAAGCAATGTTATTTTTAGCATTTCCATTTTATCATTCCTTGTTGCTATTTCCAACACTAGTACCTGTTCTTGTTGCTATTTTGAACAATCATAGACTAGTGTCTTAGACAGATTAAAAACGAGTGAATCAACATTGTGATTAGATGAAGAAGTAGAGAGATCATGAAAACCAAGATCAAAAAATTCAAGATGTTTGTCAACATCCTCATGATTTGATGAATCATGCAGTTGGGTAGACGAGAAGCAAGGATGTTCACACTTCGTGTTTTCAGAAATGACAGATGCCAGATTGGACATATTTTCGGAGGAAGATGTGTCCTCTCCGCACTGTAATGACAAACGGACATCTAACATGTCCTGTGACTGATTGGAAGTAGAAACATACGAAAATGAGTTTTCATAGGGAAAATAAAAAATGGCAGAATCACAAGGGATATCAGGATAAAGCGGATGAGGCAAGGCTGGAAGGGAGTCATCCTTCACTGTGGGTTCTTATTTAGATTCCCACAAACACTCATCATGAATGATGGCGTTGGTTGGTTGCATAACACTAACCTCATCGACAAGTTGATCTTCATTCTCAGTAGATGAGGAGTATGGAACGGAATATCACAAGACAGTACAATCTGGAGGATCAACAAAACGCGGGGCTGGAAGTTGCGGGAACGAATCCACGCAACAACCAATAGGCTTGTAGCCAAATCTGTGTATGATATCAAGAGTAGGTGGGGTGGGAGGATCTGACAGTTCAATACATGTGTATGGAAGATCTCCCACATCACTCTACGGTGGTGGAGCTGTTTGATGAGGTGAAGGCAGAAAGTCACTTGTGACAACAACTATGCCTTCCTGTGATTGTGCAAGGACATCATCGAAGTGTGTTGAGCAGGCTTCAGATATGTGAAGAAGATAATATAGTATTTGATCGAGAAATTCCCATTCAATATCATCTTCGGGAAATCAGTATGCAAGATTACAAAAACATGTGTGAAACTATTCAACGGATTCATCAGGTGCTTTTTGTAATTTCATAATTTCTTTATCAAATGGTTTATAGTTAAAGTGATTGAAAGCATGGTCTATCTCTGTGACCAGATCAACAAGAGAATGAATAGATTTTTTGAGCAGAGTGGCACACCAGTGCATTGGATGCCCGCGAAGCATGTAGATGAACAACGCACAGGTCATTTATTCTTCAAATATTCCATGTCTTTAGCATGAACCTACAATGTCGACTGCATGCCTAACCAAGGCTATGTGGCCTCCACCATCGTATTTTTTACATGACAATTTATCCAAGATATTTTCCGAGATAATGAAGTCGTTTCCATAAGACATACACTCCTAAAGAGAAACTATGTAGTTAGTCATGATAGATATGTAGAGATTCAAAAAAGATGTGTGGGATCGCAAGCGTGCACACAATGACATGCATGATGATAAATTCCCTTGCATGCGATCAACAACACTGCTCACCTTGTCTGCTTCGTGCCAGTTTCTGGGATGGATCTATACCTTGTATGGGTGTAGTTTCATCCGTTTGTGTATGTTGCGCCCCCTTTTGTACCTATTCCTGTTGCAACTCATTCTCTTGTCTATGTAGCTCCTGTTGTTCCTTGAGTTGCTACTTTAGCACATGGAACTACTTCTTTGTTTCTCTCTCTGACTTCACACGATATTCGTGTCACGCCGTCACCTCATAGCCTCAATCTCCAAAGTTTCTTTCTTCATGAGTGGATCTACTTTGAACTTGCAGCTTCACTTCGCCTCTATGATGTCAACAACCGTCCTCTTGCACTTGCCGCATGTGGGTGTGATGCCTTTTTCTATTGTTGATGGTGATGCTCGTTATGACTTTTTTACCATCTTATATTGATGTCCTTTTCTATGAACAACTTGATGTCTTCATAGGAAGGCAAGCTCATAGACACTTGCTTGGCTGCAACCCCAGTTGTGCTCTCAACGGTGTCCTTTGACTCTTCTCTTCTGAAGGCCATTGTACTTGTGCTACTGAGAGACAGATGAACACCTGGGATGCCTGGAGACATAGAAACACTCATGCTAAGAAATCTGTTAATAGAAAACCAAAACAAACCTGAGGAGTGACATGCAACATACTTGTGTGATTGATCGTGAAGGTTACGTAATTTCTGCCGGGAGGTCGGGAGACTGAATGCCAAAACTACACAAGGCACAGTCTGAGCTATATGGAGGATGACTAAGTACTGGAACTGTGCAATGCACAATCCAGCCTATCCTATTGAGGACAGAAACTGTGCGATCCACAATTTCAGTGAATAGTGACATATAACCAGCAAACTACATTACGTAGTTTCTGGGGTCAGTAGGACACTGCCTCTAGGAATTGCGCAATGCAAGCATGGAGGTTAGTGTTGGCCAAAGGGCGAATGAAAACATGAGAAGTTTGGATGCATGATGAGATGAGTGAAAATAAGAGTGAATGATCATACATGCAAACAACATGTGTAGGATTATTAAAATGGGAAAGCATGCTTGTGTGTGAAGCAAGTCTCCGCAACGATGACTGTCCGTGTAAAAACAGTGTCATGCATGTGACAACAATGTGATCCGAACGGAAACTAAAATGCTGCTACTACAAGCTAACAGACATCAAAATCACAACAAGCACTCACTGAAATCAAGAAAACAACACTCACACGAAGAAAAACACAAAAAAAGATAGAAACGCAGCGCGAGACATGAAAAGCAGGTTACCCAGAAACAACTGAGCTGAATGTGCCAACGAATCCTAGGTGAAATGTGAGATGTCAGAGCTACAAGTTCAATGCAAGGAATGATCTCTGTAGCGTATGGTTGATGAGTTTTGATAAAATCAAGGTTCTAACAATCTAGGAAAAGTGACACTTGGCGGGAGGTTTCTGAAATGATCCTTGCATGTAACCTCGAGCTGCTAAAGATAGATCCATGAATCAAGGGATACCTTTGCATTATTCCTTGGTATGAACAATCCATGCATGCAAAGCAGTTTTTCTCGGTCCCATAGGTAATCAGTCAACCTAAAGGCACATGCATCGGTTTGCTTGCCTGGGATGAAAATCTGCGTAGTTTCTGGGATGAGCAGAGATGGATGTCTAAGAGGGATTACACAATTTCTGAGAGGAACAAGTGACTGTCTCCCAGGATTGCGTAATTTCTGGGCTGAGAAAGTTTCCTCTGTCAGACCTCGCAATTTTCTCAGGGAAGCATGTCTGATTGGATTGCACAATTTTTGAGAGGAAAAGGTTGTTGGGCCAAATTTGTGCAATTTATTCTAGCTGCGAGGCTGGCTGTCTGAGAGGTATTGCACAATTTCTAAGCTGAGCAGTTGATTGTTGCACATAATTACTTAATTTCTGGGCTGAGCATTCTTGTTGGGCTGGATTGCGCAGTTTTTAAGTGAAGGTTGTCAAGTAGGATTGTGCAATTTGGAGCCCAGAAGGCTGCCACTTAGGATTGTGCAATTTCTTGATGGAAGGTTGGTTCCCCTCAGAATTGCACAATTTCTTGAGGGAGCTGCTCAACCTGCAGCTGGACCAAGTCCAGAGAAACAACTTGTGAGGGGGATGCAACGAGCTATCATGCACAAGCTAAAATTTTTCTAGAAAACCGCTGAAGCTTATGTACTTGATAGTGCAAGACATGCTGCTAAAGATGGTTGATAGGGAGGCTCCAAAATGAAGATAAGGAAATATTTTGGAGGGTGGTTGTAGCCGCTACAACACTATGCTAAGGTGATTTTTCCAAAGTTAAAACTAAATTAGACAAACTGGATGTGGGTTTCATCAGTATTTTGGACTTTGAAAGTTATTATTTAAATCGAAAATTGATATGCTATATTAACCCCAAAGAGGGTTAAGGGCAGGAAACTGAGCCATTATTAGTTGTTGCACTTAATAAAAATTCGGATAGTGCCATTATTATTATTTATACTTCTACCCTTTTTTCATATGTGGGTTTAAGTGAACAGACCAAAGTAGCAGTGAGATTCAAGGATTAGTTAAGGAGTGAAATTTCACTAAGGGTCTGTCAAGGATGGTTGTGTATAACACTTAAAACACCTTGCATCACTTACTTTCTATCTTTTTCTATTTTTCCTTGACTTTTCATTAAACGGAAAAATGTTGTAATATATCTCTTTCTTGAGTTAAGGAGGAAGAGGGAAATTTATTTAAAAAAATAAATTGTAAATAAATTTTAAGATGAAACATGAAAAGTCGACTATTACTGATGAGTTACATCCATAAAAGTTGCAAAATTGACTGAGAAGAAAAACCCATTTATAGAGGTAGCACGTCAGAGAATTGACAAGGGATCATCTTCGAGAAGCTAGTTGAGTTCAAGCAGTAATATACCCACATGCCGACTGAAAGCACTATTGTTGGTATTCTGATTGTCATTGGCTAGGTGGAGCTCCTTTAAGCCTTCCATATACTCTTAGAGAGAGTCAATTTCATCCTCCTGTTTAGCTAATTTTCCTTTCAAGGCTTGTATTTATTGAAGGAGGTTGATGGATGCTGTCATTTGTTGATGAAACTTTAAGTTAATTTCCATTGTTTATAGCTGAAGAGATTCAATTTGGTGGGAATAATTGCTTCAATCCAAGTTACCCACAGTTTAAGGAGTTTTATCTCTTTTTCCCACATGCTCAGATTAATGGCAGGGAAGACCTCTTTTCCTTCTTGCAAGGTGCGAAAGAGGCACTAGAGAACAATAAGAGGGCTACATGAGAAAGGGACAAGGGAAAAATTTTCTTAAAGAAGGAAAATAGAAACACTATAGTAGACAACACAACCTAGGTAGAGATGAAACAATCACAATTCACTAAAGGAGATAGAGCCCACCCATAGAAAACTATATATAGTGGCACCCGAGCCTGAGTAGCAATAAAACACATTAAATTCTCTGAAGAAAGGTTGTATATAATAGAGACACCAGCATGCAAAGTAACTCCATAAATGAAAGACGCTCCATAAAATTCAAAGACATGAAGGACAAGATGGCAGAGGAGAGCACCAGATAGACGAATAAAACAAACTAGATTTGAGGAGTTCTTGAATAAGAAGATAAGTTGAGAGATGAAAATGTGACCAACAAAGTCTAATTGACATGGGCACACCAGAACAAAGTCTAGAGGGAGGCATTATTGTTGTAGTTCACTCAGATCCCGAAGAAGTATTAGACCTGAAAGTTATATCTGTCGCCACAGAGAAGCTTGAAGATGTCGACCATGCTTAGGAGAAATTTCCTAGAGCACCTTTGAAGTCAACACAACCTAAATTGGCAGGGAATTAATAGGTTAAGAGCAGAAGATTGATATCAGACTGAAATTTAGCATGCTTGGAGTTAATCCCACATGTGATTATACTCTATACTCCATTAACCTTCATAATTACTATAGCCATTAGAGAAATCAATAGCATGACTGTGAGGTTTGAGCAGAGATCAAAACATCATTGTTTCCTTATACTCAAGGCATGTGAAGAGATTGAGATTAAATGAATTACATGAAATGTTGCGTCAATGGGAGTCACGATACCTTGCTACATGCTCCCTCAATTTTTACTCATTTGCCTATAGTTTGGAATGAGGAAGGAAAAAATGATTTAGTCTTCTAGCCTTCGACATTAAAACATGTACTTGGAGGAGGGGGTCATGGGATACTTTTCCATCCATGACTACCATTTACTTCTATTTGTCCAGCATTAAGGTGACAAGCTAGGTTGGCTTGATTGTCAGTTTCTGAATTTTGGTGCCTGAGGATGTGGAAGAAGGATTTAAGAGGGAAGAATTCAAGTGCTCTAGAAATTCTTTGGAGTAGGAGTTTGAAATGGTTTTCTTTAGGCCAAGTGCCTTTGTATAGATGCTGAATTATTAGAAGAGAGTCCCCCAAGTTTGAAAATTTTTGTATATTCAAACCTCTTTCCAAGATTGCACCTAGTAGATATACACCTCTTCTTCATTATTGGTCTTTATCCCAACCCCTAGGAATAACTAATAGCTAATTTTCCACCGAGGTTGTGTATAACCCCCCCCTCCCACCATATCAATATTACTAGCACAACCATATAAGTTAAATTGTTGATAAACTCCTATTGACATCAATACACAATAAACATCAAAACACTTACCCCCACTTACCATGGAGATTATTAATTGAGAACACCATGGCATAGTGGTATTTTTCATTTCTCTTTTTATCTTTGGATTTCTATCGAACGATCAAGGATGTAATCCTAGACGTAAAGAATAGTGAAAAAAGTCTCTAGGTTAATGGGTCTTTTGCGTTCCATAGAAAGAATCAGGTTATCAATACCATGTGCCCAAAAAATCATAACTCACTTTATATGACACTCATTCATATGATACATCTATATTTAAAATTAATCAATTAAATTTAAAGGGAAAAAATCACATAACTAATTTAAAAATAAATATCAGCATTTGATTTGTGTATATTACTATGAACATTATGTAACATAATGTGAAGATTAAAAACCTAGCATCCACCCAATTGTGGAATATTATTAGGTGAATGGTAGAGATTTAACCTCCGTGGAATATTCTAATATTGTTAGTACACTACAACAAAACCAGCGATTTGCGCCAGATTTAGCGCCAGATTTTAGGCATTTTTTTTGTAATTGTGATGAGCAACCTGGCGCTAAATCTGGCTCTATTGTACAATTTTTAAAGCGTCCTTTTTTGCACCTGATTTTGCATCCTTTTTCACGCTAGATTTTGCATCATTTTTTACACCAAACTATGCATCATTTTTTGCGTCAAATTTTGAACCAAGATTTGCATCTTATTTTATGACAGGTTTTGCTTCTAGTTTTGTGTCATTTTTTGCATCTATTTTTCATTCTCTTTTGCTTCCTATTTTGTGTCATTCTTTGCTTCCATTTTTGCACCATCATTTGCATCAAGTTTACACTGTATTTTGAATCCAATTTAAAGTCTTTTTATGCATCCATTTTGTGTCAGTTTTTGCATCTAGTCTTACGCCAGGTTTTGTATCTAGTCTTACTCTAGTTTTTGCTTCTATTTTTCCACCAGCTTTGGTGCCTATCTTTGCACCATGTGTTGAATTTGATTTAGCACCAAATTTTGCATCCATTTTTGTGCCCATTTTTGCATCTTTTTTTGGACCATTTTTTACATCCACATTTACGTTTGATTTGTCTCCATTTTTCCCATCTCATTTTGCACCATATTTTGCGTCATTTGTTTCATCCAATTTTGCATCATTTTTAACACCATCTCTTGCATCTAATGTTACATCATTTTGAGCATCCAAATTTGCATTTATATTTGCATCTTATGTTGAGTCATGTGTTGTGTCCACTTTTGCATCTTATTTTGTGTCTAATGGTACATTCAATTTAGAGCCATTTTTTAAGTCTACTTTTGTATTTGTTTTTGCACCAAGTTTTGCATCCAATTTTAAGCTATTTTATGCCCCTTTTTGCACCATTTTTTTGTGTCTACTTGTGTCCAATGTTGCACCATTATTTACACCGACTTTTTCATCCAATTTTGCATTTTTTTGGTGTCTAGTTTTACATCGTTTTCACCATCCAAATTGGCATCTTTTTTTGCCTCATTTTGTGTCCACATTTGCATATAATTTTGTGTCTGAGTTCGAGCCTAAATTTGCATGTGATTAGGAATCATTTTTTACATCCAATATGGCATCCTTGGTTTCACCTTTTTTCAGCCCCATTTTGCATCTTGTTTTATGTCTTTTCTTACATCTTTTTTTTTTTCCTTTTTTGCACCCAAGTTTGCATCCCAAATTTACACCATTATTTGCATCATCATTTGGCATATTAATTTATAACGCTTTTTGCTTCTTTTTAACGCTCAACTTTGCATCTTATTTTACATCTAGTTGTTGTCTTTTTTTGCATCTAATTTCGTGCCCATTTATGTGTCCTTGTTTTTGCCCAATTTGATATCCTTTTTTATGCCATGTTTTGTTCCCTTCTTTGTGTCAACTATTGCACAAATTTTCACTTCTAATTTAAAACACTTTGTATGTCAATTGTTTGCATTTTGTATTAATTCCTAGTTTAACATCCAATTTTACTTTCAATTTTGCATCCATGGTTACATCCGCATTTGACTTCTTATATAAAGTATATTTTTCTTTACATATATGACCCCCTTTATAGATTCATAGTGAAATATATGATAGTTTCTAAATATCATTAAAGCAGATATCACAATTCAAAATCATTTGTAAAGAAATTTAAGAGAAATTGACAAGATCCATCCAAAAAAATAACAATGTGTCATTAACAATTTTCAAAACATGTATAAAATAGCAACATAATACTAATAAAACCAGTATTATTTTTAATCAAAACAGATAAAATTCAAATATGATTAACAAATCAAAATATTTCATGAATATCGTTATTCTACGATAAATTAACAACATACATAAATCAAACTCATCGTATGATTACAAAATCAAAATGTCTCATTGATATAGAGTAAATTCACAACACCCATCTAAACATAACAATGTCATTCTACACAATAATTTCTTCATAAAAAACAATGCATGTGCATGCCTAGCTACCACCACCAAGATCATCCTCATGATCATCTTGACCATCCTCATTACTCTGATCCACATCATCACCAACACCGCAACTATCATCATCATCTCCTCCTTCACCACCATCATCCTCATCCTCATCCTCATCATCTCCTGATATATGTTGAACATAATTTGGATCATCGTCTTGGCAATCATTACCTATAGCATTCTGACAAAAAAAATCAATATTACATGTTAGTATTAATTACATAACACAATGCATGTTTTTGTTATACAATGTTAACCATAAAATGAGGTAAGATATAATATCTAATAGTACTAAAAAATAAAATGAAAATATGGTTTAAAAGTATATTGGAAATCCAACTAAGATTACATACCATAGAGTCCATCCAAACAACAAATTCAACCCATCTCTTTTGCTGCAGCACCTCCTTTTCCAAATGATTTGGAGGTCTTCCATATTTTAGTTCCTATCAATCAGTAAATAGGGAGAAATTAGATAACAATGACTTTCTTCTAGTACAAAATTTATTAAAAAAATATCACATGTTTAATATACTTACAAAGGTTGTTATCAGTGCTTTTAAACCTTTCTGGCCACTACAATGAGTGACTTTTGTCTTGGTTAACCTCGCCTTGGATGCCTTGTCCTTAAACATAAACCAATTCAATTTATTTTCACACAAATACATGTCTAAGATACTTACAAGTATTAATACATTCTAAATAATGTTTAATGAAAAATTCAATACCTGAATGCTCTCATTGCCGGCTTTTCTTTGTGCATCCAACTTCTCATATGATTTTACAAGTTCTTTCCATACTTTAAAAGGTATGTCAATAGGTCTTTGCTTCAGTCTTTGATCTTGAGGCATTTTTTTAATTTTTCTTGTTTGGTTAAAAATTTTGGTTAAAAAAAACCGAACAAGTAATTCACATCAATGGCATGGGGACTCTATGGATATGTGTAAAAAAATGGCTATAAAGAAAACATCCAAAAAACATATGAGCTCTCCCTTTGATGGTCACTTGGGGCATATGGCTGAAAAGGAACAACTCCATTTTCGAAAATCAAGGACAATCCTTTCTCAAAGTCCTTCCTAATATTTGCTCCAAATGTCTTAAAATGAAAAACAAAATTTAAAAGTCATCCTCAAACATCTCCCTTAAATATAACGTTGGACCATAAATTCTTCACTTTTATTGTTATCGGCTCTGGAATGATTTTTCTATATGCAATTATATAATGAAATATGTGTGCACTAATGAAAAAACATTGAGTTTCATTTTTCATAATCACAAACAATGAAAAAAGAATCACACGTAACTAGCATCATTTTGGAAATTTTATATTTATTAAAAATCTTTAACATGTTTTCCTCCCATATCTCATAAAAAGGTGTGAAATTTTTTATATACTCTCCAATAAGCCTAAGGATCACATACCTTTTAAAACTTTGCATTACCATTATATGTTTCTCCTTGAAGATATATAATATGTTTCTTCTTTAACATATATATTATGTTTCGCCATTCTTAATATTTGACAAAATACTAAAGTTGAAAACAGTGGTCATTGTCTCAATCATATTCCTGGTGATCTTGTTCAGCATAAAACAGTTTGGTACAAGCAAAGTAGGCATGACATTTTCTCTGGCACTCATGATATGGTTTTTCTCTATTGGTTCTATTTTACTTTACAATATTATTTAACATGACATGACAATTTTAAGGGCATTCAATCCTATTTATATCTATTACTTGTTCAAGAGGAACACTATCAAAGCATGGATGTCCCTAGGAGGTTGCGTGTTATGCATAATAGGAGCTGAAGCTATGTTTGCTGATTTGGGTCACTTCTCAGTAAGATCCATCCAGATAGCCTTCACATGTGTAGTATTCCCATGCCTACTATTGGCTTACATGGATCAAGTTGCATATCTTATGAAGCATCCCTCTGTGGTGGAGAACGTATTCTCTGCTTCAATTCCAGATGGTTTTATCTGGCCAGTCTTCGTGATAGCTAGTGTTGTTGCCATGATTGCAAGCCAGGCAATGATCTCAGCAACAATTTCATCTATTAAAATGTCCATGGCCCTAGGATGCTTTCCCAGATTGAAAATAATTCACACATCCCGACGATTCATGGGTCAGATCTACATTCTTGTCATCAACTGGGTTCTAATGATAATGTGTGTCTTGGTATGTGATTGTTTTAAGAGCACGGTCGAGATATCAAATGCATATGGCATTGCAAAGGTAGAGATGATTATGGTGACTACAAGCCTAGTGACTCTTGTCATGGTTCTTATATGGGCAAAAAATATATTCCTTGCGATTGGATTTCCTGTTCTATTTGGATCAACTGAGCTAATTTATTTTTCTGCAGTTTTGATGAAAGTGGGGGAAAATGGTTGGATAAATGGTTTTTGCCACCTACTTCCTTCTTGTGATGTACATTTGGAACTATGGAAGTGTTCTGAATTATCAGGAGTTGTATATCTTGTTGGTCACAGAGATGTCAAGGCTAGAAAGGATTCATGGTTTCCTAAGAAACTAGTTATAATCTACTTCTATGCTTTCATGAGGGCAAACTGCAGGGCAGGCCCTGCAAGCCTCAATGTACCTCACACCAATCTCTTGCAAGTTAGCATGACATATACTGTCTAACTTGAAGGTTTCCATGAATCAAACATGCTGAATGTTTTTCAAGGACCAAGTCACAACATCAATATGGTGATGGATAACAAAGATTTCCTTGAAGGTGGCAGAGATGAAGTGAATTTTAATGTGAAGTTAATAATCATAAGTTTTGTTGTCGACCAAGATCTTCATTACTTAGTCCTTGATTTTGTTTGATAGAGAATAATAGCCATTCCTACGATTAATCACTGATATTTATGAACAAAGACACCATTCTTTTTTCAATGAAGATGATAGGTGGTATTTTATATGCATGGTTAAGCCTAAGATAAGCCATGTTTTCT
Source organism: Pinus tabuliformis (assembly GCA_031772625.1). NCBI lineage: Eukaryota > Viridiplantae > Streptophyta > Pinopsida > Pinales > Pinaceae > Pinus > Pinus tabuliformis. The sequence continues at coordinate 1,295,817,602 of CM062809.1, forward strand.
ACATAAGAAAGTTATATTAAGTTATATCCATGAAAATGAAAGGAAGATGACATTGCATGTTTCCTCGTATAGCTAACCATCGCTCAATAACATTGGATGCTTCTCCACCTCATTCATTACATCATTGCTTAAGAACCTTGGATGCTTCTCCATTTTTTTTTAACATCATGTATTGATTATGTTGTTGTTGGAGGTTTTACACTAAGTTTTTCAACATCGAGCTTACTAGGGCTTGCACCACCGGGGTTATTAGTAAGAATCTCATGAGGTTTGCATAGCCATGATTATTAGAATCAAAATAGTAGGATTTGCACTAAAAAACAGTTCATAGAGCTTTCCTGCTGGGGAGAAAATCACAAGTTCAACTTCTGCAGTGCAGAGCACCGAGAGCTCATAAGCTTTCTTCAGCAATCCACCTACGTTTGGAAAATGTAGCCTGCCTGCTATAGGGATCTAAATTGTCTACCATATTATAAAGTTATCAGGCTATAGGGATCTAAATTCTAATCTGTCTGAATATGATTTCATGAGCTTGGAAGAAATGCTCCATTCTCATTGAAAGATGTAGACAGACCAAAAGCACATCAGCTATAGTCTCTTATCTGCCTACTCCACCCCTGGATGTAATAAGCTTGATGTATGTGTATCTTCATTCTCAATGCGATATATAAAACATTGTCACAAAAGCACACATAATTTAAATAGAGAATATCAAAGAATATTCCTAATGTTTTATACTTTGCTCATAAGTCCTCCAGATTCTGTGAGCACTTGAATTGATTTAAAAACCAGTCAACTTTGACAACAGTAAATGCTATGACTAGGAATCCACTCTTATATTTTGAGAGTTTGAATTTGAGTCATAAAATAAGAGGAAATATGAGCTACAAATATTATATCAAACATTAAAAAAGAAATATATACTTCTGAAGCAAGTGTTATGATTGCCCAGTTTCGCTACCATATCAGCAGGGAGATAATACTTATGAAGAAAGTGTGGTACAACAATAATGTCTGATAATTAAAAATACCCAATATAAATAGGATAGAATAAAGATATTCATTTAGGATAGAAAATACATTAATAAATGATGAATGATACAATGACTTATGGTCTCGAGGTTATAAATACTATTGAATGGTCACAAATATGAAAGAAACATGTCAGCTGGTAACCCCCAGCCACAATAGCAGCTGGTAACCCTAAACGGATTCAACCAAATTTGAACCTGGGACCTATGGCCTCCCCAATGAAATTCCTTGGGCAGATGCTTCAACCGATTGAGCTAATACTGGAGGCTGATATAATTAATATTGAGCTAACCGTTGGGGCCTATTATATCTATTATCTATTATATAGACATATATTAATTATGTTCATTAAAGTGTGTATGAGTAACCAATTTTCCAAAGTTCCAAAAAAGTTCAAATGAAAAGAAAATACCCCCTACCTTGCACATCTGAAGCCATAGGCACAGGAGATCACAACCAAGGAGAATCCAGGTTCAGTAAAGGAGAATCAAACTCATTTGAACTCAAATACTTTTATGCTTCATTATCATTATTTTTCCAGAAAAGGTGACTAATGGGTAGTACTACCAAGTATGATTTTTCTCCACTATCCACGCCAGATATACTTTAGCCAGTGACATGATTCAGGGTTTTTGCTCACATTGTCTCTTAGATCAAGTCTATGGTGGGGGCTAGGAACTCCTAGAGTTTATCTGGTAAATCCCAGCACTATCTTCTTACTCATTCTTTGCGGCAATATTTTTCTGATATGAAGTGCTTAAACCTACAAGCATCCAGACCTCTTGTATTGCACACTCTTGTTCCTTATATGGCTTTTCTCACTTGTGCACTTGATCTTTCTCTCTCAAGTGCATTAACGGACAGCTTCAGAACACATTTAGTGCTGGCTTTTCTCTTTATTGAAGACTTTTGGGTTGGCAATTTTGGTTCTATTCAATCTCCCATTTTGTTTGTGATCTCAAGTTCTCAACAGTAGTTTTCAACTTGTTTAATGAAATCTTGTTCTAAATATTTTCACATCACGTGATAACATATTAGCTTTCTTTGTGGTGCATTATAGTAATGTCGGATGCTATAGTCCCAAAGACAAATTATTAAATTATTTGTATGCCTTCAAATAAATAATTATTAGAGAGTACCACAAAGTATAAAAAGAGCCTTGCCTCCAATGATGCATATTCAGCCAGGGCTGGATTTCACCAGAGTTTGGCATGCCCAAGTAGGTGGAGAGCCCAAAGAGCTCGACTACTATATACTTAGTACTTCAATCAAGGATATTTTTGAGGAATTTTTGAGACAAACGAATACTTTAACTGCTATTCCCAAAAATGTCTAGGCATACTACCTCCAAGATAGTTATGCCTCTCAGAAGGGAAAACCTGAAGAAGAGTGGGGAGCAGCAGCATATACCATACCCTCTGTGCTCCAAGTGGGGTCAACTATAAAGTCGCCAGCAAAGGAAAAGCTGGTCAAAAGACCACAAGAATGACAATGCAAGAAGAAATTGATTCCGACAATCAGTCGACTGAAGATGACCTGCAGGCCCTATCCGCTCGACTTTAGTTGTTGTGACTGCTGACATTTAGCGATTTTTAGGTTGTTTTTCGTTGAACCTGAACTATATATTTTAAATTCAAATAGTAACATGCTCTGCTTATGGCAAAGAGCCTGTTCTGATGCACATCAATGAATCCATTCCCATCTAAGTATCACATTTCAAGGTTAACAGAAAAGGAACAAAATATTCAGCTCCAGCAATGATGGCTAAGAGTCAAAACAAATTTCAAGGATGTTGGCCCAACAAGGGAGATTAAATAAGAACAAAATCTACTAACCCTGAATGTTTTGAGGTCCTGACTCAGCTCAACGTAGGGCCACACAAGAGAGCACAGACTATTTTGCATTTCTACTAAATCAAAGATAAAAGTTTTCAGAAGGTCGTAAAACTCAGCTCATGACTGGACCACACAAAAAGGCACAGCGACTTTAACTACATAGAAACAATTTAAAACATCTTAAATGATCCAAGAACCACTTGAAGTATCTACACAAAAGAGTCAAGATAAATAATTAAGTACATGAAAAAACAATGCGAATGCAAGAACAGCAGTTGCAACACTACAAGATCAATATAAGTCACTGATAACAAACACATAATGTAGCTGTATAACTGCTTTGTATTTTGTGAGTGAAAACCCATGATATAAATGTGAAGATGACTGTCGGCAATAAAATTGCCAATACTGGAAATATTGGAATGTATGGAACACATAGGTCCTGAGTTATCAAGATACGAAGGATGCGGAGACGGGGGTAAGGATAGGTGCCACTGCCAGGCCCACAACACCAACCAAATTTATCTAAAACAATAAAACTTAAAGCAGAACATACTATGTTTCATTAACTAGTGATCTTTTAAGACTCGAGAGTGAAAGAACAGGTTGACATGATGTTGAAAATGGAATAGAAATTCAGAAACAAACAAACAAAAAATCAGAACACAAAAAATTGTTTTTAGCCTTGGTCCACAGAGAAAATTTGTTTTTGACTACCTGCAGGCTGCTGCTGCTGCTGCCAAATGTCAATTATCTGCTCCTGTTAGCCATTCCTGTATTGAGTTTTTATAGGGCATATGACCATAACATGGGATGTCCCCCAACTTTAAATTTTGCATCATGCAGACATCAGGTAGCAAGCCAAGGAGCATCTCGAGCTGTTCAGGACATTTCTGTACCTCCCCCCCGACAAATCCTGAATCCTGGATATAGGAGTTGCAAATAAAGTATGGAGCTTCTTGAAAAAAAATGTTAGCAATGGGTACTAATGCTAGTTTTAACTTTAACCTGCTTGCAATGAATACTCGGCAAATCCAAGTCTATCTTGAGGTAAAATTTGTTGACAATAGAACAGGATGGTTTCCTGCTGTTGATACAAATGGCTATTGCTGTTAAGCCTAATTTTAACTATGATATGTTGCCAGAAGACATGTCCCCAAAATTTGGACAAATCCCTCAGACCATAGGATGTGTTCCTCAATCCCAGGTATGCATCCTCCTACAACATGGCATAGAGCAAAATATGCTTAACAGAAGTAGTCATTCACATCAATAGCAGGAAAACCATCCTGATGTGTTTCCAACAAAACATTATCTTGTGATACCCTACACACCACCATATTGGGTAAAAATGTAAAACTAGCATGTGTACCCCCAATGCCAACATTTTTTTCAAGAAGTTCCAAACCATAGCAGACAAGACTCTAGATACTAAAATGACAAGAAAAGTTTACAAAACTTTGAGAATTGTCAAGCCTGTTTCAGACTCTCAGATATCTAGTGGGCTATGCCTGTCCATGAATGCACGTGAGAGACCAATAATATACAAGAAGGCAATGAAACAATCACAAAAGCACCTACACTCAAAATTCCATTCTGGAAAGAAGGAAAAGACTCACTAAGGATACCAAGGGGTGCAAAATTCTAGATGTGAGGAATAGCAGTTACTGAGGAATACGGTTCATCTATTCTTACTGTTACAGATAATGCATTTACCAGATTGACTCAAGGTCTATTTCCTAGTGTCATGGAACACTGTGTTTTGATGATGGCTTTTGGTCTTGTTCCCATGGAACTGTAGTTGCATCTGGCTTAATCAATATGAAAGGGCTGCCCTGTACGCGATTAGGAAGAAGTTTCCTTTCTTTCTCCTCTGGGTTATGTTTCAAAATTATAACCATCAGCTATCGGCATGTTGAAGGGATCACACACCTTTCAAGCAGAGCCCATTTTTCTGCAGGATTGTCCATAGGCATTGTTGCAGGTAACACCCCTTCATACAGAAGCCAGTTTTCCACAAAAGAATGGTGGTTGTTCAGTGACTCAGGGCCTCTCTGTGCAGTCACAAGTAGTATCAGCATTATAACATATCCTTTCAGAATTCAAGTATATCTTCTCACTGGATAGCATGATTAAAATGTAGAAAAATGTTATGGAGTGTCCAAGTAGTGTAGAACAGAGAAGCAAGAAAAAATACCACAAGACAACCATAGGGTTGATAGAACCATGTTTAGGCACATTAGATATTGCTTGGTGACAGAGTCTTACACCTTTGAAAGGAATATTTGTTTCCCTACATTTCTATTGAACAAATACAAACCTGAATATGTTCTAAGGACTATCATGGAGGGAGTCGAGATGACCCACAGGACCCATAGCTGAATACACAAGGGGATTTCAATGCTGGAAATCTAGTTTATAGCATAGTAGCAAGATTTGGTCATATTGCTCTTTATTATATGGAAATTCGGCAACAGTACAAAATTCAGTATGTTTTCACTGCAATGCAGATACAGAACAATTCACTTACCTTATAATGTCTTTGATAACCATCAACATATAAGCCCCAAAAAAACAGAGCAAAAACCTCAAAAAAATAAAAATAACAGTAAGAAAACACTTAAAAATAAACTACATTGCAAAATTTTCAAAGAATAAATTGCTTTTTCTGGTTTTAGTGTGTTCTGAGGATGAAATTCTTCTAAAATATGGAACAAAACGCTTATTTTCATATTGAGAAATATAGATTTCCATATTGGAACCATGCTGCATTTCTTTATTAGGTATTTTCCATACTGAGTTGTATTTGAATACATATTCAGATTCAAATTTTGCTACTATGGTTTATAGCCATTCCTAGTTACACGTATGCTGAAATCAGGGAGGTCAAGGTAATCAGATAAATTGTCACAACAATTATGAACAAGAGGCAACCTTCCTTAAAATTCTTGAACCCCCTACCCTTGCCTGGATTTGCTCACGGCGCCAATCAGTCCTCATGTACATGTACATCAAAATATTTATTATATAATTAACTATAAATTTGTTAACATTAAAAGGACAAATAGATCCTCTGTTCATGTAGAGATGCTCACTGACGACCATGTTGACAATGGCGATGAGAGGGAGAAACTGCCGTGATATCCAATCTTCAATATGCATATTTTAGATAATAAAGACTGACCTACTAGGTTAACCAAGTAGCCGTTATACAAAGTACACATAAATGAAGCTCAAAGCTAAGAGATTTTTTTTCTCACTTTCTTTGCTTCCCACACAAACTATTACTCGATTTCAATTTTTCTTATTAGATTCCAAAATTTAATGAAATTATCTGGCTGGGAGCATTGTTGCAGTGCATGGCTTTTATCCACTATCTCCACTACAAATTTTGAAATGACAACAAAAAATCCATTAAGACCGGAATCTCCTCACAACAGTGAAAGCAGAGTTCATTATTCAAGAACAAAGTAAAGCGAACCAAATAATCTAAGAGCAGGACATGCATGAGTCCTCCAGACCCAGATCCACCAGATTGATTGCATCATTTTTTCAGCTGGATGAAGCATCGATGACCCGGTAGATGCACCAGTCATGAGCAAAAATAACAGATGATCAGTGATTCAGAAGCACCCTTACCAAGCACAGTTGAGATCATCCAGATAATCCACAAGGCCATCTAGGTATGCTATCTTACAAAAGCTATAATTCTCAGCTTATATCTTGTAGACACTAGACAGACACCCATCACCAGGGTTCTCCCTTCCACACGTAACCCGTCAAACTTTGCAGTCCGATGAGCTTCAATAAAGTTTGCCAGGATAGAATCCAGCCTGGTTTATGGCCCTGCATACCTCTCCTTTGACGCTTAGATAAATTAGGACTTATTTATTTTCTAGGCTTCTGCTATTAGTCTCGTCTTCATTGTATCAGGTTTATCTGTTATTATAACTCTTGAAAATCTGATAAGGAAATCCAAGAGATGCTTCTCCATATTTGTGAATGGCATTCTTCGTAAAACTGTTGACATAGACTAGTGCACCTAAATCTGGGGGATTTAAACTGGTTACCTACTAACACGTAACCAGAACCAGCCAGATGCTCGTCTTCATTGTATCAGGTTTATCTGTTATTCTAACCCTTGAAAATCTGATAAGGAAATCCAAGAGATGCTTCTCCATATTTGTGAATGGCATTCTTCGTAAAACTGTTGACATAGACTAGTGCACCTAAATCTGGGGGATTTAAACTGGTTACCTACTAACACGTAACCAGAACCAGCCAGATGCTCAATAACATTGGCTACAAACAATTGAGATAATCACCCCTTTGTTATTTTATCATTCGTCATTCTGTTAAATCTGAAATCTTATTTGTAGTCTCTCCTTTTCAGCGAATACCTTTAAGCACTCCTTCATCAATATATAGTTTTAGTCCCATTAACCTAATGTCCTTTCATCATTTGTGGACATTTATATAATTTATTTCTTTATTTCGAAATTCTTCTTAAAATTATTATTTCCATTTCTTTATGAACCTTCTGCTGTCGAGCAATTGGTGTTATTTTGAGCAAAATAATTTGTAAACGAAGTTTCTTGGTTAGTGAAAAGCCCGCCAAAAGTACCTCTACGCCAAGTAGATCCCTGGAAAGTGTCTATCTCTCAATGTTAGTGACATCTCAACGCATTCACCCATTCGGGAGCTTTCGTAGGCAGTCAGTGTTGTATGTAGAGCATCTAGCTCGACGGGCCTCATAGTTTGTGAGGAAGAGTAAGCAGATCGCAGAGTATTTGCTTATTTCACTCCTTTCGGAAAACCTATAAATTTTTTAAAGTAACTGCTACTTACGAATCATAAGTTTTTTAAAATAAATTCTACTTAGTTTCAGATTTTTAGATTTTTAAGGGGTTTTACCGACCCAGAAATAGAGATTCAATAAATGGAAGAGAAGCTTACTGATGGTGACATCGCTGTCGGGGCTCTGGAGCATCTTGTCCATTCCCTTGGGGCCGAGTGAGGTGCGAAGGATTCTCGCAACGGACCTGGCGGCCGCAATGTTGGCCTTCTGAGCATCTAAGCCTCTGATTCGGGTCTTCTGCTCCTGCTCCTGCTCCTTTATTATGATAAATGGCCTCCCGTACTCATCAAATGCCAGCGCCATCCCTGCAAACAGTAACAGATTGCAGCACAGAGATTAAAACCTAAACATACAAGAGTGGCTGCTAAAAACACACTGGATTTTGAACCAGAAACTTGAAATGCGTGTACTCCTCTCTGTGTGGAAGACTGAATGTGCAGGTGGAAATCCATTGAAGTTAAAAATGGAACATACCTTGGCGCCGTCAATGGACTGAAGAACCGATCGTGGGGTTCGAGTGTCTGCTACCGGTGAAACCCTAATTCGCAAATCTCTGCAATCTCGTTTTCGCTCCCGCCCTGCGAAAAGCGAACAGGTCCTCCTTCTTGTTCTAGAACGTAAAAGAAGTTTGGGTTGGGAGGGGTTTTGTAAAGAAAAGTAAAGCTTTACCTTTTTTCAAAAATGCTAATTTCAGAGTGAAAAACAGTAAATACATTTTTTTATTTTCACATCACTAGTTAAGTAGCTATATAATGTTTTTGGTTCTTGGTTAGGTTGGAAAATATTTATAATAATATAATTTTATGGTTGTTGTTTAAGTTTATTAGGTGTTATTAAAACCATACATACATTTTTTTTATTTTCACATCACTAAAGAAGTAACTATATAATGTTTTTGGTTATTTGTTAGGTTAGAAAATATTTATAATAATAATAATATAATTTTATGGTTGTTGTTTAAGTTTATTAGGTGTAATTTTTTTTAATTTCAATTTAATAATTTTTAAATGGAAAAATATGATTTTAATTTGGTTGTATTGAAAATATTTATATGTTTTTACATATAAGGTGGGTGCAAACAAAGGAGAATATATAGTAAGTCTATTTAATAGTTAATAACAAGTGTTAATTTCTTAAAATTATATGATAAATTTGAAAGGAGTAGGGTATGTATCTTTTTTCGGGTGAAATATATTAAAATTATTGTGTGAATGGGGTTGTAAGACCCTATATTTTCATCCTGGGAAAATATAGTCCTCTCTTAGCCACTTGCATAGTTTAGATTGTCATAAGCAAAGTAGGTACATTGTCTTAAGATGTAAACATTTCATTTTAAGCAGTATCATAATGTGGTTTCAGCGAAGCATTAAAAGATGGAATGAGCATGCACATTTGGGATGCTAGTGTTATATTCAGCTTGAGGCATGATTGCACGTCTAAGAAGACTCTAACAAGGGTTGCAGAGGAGAGGTTGGGGGATTGTAGTCTCACTTAGAAGTGTATACAAGCAAGTTAAGCCCTATGAGAAGTTGTGAAACAAAATTAAGGGATTTGACAAGTTGCACGAAGGCAACTTAGTAGTGGTACTAAGTGAGCAATCCTTGATTCAACTTGATACTCTCTCCTTGGCACTACCACTTTGTAAGATGGAGAAGAAATGTGAAATAGATGTGCAACCCACTAAAGAAGTTGAAGGTTGTTGTAATGTATATCGGTGGTTATGTCATGATGTGAAAGGAAGTGTTGGAACTTGGAAGGTGACCATTAGAGTAGATTTACCATGGAGTGCAAGGAGGTGCAAGGATCTGATAAGGAGGGAACTACACAAATCTAACAAGTAGGCCATATTGGGTTAGGATATTACTATTTTGGGACATCCAAAGTTGAAGGTGCATTTTATGGAGGTGCAGTCGAAGTGCTTGGGTGCGTGCCACAGCGTAAGGGTATCTAGGACTTTTAGTGTGTGTTAGTGGTGTTAGTGCATTGTGTTTGATCAACACTAGCTAGAATGTGTTCCATGAAGGAAAAAATCCCACAAATTTGGGATGACTTAACCATTTGGCATTTAAGGTGTGTTATGTCCTAGTTTTGAGGAGACAATTAGAACCATCTTAGAGTGTGATGGGTTGTGCCATGGACTTAGGTCCACTTATATGGGTTGAGGTGTAAAGGTACCGTGTGAGTTGAGGAAAATGATTACAATGCTTACCTATATAAAGTGTTTATGATATAAGATTAATAAGTTTTTGTTGGAGAATGGAAGAGGAGGATAAGAAAAGAGAGGCATTAAGGTTTGTTGTAAATCAATCAAAAGGAACGAACTTGTTAATCTTATTAGCAAGATTGTTCAAGTTGTCTCTTCAATAGGAGTGAATTTTGGCTAGGACTAGGGAGTTAAGCATTGATTGGGTACTCTGGAAATCCAAGACCTAACATATCCAAGCTAGTCCATTAAATAGATTCATCTTGGGCAAGGGTTGTTAAGGCTAAGGTGCAAATATCCCCTCTGCTCAAACTATTTAACATGCAAAGTTGGATCTGATTCTTCAACTTGTCCTGACGATGAACCACACTGGTTGGTTCGAAACGCCTAAACAAATGATATATCTTGTGATTTACGCTGGAAAAATTTCTCGTAAACTACACATTAAGAAAGTTTGTGCACTCCTATATGGATAAACATGCTTATTATCTTTCATGAGTTTCATCAAATATTTAACATATTATTCATCAACTTTATTTAGATATTCATCATCTCCAATTAACAAATATACATTAAGCAAGTTCATGCACTCTTATATCGATAACATGCTTATTATTTTTCATGAGTTTCATTAAAGATTTAACATATTATTCATCAACTTTGGATTTGGCGAGGATGAATTCTAGTATATTACCAAGTGTGTTTTTTTCAATTGTAGTTCTTACTTTCATGATTAATTTGGTTGTAATTTTTACTTCCACGATTAATTTAGTCTAAGTTCTCTAGGTAGTCATTAATGATCTATTCAGTGCTATGTGGGGGTTTTACTTTTCAACAAATATGAAGTATCTATGTTACATTGGGACCTAGTGACCTTGTTGAAAAACCCTAGCAAACATCTTTGAAACCATTTACTAGCACTAGTTGAACTTGAGATATCTCAAAAACTAAAAGGAACAAATAAGGGTTGTTTTGCCAATCCACTCATAACCTAATCCACTTTGGTGTACTTATATTCTCAAAGTGAATCAAATACCAAGAATGATCTATGTCTACTAAAACCTATAATCACATTGTTTCCCTAATAGCAACTAAAAACTTCTATACCCAGTTGTTGAACTTTTGCAACCAATTATAAACCTTCAACAAGAAGTAGTTTTCTAACGAGAATTATTGCCATATCTTCCTTGGTTTTACGAGGAAAAAGAAATAAAATTTCATTTGTTATCAAAGGTAAACCAAATTCATTATTTGCAAACTTCCAAACCTAGGGTTTCGTATCCAAAGTAGATCCTAACCACATCAATGAAACAAACTTTGTTTTTATGTATCATCCAAACATTATGTACAATTACAGACTCACCTCTAATCCATTGTTTATAAAAATGTTGAATATTTTCATACATGATATACTGAACAGTTGGACAATGAAAATAGTTGTCATCGCTATTCTTCCATTTATATGCTTTTTGCAACTTATTTGAAAGAGCAATTTTGTCCCAACAATTAGACTTGTAGCATAAAGAACATGGTTAATACATATGATTAGACCGAAAACTAGTTACTACCAAAATTCAACCAAAAAAAATATTACTGCATAAAAATAGAATTAAAAACAAAAAATATAAAAACAAAAATTTCCCAAATTAAAAATAAATAAATGATAAACTTTTTTTTACCAAAATTTAGTGATTTTTTTGGTGCTAATACTAACATCACCATTACAACAAGATATTTTTCTAGTGCTAATACTGCCATTACAACAAGATATAAGAGGGATATAATGCAAAAAGTTTAATAATAATATGTATGTAGAAGATGGTCTTCAGACTGGTGAATTCATGATAATCAATGGGACTACAGTCAAAATAATTGGATGTTATTTACTTTTTTACATAGATTGTCAAAATAATTGCATAAATCGGTTTTTTTTAACCAAAATTTAACAAAAACTTTGCTAGTGCTAACATTAGAACCACCATTACAACAAGATATCTTTCTAGTGTTGACAACACCATTATAGTAAGATACCTCAAGAGAGACAGAAAATCTTAAAAGTATGATAGTAATACGTATCCAGAAGATGGTATTGAAACTAGTAATTGTTCACGAATCCATAAGATTGTAAGGTCATTCTCATTATCATAATCATTGTCATCATCATCACATCCTTGTCATTGTTATTGCCATCATTACATTATCATCATAATCACCATTCATGCCATCATCATCATCATTATGGACATTGTTTGCAATTGTTCATAATTGTAGATGTTGTAAAAAATATCATCAACCCAAAAAATGTGATCAGTGCTAGAAAAGGGTTGTTTAGGACACATTGATATACGTAAGAGAAATAACAACTCTATTTTTGAGAGATGATCAATGATGATCATCATCACCACCATTATCATCGTCATTGTCATTTTTATCATCCCCATCATCATCATTAATGTAATTTCTATCGACATTGTTGTAATCATCATCATCATTCATGCCATTATAGTTTTTGATGATGACCTAGATGAAAATGATGATGATGACACCAAAGATAATGCTTATGATTATGACAATGACAACATCTAAAATTGGGAAGATTTGCCAACGTCATTAGCATCGTCATCATCATAATCATTGCCATCATCATCATTGTCATTGTAACCACTATCGTCTTTATCATCATAATCACAATTTATGTCATCGCCATCATCTTCATTTTCATCATTGTCAATATTATTGACATTGTCATCAATTGTTCATAATTGTCAATGCCATAAGGAATATCATCAATGCAGAAAATATGATGAGTGTTGGAAAAGGGATGCAAAAGCGAACATAGAAATGGGGGCAACAATAGAAGTAAAATTGGATGAAAAGTGGATACAATATAAGTAGATGCACAACAACATGAAAAACCTGACACAAAAGTGGATGCAAAAGTAGATGCAGTTGTCAATGCAAACTAGGATGCAAACATGAAGGCAAAAGTGGAAGCAAACATGGGTCCAATGGTAGGTGTAAAACTTGGCACAAATTGTGGTGAAACAAATGTGGATGCAACAACGGACACAAAAGCAGATGCAAAAATGGATGAAACAAAAGTGGATGCAATAGGGGATGCAAACGTGGAAGCAAATGTGGTTGCAATGGTAAGCGCAAGATATGGTGCAACAAAAGTGGATGTAACAATAGACAAAAAATATGCAAAATAAGATGCAAAAATGGATGTAAAAGTGGAAGCAAACATTGATGCAACAGGCAAAACAAAATTGGATGCAAAAAATGGATACAATGTAAGTAGATGCAAAAGTAGATACAAAACGAGATGCAAAACCCAATGCATAAACCTGACACAAAAGTGGATGCAAAAATAGATGCAATATTTGATGCAAAAGAGGATGTGAAAATGGATGCAAAATTGGAAGCAAACGTGGATACAACAGTGAGTGCAAAACATGGTGCAAATTGTGGCATAACAAAAGTGGATGTAATGATAGATGCAAAAAAAGAATCAAAGTATGATGCAAATGAAGATGTAAAAAGGGATGCAAAAAGTGAAATTTAAAATGGGTGCAACAGTGGATGCAAAATTGTGTGCAAAAGTGGATGCAATAGAAGTCGATGCAAAAGTAGATGCAAAACGAGACACAAAACCCGATGCAAATCCTGGTCCAAAATTAGATACAAAAAGGGATGCAAAAATAGATGTAGTAGTTGATGAAAACCTAGACGCAAATGAGGATGAAAACATGGATGCAAAATTATAATCAAAAGTGGGTGCAAAAGGAGGTGCCAAACTAGGCACTAATTGTGGCACAAAAATATTAGATGCAATAGTGGGTACAATAATAGATGCAAAAGAGGATGTAAATATGGATGCCAAACAAGATGGAAAAGTGGATGCAACAAAAGTAGATGCAAAATTATATGCAAAACTAGACACAAAACTCGATGTAAAACTTGGCGCAAAAGGGATGCACAAATGGATGAAAAAATGGATGCAAAAAATGATTTAAAAAAGGATGCAAAAAAGGATGCAAAAGTCGATGCAAAAGTTGATGCAAGTGTAGGTGCAAAAAGTGGATGCAAATGAGGATGCAAAAGTATGTCAAACAAAATTAGGTGCCAAACTTGATGCAAAACCTGGAACAAAACCTGGTGTAAAGGATGACACAAAACTTGGCATAAAATTTGGTGCAAAACGTGGTGCAAAACCTATTGCAATACCTGGTGCTAAACTTGGTGTAAGATTTGGTGCAAAACTTGATGCAAATTTTGTGTCAAGTTTTGCACCATATTTGATAAATGGATGCAAATAGCACCAAAAATGGGCTCTAGATGCAAAAAAAGAAGTAAAAAGGGACGCTAATCGCTGGTTTTGTTGTAGTGGTACTACACAGAAATTAAAGGTTGAGATCTATCTCCAAAGTAGTTATGTTTGTTTTGGTCTTTTAATTAAATTGATTAATTAAAAAATAATGTCATATGAACAAGTGCATATGAAATGAATTATGGTTTTTCTGGGCATGTGTATTAATAAGCCATGGTATTGGCCCATGATATTGTAACAAAGTCTATTTATAAATCAAGAATCTTGATGGAAAGTGAGAGTAAACCTCCATGGATAAGGCTTTTGTTCCATGTTTTTTCAAATGTATATATGTTGAACTTATATATTACTTTTATATTAATAATAACAATAATAATACAAGTTATAATCTAGGTAGTTTTATGAATTTTTTTATTTTTAACAATGTGCTCAAACTTATTATGAATTGAGTTTTCTATATGAGATTTTTGGGAGTTTCCGACAATCTGACAATTTTATTAACAACATATATGGATTCAACACACACTTCTATTATGAAGAGTTCACCCATCAAAGTTGTAATTTCTATGAATCTCTGTCGGATTCTAGACAAATTAGATCCGAAAATAAACCAGGAAACATTTCAAAAAGTCTCACTTATAGAAAACAACATTATGAATTGATGTCTATTGACATTTACCAATCATTTAAATTATATGATGGCACTAGTTGATAATTAAATTTAATTTCAAGAAGCCCTATTCCAAAACTATGATATAATTATTACCACCGTACTATGGTATTTATTATAATTTATATTCTAATCTCTGTATACGACCTATATTATGACATTCCCCTATTATCTAGTGTTATCATTTTAATTTTATTAATATTCTATTCTTAAATTAGATCTTATTATATATTTTGCATTCCCCTTTATATGATTTTATTATAACATTTTTCTTTATATTCTATTATTCATGAAAATTTCTTCTTATTATATTCGAGATTTTTGTTAACCAAATCATTTATACGGTTCAAAATCTAATATACATCGAGTTACGAAGATAGTTGATGCACGAATCTCAATGAAACTTATCATTCAACTTTACATCAAGTTACAAAACCTATCATTCAATTTTACATCGAGTTACAAAACCTATCATTCAATTTTACATCGAGTTACAAAGATAGTTGATGCATGAATCTCAACAAACCATATCATTCAACTTTACATCGAGTTACAAAACCTATCATTCAACTTTACATCGCGTTACAAAGATAGTTGATGGATGAATCTCAACAAACCCTATCATTCAACTTTACATCGAGTTACAAAGATAGTCGATGCATGAATCTCAACAAATCCTATCATTCAACTTTACATTGAGTTACAAAGATAGTCAATGCATGAATCTCAACAATCCCTATCAGCCAACTTTACATCGAGTTACAAAGATAGTTGATGCATGAATCTCAACAAACCCTATCATTCAACTTTACATTGAGTTACAAAGCGAGTCAATGCATGAATCCTCAACAAACCTTATCATTCAACTTTTTTTCGTTAATTGTTGATAATATAAATTTTAGTTTTTTACAATTAATATAAATTTTAGTTTATTAATTTTTGTCTTTCTCAATTTTAGGTTTTTACCTTTTTTCCAACTTCCATCATTCAACTTTTTTTTCCTTAATTGTTAATAATATAAATTATAGTTTATTAGTTTTAGTTTTCTTAATTTTAAGGTTTTTACTTTTTTGGCCAACATTTTAGGTTGTTCTCAATTTCCCATCTTAGTATTCATTTAATCTTGAATGATTATTTTTTCTCTCAAAAAATTGTTCTTATGATAAATTTTGGTTATGGTTTTTCAAGGAGCTCAATCCATTTATGTGTAGGAATTTACAGGGTAAGTTCCTCAGACAGAACACCAAAGGACACCGCTCACAAACAGATCACAGATCAATACACTAGTATTTTGATGTGGTTAAAACCCTCAAAGATGGAAATAGTCCACAGCCTGAGCCAATGCGGCCACTTCAGGCAATATATTAATAAAAAGAATGAAAATTTACATAAGCTTCTCTCATGAACGGTTACCCTACAAATGACCCTCCATGCTCTTTAAATAGAGATCATGGACCAATCGGGTGTTATGCCATGGATCAAGTGTTGGTAATACCGAGGAGAGACTGAACCGTCGGATCACTACATATCGTGACCGTCGGATTGTAAGTTACAAAATGTACATAGTAAAGAAACACATTTTACCTAACTCTACACTAGACCAAGTTATACTTAACTATTTCCTATGTGTCGGAATATCCTAACATCCCCCCTTAAGAACAATTTGGGATAGGATTGAAGGATTTACAAATATGACACAATAGGAGAAGGAAGGAGGCACTAGAGCCTATCCCCCCTTAGTGACAACTTCCTGAACTCCAACCATAAATCGAAGTTTAGTAAACTTCACCTCTGTGAGAGCCTTTGTAAAGATGTCTGCAACTTGATCATCTGTTGAAAAATACTGCACTTCAAGAACATGGTGGTGAATGAGCTTTCTGATGAAGTGCATGTGCAGTTCAATGTGTTTGCTGCGCTGATGTTGGACTGGATCTTTGCATAGTTGAATGGCACTTTGATTATCACACCAAAGTGTAGTCGGATGTTGCTGCTGAAAGCCAAACTCTGACAGGATCTGACGAAGCCACAAGGCTTCCTTACTAGCTTCTACGGCACCACGATACTCTGCTTCTGCTGAAGAAAGAGAAATGGCACCTTGTTTCTTGCAAGCCCATGTAATAGGTCCTGAACCAAGAGTGAACACATAACCTGCAGTAGACTTCCGATCATTAGGGTCACCAGCCCAATTGGAATCAGTGAAACCAACCAATAGAGGAGATGCTTCGGAATTGTAATGAATCCCAAACTAAACTGTACCTCAAACATAACTGAGTATTATTTTAGCTGCTTTCCAATGAATTTCATGTGGGTTTTACATAAACCGAGCAACAAGGCAAACAACAAAGGAAAGGTCAGGACGAGTATGGGTTAGATACAAAAGTTTTCCTACAAGTTGACGGTATAAGGTAGCATCAACTTCAGGAGAAGTACAAGTGACTGAAAGTTTGACTCCAGACTGAAAGGGAGAAGGGGATGGCTTACAGTCTTCCATGTGAAAATGGCATAGAAGATCACAGGCATACTTGGACTGGGAAAGGGAAATACCTTCCTTAGATTGCAATACTTGAAGACCAAGAAAATAATGTAAGTATCCTAAGTCTGTCATTTCAAACTTCTTTTTAAGGCTAGACTTCACATGGTTGATAAGGTTGGGATCACTACCAGTGAGGATAAGATCATCAACATAAAGAAAAAGAATAATAAGAGACTTTCCCACTTTCTTGGTGTAGATAGTATTGTCAGAATGACACCTAGAAAAGCCAGATTCTAAAAGAAAGCTATCCATTTTGTCATACCAAGCCTGAGGAGCTTGCTTGAGACCATAAAGGGATTTCTTAAGCCGACATACAAGGCTAGAGTCTGTTTGTATAAAGCCAATAGGTTGTTCCATATAGATTTCTTCATGCAAGTCCCCATGCAAGAAGGCAAATTTAACATCCATCTGATGGACTTCCCATTTGAAAGAGGCAGCAAGGGAAAGAACAAGGCGGATAGAGTTCATTTTGGCAACAGGGGAGAATGTTTCAGTCTAGTCAATGCCTTCAACTTGTGAAAAACCCTTAGCAACAAGATGAGCTTTATGTTTATCAACTTTCCCATCTGGTCCATACTTGGTTCTGTGAACCCATTTGCATCTAACAAGTTTTCGTCCCTTTGGTAGAGGAACAAGATCCCATGTATCATTTTCCAATAATGAATGATATTGTTCATTCATAGTTGCTTCCCAATCTAGATGGCCTGAAGCTTCTACAAAGGTGTCACGATCATAATTCACTGAAGCTTGAGCCAGTAAAGAAGAGGCTCTATCAAACTGAGAATGTGTACATCGCTGATTTGTAGGATCACCGACAAGATCACCTGCTGCATCTCGAGTAGCATGGACCCATTTTAGAAGTTGCGGAGCTAAAGGAGGATCCTAAGAAGGTGGGGGAGGATTTTCATCCTCGCTTTCATCATCTGAAGAAGAAATATTTTCAAAAGTAGAAGAGATAGGGAGAGGTGGCACATCCGCCGAACTAGGCTCGTAGGCCGATATATTTTCAGCAAACTTTACATCTCTTCTAATGATAACATTTTTGGACTTAAGTGGAATAAGTATATATCCTTTGACATCTTCAGAATATCCAACAAAAATACATTGATATGCTATATTAGACTCTAAGAGAGTTAAGGGCAGGCAAATAGGCCAATTTTGTTAATTGATTTTCTTTGAAAACTATTCACCATTTAAATTTTGGACGAGATTTGCAATCTATATCTCTAAAGCAAGGCCACACTTCCTAAGTTGACAAGTATCGACATGTTATTATGAGCAGATTTTGTTGGATCTCCCTACACTATTATTGCATTTACCTTTCATCATGTTAATGACTTGGACATGGAATTCGCCATTTGATTGCTTGTGTTAAAAATTTATGAGAAGAAACGAGGATGTTTGACTTGTGTAGATGGAAGCCAACGAAAGAAACTCGTGATGTCTGTGGCAGTTTTACATTACATGAATAGTATACTATAGTAGCAATCATATTTCCTAACCTACAAACATGGGTTGTTTTGTTTTATCATGTTGTTTCTTCTATAAGTGTTGATGGTGCTGGACCCGCCAACATGTCAGGGGATCTCCCCAGTAAGAAGTCCCAATTAGACCTCAGATCGTTTGGTGAAGGAGTCCCAGAAGTGGGTCTTGCGGTAATGCCTTAACCACAGTTTCACAAAGAGGCTAGTAAGTTGTCCCTATTGGTAGCAAGGGTGTGACAGTCGCAGCACGCGAAGGAAGGTGATGGTCCTAAGACACATAGGGTGATGTGAGTGCACCCCTTGGAAACTTGTGGTAGCACGAAGGTAAGAAGGGAACACATGAGTAAAGATGCACCACAACATGGAAGGCAAGTTAACTAGCAATCCAAAGTGATGGTCAAACCAACAACACGTTTCAGTAAGATTCATACATACATATACAAAAAATATCTGCACATGCATGCATAAGAAAACATATACATATATCAGTTAGAGTAAAAAAATAATTGAAATACAATACAACATATGGATGAAACGTGCTAGCTATGTAATATGAAGAAGTGTAAGTTTCAGTTACACAATACATCCCTATCCAACCACTAGTTCTGGCAACGGAACGTTAATATCACAACCGCCTACTCCTCCAAAGAGATATACTGGCTCTGCGTAGTGGAGAAGCCAAGGCTCATTACAATACTATCCAAGCTCTCTCTAAGATAGTCCTATGGGAAGCTTGGCTGAACAAAAGCCTCTACAATGAGTTATGAGGGACTATTTATATAAAAGGGTGGGGTGAGCCTTGACATTCCCCTTTGTGACTATTCATCCATCCTCATGACTCTTCAACTACTCTATGACTGTTACATTCAACTATCGACACTTGAACTTCCACTTGAAAATATGTTGTACATTACAATGCACATGTGCCCATGCGAGACAAAATGGCTTGAGCAAGCCATGCAAGACATCACTAACACTCAGACCGTTGTGGTGAGACAAACTCTTTGAAATCCTTGTGATGGTGAAGGTGGTGAGTTGATGCCAATCTTCATCGTCCGTGATGGTGTCTATGCGATCAACGGTGACATCTTGCTGAAGCAAACTCTTGCCTCTGTTGCATCTGGGTACACTGATATGGCTCCTCTGTCCAACTCGTCTGATAGCATGCATATGGTCTTCTTGGCTAGGGCCAAACCAACAACATACTAATGCATAGTGTCTGTGCTGATATCCATGTGTGTTTTGGTGACCATGTGCATCAACTTGTCGAAGTACATTTTCAACTCCAGTTGGACTTTCTTCTTGTCTTCGCCTCAGTGAGTGTGCCAAATGGGTGGGATCGCATGCGTGCACACAATGACATGCATGCTCCTAAATTCCCTTACATGCGATTAATAACATTGATCACCTTGTCTGCTCCGTGCCGACTACTGGGATGGATCTATACCTTGTATGGGAATAGTTTCATCTGTCTATGCATGTTGTGCCCCCTATTGTACCTATTCCTATTGCAACTCATTCTCTCGTCTGTGCAGCTCCTGTTCTCCCTTGAGTTGCTGCTTCAGCACATGCAACTCCTTCTCTTTTTCTCTCTGCCTTCATGTGATCTTCGTGTCGTGTCGTCACCTCATAACTTCAATCTCCAAAGTTTCTTTCGTCATGAGTGGACCGACTTTGAACTTGCAGCTTTGCTTTGCCTCTATGTCGTCAAAAACCTTCCTCTTGCACTCGTCGCATGCGTGTGTGCTGCCTTCTGTTGTTGCTGATGGCGCTGCTCATTGTGATGTTGCTGCCATCTTATCTTGCTGTCCTTGAATACAAACAACTTGATGTCTTCACAGGTAGGAAAGATCATAGACACTTGCTTGGCTACAACCCTCGTTGTACTCTCAATGATGTCCTTTGACTCTGCTCTTCTGAAGGTCATTGTACTTGTGCTACTGAGAGACAGATGGACAGCTGTGATGAATGGAGACATAGAAACACTCCTGGAAAGCAATCTATCAGTCGAAAACCAAAAAAAACTTGAGGACTGAATTGCAACATACCAGTGTTATTGATCACGAAGGTTGCATAATTTCCATCGAGTGGTCGAGAGACTGATTGCCAAAACTACACAAGGCATAGTTTGGGCTATTTGGAGGCTGACTAACTAATAGAAATATGTAATGCACAGTCCAACCTAGCTTGCTAAGGACTGAAACTACACAATTCAATTCTGGAGGTCAGTGCTAGGCCAGAATTGCGTAATTTTTGGAGGGAAGGCATAGCGTTTGCTTTTGGAAATGTGCAGTGCTAGCCTGGAAAGGCATGGTTTGGGCCAAGGTAGCCCAGGCCGACCAATGGGCGACTAGAAACATGAGAAGTCTGAATGCATGATGAGATGAGAGCAAACAAGTGTGAATGATCATACATGCAAACAATAAGTGCAAGATTCATAAAATGGGAAAGCATGCATGTGAGTGAAGCGAGTCGCCGCAATGGTAACCGTCCGTGAAAAAATAGTGTCATCCATGTGCCAGTAGTGAGATGCAAACGAAAACTGAAACGATGCTTCTACAAGCTAACAAACATCAAAATGACAACAAGCACTCACCGAAACCAAGCAGACAACACTCATACGAAGCGAAACACAAAAAGCGACAGAAACATAACGCGAGACATGAAAAGCGGGTTTACCCCAAAACAACAGATATTAATGTGTTGACGACTCCTGGATTGAATGCATGATGTCAAAGTTGCAAGTTTGATGTGAGTAATGAGCTTTGCAGCGTTCGGTTGATGATTTTTGATAAAAATTGAGGTTGTGATGTGCATGCCACAAATATAGGAAAAGCGACACTTGGCGGGAAGTTTATGAAATGATCCTTGCGTGTAACCTCCAACTGCTAAAGATAGATCCCTCAATCAAGGGATGCCTTTGCATGCTGCCTTGGGAGAAATAGTCTATGCATGCAAATCAATTTTTCTCTGTCCTAGAGGGAATCATTCAACCTGAAGGCACATGCATTGGTCTGCGAGCCTGGGATGAAAATCTGCCTAGTTTCTGGGCTAAGCAAAGATGGCTTTCCTAGAGGGATTGCACAATTTTTGAGAGGAACAGGTGACTGTCTCCTAGGATTGTACAATTTATATGCTAAGCAGAGGTCCTTGGTCAAACCTCATAATTTTCTCGGGGAAGCCTGTCTCACTGCAATGCGTAATTTCTGAGAGGAACAAGCTGCCTAGTTGGATTTGTGCAATTTTTGCTAGCTGCTGGGCTGGCTATCCCAGAGGGATTATGTAATTTATGGGTTGAGTAGTTGAATGCTACCTAGACTTGCACTCAGCCGAGCAATATTGCTGGGCTGGATTGTGCATTTTTTCTAGTGAAGGTTAACAGACAGGATCGTGCAATTCTAGAGCCCAGCAAGCTGGCAGTCAGGATTGCACAATTTCTTGAGGGAGTTGCTGAGCCTGTAGCTGGAGAAAGTCCAAAGAAACAACCTGTGAGGGGGATGAAACGAGCTATCATGCACAGGCTGGAAATTTGCTAGAAAACCACTGAATCTTGTGTACTTGACAGTGCAAGACATGCTCCTGAAGATGGTCTATAGGGAGGCTCCAAAACAAAGCTAAGGAAAAATTTTGGGGGGTGGTTGTAGCCACTACAACACTTGGTGACACACTCGTAGAAATCCAGCTCTCTGAATGGACCTTGTTCATGAAAAGAAAGTCTAAAACCTCCAGAATAATTTTTTACTTCTCTGGTCATCGTGGTTTCCACACTTGCTTGATTATAAGATATAGCATCTGCCAAGGCCTTGGTCAGTCGACACACATTCCAAGCCAAGCCAACATAGTACTTTTGATTGGGGTTGAAGGGTATATTTATTCACAAGCAGTATAGTCGTCAGAGTTTTAGTTTCATCTCTGGTGTCGTACGCTGCCAGCAGACCTGGACAGTACCGGGGGGAGTCGCACAGCAACACAAGCATCGCTCCACTACCAGCGAGCCTGGTGAGTAACCCTATGGAGTTACTTGCATCACCTCTTTGTGCAGGAAGCCTTTCTCTTCTTTCACCTTATTTATCTTTCATTCTTTCGAAAATTTTCACTTTTTCATTTTTTGATTTTTTATTTCCATAATTGTGCATAACACTTATTCATTTCAGAGGTGGAAGAGGGATCCCGACTTATTGAGGGCATAAGAGGTTGTTCCTTCAGATAAGTAGTGTATGTATACCTATGACGTGCTTGTTAAGGTTTCCCCCCTCACCTTACTCTACTTGACTGAGCTGACAAGGATTAACCGAAAAACAACCGACTAGATTAGGTGACACTAGTTAGTGTGCAAGCATTGTGTTTTCACCAAGGTTCACTTCGAATAGTACGTGTTTTCCATTGATGTATCATGTACTAAAGACATCAAGTTCTTACATAAGAGAGTGGAAAACAGATAACCAAATGTTGATAGTTGTACAAGTCATCTTGTACTTTACCTTGCTTGTTTCGAGAGTTGCACATGGTCCATTGTAGATCACCAGATTATGCAATATACTAAAGCAAAATACTTGATCTACGTATACAAACAAACTTGCGAAAGCTTAATCGATTTTGAGCAAGATCAAATAGAACACATATAACAAAGAATGAGAAATCAATCACACATGAACACATAAAAATACTCTGGGGAAAGCCTCAGCTAAAAACCCCGATCTCTGTATTATCATACATGTGGAAATATGTCTGGCTTACACAAAGCTTTAGCTCACAAGCTATTCATCTCTCAGTACAATCCCTTAATGCTGCTCATAGAATGAATAGACACAACATATGCCTTCCTCCAGTCCTCCAAGCTTGCTATTTCCTTGCGTAGTTTCTCTTGGGGTCCAATGCTACCACCTGTGTGAATTGATCTCTCACACAACACATCAAACTCAAAAGTAACTGCGCAGTCTTGAAGGAGATAATTCCTTCTGCATGGATGAGTTTCCTATATAATAAAAATCCTCCAACTGATATTACATTGTCCCTTCCTATGATCTCAACTGGGTCTCTGACTGAACTGACATGCATGAGTTATTTATGAGAGAATATTCAATTATCTGAAGTACAACAGTTACATGCATGCATGAATTAACTAATTGAACTTGCAATCAGTTCCACAAACAGTTGGAACTAATCTAACTGGACTTAACTCAGTTAATTGAGCTAACTAATTACAACTCAAGGTACAACTCATCCTGATCTCCTTAGTCAAGGGATAACTTCCTCAATCAATGGAGAAACTGTTGCATGACTTCACATAGACTTCATGTTTGATTTTCTACAACTAATTAACTCAAGATGAATTAATTAATTATTTTAAAAACATCTAATAAGATCAAATTCAAACTTTAATTCTCAATTTTAGTTCAGGGACTAACTAAAATTGGAATGTATCCCGAAATGCTATTTATAGCAATGCTATTTTTAGCATTTCTATTTTATCATTCCTTGTTGTTGTTTCCAACACTGGTACCTGAGATGCTATTTATAGCAATTCTATTTATATCATTTCTATTTTTAGCATTTCTTGTTGTTATTTTCAACACTCATTCTCAATAGGAAAGGCATTCAACTCGAACCCGATCCCGAACCTTCAGAATGCTCTACATGCAACACTTCTCCCTGGTGTTGTTGCTCCAACAAATCGAGGAACAAAAAATATCCAACCTGAATCAGAATGATGCCTCTGTCATCAAAGTCCCTCACTGCTATTGCTTCTGTCGATTGAAAACTTTGCACCTCTGTGCTCTTCTGTATCTGACTGCTCTAGCCTTAGTCACTTTGATCTCTGACTCCATCAATCACACTGATTCCTGCTGCTGCTGGTCCTGTCTCCTAGCACTGCATCCGCACTACATCTCCTCTCATCATGTTGCATCATACCTCCCATTGCCTCACTGCAACTCAGTTATTGAGAAGTAAGTAAATGATCTCCCAACTGACCTCCCTATTGGGCAAGAAACATCCTCTGATGCTAAAGCTTCCTCTGCCGCTCCATCCACATCTATCTCTGCCCACTCAACTAGTACTGCTACTCCTCATCGGGGCTGTTGTAGCAAGGTCTAATCAAAGAGGTTGGGTACCTCAATGATCCTACCCCTATTCCAGCCTTCTTGGGACTGTCACTCCACATTTCCCCACCTCCCACCGGAAGGTATGGATGCATGTGATCCCTCTGCCCACTTGGCTCAAAATTTCCCCCTGCTGGAGGTATCTGCATGAGTGGATGCCTCCACTCGATCTCCTCTCGGCTTCTCCAGTTGTGGATGCTCCACAACCTTCTGAAGCTGCTTCACCAATTGTGGCTCCTTCACAATTGTCTGAGACTTCTTATGGCGCTGTATGTTGAGAGGTAATGTACTCTCCCTCTCAACCACCAAGTCTCCAACAATTGCCTTTCTCCTCAAGGCTTTGCATGCATCTTGAACCTCAAGAGCCGTGTCTCGTGGTGATGTGTCTAAGGAAAACCTTTCCTTTACTTAAGACTACATCATAGCCTTTGTCTTCCTGCATTGCCATCGATACCAAGATTTTCTTTAGTCCTGGCACATACTTCACATCTGTCAAGGTAATACAAGCTCCATGCTCCCTCTGAAAAACAACCTTGCCTACACTTGAGATACTATACTTTTACTCATTACTCATCTCTATGAGTATCTATAGGTCTTTCTCCTCCAAGCTACTGAACAAAATCTTATCGTCGGTCATGTGGAATGAAGCTCCATTATCAAGAAACCAACTGAAACCCATCATCAATGAAACCATGGATGCGATGAGGGTGAAATCCAACTTGAATTGTGAGGCCAGTGCCTCACCTTTGGATCCTTCCAAGGATCCCTTCTTGGATTTCTTTTGTGGACAATTTGTTACATAATGGCCCACCTCATGACAATGAAAGCATCATACTTTTGATTTTTCAAACTTCTTCCCACCATGGAAAGAACTTGATTTGGGATAAGAATCCTTCTCCTTCAAACTTTTGATTTTTCAAACTTCTTCCCACCATGGAAAGAACTCGATTTGGGAAGAAGAACCATCTCTGGTGCTTCTTCTTGTCTCCTCCTACATCAGGTTCCACCAAAGTCATTCCCAATCTGGTAGTTTCTCTCTTCCATTTGCCGATTCTTGGCAGTTATGCCAGCTCTTAGGAAGAACGAGGAGAGCGAGACTCACCATGTCATCATCGGTTGTTGTGATCACTACAATTCCAAGCTCATCCCTGCAGGTGGTGAGCTTGTTCAAATATGTAGAGATCATGTCGCCCTTTTCAAACTTGATTTTCTGAAGCTTGTCTTTCAACGCCAGCTTCCTCTGATTGTTGTTGTTCTGATATAGATCTTTCAATGTTTTCCAAATTGAAAATGGTGTCTCCTTCCCATGGAAACTTGAGACTATGTGGTCTCGAACTCCCTCTAGAAGGATTCCCCTTGCTCTAGCCACACATTTCTTCCATTCCGTTAATTCTTGGGTGTTAGTAGTTGTTGGCTTGGGGACTTCTTGATCAATGAAGTCCTTCAAACCATTGTCCTCTAATACCACTTCCATGTGATCCTTCCATGCTATATAATTCGAGATGCCATCAAGGGCATACTCGAGTCTCAAATCGTTGAACGCCATTGATGAAATTTGAGATGTGATAAGCATTCGATTTCTATAATCAGGAACTTCAAAACTTCAAACTTTTCCCTTCTTTGTATATTGTTCTTTGCTTTGATCACCTTTGCTCTGATACCATGTAGAATTTCCCACTGTAAATCACCAGATTATGCAATATACTAAAGAAAAATACTTGATCTACGATTACAAACAAACTTGCAGAAGCTTAATCGATTTTTAGTAAGATCAAATAGATCACATATAACAAAGAATGAGAAATCAATCACACATGAACATAGAAGAATACTCTGGGGAAAGCCTTAGCTAAAAACCCTGATCTCTGTATTATCATACAAGTGGAAATATGTCCAGATTACACAAAGCTTTAGCTCACAAGCTATCAATCTCTTAGTACAATCCCTCAATGCTACTTATAGACTGAATAGACACAACATATGTTTTCCTCCAGTCCTCCAAGCCTCCTATTTCCTTGCGTAGTTTCTCCTGGGGTCCAATGCTGCCACCTGTGTGAATTGACCTCTCACACAACACATCAAACTCAAAAGTAACAGCGTAGTCCTGAAGGAGATAATTCCTTCTGCATGGATGAGTTTCCTATGTAAGAAAAATCCTCCAACTAATAATACACTATCCCTTCCTCTGAGCTCAACTAGGTCCCTGACTAAAATGACATGCATTAGTTATTTATGAGAGAATATTCAATTATCTGAAGTACAATAGTTACATGCATGCATGCATTAACTAACTGAACTCACAATCAGTTCCATAAACTATTAGAACTAATCTAACTAGACTTAACTCAATTAACTGTGCTAACTAATTACAACTCAAAGTACAACTCATCCTGATCTCCTTAATCAAGGGATAACTTCCTCAATCAATGGAGAAACTGTTGCATGTCTTCACACAGACTTCATGTTTGATTTTCTACATCTAATGAACTCAAGATGAATTAATTAATTATTTTACAAACAAATGCTAATATCAAATTCGAATTTGAATTCTCAATTTTAGTTCAGGGACTAACTAAAATTGGAATGTATCCCGAAATGTTATTTAAAGCAATGTTATTTTTAGCATTTCCATTTTATCATTCCTTGTTGCTATTTCCAGCACTGATACCTATTCTTGTTGCTATTTTCAACAATCATAGACCAGTGTCTTAGACAGATTAAAAATGAGTGAATCAACATCGTGATCAGATGAAGAAGTAGAGAGATCACGACAACCAAGATCAGAAAATTCAGGATGTTTGTCAACATCCTCATGATTTGATGAATCATGCAGTGGGGTAGATGAGAAGTAAGGATGTTCACACTTTGTATTTTTTAGAAATGACAGATGCTAGATTGGACAAATTTTCGGAGGAAGATGTGTGCTCTGCACACTGTAATGACATACTGACATTTGACGTGTCCGGTGACCGATCGGAAGTAGAAACATACGGAAATGAGTTTTCATAGGGGAAATAAAAAATGACAGAATCACAAGGGATGTCAGGATAAAGCGGATGAGGCGAGGCTGGAAGGGAGTCATCCTTCATCGCAGGTTCTTATTTAGATTCCCACACACACTAATCATGAGTGATGTCGTTGGTTGGTTGCATAACACTAACCTCGTCGACAACTTGATCCTCAGTCTCAGCAGATGAGGAGTATGGAACAGAAGATCATAAGACAGTACAATCTGGAGGATCAATAGAACGTGGGGACAGAAGTTGTGGGAATGAATCCACCCAACAACCAATAGGCTTGTAAGCCAAATCTGCACATGATATCAAGAGCAGGGGGGTGGGAGGATCTGACAGTTCAATAGATGTGTGTGCAAGATCTCCCACATCACTCTACGGTGGTGGAGCTGTTTGATGAGGTGAAGGCGGAAAGTCACCTGTGACAACAACAATGCCTTCCTGTGATTGTGCAATGACATCATCCAAGTGTGTTGAGCGGGCTTCGGATATGTGAAGAAGATACTATAATATTCCATCGAGAAATTCCCAATCAATATCATCTTCGGGAAATCGGTATGTAAGATTACAAAAACGTGTGTGAAACTGTTCAACGAATTCATCAGGTTCTTTTTGTAATTTCATAATTCCTTTATCAAGTGATTTACAGTTAAAGTGATTGAAAGAACGGTCTATCTCTGTGACTAGATCAACAAGAGAATGAATATACTTTTCGAGCAACGTGGCACACCGGTGCATTGGGTGCCCGCGAAGCATGTAGATGAACAACTTGCAGGTCACTTATTCTTCAAATATTCAATGTCTTTAGCATGAGCCTACAATGCCTACCGTGTGCCTGACCAAGGCTATGTGGCCTCCACCATCGTATTTTTTACGTGACAATTTATCCAAGATATTTTCCGAGATAATGAAGTCATTTCCATAAGACATACACTCGTAAACAACAACTCTGTAGTTAGTCATGATAGATATGTAGAGATTCAAAAAAGATGTGAGGGGTCACAAGCGTGCACACAATGACATGCATGATGATAAATTCCCTTGCATGCGATCAAAAACACTGCTCACCTTTTCTGCTTTGTGCCAGCTGCTGGGATGGATCTATACCTTGTATGGGCACAGTTTCATCCGTCTGTGCATGTTGCGCCCCCTGATTTACCTATTCCTGCTGCAACTCATTCTCTTGTTTGTGCAGCTCCTGTTGTTCCTTGAGTTGCTACTTTAGCACATGGAACTCCTTCTTTGTTTCTCTCTCTGACTTCGCACGATATTCGTGCCACACTGTCACCTCACATCCTTAATCTCCAAAGTTTCTTTCATCATGAGTGGATCTACTTTCAACTTGTAGCTTTGCTTTACCTCTACGATGTTAACAACTGCCCTCTTGCACTTACCGCAAGTGGGTGTGATGCCTTTTGCTACTTCTGATGGTGATGCTCGTTGTGATGTTTTTGCCATCTTATCTTGATGTCCTTTTCTACGAACAACTTCATGTCTTCACAGGAAGGCAAGCTCATAGACACTTGCTTGGCTGCAACCCTTGTTGTGCTCTCAACAGTGTCCTTTGACTCTTCTCTTCTGAAGGCCTTTGTACTTGTGCTGCTGAGAGATAGGCGAACACCTGGGATGCCTGGAGCCATAGAAACACTCATGGTAAGCAATCTGTTAGAAACACTCATGGTAAGCAATCTGTTAATCGAAAACCAAAACTTGAGATATGAAAAGGTAATTTCCACTTTGGTTCTCTAAGAATGGGTGCTTCGAAGATTTTCTCTTTTAATGACTCAAAGGCCTTTTGGCAATCAAAATCCCAATTGAATTCATAGTCTTTCATGAGTAGCTTGAAAAGTGGACCTGCAATTTTTGTAAAGTTTTTGATAAATCTTCTATAATAACCAGTGAAACCAAGAAAACTTCTAACATCTCGTTGACAGGTTGGAATTGATAATTTAGAAATAACTTCTACTTTAGAAGTGTCCACTCTAATTCCATTTCCTAAAATATGGTGTCCTAGAAAAATTCCCTCAGTAAACATCATAAAAAAAATTTCATGGCTTAATGAGAGATTTTCCTCTTTACATCTAGTGAGAACTTTTTCTAAATTTCAAGAGCTTCCTTAAAAGAATTTTCATAAACTGTAAAATTGTCCATATACACTTCCACACAATCATGAATAAGATCTAGAAAACAAAGCCTAATACTGCTATTTGGAATATTGCAGGAGAATTACATAATCCAAAAGGAAGTACTCGGTAAGAATAAGTTCCCCATGGGCAGGTAAAGGTGATTTTATCTTGGTCTTTCGGGGCTACTTGGATTTGGTTATACCCACTAAAACCATCTAAAAATGAAAAATATTTCTTTCCTACCAATGTATCTAAAACTTGATCTATGAAAGGAAGTGGAAAGTGATCTTTTAAAGTGGCTTTATTCAATTCTTTATAGTCAATACACACTCTCCATTTTCCATTCTTTTTAGGGACAATTACTAAGGGTGAAACCCACTGACTGTCTAATATTGGATAGATGAAATTGACATTCAACAGTTTTTGTAGTTCTTCCTTAACAATCTCCCTTAAATTTGGATTCATTCTTCTTTGAGGTTGTCGAACTGGTTTGGAATTTTCTTCAATGTAGATATGATGTTTACAAGTATTAGGATCAATTCCTTTCATGTTAGTATATTCCCATGCATAAGCAGATGAATGTTCTTGTAACATCTTGATTAATTCTTTCTTTTGAAATTCTTCCAAATTATTATTGATATTCAAAGTTTTTCCTGGAAATATTTCAATTGTAGAATTGCCAAATTTTTCCATAGAGTGCAAGGATAGTTGACGAGATGATAAATATTCAATATTGTATTGTTCTTGAAAACTCTGACTAGATTCACAACATAATGAAGATTCATTATTTTCCATTAAATTTAAAATTTGATCTTCTTCATATAATTGTGAAGTAGAAAAGATTGGTCTTATATCGAAGTCATCATCTATCCATTCTTCATTTTCAACCTCTATTGTTGTTTTTTTCTGGTGGATATAGTGTGAATTTCTTTGTTGTACTTCCATCAGAAATGAACATATCACCAGATCTACAACTTATGAAAGCATCGGCTGTAGCTAGCCATGGTCTTCCTAGAATCAATGGATTCCCTCCTAAGTTATTCTTGGGTGTTAAAATCATAAAATCAAAAGGATATTCCCAATAATCTAATTATACATATATGTCTTCTAATACACCATCAGATTTGATTACCAATTTGCTGCTAATTGTAATTGAAGATTAGAATGTTTTAATTGATTCATAGTTTGTTTGCTCATGATATTTATGGTTTCTCCTAGATCAATCAATGTATTTTGGATCTCTATACCATTGATGTGTGTTTTCACAATGGGGCTTCCTGGATCAAGATATTTTTGAATTGTTACTTTACCCATCATGATATCTACAATTTTTCCAACAAGTTGAATTCTTTTGATTTCTTTTTTCTTTCTTCCATGTTTTTTTATGCTCAAGTCCCTAATTGTCTTTGCGAAAATTGGTATTTCCTTAATAGCTTGAAGAAAAGGAATCTTTATGCAAACATTCTTCAGTTCATCTAACATGTCATAATCAGGCAATAAAATTTGTTTCTCCACTCCTTCATCAAATTTCAATCTTTCAGTGGAGGGTGGTTTTGAGACAGATACTGAAGTTTGTTCCATAAAAGTGATTAAGTTATTTGGATGTGTTGAAATAACTTGTTTTTGGGTTTCTTCTTTTTTATCATTAAGAGACTTTTCTTCTTCGGGGATATTTTCTTTTTCACTTTCCTAAATAACAACTGAGGGAGACTTTTTTCTAATATTCTAGCATATCTAAGTTGAACATTATATAGATCTAGTGGAGTTATCATGTAAGTTTCAAAATTTTGTCCTTCCATATTGTAAACTAGCTGTGAATTTTTATTATTATTTGGATTTGGAATTGGTTAGGTAGGCAAGTGATTTGGTCTTTGAGGAAATGGTAATAAGAGTTGTGGATTCACATAGTGAGGTTGAGTTTGTCAAACTGGCTGAGGATAATATTGTGGAGGAAAAGTAGGATATGATTGTTGAAATTGTGGATATTGAGGATATTGAGGGAATTTTCCATAAATATTTTTCCATCCTTGTGACCAAGGTTGTGGCAAAGATTTCCATGGCATTCGAGAATTCCAATTATTTTGCAGATATTGTGCAAATCGTTGAGGATTAAAACCTTGAGTTGTATTTGGTTGTGGATTCAGCCAAGGTCTTTTAGTAATAAATAGAGAGGGTCTACCTGATTTGGTACTCCTTCTTCTTGATAAACAACTTTAAGACCTATTATTGAGGGACATTCTTTTGTATCATGATTTTCCACACAAATAACACAAGTTTCTATACTTTTTAAATCAAGAGGACATTCTCTCAAGGCATGTTTCTTTCTGCACTTAGGATAGAAAATGGACAATGCATCATTTTCATCTTTTTTCTTGTTTTGTATTTTAAGGGTGTCAATTTGTTCACTAAGACTCCCTAAAATATTTGTTTTAAAGTTATCAAGAAAATTTCCTAATTCTGCTCTACTTACTGTCCCAACTGTAGATTTATTAATCCTTGATAGAAGAGGATCTCTTGGATTTTTCCTAGTTCTTGCTTTTCCTCTTGAAATGTGTATGCACAACTCAAAAATTTCTCCTATTGATAATTGAGAAATGTCTCCCTTACCCATTAGATTGAGAAGATCAATCCATTCATCTCTAATTTATTTTAGTGAGAGATCTTTCAAAGTTTCTTCATCTAGATTACTCATTTTCCCCTTTTTACATTGTAACCAAATCTTTCAACAAAATATTCAAGATTTTCATCTTCTTTTTGTATTATTTTAAATACTTCATCTTTAATGCTATGGGGCATATAGTAATCCTTATATTTCTCTAAGAATGTAGTTTTCATTTGTTCCCATGCTCTTATGGAGTTTATTCCTAAACCAATAAACCATTTTAATGTTGCGTCCTTAAGGGTTGCAGGGAATAATTCCAATTTTTGATCATCATGTAGATAATCATATGATCTACAAAATATTTGAAATTCAAAGTGAAATGTCTCAGTATCTTTGCTCCTTAATCCGTGAAAGTTTGGAAGGATAGAGGGTGAGATATTTTTCATTGTGACAATTGTATCTTCATCGAGGATTGGAAATCCAAAAGGTTTTGGATCTATATTCTCTCCTCTTCCTCTTCCTCCATATCTTCCACCTCGACTTCCTTGTCTTCCTCCTCCTCTTCCTCCAATTCTAGGTTGTTCACCATTCAAATTATGTACTTCTCCTTCCCCTTCTCTAGCCATTGTAGATCTTCAGAACTAATATAAGGTTCTGATTCTGGTTCTAAGATTGGATTTTCAATCTCCTCTAGCTCCTCTGGTTCTTCTGTCAATGGTTTGAAGTAAGTTTCTTCTTTGTTTTCTTCAATCAGAACTTCCAACTCTTGAGCTAGAAGTTATTCTCTAGTTGAAGATAGAAAAATTATTCCTCTTGTTGGGGATGTAGGATCTTCTTTGATTACAACTTCTGTTGATGAATATGGTGAATATTTAGGTTGGATTTCGGATCTTAATACCTCACGAAGTCTATGTTGGCTTTATATGGATGGAATTCGAGTTTGTGTGGGTGTTGTGGCACTACGAGGTCATGGTGGAGTGAGTGATGTTGTTGGAACTAAGATCTTTCCTCTACCTACAAATCTACCCCTAGAGTCTCTTTCCCTATGCATATCATGTTTTTTTTTAAAGAAATCAAGAGTTATATTTACACTTCACCAGCAACGGTGCCAAAATGTTTGTCAATTTAATTGTCTTAAATTGATTACATAAATTATCGACCAGAGTTGGTAAACTTGTGAAGTGCAAGTGCACTATATATGCTAGAAGCCTTTTGAGTTTATTAAGATAATGATTGTGGATGGTTTATTTTTAAGGATTTTCTTTGTTCATATGTTCCTAATGAAAACTAAAGATTTACAATACAATCAATTCTTAAAAAGGAATGTAAGGTAAGTTATCATGATCTTGTTTAACTGACTATTGTTAGTTACTATGGAAATGATAAAAACAGAGATATCTAAGATAATATTCTAGAAAGATAATTACTTCTACTCTAAAAAGAATTACTTCTATTCAAAGATAAAATTTATAAATCAATCTAGATTAAGATCTACACACTGCAATTATCAATCTTAATTGAAATAATTAAAACAAAAGCAGAAAGAATGTGATCTAAACAAATATAACTATTTATGAAAGGAAGGATGGATATATATATATATATATATATATATATATATATATATATATTCCTATTTTAAAAAGCATGTAAATGAATTGAAATTGACAGAAAACAAATGGAAAATTGTAAACAAATAATTGCAAAGAGATGAAACTACGATAATGCAATTCTAGACAATTAATGAAATGGATTGATCTGAATACTAAGCAAATGAATGAACCTCTACTGTTTGAAGGGGCCCTCCAAAAAACATCAAGTTTGTAACTCTATCTCGACAGCTAACTCCGCATGATATTCAAGAAAATACTTCTTCAATTAAAGAGGAACAAATTCATGGAACTTGAAACTGTTAATTACAAATTACATATACAACTGCATGTGTCCCATTTCTATTTACAGATATATATATATATATATAGATATAGATATATAGATATATATAGCATTCGCACCCAACAGTTTTGATATTTTCATGCCTTAAAAACTTAAAGACAATCTTAATCTAAATTCTAATCTGATAATGGAAACTATAATGCTTCTTGATGATTTGCTATGTGGAAAGCAAATTGGAGAGTCGTCATTAAATTGAACTCTTGTTCAATATATATATATATATATATATATATATATATATATATATATATATATATATATATATATATATATATATATATATATCTATATATATATATATATATATATATATATATATATATATATATAGATATATATATATATATCTATATATATATATATATATAGATATATATATTCCTAGTTTAAAAAGCATGTAAATGAATTGAAATTGACAGAAAACAAATGGAAAATTGTAAACAAATAATTGCAAAGAGATCAAACTACGATAATGCAATTCTAGAAAATTAATGAAATGGACTGAACTGAATTCTAAGCAAATGAATGAACCTCGACTGTCTAAAGGGGCCCTCCAAAAAACATCAAGTTTATAACTCTATCTCGACAGCTAACTCCGCATGATATTCATGAAAATTCTTCTTCAATTAAAGAGGAACAAATTCATGGAACTTGAAACTGTTAATTACAAATTACATATACAACTGCATGTGTCCCATTTCTATTTACAAACATATATATATATATATATATATATATATATATATATATATATATATATATATATATATATATATATATATATATATCTATAGCATTCGTACCCAAAAGTTTTGATATTTTCATGCCTTAAAAACTTAAAGACAATCTTAATCTAAATTCTAATCTGATAATGGAAACTATAACGCTTCTCGACAATTTGTTATTTGGAAAGCAAATCGGAGAGTCATCATTAAATTGAACTCTTGTTGCTCGATTCATCCACGCATTGACCCGCTTCCTTGACTACACCATTGGGTGATTCCCTTGATGATTTGGCTCTAATGAATAGGGGGAGATCCATGAGGAGATCAATTCCTATCTGCCCATGTGCTTCTTTGCTTGGTTGGCGCACTGGAACCTGAAAAACAACAACAGATTTGTGTTAATTTTATATCTATTACAATCTTTAACTAAATAATAAGGCACATTAAAAGTATGAAAAATAAGACATATGGGTACCTTACCATGTCAAAATCCATTATTTTACTGTTTATTGGAGATTATAGTAGTGATGAATAGAGGAAAAATGGATGGAAAATGATGTCAAAAACAGAACAATCATGAGACTCTACAGTTGGCATTGTCTGGATGGATAGTGGATGCAAGTGTGTTAGAATTGATGTCAACCAGATCACCATGGAGGCTTGTGGAAGAAAATTCTTAGGGGGATTCCTATGGTTTTTTTAGCCTATGGTAGATAACCACCATTTATTGGGGAATCCATAAAATCATGACTATGGTGGTTGGGAGTCTAGGCTTCGAGGCACAAGAGAAGGGCCAAGGTGCAAAGAACAACATAAATTTTTCATCCATTTCTCAGGTATCAAATGAGCTCAAATTCTACATCATACCCTCTCCACTAGAAATTTCTCCGAAATAGATTTCCAATGGTGTGTGGAAGTCTACAAATGGCCTTCTGGATCAAAAGTTATGGACTATCGAAGTTAGGATCTTAAATTCCTAAGAAAGCTAAAATATCGAAGCAAGCCAGCATATCGACACCTCAGAATTTCGTAACCTCAATGACATTCCTTTTGAATAATGTTTCGATTCGAGAACAAGGAAGCAAGACTGAATATCAAAGGCAGTGGAAATATCAAAACCTAAAATATCGGAGGTCAAAATTTCAGAAGCATGAGTATTGGAGCAAGGTGGAACCTCGATAGGTTGAGACCATCAGAACCTTAGAGTTTCATAAGTCCTTAAAAATAAATTCTTTGAAAGCGTCAAGTTTGTGAGGAAATAATAATTACAAAGAATTCATTGAAAAAACAATGACTGAGGGACCCCTTTCTCTCTCCTCCAATAGGACACATGGTAGTAGGTAATTGGCCCTAAGACATTGATGAGATAGATGAAGTGGAAATATGGAGGACACATGGTATTCATATTCGACATTTTTGGTGGCCTAATGGGGAAAATTTGTGTGACACGTGTCACCCCTAAGGAGGCACCACATGGAGTTGATGACATCAACATGATGTCATCTCAGAGGTTGAAATTTTGGAGGATAGAGTTTTAATAAATCCTATCTAAATTTTATTATGGAAAAGCTTTGATCTGATAAAGGGGCTCCAATGTGGAGTGGCACTCGGTCATGAGGACCCAAAGGACCAATGATGTAGAGAAGATTGAGCACCTAAGTGCTATGGAGTATTTCGGAGGAAGGAGACATCGTAACTAAGTTCTAAAATTAGTTTGAAAAAGTTACAATGGAGGGAGCTTCTGATGTTGAGTGGCACAAGGTCAAGGGAGATCCAACGAACCAAGAATGAAGAGAGGGCCTACCACCTAATTGTTTTGAATATGCCACTTGGAAATTAATTCAAAAGTGAGAATTTCATAACTTCTCTGTAATTGAATTGTGACAAAGTTCTAATGCCTGGGGGCTCCAATGATGATGGTGCTTTGTTGTGGAATCCTAAAAGAACTAAGTGCAAGAGCGAATATACATGGAGATAAGCATCTAACAAGTCTTGAAGCCTTGGCACCTAAGTGTTATGCCCTTGGTCACGACACCCGAACACATTGAGGAAAAACGTGAAGGGGCCAAGCAAAAGGGGCCAAAGGCAGATGAGAGCCTTTTGATTTTGTAACATCATTTTAATAAAAGTTATGAGATATGAGAGATATGGTATTCTGATACATAGGAGTGCTATGTTTGTGGTCACAGGAAGCAGTCCTATGGCAGAAATGCAATAAGGAGCTAAGAAGGAAGGGGCTAAAGCCAACTGAGATTTTACAATTTGGTAAGGTATTTTCAATAAAAGTTACAAAATAAAATGGCTCTAATATTGTAGTACAGAGTGTTAAAGATTGAATGGATTGACAGGTAGACATTAAATGCAGAGAAAAAGAGTTTGTGTCACAACAGTGATGGCAATTGCAGAGATCGTTGGGTCAAGGTGACAAGGACTGATATTCTCAGAGAAGAACTATCAGGCTTGTCTCAATGTTGAAGAAATCCATCTTTGATATCTTGTGCATGCTTCATTGAAGTAAATGAAGTGCGAAGAAGCCATTTTGAGGTATCTATCAAGCTCCGTGAGCCATGAATAAGCATGGGGAGTCTCATTGGAGTGTGTAGGTGGACTGATATTAAATTCTTAGCATAGAGAATTACACAAGGAGATGGTGAAATGAACAAATTCCATTCTCATGTTTTAATGCAGTGATAGAATTTTTGAAAAGACACACAACAAAAGAATGGAGTGTCATGCCAAGAGTACACTCTAGGGAAGTGTGGATGTAAAAAGAGACAACATTGAGCTTAGTGCAGCAGAGGAACAAAACTTAGGTTTTCCATTGAGCAACTGCATCCTCTGCCAAGTGCCAAGAATAGACGATACATCGGCTGTAGAGGATCAGTTCTCGGATGAACATTTTTTTATTGTGGCTGTAAAAACACCATGGTATGCAGATGTAGTGAATTACTTATCCACAGGAAAATTACCCAAACATCTAACATCTAGAGGAAGGAAATTTATCGTGCAGCATAGCACTCATTTCTTCTGGATTGGAGGATACCTTTTCCACACGAGAGTTGATATGCACATCCACAGGTGCATCAGGGAGGACAAAATTTATGATATCTTAAAAGCCTACCATGATGGACCTTGCAATGGACACTTTGCAGACTGCAGAACTGGAAATAAAATTCTACAGATGGGCTACTATTGGCCCACTATTTTTAAAGATGCTAAGAAATTTGTCTAGGCATGTGATAGTTGCCAAAGGATGGGTCGCCTTGGCCAATCTGATGAAATGCCCCTCCATCCACAGCTGGTGATAAAACCATTTGAGCATTGGGCATTAGATTTCATTGGGTCATTCAAACCACCATCCAACCAGAAAAAGTATATATTGGTTGCAACAGATTACATAACTAAGTGGGTGGAAGCAGTAGTGTTACCAAGAGCAATAGAGGAAATTGTTATTAATTTTCTTTTCGAAATTTTTGTGTGGTATGGCTTACCTAGAGAAGTAATTACTGATGGGGGCCACAATTCGTGGGTCACAAGATTGCTGCTACAGTAAAAAATCATCACATCACACACAGAATTACCTCTCCGTATCACCCGCAGGTGAATGGGCAGGTGGAGAGCACCAATAAAGTTATCGAAGTTATTCTAACAAAGACTGTTTCATCACATCGATGAGATTGGACTGCTCAACTGCCAGAGGCCTTGTGGGTGTATCACACAACTTGGAGAAACACTACTGGATACTCACCATATAAACTGGTATTTGGTAAGGAACCCATTTTTCCTATAGAATTTGAGATACAAACACTACGGATAGCCTAGGAAATCAGACTCAATTTAACTGAAGCCTAGGTTAATAGGTTACAGTAGATGAACGAATTAGATGAAATTCAACTACTGGCTCTACAACGTATGACACTTATTCAACGGCAAAGAGCCAAATGGCATGATGCCCTGATTAAGAAAAAAGACATTTCATGAGGGCCACTGGGCACTTCTTTATGATTCTAGGTTCCAAGACTTCCCTGGAAAACTATAGAAGATAGAAAACACATACTTTCCAAAAGGAACCAACCTCTTATGAATTCAGGCCACCACCTTCTCTAGCCACTGTTCTACCTTTCATACTATTTTCAAAAAGAAAACATGGGAAATTACATATATAGATAAATACCAACTCGGTTCATTGCAGTATCTTACTTCTACTCTTAGTCCTCTACTATTCGATAGGTTTTCTCGGCCTCGCACAACAATATCCTATCCTTTGCTAAATCTGTAGCAACACACTATACTCATACTTCTCATGCCAACTGCATAAACTCTTCTATTGACCTTCTATTACACAGGTTCTCTACAACACTTTGCTTCAGTTCAACACTTGGGCCAATTGCTTGAATTTTTCACACTCTTCTCCACTCTCTTCAATAGATACACAACAATATTGTTTTCATGAACTTGAGGAGTGACATGCAACATACCTGTGTGATTGATCGTGAAGGTTGTACAATTTTCGCTGGGAGGTCGGGAGACTGAATGCCAAAACTGCACAAGTCATAGTTTGAGTTGTATGGAGGATGACTAAGTACTGGAACTACGCAATCCACAATCCAGCCTAGCCTATTGAGGAATAAAACTGTACAACCCACAATTTCAGTCAAAAGTGACATATAACCAGAAAACAACATTGCATATTTTCTGGCATCCGTAGGACACGGCCTCTAGGAATTGCGCAATGCAAGCATGGAGGTCAGTGTTGGGCTAGAATTGCATAATTTCTGGAGGGAAGGCAGAGCCTTCGTGTCTGAAAATGCGTAGTCCTAGCTAGGCAAGGCATGGTCTGGGCGAAGGCATCCCAGGCTGGCCAAAGGGCGACTGAAAACATGAAAAGTCTGGATGCATGATGAGATGAGTGAAAATAAGAGTGAATGATCATACATGCAAACAACATGTGTAGGATTCATAAAATGGGAAAGCATGCA
Organism: Pinus tabuliformis; assembly: GCA_031772625.1. Taxonomy (NCBI): domain Eukaryota; kingdom Viridiplantae; phylum Streptophyta; class Pinopsida; order Pinales; family Pinaceae; genus Pinus; species Pinus tabuliformis. The sequence continues at coordinate 1,295,858,050 of CM062809.1, forward strand.
TGTGTGTGAAGCAAGTCTCCACAACGACGACCGTCCGTGTAAAAACAGTGTCATGCATGCGACAACAATGTGATGCAAACAAAAACTGAAACGATGCTACTACAAGCTAACAAACATCAAAATGACAACAAGCACTCGCTGAAATCAAGCAGACAACACTCACATGAAGAAAAACACAAAAAAGACAGAAACACAGCGCGAGACATGAAAAGCAGGTTACCCCGAAACAACTGAGCTGAATGTGCCAACGAATCCTAGGTGAAATGTGGGATTTCAGATCTACAAGGTCAATGCAAGGAATGAGCTCTGTAGCGTACGGTTGATGAGTTTTGATAAAATCAAGGTTCTAATGTGCATGCCACAAATCTAGGAAAAGTGACACTTGGCGAGAGGTTTCTGAAATGATCCTTGCATGTAACCATGAGATGCTAAAGATAGATCCCTGCATCAAGGGATACCTTTGCATTCTTCCTTTATATGAGCAATCCATGCATGCAAAGTAGTTTTGCTCGATCCCAGAGGGAATCGGTCAACCTAAAGGCACATGCATCGGTTTGCTTGCCTAGGATTAAAATTTGTGTAGTTTCTAGGCTGAGCAGAGATGGATGTCTCAGAGGGATTGCACAATTTCTGAGAGGAACAAGTGACTGTCTCCCAGGATTGCACAATTTCTGGGCTGAGCAGCTTTCCTCGGTCAGACCTCATTATTTTCTCAGGGAAGCATGTCTGATTGCATTGCACAATTTTTGAGAGGAAAAGGTTGTTGGGCTAGATTTGCACAATTTATTCTAGCTGCAGGGCTGGATGTCCCAGAGGTATTGCACAATTTCTAGGCTGAGGAGTTGACTGTTGCACATAATTACTCAATTTCTGGGCTGAGCATTCCTGTTGGGCCGGATTGCGTAGTTTTTCAGTCAAGGTTGTCAAGTACGATTGTGCAATTCTGGAGCCCAGAAGGCTGCCACTCAGGATTGCGCAATTTCTCAATCGAAGGTTGGTTCGCCTCCAGAATTGCACAATTTCTTGAGGGAGCTGCTCAGCCTGCAGCTGGACCAAGTCTGGAGAAACAAATTGTGAGGGTGATGCAATGAGCTATCATGCACAAGATGAAAATTTGCTAGAAAACCACTGAAGCTTATGTACTTGATAGTGCAAGACATGCTGCGAAAGATGGTCGATAGGGAGGCTCCAAAATGAAGATAAGGAGAAATTTTGGAGGCTGGTTGTAGCCGCTACAACACTACGCTAAGGTGATTTTTCAAAAGTTCAAACTAAATTAGACAAACTGGATGTGGATTTCCCTAGTATTTTGGACTTTGAAAGTTATTATTTAAATTGAAAATTGATATGGTATATTAACCCCAAAGAGGGTTAAGGGTAGGTAGCTGAGGCATTATTAGTTGTTGCACTTAATAAAAATTCAGATAGTGGCATTATTATTATTTATACTTCTAACCTTTTTTCATATGTGGGTTTAAGTGAGAAGACCAAAGTAGTAGTGAGACTCGAAGGTCAGTTAAGGAGTGAAATTTCACTAAGGGTTTCTTAAGGATGGTTGTGTATAACACTTAAAACACCTTTCATCACTTACTTTCTGTCTTTTTCTATTTTTCCTCGACTTTTCATTATACGAAAAAATGTTGTAATATATATCTCTTTCTTGAGTTAAGGAGGAAGAGGGAAATTTATTTAAAAAAATAAATTGTAAATAAATTTTAAGATGAAACATGAATCCTACTGTACCATGCTCTTGGTGCTTGCTTCAGCCCATAAAGAGCTTTCTTCAATCTGCACACTTTGTGCTCTTGGCCTTTCTTTTCATAGCCTAGAGCTTGTTCAATGTAGACCTATTCCTTTAACACTCCATTTAGGAATGCTGACTTCACGTCCATTTGGTAAACTTTCCGCTTGTTTTGTGCTGCTATGGACAACACTGCTCTCACGGTTTCCATTCTTGCAATCGGTGCAAATGTTTCATCATAGTCTCTCCCATACTGCTGCTTGTATCCCTTGACAACCAGCCTTGCTTTGTGTCTTTCTATTTTGCCTTCAGCATTACTCTTGGTCTTGTAGACCCATTTAACTCCAATGACTTCTTTACCTTTTGGTAGCTCAACTAAATCCCATGTCTTGTTTCTTTCTATGGCATTAATCTCCTCATCCATAGCTTCTATCAATTTCCTATCCTTAATTGCATCTTCGAAATGAATAGGGTCATCAACATGACAATATAAAGCAAACAAAGAATTCATACCTTCATCATAAAAGTCACTTAAATTTCTGAACCTATTACCTCTTTCATTTGGTGTATAAGTGCTTGAAGACGCACTTGAATTTCCTCCTTGTGGTGTGCTTGGAGAAGAACATTCATTTCTCCTCAAGGGTGTCTCTTGCTGCCCTTGTGTTGGTGTTGCTATTTGTGGATGTATTTCAGCCATCTCCTCATCATCTTCATCATGAGACAAACAGTTTTTAACATTCACAGTTTTCTCTATGCTTCCATCCCAAGCTTCCTCCTCAATGAATTGAACATCTCTGCTCACAAAAAAATTCTTGGTAGATGGGACATACAACCTGTAAGCTTTGGATTCCTCATTGTTCCAATGAAAATACATTTCTCCCCTTTGCTGTCCAACTTCTTCTTTAGCTGATCTAGAATGTGTGCATAGGCCACACATCCAAAAACTTTCATGTGGGTGACTCCTTGCTTTCTCCCACTCCATGCTTCTTCTGGCACTCTGTTTATGACTGCTTTTGTAGGACACCTATTCAAAATATATACTGCACAGTGTACAGCTTCAACCCAATAATCATTTGGCAAATGCTTTGCCTTTAACATGCTCCTCGCCATATCCATGATGGTCCTATTCTTTCTTTCAACTACTCCATTTTGCTGCGGGGTGTACCTAGCTGTAAATTGCTTATGAATTCCATTTTCTCTACAAAACCGTAGGAATTCCTTGGAGATATACTCACCTCCTCTATCAGTTCTTAGAACTTTGATATGCAGCCCGCTTTAGTTTTCTACAAGTGCTTTGAAATTTCGAAATTTTATAAACACTTCACTTTTGTTCTTTAGGAAATAAACCCAAGTCTTTCTGGTGAAATCATAAATTAATGTTAGAAAATATTGGTTTCCTGCAAGTGATGGAGTTTTCATCCGTCCACATAAATCTTAGTGGACAATCTCTAAGGGTGCCTTTGCCCTTATGCTTTTCCCTGATGGAAAACTTTCTGTGTGTTGTTTCCCCAAGATACAACCTTCAAAAAGGCTGTCTGGTTTCTCTATCAATGGTAATCCTCTTACCATTCCTTTTCTACTCAACAAATTAAGACCTCTAAAGTTGAGATGTCCAAATCTCAAATGCCACAACCAATTTTCATCTTTTGGTACGCTATGGAAAGCCTCTTCGGTAACTGCTGCAATTACATCTTTGTTTTTCAAATCTACCATTATTCTAAGAGGGAACATCCTGTTCCTCGTCATCTTCACTTCAGCAATACATCGTTTGCTGGGTGCTCTATCCATGATGGTGCATACATCATTCTCAAAGAAAACATTGTACCCCTTTTGAACAAGCTGTCCAATACTCAAGAGGTTACATCTCATTCCAGGAACATAATAGACATTTGCTATGGTTTTCTTTTCACCTTTCTTTGTAAATATTTTTACTTCTCCTTTTCCCATAACAGAAATTTTACTATCAGTCCCAAGTGTGACTTGTGATTTCACATTTTGATCTAAAGCAGAAAATAGGGCTATGTTTCCTGTCATATGGTTACTGCAACCGGAGTCTAGAAACCATATATCATTACTGTTTGTTTCAGCCATATTACAAGCTAAAAGAACATTATCTTGGTTGATATTTTCTCTAGTGATATTTGCACTAGATCTATTACTCATATCATGCTGCTTCTTCCTACATTCATATGCATAATGCCCATATTTTTTACAATAATAACATTCGACATTGGATTTTTCATACCATTGTCCTTGAGCATGATGTTGTTGACTTTGTTGGCTGCTGCCTTGGCCTTGGTTCTAATTTTGATTGCTGCCTCTTCCTTGAGCATTTGCTGGACTGTTTCTACCACCTTTGTTTTGGCTTCTGCCTCTTCCTCTCTTGTTTCCTCTGCGTTGATCTCTTCCTGTTCCAAAGGACATCTGGGTCTTGAAGGCTTGCTCTAGAGATGAGTTTTCATTTCTATGCAACCTCTACTCATGTGTTATCAGTGATGCATGAATTTCATCAACTGAAAAGTTTGTGAGATCCTTTGTCTCTTCTATGGTGGTGACAATCACATCGAACTTTGAGGGTAGGACCCTCAATAGTTTCTCTACAATCCTCCTTTCTTCAATATTTTCTCCATGAGACCTTATCTGTGTGACCAGACAAATCACATGTATGAAGAATGAGTCAATATTATTTGAGTCCTTCATGCACAGGTTCTCAAAATCTCTCCTCAGCAACTGTAGTCTTGCTGTCCTCACTTTCCCCATGCCTTGATAGGCTATCTTGAGAGTTTGTCATGCTTCTTTGGATGTCATGGCTACTGCTATCCTTGGAAACACACTCTCATGCACTACTTGATACAAAAATATGAGGCTTTTGAATCCTTCTTCTTATTGCTCTTTAACAGATATTTCTCTGCCTGTGTCAAGTTATTAAACTCTTCTTCATTTGTTGGTTCTTCAAATCCATATTCAACAAGTTCCCATAAATCTTGTGAGGAAAACAGGGCTCTCATGGTTATTGCCCAATAGTCATATTTTTTCCCATTAAACTGTGGAAGCTGAGTATTAAAAATACCCATGCTGGTGCTGGTGCTGGTTCCAGCCACTCTTGCACTCTTAAAAATACTTGACTATGTATTAAAAATCACTGACTGTCTTCAACAGCTACACAAAAAACTTTGAGAAATACCTGGATCCTTTCTTGATTGAGTCTTCACTCTGGTGGAGAAGCTGCTGCAGCAAGAAGTCCTTCCTTCAACTTCTTTGACACCTTCAAAGAGCCTGCACAAGCTCTGATACCACTGTTGGGAATTTTCTATATTCCAAAACAAAATAACTGAATGGAGAACAATGCTCTGTTTTCTCCATAGGATCTTTAACACAGGGAAGCTATAATTGATTTCTAAGAACAGAGTATTACACACACCCACAAAAGCTTTGTATTCATTAAAATAAAACTATTGTTACAAAAAAAATACTCTTCCTCCGCCTGAGGGATTACACCAAGAACATTTCAACAAAAATTACTCTGTCTCCTTTTGAAAATATTTACACTTCTGTGTGTAAATTTTTCATTTACATTTACTGCTGTAAATAAAAAAAATTCTTACATATCCATTCTTCACATTACATTTCAATCTCCAAAAAAAAACTTCTTCTCGCGCTGCTGCGCATATTACATTTCATACATTGAGATTAAAAAAAACATTACATTTCATTGCTATGCATTTCAATGCATGAGCTCCACAAAAAAAAAATTCCACGCTGCCCCCTGTTCTTCTATGTTCCCACTGCTGTGCGTTTCACAATATGTTTTTAATACAAAGTCAATGAACAACAAAAAAAAATTACACACAAGCTTTTCTATTTTTTATTTACATATTACATTGTTTATATTTTTAACAAAAATGACCATACCTATCTTTTAATTTTCCATACCTCCGTGCATAAAAAAAACATTAAAATTGAAATATTCCACCTTCAATCTACGAACCAACGTAAATACAATTAATTACTTTACTGTAGTAAACGGCGGTCAAACCAAAATTTCACGCAATGTTCATGGACCAGACTGTATGCAGCTTTAGTTTCAATCAATGGACATCATCCATCCTTGCAATCGGACGAATATCGCTTGACCAAACAAAACGAACGTTACGTCTCGATGAAAAGCTGTTTTGCAAAACGTACAGGGGACACGCGTCAAATGGTGATTGTATCAGGGTCGTTTGAGAGAATACCACAAACTTATGAAAAGCAGTGAGATAAACTCATGGCAGTTTTCCTAAATTAAATGTTGTTTAACTGGGTGACAGTTGGAATTATATTTTCAACAAGGAGCGTTGGTTGGTCTCCTTCCCTAACAATGGAACTTTCCAGTCATACCCCTGTTCGACATTCCGAATGGCGCAGGAATTGAAGGGGGGGAAGTGGACAATGGTGTTCGTTTTCTGAATCTTGAGTTTAAGTCAATGGTGTTTTTTTTTTTTTTTCTGAATCTTGAGTTTAAGTCAATGGCGGATTTTGGGAATGGAATATTTTAAAATTAGTATACTATAAATTATCCTATTATTTTTAAATCCATGGCCTTGCCTTGATCAAGACCATATGTCCCTTTCTTAATATATATAAATTCTTTAAAACTTTTGATTTCATAATATTATTATTCAACTGAGTTTTGTTTTGGGGGAAAAAAACTCAGAAGTGAGCGAAGCGAAAAGGAAGCTGCGCATTGGCAACTCCAAGGGAGGACCTTTAAAATCACAAGCAAAGCCAATAACTCAAGATGTGGACAATTCCGACACACATTCTTTGCCCACCCCCAGACTGAAGAAGCACCGCATCGCCGGGGATTCGGATGGTCCACAGAAATATGTGCCAAAAGATAATAATTTAAATGTATACCGTGAACTCTTGCGGGCTTTTCATTCGGATAGCTGCATGTTAACTGCAAAGCGGCTCGAGATTCTTCATACCATTGGACTTGAACTGGGTATCACTGAATCTAATCATGTAGTCGCTATCCAAGAGATATTCCTCTCCGCTTCCTCTTCTGGTTCTGGTTCTAGTTCTGGTTCTGCAACTTAATTTTTTATCTCTCCACTTCTGGTTCTGCTTTTGCAGCGTAATTTTTTAGCTCTCCACTTCCGCTTCTGGTTCTGCAGCTTAATTTTTTATCTCTCTACTTCCGCTTCTGGTTCTGCTTCTACACCTTAATTTTTTATCTCTCCGCTTCCAATCCCAGTTCTGCTTCTGCTTCTGCAGCTTAATTTTGTACTGCCTATTATGTTTATCAATGTTTTGGCAATCAGAATGAGTCTTTTTGCAATTTGTTTATTTTAATAAAAAAAAATCGATGGACCTTCCTAACTTATTTCATTTTGTTTTAATTATGAATAAATTTAATTGTGCTTTGTTTTACATATTGCTATTTTCCAGGGAATAAAGACATTAAGCTGATTAATTGTTTGTCAGAGTTTTTTATATATTTCTTGAGTATGTGTACGACTTATGTTAGACGTCGGTGTAGAAAGGGGTTATAGGGGCAGCGCCCAAAAATTTGGAGTTATATTTTTGCATATGTTTTTGGTGGTTTAAGGAAAACAGGTGTTAGTAGTTTTTGGTGTTGGAAATTTCTGGTAATTTCAAACAAAATCTGAACAGAGAAAATGCTTTGTTTTTGCCCAGAAAATAATACTCTGTTTTAGCATAGGGAAGCAAAAAAAAATTGTTTGCTGGAGATGAAGAACAGAGTTTCACACACCAAAATAAAACTTGTATTCATTAACCAAAGACAACTGCTGTTACAAATTTCTTCTCCCAGAGGGACTACACCAGTTCCAAAAAGAAATTTACTCTGTCTCTGCAATAAAGAGCAATACTCTGTTTTTCAAAAATTAACTCTACTGAAAATAAAAACACTGTTGTGTATTACACAAACAAAACCTATGTCTCCTCTGAAGAATTTACGCTGCTGTGTAAAATAAAATTCATTCACATGCTGCTACGTATTTACCCTCTTTCATATTCTCAACAAAGCATTACATCACGCTCTGCTGCGCTACATAACATTACATATGTTCAACAAAAAAAAACAACATTACATTCGCTGCTGCATTTTCCCACTTCACATTCGCACTGCTGTGCATAAAATTTTCCCTTCACGCTGCTGCATCTTGACCTCTCACATTACACACACCAGAACAACAAAAAAACATATTACATAGTCAACGGGCAAAAAAAAAAAAAACAATAAAATTAAATATTTCACCTACGTTTATTGACTGTAATAAATTCATTTTAATTACATTCATTCAACCGTGAAAACGATTCAGTCATCCGTGCAATGTCAATCATACGGAGGTCCTCCCAATTAACCAAAAAACATGTGCCTGCTACCACAAACCGTAGATCTAATTGACCGCTATTTGTAATTCCCCGGAGGTCAAAAATGCACGGACATTATGCACAGGGGAAGGGTTGTTTTGGAACAGTTGTTGTGGACACACGTCAATTTATGATTGTGATCGCTTCCCCCTCCAAAAATACCACTGTTGTGTGAAAGGTAGTGCGGGGAAATCAGGCTGGTTTTCTAGAATTAATACGCGGCAGGTGAAATTACAGTTTCAACACTCCCCTTTAATTTCAACTGCTGGGTTATCAATCATACCCATGCATTTCCTCAAAAACTCAAAACTTTTCTGTCCCAATGGCTTGGTCATAATATCAGCAACCTAGTCCTGAGTCTTGCAATGTTTTAAGACAATTTCTCCACTGTTTACCAATTCCCTGATGTAATGAAACTTTGTGTCAATGTGTTTTCTTCTCTTATGAAACACATAATTCTTGGATAATTCAATAGCTGAGCTATTGTCACAAAAGATCACAGTTCCTTTTACTTGCTCTTGGCATAAGCTCCTTAACTTCCTTCTCATCCAAACTGCTTGACATGCTGCTGTTGTAGCTGCCACATATTCAGCCTCTACTATAGACAACGCTACAACAGGCTATTTTTTAGAAGCCCATGAAATGGCTCCTGAACCCATGTGAAAAGCATAACCGGATGTGCTTTTCCGATCATCTACACTTCCAGCCCAATCACTATCAGTGTATCCAATTAAATCTGAACATTCTGAAGCAGTATATAAAAAGCCAAACCTTTTAGTACCTTTAACATACCTCAGAATTCTTTTTGCTGCCTGCCAATGTGCTTCTTTTGGCTTCTCCATGAATCTGGAAATTAAACTGACAGCAAACATTATATCCGGCCTAGTTGCAGTCGAATACATGAGGCTGCCATCTATGCTCTTGTACAAACTAGGATCAAAATCCTTGTTGTTGTCCTCTTTGCTAAGTTATAATCCCATCACTGTGGGAGTGATTGTTGCTTTGCTCTCCTGCATATTAAATCTTTCCAACACTTCATTAACATATTTTTCTTGTGAGATAAAAATCCCATTTCCACTTTGTTCTACTTCTATTCCTAAGAAGTATCTTAGCAATCCCATGTCAGTCATTTCAAATTCTTCTTTCATGACTTTTTTGAAAATTTCAATAAGATAAACATCATTTCCTGTGAAAATAACATCATCAACATACAACACAACAATTAGTAATTTACCATCCTTTTCTATGATGTAGAGGGTGGGTTCTCCCTCACATTTTGCAAATCCATTTTCCAGTAGATAGGAATCTATCCTACTGTACCATGCTCTTGGTGCTTGCTTCAGCCCATAAAGAGCTTTCTTCAATCTGCACACTTTGTGTTCTTGGCCTTTCTTTTCATAGCCTGGAGGTTGTTCAATGTAAACCTCTTCCATTAATACTCCATTTAGGAATGTTGACTTCACGTCCATTTGGTAAACTTTCCACTTGCTTTGTGCTGCTATGGACAGCACTGCTCTCACGGTTTCCATTCTTGCAATCGGTGCAAATGTTTCCTCATAGTCTCTCCCATACTACTGCTTATATCTTTTGACAACAAGCCTTGCCTTGTGTCTTTCTATTTTTCCTTCAGCGTTACTCTTGGTCTTGTAGACCCATTTAACTCCAATGACTTCCTTTCCTTTTGGTAGTTCAACTAAATCCCATGTCTTGTTTCTTTCTATGGCATTGATCTCCTCATCCATAGCTTCTATCCATTTATTATCCTTAATTGCCTCTTCAAAATGAACAGGGTCATCAACATGACAATATAATGCAAACAAAGAGTTCATACCTTCATTTGTTGCCTCTTGTTAATAAATGTCACTTAAATTTCTGAACTTCTTACCTCTTTCATTTGGTGTACAAGCGCTTGAAGAAGCACTTGAATTTCCTCCTTGTGGTGTGCTTGGAGAAGCACTTTAATTTCTCCTCAAGGGTGTCCCTTGCTGCCCTTGTGTTGGTGCTGCTGTTTGGGGATGTATTTCAGCCATCTCCTCATCATGTTCATCATGTGACAAAGAGGTTTTAACATTCATTGTTTTCTCTATGCTTCCATCCCAAACTTCCTCCTCAATGAACTGAACATCTCTACTCACAATGATCTTCTTGGTGGATGGGTTATACAACCTGTAAGCTTTGGATTCCTCACTGTATCCAATGAAAATACATTTCTCCCCTTTGCTGTCCAGTTTCTTTCTTAATGATCTGGAATGTGTGCATAAGCCACACATCCAAAAACTTTCATGTGGGTGACTCCTTGCTTTCTCCCACTCCATGCTTCTTCCAGCACTATGTTCATGACTGCTTTTGTAGGGCATCTATTTAAAATGTACGCTGCACAGTGTAAAACTTCAGCCCAATAATCATTTGGCAAATTCTTTGCCTTTCACATACTCCTCGCCATGTCCATGATTGTCCTATTCTTCCTTTCAGTAACTCCATTTTGCTGGAGAGTGTACCAAGCTGTAAACTGCTTATGAATTCCATTTTCTCCAAAAAACCGTAGAAATTCTTTGGAGATATACTCACCTCCTCTATCAGTTCTTAGAACTTTGATATGCAGCCCGCTTTGGTTTTCCACAAGTGCCTTGAAATTGCAAAATCTTTCAAACACTTCACTTTTGTTCTTCAAGAAATAAACCCAAGTTTTTCTTGTAAAATCATCAATGAATGTTAATATGTAGTGGCTGCCTGCAAGTGATGGAGTTTGCATCAGTCCACATAGATCTAAGTGGACAATCTCTAAGGGTGCTTTTGCCCTTATGCTTTTCCCTGATGGAAAACTTTCTCTGTGTTGTTTCCCCAAGATGCAACCTTCACAAAGACTATCTGGTTTCTCTATCAATGGTAATCCTCTTACCATTCCTTTTCTACTCAAAAAATTATGACCTCCAAAGTTGAGACATCCAAATCTCAAGTGCCACAACCAATTTTCATCCTTTGGTTCGCTTTCAAAAGCCTCCTAAGTCACTGCTGCAATTACTTGTTTATTTTTTAAATTTGCCTTCATTTTGAGAGGGAACATCCTATTCCTTGTCATCTTCACTTCAGCAATACATTGTTTGTTGGGTGCTCTATCCATGATGGTGCATACATAATTCACAAAGAAAACATTGTAACCCTTTTGAACAAGCTGTCCAATACTTAAGAGATTACATTTCATTCTAGAAACATAATAAACATCTCATATGGTTTTCTTTTCACCTTTCTTTGTTAAAACTTTTACTTCTCCTTTTCCAATAACAAAAACTTTATTATCAGTCCCTAGTGTGACTTGTGACTTCACGTTCTGATATAACATAGAAAATAGGGCTATGTTTCCTGTCATATGGTTACTGCAACCGGAGTCTAGGAACCATACATCTTCATTCTTTTCCTCAGCAATATTATAGGCTAAAAACAAATTGTTTTGGCTAATATTTTCTCTAGTGAAATTCGCACTAGTTCTATTACTCATATCATGTTGTTTCTTCCTACATTCATTTGCATAATGCCCATATTTTTTACAGTAGTAACATTGGACATTATATTTTTCATACCTTTGTCCTTGAGCATGATGTTGTCCACTTTGTTGGCTGTTGCCTTGGCCTTGGTTCTGATTTGGATTGTTGCCTCTTCCTTGAGCATTTGCTGGACTATTTCTTCCACCTCTGTTTTGGCTTCTGCCTCTTCCTCTCTTGTTTCCTCTGCCTTGACCTCTTCCTCTTCCAAAGGACATCTGGGTCTTGAAGGCATGCTCTAGAGATGAGTTTTCATTTCTACTCAATCCCTGCTCATGTGTTACTAGTGATGCATGTAGTTCATCAACTGAGAAGTTTGTGAGATCCTTTGTCTCTTCTATGGTGGTGACAATCACATCGAACTTTGAGGGTAGAACCCTCAACAGTTTCTCAAAATCTCTCCTCAGCAGCTGTAGTTTTGCTGTCTTCACCTTCTCCATGCCTTGATAGGATATCTTGAGAGTTTTAGATGCTTCTTTGGATGTCTTAGTTGCTGCTATCCTTGGAAACACACTCTCATGCACTGCTTGATACAAAAATAAGAGGGCTTTAGAATCCTTCTTCTTATTGCTCTTCAACAGATCTTTCTCTGCCTGTGTCAAGTTATTAAACTCTTCTTCATCTGCTGGATCTTCAAAACCATCTTCAACAAATTCCCATAAGTCTTGTGAGGCAAGCAAAGCTCTCATGGTTATTGCCCAATAGTCATACTTTTTCCCATTAAATTGTGGGTGTTGAGTATTAAAGATACCCATGCTAGTGCCGGCTCCATCGACCCTTGCACTCTTCAAAATACTTGACTATGTGTTTAAATTCAATGACTGTCTTCAACACAAAAAAAATCTTGAGAAATACCTTGGATTTTTGACTGAGTCTTCACTCTGCTGGAGAAGCTGCTGCAGCAAGAAATCCTTCCTTTAGCTTCTTTGACACCTTCAAAGAGCCTGGACAAGCTCTGATACCATGTTGGAAATTTCTGGTAATTTCAAACAAAATCTGAACAGAGAAAATGCTATGTTTTTGCCCAGAAAATAATATTTTGTTTTAGCATAGGGAAGAAAAAAAATTGCTGGAGATGAAGAACAGAGTTTCACACACCAAAATAAAACTTGTATTCATTAATCACAGATAGTTGCAGTTACAAATTTCTTCTCTCAAAGGGATTACACCAATTCCAAAAAGAAATTTACATCGTCTCTGCAACAGAGAGCAATTCTCTGTTTTTCAAAAATTAACACTGCTGAAAATAAAAACACTGATCTGTATTACACAAACAAAACTTCTATCTCCTCTTAAGAATTTACTCTACTGTGTAAACTAAAATTCATTCACATGTTGCTGTGTATTTGCGCTCTTTAATATTCTCAAGAAAACATTACATTCACGCTCTGCTCCGCTACATAACATTACATATGTTCAACAACAAAGAAAACAAAATTACATTCGCTGCTGCATTTCCCCCCTTCACATTCGCACTGTTGTGCATAAAATTTTCCCTTCGCGCTGCTGCATCTTGACCTCTCACATTACACACACCAGAACAACAGAAAAACATATTACATAGTCAATGGGCAACAAAACAAAAAAAACAAAAAAATTAAATATTTCACCTACGTTTACTGACTGTAATAAATTCATTTTAATTACATTCATTCAACCGTGCAAATGATTCAGTCATCCATGCAATGTCAATCATACGGAGGTCTCGATTAACCAAAAAACATGTGCCTGCTACCACAAACCGTAGATCTAATCCGACCACTGTTTGTAATTCCCCGGAGGTCAAAAATGCACGGACATTATGTGCTAGGGAAGGGCTGTTTTGGAACAGTTGTTGTGGACACGCGTCAATTGATGATTGTGATCACTGCCCCCTCCAAAAATACCACTGTTGCGTGAAAGGTGGTGCGGGGAAATCAGGCTGGTTTTCTGGAATTAATACACGGCAGGTGAAATTACAGTTTCAACATTTTGGTAGAAGGTTGTTTTGCTCCATAGTTTTGTAGATCTTGTCAAAAAATTATAGTTATATTCTAATTCAGGTTTTCTGGCATATGGTGGTTTTGTATAGTTTTGTAAATCCAGTAAAAAAATCCAAAATTATGTCAGCCACAAAGTTCTGAGACCCCAAAATGTGTGAAAAATGTACACGTGTAAACTTTGTTGGAAAGATTTTGATCTCATAAGTTTAGTTGCATTAAAAAAGAAGTAAATTTGGATTTATTGAGTTTAAATTTATTCTGCGGTTCAGTATAATGTATAATTCTATCAGCTATCAAAATTGAAATTTTGCTCATATAAATTAAAATAATTTAAAAAAATTCTAATAAAATAATAAATTAAACAATTATACAAAATATTTAAATAATATCTACTTATTACATAAATCTATATAATTTATTAGTCCAATCCATTGATACTTTATAATCACCATAAACATATAAAAAATCTTTAATCTAATCCATTATTAATCCAATCCATTGATATTTGTGGCAATTTTACAGGTTTAGAGGAGCACCAATAGTATTTCTCAACATTCAAACATATGTTGTTTTCTTTTATCATGTTGTTTCCTCTCTAGGATAAAGTGGTTTTCTTAAGTTCAAACTAGATTAGACAAAGTAGAATTGGATTTGCTTAGTATTTTAGACTTTGAAATTTATTTGTTAAATTGAAAATTGATATGCTATATTAGACTCTAAGAGAGTTAAGGGCAAGAAAATAAGTCAATTTTGTTAATTTTTTTTCTTTGAAAACTATTCACCATTTAAATTTTGGACGAGATCTGTAATCTATATCTCTAAAGCAAGGCCACACTTCCTATGTTGACAAGTATCGACATGTTATTATGAGCAGCTTTTGTTGGATCTCCCTACATTATTATTTCATTTACCTTTCATCATGTTAATGACCTAGACATGGAATTGGTCATTTGATTTCTTGTGTTAAAAATTTCCGAGAAGAAATGAGGATGTTTGACTTGTGTAGATTGAAGCCAATGAAAGAAACTAGTGATATCTATGGCTTTTGTTGGATCTCCCTACATTATTATTTCATTTACCTTTCATCATGTTAATGACCTAGACATGGCATTGGTCATTTGATTTCTTGTGTTAAAAATTTCCGAAAAGAAATGAGGATGTTTGACTTGTGTAGATTGAAGCCAATGAAAGAAACTAGTGATATCTATGGCAGTTTTACATTACATGAATAGTATACTGTAGTAGCAATCATATTTCCCAACCTAAAAACATGGGTTGTTTTGCTTTATCATGTTGTTTCTTCTATAAGTGTTGACGGTGTTGTACCCACCAACATGTCAGGGGATCTGCCCAGTAATCCCATCTTAGTATTCATTTAATCTTGAATGATTATTTTTCTCTCAAAAAATTGTTCTTATGATAAAGTTTGGTTATGGTTTTTCATGGAGCCCAATCCATTTATGCATTTAGAAATATATTTTAAACAACACAAATCACATTTTTGCTTGAAATTGTATTGGCGATTCCAGTGAAAAAGACTATACCTTCTCTAAGTTAGAGTACACCTTAAACTTTTCTTTCTAATTTCAAAAAAGTGGTGTTTAATTATTATATGTTTATGAGTTTTTGGCCATAATGGCAAATTTGTTTTGCTCAAATCTTGATCTTGGTTGTTTAAAATGGTTTTTTTTTACTACATCTATGTATTCAACACTTTGAAGAGTTTACAACTCTAACTTGTGATTCTAACCAATTTTTACTAAATTTTAGGCAATTTAGACCAAAAATATCACAATAAACTCTCCAATACATACTTATCAACAACATATATGATGTTTATTATCTCGATGTTTAAGAAGAACACGACTATTAAAAAGAAATTATTACTTTAATATCTAAATCAAAACTTTTATCCTCATTAATTTATTTTAAGATCCACTAACTATCCTCCTCCTTTAAATGCACATGGAAACACGCTATTTTTATATGATAGTCACGAAGAGCGAATTGCCAGGTTGAACGATTGTCCATTTTAGTTCACTTTGAACTTATTTATGGTTTGGTGCTTTACATAACACAAAAGGGAGAGTTGCCAGGTCGCAACAACACAACACCTGAATCATAGTCAACAAGTAGAGAAGGGAATTGGGAGGTTGTTCGAATTTGTTTATTGTTTTTGGTGCTACTGGTCGAATGGAGTTAACGGAACGAATGAAAGTGGAGGTACGTTCTGATGAGAAAGGGTACGAGGGAGCATGGTTCGAAGGATTTGTAAAGGCAATTCTTAAAAGTGGCGGGTCTGGCCAAATCCAATATGACAAGTTTCAAAATAAGAATGGGAAGCCGTGTGTAGAAATAATAACCCCGGATAACATGCTACCCACACCACCCGACATTGAGATGCCCCTGAATCTCTCTGAGGGATTTTACATAGACGCCTACGACACTGATTACTGGTGGCATGGATTCCTTGTAGAAAGGGTTTCGCGTGGGGAGGAGCGCTGGTTGGTCTCCTTCCCTGACACTGGAACTTTCCAGTCATACCCCCGTTCGGCATTCCGAAAGGCGCAGGAATGGAATGGGGGAAGCGGACAATGGTGTTCATTTTCTGAATCTTGAGTTTAAGTCAATGGTGTTCGTTTTCTGAATCTTGAGTTTAAGTCAATGGTGGATTTTGGGAATGGAATATTTTAAAATTAGTATACTGTAAATTATCCTATTATTTTCGAATCCATGGCCTTGCCTTGATCAAGACCATATGCACCTTTCTTAATATATATAAATTCTTTAAAACTTTTGATTTCGTAATATTATTATTCAACTCTGTTTTGTTTTGCAGGGAAAAAACTCAGAAGTGAGCGAAGCGAAAAGGAAGCTGCGCGTTGGCAACTAAGAGGGAGGACCTTTAAAATCGCAAGCAAAGCCAATAACTCGAGCTGTGGACAATTCCGGCACACATTCTTTGCTCGCCCCCAGCCTGAAGAAGCACCGCATCGCCGGGGATTCGGATGGTCCACAGAAATCTGTGCCAAAACATAATAATTTAAATGTATACCGTGAACTCTTGGGGGCTTTTCATTCGGATAGCTGCATGTTAACCGCAAAGCGGCTCGAGACTGGGTATCACTGAATCTGATCATGTAGTCGCTATCAGATTCAGCTTCTGGTTCTGGTTCTGGTTTTGGTTCTGCAACTTAATTTTTTATTTCTTTGCTTCCGGTTTTGCTTCTGCAGCGTAATTTTTTATCTCTCCACTTCCGCTTCTGGTTCTGCAGCTTAATTTTTTATCTCTCCGCTTCCGGTTCCGGTTCTGCTTCTGTTTCTGTAGCTTAATTTTGTACTGCCTATTATGTTTATCAAAGTTTTGGCAATCAGAATGAGTCTTTCTGCAATTTTGTTTATTTTAATAAAAAAAATTTCTATGGACCTTACTAACTTATTTCATTTTATTGTAATTATGAATAAATTTAATTGTGCTTTGTTTTACGTATTGCTATTTTCCAGGGAATAAAGACATTACGCTGATTAATTGTTTGTCAGAGTTTTTTAAGGAAAACAGGTGTCAGTAGTGTTTGGGCAGTAGGACTTATGTTAGACGTCGGTGTAGCAAGGGGTTAGAGGGGCAGCGCCCAAAAAAAATTTGGAGTTATATTTTTGCATATGTTTTTGGTGGTTTAAGGAAAACATGTAGTTTTTGGGCAGAATGTTGTTTTGCTCCATAGTTTTGTAGATCTCGTCAAAAAAATTATAGTTATATTCTAATTCAGGTTTTCTGGCATATGGTGGTTTTGTATATTTTTGTAAATTTTATTGGGAATTTTTTGTTTAATTCCAAAACAAAAATAGCTTGAATAGAGAACAATGCTCTGTTTCTTCATAGGATCTTAACACAGAAAGCTTAAAATTGTTTGCTGAAGAAGAACAAAGTTTTCCACACACATAAAAACCTTTGTATTCATTAACCAAAATGCTCATACAAAAAGATCTTCCTCTTAACACAGGGATTAAACTAAGAACACTTCAGTTCCAAAAAAAATTTCTCTGTCTCCATGCAAACTTTACTCTCTCTCAGCAAAAAAAAATCAACACACTACTGTGTAAAAATTACATATATTTATGTTGCGTCTCCCATTACATTTGTTCAACAAAAAACATTACATTTGCTACTGCATTTTTACACTTCACATTCACAATGCTGTGCATTTGATTTTTCCTTTGCGCTACTGCAAGTTTCACTTTAGATTACAATGAACAACAAAAAAAACTACATATGCGGTGCTCCGCTTTTCATTTCTTTCCCATTACATTGCATATACGATGAACTCAACGAAGCAGCGCATTCATTTCTTTTCCATTACATTGCATATACGATGAACACAAGGTACATAACATATAGGACAACCAAAAAACATTACTTCACGTTTTCACTTGCCATACTACCGTAAAATAACAAAAACATTAAACTTTACCAACTTTTACTTATCACATTAAATTTATATTAATTACTTTTACGGAGAAACTGGCGGTCAAAACAAAACTTTCACTTCACGCAAGTTCATTGTTGCAGACTTGTATGCAACTTTGGTTTCAATTGACGGTTTCAAACCTTGTTGTCAATCGGACGGCTATCGCACAGTCAAACCACGCGAACATTACGCTCCAATGAAAAGTTGTTTTGCAAAATAGCCCAAGCCACGTGTCAAACGATGATTGTCATCACTGTTCTCGAGAGAAATACCACTAACTCGTGAAAAGCGGTGCGATGGAAGTACTTGTGGTTTTCAAAAAAGTTTACGGTCGCTGTTTTAATTGAGCTCCAGTTGAAATTACATTTCAACATTCCCCTTTAATTTCAATTGCTGGGTTATCATTCATACCCAAACATTTCCTCAAAAATTCAATACTTTTATGTCCCAATGGCTTGGTCAAAATGTCTACAACCTGCTCCTGAGTTCTGCAGTGGACTAAAACAATTTCACCATTGTTCACCAATTCCCTGATGTAATGAAACTTTGCGTCAATGTGTTTCGTTCTCTTATGAAACGCCGAATTATTGGATAATGCAATAGCTGAGCTATTGTCACAAAAAATCACAGTTCCTTTTGCTTGTTCTTGGCATAAGCTCCTTAACATCCTTCTTATCCAAATTGCTTGACATGCTATTGTGTAGTTGCCACATATTCTGCTTTTGCTGTAGACAATGCTACAATAGGCTATTTTTTAATAGCCTATGAAATAGCTCCTGAACCCATGTGAAAAACATAACCGGATGTGCTTTTCCGATCATTTACAGTTCCAGCCCAATCACTATCAGTGTATCCAATTAAATATGAACATTTTGAAGTAGTATATAAAATGCCAAACCTTTTAGTACCTTTAACATACCTCAGAATCCTTTTTGCTGCCTGCCAATGTGCTTCTTTTGGCCTCTCCATGAATCTAGAAATTAAACTAACAGCATACATTATATCCGGCCTAGTTGCAGTCAAATACATGTGGCTGCCAACTATGCTCTTGTACAGACTAGGATCAAAATCCTTGCTGCTGTCCTCTTTGCTGAGTTTTAATCCCATCACTGTGGGAGTGATTGCTACCTTGCTCTCTTGCATATTAAATCTTTTCAACATTTCCTTAACATATTTTGCTTGTGAGATAAAAATCTCATTTCCATTTTGTTCTACTTCTATTCCTAAGAAGTATCTCAGCAAACCCATGTCATTCATTTCAAATTCTTCTTTCATGACTGTTTTGAAATTTTCAATAAGATAATCATCATTACCTGTGAAAATAACATCATCAACATATAACACAAAAATTAGTAATTTACTATCCTTTTCTTTGATGTAGAGAGTGGGTTCTCCCTCACACTTTTCAAATCATTTTTCCAGTAGATAGGAATCTATCCTACTGTACCATGCTCTTGATGCTTGCTTCAACTCATAAAGAGCTTTCTTCAATCTGCACACTTTGTGCTCTTGGCCTTTCTTTTCATAGCCTGGAGGTTGTTCAATGTAAACCTCTTCCTTTAACACTCCATTTAGGAATGCTGACTTCACGTCCATTTTGTAAACTTTCCACTTGTTCTGCACTGCTATGGACAACACTGCTCTCACGTTTTCCATTTTAGCAACCGGTGCAAAAGTTTCCTCATAGTATCTCTCATACTGCTGCTTATATCCTTTGACAACCAGTCTTGCCTTGTGCCTTTCTATTTTGCCTTCAGCATTACTCTTGGTCTTGTAGACCCATTTAACTCCAATGACTTCCTTTCCTTTTGGTAGTTCATCTAAATCCCATGTTTTGTTTCTTTCTATGGCATTGATCTCCTGATCCATATCTTCTATCCATTTCTTATCCTTAATTGCTTCTTCGAAATGAACAGGATCATCAACATGACAATATAATGCAAACAAAGAATTTATACCTTCATTTGCTGCCTCTTGCTCATAAATATCACTTAAATTTCTAAACTTCTTATCTCTTTCATTTGGTGTGCAAGTGCTTGAAGAAGTACCTGAATTTCCTCCTTGTGGTGTGCTTGTAGAAGCACTTTCATTTCTCCTCAAGGGTGTCCCATGCTGTCCTTGTGTTGGTGCTGCTGTTTGGAGATGTATTTCAGCCATCTCCTCATCATTTTCATCATGTGACAAAGAGCTTTTAACATTCACTGTTTTCTCTATGCTTCCATCCCAAGCTTCCTCCTCAATGAACTGAACATCTTTACTCACAAAAAAATTCTTGGTGGATGGGTTATATAATCTGTAAGCTTTGGATTCCTCACTGTATCCAATGAAAACACATTTCTCCCCTTTGTTGTCCAACTTCTTCCTTAGCTGATCTGGAATGTGTGCATAAGCCACACATCCAAAAACTTTCATGAGGGTGACTCCTTGCTTTCTCCCACTCCATGTTTCTTCCGGCACTCTGTTCATGACTGCCTTTGTAGGAAATCTATTCAAAATGTACGCTGCACAGTGTACGGCTTCAGCCCAATAATCATTTGGCAAATGTTTTGCCTTTAACATGCTCCTCGCCATATCCATGATTGTCCTATTCTTCCTTTCGGAAACTTAATTTTTTATCTCTTCGCTTCCAGTTCTGCTTCTGCAGCGTAATTTTTTATCTCTCCACTTCCGCTTCTGGTTCTGCAACTTAATTTTTTATCTCTCCACCTCCGGTTCTGCTTCTGCAGCTTAATTTTTTATCTCTCTGCATCCGCTTCCGGTTCCGCTTCTGCAGCTTAATTTTGTACTGCCTATTATGTTTATCAAAGTAAGCAGAATGAGTCTTTTTGCAATTTTGTTTATTTTAAGAAAAAAATTTCTATGGACCTTCCTAACTTATTTCATTTTATTTTAATTATGAATAAATTTAATTGTGCTTTGTTTTACATATTTCTATTTTCTAGGGAATAAAGACATGAAGTTGATTAATTGTTTGTCAGATTTTTCTATATATTTTTTGAGTATGTGTACGACTTATGTTAGACATCGGTGTAGCAAGGGGTTACAGGGGCTGCGCCCAAACAAAAATTTGGAGTTATATTTTTGCATATGTTTTTGGTGTTTTAAGGAAATCTCGTCCAAAAATTTATAGTTATATTCTAATTCAGGTTTTCCGGCACATGGTGGTTTTGTAAATACAATAAAAAAAACCAAAATTATATGAGCCACAAAGTTCTGAGACCCCAAAATGTGTGAAAAATGTACACATGTAAATTTTGTTGCAAATATTTTGATCTCATAAGTTCAGTTGCATTAAAAAAAAGGTAAATTTGGATTTATTGAGTTTAAATTTATTCTACAGTATAATGTATACTTCTATCAGCTATCAAAATTGAAATTTTGCTCATATAAACTAAAATAATTTAAGAAAAATCTAATAAAATAATAAATTAAACAATTATACAAAACATTTAAATAATATCTACTTATTAAATAAATCTATATTAATTATTATTCCAATCCATTGAAACTTTATAATCACCATAAACATATAAACAATATTTAATCTAATCCATTATTAATCCAATCCATTGATATTTGTGGTAGTTTTACATGGTTCAGAGGAGCACCAATCGTATTTCTCAACATTCAAAGATATGCTGTTTTGTTTTATCATGTTGTTTCCTCTCTAGGATAAGGTGGTTTTCTAAAGTTCCAACTAGATTAGACAAAGTAGAATTGGATTTCCTCAGTGTTTTAGACTTTGAAATTTATTTGCTAAATTGAAAATTGATATGCTATATTAGACTCTAAGAGAGTTAAGCGCAGGCAAAGAGGCCAATTTTGTTAATTGCATTTCTTTGAAAACTATTCACCATTTAAATTTTGGATGAGATCTGCAATCTATATCTGTAAAGCAAGGCCACACTTCCTAAGTTGACAAGTATTGACATGCTATTATGAGCAGCCTTTGTTGGATCTCCTACACTATTATTTCATTTACCTTTCATCATGCTAATGACCTGGACATGGAATTAGTCATTTGATTGCTTGTGTTAAAAATTTCTGGGAAGAAATGAGGATGTTTGACTTGTGTAGATGGAAGCCAACGAAAGAAACTGGTGATATCTGTGGCAGTTTTACATTACATGAACAATATACTGTAGTAGCAATCATATTTCCCAACCTGAAAACATGGGTTGTTTTGTTTTATCATGTTGTTTCTTCTATAAGTGTTTACGGTGTTGGACCCACCAACATGTCAAGGGACCTCCCTAGTAAGAAGTCTCAATTAGACCTCAGATCGTTTGGTGTAGGAGTTCCAGAAATGAGTCGTGCGGTAATGCTTGATTGCGGTTTCACAAAGAGGCTAGTAAGATGTCCCTGCTGGTAGCAAGGGTGTGACAGTAGCAGCAAGCCAAGGAAGGTGTATGAACAGTCCTAACACACATAGGGTGATGTGAGTGTGCCCCTTGGAATCTTGTGGTAGCACAGAGTTAAGAAGGGAACACATGAGCAAAGATGCACCACAACATGGAAGGCAAGTTAGCTAGCAATCCAAAGTGATGGTTAAACCAACAACACATTTCAGTGAAATTCATACATACATATACAGAAAATAGTTGCACATGCATGTGTAAGCAAACATATACATATATCAGTTAAACTAAACAAATAGCTGAAATACAATACAACATATGCATGAAATGTGCTAGCTATGTAATATTAAGAAGTGTAAGTTTCAGTCATACAATACATCCATGTCCAACCACTAGTTCTGACAACGGAACGTTACAGTCACAACTTCCTACTCCTCCAAAGAGATATACCGGCTCTGCATAGTGGATAAGCCAAGGCTTGTTACAATACTATCCAACAAGATACTGATGCATAGTGTCAGTGCTGATATCCATGTGTGTTCTGGTGACCATGTGCATCAACTTGTTGGAGTACATGTTCAACTTCAGTTGGACTTGCTTCTTGTCTTTTCCTCGGTGAGTGTGCCAAATGGGTGGGATCACATGCGTGCGCACAATGACATGCATGCTCCTTAATTCCCTTACATGCAATTAATAACACTGATCACCTTGTCTGCTTGGTGCCAGCTACTGGGATGGATCTATACCTTGTATGGGCACAGTTTCATTTGCCTATGCATGTTGTGCCCCTTGCTCTACCTATTCCTATTGCAACTCATTCTCTCGTCTGTGTAGCTCCTGTTCTTCCTTGAGTTACTACTTTAGCACATGCAACTCCTATTTTTCTCTCTCTGCCTTCGTGCGATCTTCGTGTCATGCCGTCACCTCATAGCTTCAATCTCCAAAGTTTCTTTCATCATGAGTGGATCGACTTTGAACTTGCAGCTTTGCTTCACCTCTATGCTATCAACAACCTTCCCTTGCACTCGCTGCATGTGGGTGTGCTGCCTTTTGCGGTTGCTGATGGTGCTGCTCGTTATGATGTCGCTGCCATCTTATCTTGGTGTCCTTGTCTACAAACAACTTGATGTATTCAGAGGTAGGAAATATCATAGATACTTGCTTAGCTACAACCCCCGGCTCTTCTGAAGGTCATTGTACTTGTGCTACTGAGAGATAGACAAACACCTGTGATGAATGGAGACATAGCAACACTCATGGCAAGAAATCTATCAGTCGAAAACCAAAACAAACTTGAGGACTGAATTCCAACATACCAGTGTTATTGATCATGAAGGTTGCTCGATTTTCACCTAGAGGTCGGAAGACTGATTGCCAAAACTGTGCTAGGCATAGTATGGGCTATTTGGGGGCTGACTAATTGATAGAACTACGTAATGCACAGTCCAGCCTAGCCTGCTGAGGACTGAAACTGCACAATGCAATCCTGGAGGTTAGTGCTAGGCCAGACTTGCAAAATTTCTAGAGGGAAGGCATAACCTTCACTTCCGAAAATACGCAGTGCTAGCTTAGAAAGGCACAGTTCGGGCCAAGGCAACCTAGGCCGACTGATGGGCGACTGAAAACATGAGAAGTCTGAATGCATGATGAGATGAGTGCAAACAAGAGTAAATGATCAAACATTCAAACAACAAGTGCAAGATTCAGAAAATGGGAAATCATGCATGTGTGTGAAGCGAGTCACCGTAATGGCCACCGTTCGTGCAAAAATAGTGTCATGCATGTGCCAGCATTGAGATGCAAATGAAAACTAAAATGATGCTTCTACAAGATAAAAAATGTCTAAATGACAACAAGCACTCACTGAAATCAAGCAGACAACACTCACACAAAGCGAAACACAAAAAGAAACAGAAACAAAACGCGAGATATGAAAAAGAGTGTTTACCCCGAAACAAATGAGATTAATGTGTTGACGATTCTTGGATGGAATGTATGATGTCAAAGCTGCAAGTTTGATGTGAGTAATGAGCTTTGCAGCATCTGGTTGATGATTTTTGATAAAATGGAGGTTGTGATGTGCATGCCACAAATATAGGAAAAGCGACACTTGGCGGGAGGTTTATGAAATGATCCTTGCATGTAACCTCCAACTTCTAAAGATATGTCCTTGAATCAAGGGATGCCTTTGCATGCTACCTTGGGAGAAATAGTCTATGCATGCAAATCAATTTTTCTCGGTCCTAGAGGGAATCGTTCAACGTGAAGGCACATGCATTAGTTTGCGAGCCTGGGATGAAAATCTGCGTAGTTTCTGGGTTGAGCAGATATTGATGTCGCAAAGGGATTACACAATTTCTGAGAGGAATAGGTGACTATCTCCCAGGATTGCGCAATTTCTACGTTGAGTAGCTATCCTTCGTCAGACCTCGCAATTTTTTTGGGGAAGCCTGTCTAACTGCATTGTGTAATTTCTGAGAGGAACATGTTGCCTAGTTGGATTTGTGCAATTTTTGCTAGATGTTGGGCTGGCTGTCCCAGAGGGATTGCACAATGTTTGGGTTGAGCAGCTGACTGCTACCTACAATTTTGCTGGTCCAAGCAGTCTTGCTGGGTTGGATTGTGCATTTTTTCTAGTGAAGGTTGATAGATAGGATTGCGCAATTCTGGAGCGCAGCAAGCTGCCAGTCAAGATTGCACAATTTCTTGAGGGAGTTGCTCAACCCTTCAGCTGGAGCAATTCCAAAGAAATAACCTATGAGGGGGATGCAATGACCTATCATGCACAAGCTGGAAATTTGCTAGAAAACCACTAAAGCT
This sequence comes from Pinus tabuliformis, assembly GCA_031772625.1. Classification (NCBI taxonomy): domain Eukaryota; kingdom Viridiplantae; phylum Streptophyta; class Pinopsida; order Pinales; family Pinaceae; genus Pinus; species Pinus tabuliformis. Next base: position 1,295,883,337 of record CM062809.1, read on the forward strand.
TGTGTACTTGATAGTGCAAGACATGCTACTGAAGATGGTTTGTAGGGAGGCTCCAAAACGATGCTAAGGAAAAATTTTGGACGGTGGTTGTAGCCACTACAGCACTTGGTGACACACTCAAAGAACTCCAGTTCTCTGAATGGACCTTGTTCATGAAAAGCAAGTCTAACACCTCTAGAATAATTGTTCAGTTCTTTGGTCATATTGGTTTCCACACTTGCTTGATTATAAGATGTAGTATTTGCCAAGGCCTTGGTCAGTCGACACACATTCCAAGCCAAGCCAAAATAGTACTTTCGATTGGGGTTGAGGGGTATATTGATTCACAAGCAGTATAGTGGTCAGAGTTTTAGTTTCATCTCTGGTGTCCTACGCTACTAGCAGACTTGGACATTACCCGGGCGGAGTCACGCAAGAACACAAGCATCGCTCCATTGCCAGCAAGCCTGGTCAGTACCCCGGCGGAGTTACTTGCATCAACTCTTTGTGCAAGAAGCCTTTCTCTTCTTTCTCTTTATTTATTTTTCATTTCTTTCGAAATTTTTCACTTTTTCATTTTTTCATTTTTTATTTTCATAATTATGCGTAACACTTATTCATTTCAGAGGTGGAATAGGGATCTCGACTTATTGAGGGAATAAGAGGTTGTTCCTTCAAATAAGTAGTGTATTTATACCTATGACGTGCTTGTTAAGGTTCCCCCCCCCCCCCTCACCTTGCTCTACTTGACTGAGCTAACAAGGAATAACCAAAAAACAATCGACTAGATTAGGTGACACTAGTTAGCGTTCAAGTGTTGTGTTTTAGCCAAAGTTCACTTCAAATAGTATCTATTTTCCATTGATGTATCATGGACTAAAGACATCAATTTCTTACATAAGAGAGTGGACAACAGATTACCAAATGTTGATAGTTGTACAAGTCCTCTTGTACTTTACCCAGCTTGTTTCAAGAGTCGCACACGGTCCATGCAAAACTAACCTATAGACAATAACAAGAAAACAAACCAAAAAGAAAAGCAAGAAGCAGAAGCAAATGCGGAAACCAAAGTGATTAAGCAAGCAAGTAAGAAAGCAAAAAAACACACAAGGAAAGAAGAAAAAATGCATGCAAGCAAAAAACTCAAAAACGAATACTACTCCTATTCCTAAGCTAATAGTGCATGGGTCATCTCATGTGAAGTGATACTTCCAATGCAGCCACTGATGCATTGGTTGACCCATGTTGGTGAAGTCACGGTTTGTAAACATTGCAGTTGTGCCAAAAAACAAGCATGAAAGATACAACGATGAAGATGGACACATTCTGAGCTTACAAGTGACAACATAACAAAAATGAGTGAAAGTGCATGACATGCACTCTTTGGACCTACCATGGTGTTGTGCTACACTGCGTGCAGATTTTGAGTGTATGCATTCTCTTGAATGTGACATGCAAGCAAACGTGAGAAAGTTAGACCACTTATTTTGTGCATGTGTGCTTGCTGCGTAAGATTCCTCCAATGCATGAGTGATGGGTTCGTGTAGTTCGAGTAGAGGAGGCTAAATCTGGGTGTTTGGTTGATCTTCAATGAAAATTAGAGAGTGATGAGGAGCCTTGATTGTTTCAATAATTTCCTTATCGGAAGTGAAGCCAAACTCAGCAAAATGAGGGACTGACATAACCATCAACTCAGGCTGAAGTTCCTTGACAGTCTACGAGGCTTCGACTTCATTGACAGATAGATCATCATTGTAGAATTTACCATTGTAGATCACTAGATTATGCAATTTACTAAAGAAAAATACTTGATCTACTTATACAAACAAACTTGCAGAAGCTTAATTGATTTTGAGCAAGATCAAATAGAACACATATAAAAAAGAATGAGAAATCAATCACACATGAACACATAAGAATACTCTGGGGAAAGCCTCAGCTAAAAACCCCAATCTATGTATTATCATACAAGTGGAAATATGTCTGGATTACACAAAGCTTTAGCTCAAATGCTATCCAACTCTTAATACAATCCCTCAATGTTTCTCATAGACTGAATAGACACAACATATGCCTTCCTCTAGTCCTCCAAGCCTCCTATTTCCTTGCGCAGTTTCTCCTGGGGTCCAATGCTGCCATCTGTGTGAATTGACCTCTCACATAACACATCAAACTCAAAAGTAACTGCACAGTCTTGAAGGAGATAATTCATTCTGCATGCATGAGTTTCCTATATAATAAAAATCCTCCAACTGATATTACATTTTCCCTTCCTATGATCTCAATGGGGTCTTTGACTGAACTGACATGCATGAGTTATTTATGAGATAATATTGAATTATGTGAAGTACAACAGTTACATGCATGCATGCATTAACTAACTGAACTCACAATCAGTTCCAAAAACTGTTGGAACTAATCTAACTGGACTTAACTCAGTTAACTGAGCTAACTAATTACAACTCAAGGTACAACTCGTCTTGATCTCCTTAGTCAAGGGATAACTTCCTCAATCAATGGAGAAATTGTTGCATGTCTTCACATAGACTTCATGCTTGATTTTCTACAACTAATTAACTCAAGATGAATTAATTAATTATTTTACAAACATCTTCCAAGATCAAATTGAATTTTAATTCTCAACTTTAGTTCATGGATTGACTAAAATTGGAATGTATCCCGAAATGCTATTTATAGAAATTTTATTTTTAGCATTTCTATTTTATCATTCCTTGTTGCTGTTTCCAAAAATGGTACCTGAGATGCTATTTATATCATTTCTATTTTTAGCATTTCTTTTTGCTATTTTCAACACTCACTCTCAACAAGAAAGGCATTCAACTCGAACCTGATCCTAAACCTTCGGAATGTTCTGCATGCAACACTTCTCCCTAGTGTTGTTGCTCCAACAACTCCAGGAACAAAAAATATCCAACCTGAATCAGAATGATGCCTCTGTCATCAAAGTCTCTGACTGTTATTGCCTCTGTCGATTTAAAACTTTGCACCTATGTGCTCTTCAGTATCTGACTGCTCTAGCCTCTGTCACTTTGATCTCTGACTGCATCAATTGCACTGATTCCTGTTGTTGTTGGTCCTATCTCCCAACACTGCATCCGAACTACATCTCCTCTCATCATGTTGCATCATTATGCCCACTGTTGCACTGCAACTCATTTACTGAGAAGTAAGTAAATGATCTCCCAACTAACCTCCCTATTGGGCTAGAAACATCCTCTGATGCTAAAGCTTGCTCTTCCGCTCCATCCACATCTATCTCTACTCACTTAACTAGTATTGCTACTCCTCGTTGGGGCTCCCGTAGGAAGCTCTAATCAAAGAGGTTGGGTACCTCAATGATCCTGCCCCTATTCCAGCCTTCTTGGATTTGTCACTCCACATCGCCCCACCTCCCACCTAGAGGTATGGATGCATGTGATCCCTCTGCCTACTTGGCTCGAAATTTCCCCCTACTGGAGGTATCTACATGAGTGGATGCCTCCACTCGGTCTCCTCTCGGCTGAATCTCTAGTTGTGGCTGCTCCATAACCTTCTGAAGTTGCTTCACCAATTGTGGCTCCTTCAGAATTTTCTGAGACTTCTTTTGGTGCTGCATGTTTAGAGGTAATGTACTCTCCCTCTCAACCACCAAGTCTCCAACAGTTTCCTTGCTCCTCAATGCTTTCCATGCATCTTGAACCTCAAGAGCTATGTCTCGTGGTGATGTGTCTAAGGAAAACCTTTCCTTTACTGAAGACTACATCATAGCCTTTATCTTCCTGCATCGCCATCGATACCAAGTTTTTCTTCAGTCCTGGCACATACTTCACATTTGTCAAGGTATTGCGAGCTCCATGCTCCCTCTGAAAAACAACCTTGCCTACACCTGAGATACTATACTTTTACTCATTACCCATCTCTATGAGTATTTGGAGGTCTTTCTGCTCCAAGGTACTGAACAAACTCTTATCGTCGGTCATGTGGAATGAAGCTCCACTGTCAAGAAACCAATTGCAACCCATCATCAATGAAACCATGCATCTAATGAGGGTGAAATCCAACTCGAACTGTGAGGGCAGTGCCTCATGTTCGGATCCTTCCAAGGATCCCTTCTTGGATTTCTTCTGTGGACAATTTGTTACTTAATGGCCCACCTCATGACAATGAAAGAATTGCACTTTTGATTTTTCAAACTTCTTCCCACCATGGGAAGAACTTTATTTGGGATGAGAATCCTTCTCCTTCCCTTTGTTCGCCTTACTCGCTAAGGTGCAATTTTCTTCATCCTCCTTGGATGAAGAACCATCTCTTGTGCTTCTTCTTGTCTCCTCCTACATCAGGTTCAACCAAAGTCATTCCCAATTTGGCGGTTTCTCTCTTCCATTTGCCGAGTCTTGGTAGCTATGCCAGCTCCTAGGAAGACCGAGGAGAGCAAGACTCACCATGTCATCATCGGCTGTTGTGACCACTACACTTCCAGGCTCATCCCTGCAGGTGGTGAGCTTGTTTAGATATGTAGAGATCATGTCGCCATTTTCACACTTGATTTTCCGAAGCTTGTCTTTCAGCGCCAGCTTCCTATGATCACTGTTGTTCTGATACAGATCTTTCAATGTTTTCCACATTGAAAACGGTGTCTCCTTCACATGGAAACTTGAGACTATGTGGTCTTGAACTCCCTCCGGAAGGATTCTCCTTGCTCTAGCGACAAATTTCTTCCATTCTGTTAATTCTTGGGCATTAGTAGTTGTTGCCTTGGGGACTTCTTGATCAATGAAGTCCTTCAAACCATTGTCCTCTAATACCACTTCCATGTGATCCTTCCATGCTATATAATTTGATATGCCATCAAGGGCATACTCGAGTCTCAAACCGTTGAACACCATTGGTGAAATTTGAGATGTGATAAGAATTTTATTTCTATAATAAGGAACTTCAAAACTTCAAACTTCTCCCTTCTTTGTATACTGTTCTTTGCTTTGATCACCTTTGCTCCGATACCATGTAGAATTTCCCACTGTAAATCACCAGATTATGCAATATTAAAGAAAAATACTTGATCTACTTCTACAAACAAACATGCGGAAGCTTAATCGATTTTGATAAAGGTCAAATAGAACACATATAATAGAGAATGAGAAATCAATCACACATGAACAAAAAAGATTACTCTGGGGAAAACCTCAGCTAAAAACATTGATCCCTGTATTATCATACAAGTGGAAATATGTTTGGATTACACAAAGCTTAAGCTCACAAGCTATCGAGTTGTCAGTACAATCCCTTAATGTTGCTCATAGACTGAATAGACACAACATATGTTTTCCTCCAGTCCTCCAAGCCTCCTATTTCCTTGCGCAGTTTCTCCTGGGGTCCAATGCTGCCACTTGTGTGAATTGACCTCTCACACAACACATCAAACTCAAAAGTAGCAGCGCAAACTTGAAGGAGATAATTCCTTCTGCATGGATGAGTTTCCTATATAAGAAAATTCCTCCAACTAATAGTACACTATCCCTTCCTCTGATCTCAACTGGGTCTCTGACTGAAATGACATGCATGAGTTATTTATGAGAGAATATTCAATTATCTGAAGTACAAAAGTTACATGCATGCATACATTAACTAACTGAACTCACAATTAGTTCCACAAACTGTTAGAACTAATCTAACTGGACTTAACTCAATTAACTCTGCTAACTAATTACAACTCAATGTACAACTCATCCTAATCTCCTTAATCAAGGGATAACTTCCTCAATCAATGGAGAAACTGTTGCATGTCTTCACACAGACTTCATGTTTGATTTTCTACAACTAATTAACTCAAGATGAATTAATTAATTATTTTACAAACAACTGCTAAGATCAAATTTGAATTTTAATTCTCAATTTTAGTTTAGGGACTAACTAAAATTGGAATGTATCCCAAAATGCTATTTAAAGCAATGTTATTTTTAGCATTTCCATTTTATCATTTCTTGTTGCTATTTCCAACACTAGTACCTGAGATGCTATTTATAGCATTTCTTTTTGCTATTTTCAACCATCATAGACTAGTGTCTTAGACAGATTAACAATGAGTGAATCAACATCGTGATCAGATGAAGAAGTAGAGAGATCCCAACAACCAAGATCAGAAAATTTAGGATGTTTGTCGACATCCTCATGATTTGATGAATCATGCAGAGGGGCAGATGAGAAGCAGGGATGTTCACGCTCCGTGTTTTAAGAAATGACAGATGCAAAATTGGACAGATTTTCGGAGGAAGATGTGTCCTCTCTGCAGCGTAATGATAGACTAACATTTGACGTGTCCTGTGACTGATCAGAAGTAGAAACATACGGAAATGAGTTCTCATAGGGGAAATAAAAAAGGGCAGAATCACAAGGGATGTCAGGAAAAAGCAGATGAGGCGTAGCTAGAAGGGAGTCATCCTTCACCGCAGGTTCTTATTTAGATTCCCACACACACTCATCATGAATGATGGCGTTGGTTGGCCGCATAACACCAATGTCATCGACAACTTGATCCTCATTCTCAATAGATGAGGAGTATGGAATAGAAGATCACAAGATAGTACAATCCAGAGGATCAACAGAATGTGGGGATGGAGGTTGCGGGAATGAATCCACCGAACAACCGATAGGCTTGTAAGCCAAATATATGCATGATATCAAGAGCAAGTCAGGTAGGAGGATTTGATAGTTCAATAGATGTGTGTGCAAGATCTCCCACATCACTCTACGTTGGTGGAGTTGTTTGATGAGGTGAAGGCGGAAAGTCACTTGTGACAACAACTATGCCTTCCTGTGATTTCGCAATGACATCACCGAAGTGTGTTGAGCGGGGTTCAGATATGTGAAGAAGATACTATAATATTCCATCGAGAAATTCCCAATCAATATCATCTTCAGAAAATCGGTATGCAATATTACAAAAGCGTGTGTGAAACTATTCAACGGATTCATCGGGTGCTTTTCGTAATTTCATATTTTCTTTATCGAGTGATTTACAATTAAAGTGATTGAAATCACGGTCTATTTCTGCGACTAGATCAACAAGAGAATGAATAGATTTTTTGAGTAGTATGGCACACCAGTGCATTGGGTGCCCACGAAGCGTGTAGATGAACAATGCACAGGTCATTTATTCTTCAAATATTCCATGTCTTTAGCATCAGCCTACAATGCCGACCACATGCCTAACCAAGGCTATGTGGCCTCCACCATCGTATGTTTTACGTGACAATTTATCCAAGAGATTTTCGGAGATAATAAAGTCATTTCCATAAGACATACACTCCTAAAGAGCAACTCTGTAGTTAGTCATGATAGATATGTAGAGATTCAAAAAAGATGTGAGGGATCGCAAGTGTGCACACAATGACATGCATGATGATAAATTCCCTTGCATGTGATCAACAACACTGCTCACCTTGTCTACTTCGTGCCAGCTGCTGGGATGGATCTATACCTTGTATGGGTGCAGTTTCATCCGTCTGTGCATGTTGCGCCCCCTGATGTACCTATTCCTACTGTAACTCATTCTCTCGTTTATGCAGCTCCTGTTGTTCCTTGAGTTGCTACTTTAGCACATGCAACTCCTTCTTTGTTTCTCTCTCTCACTTCGCACGATATTCATGTCATGCCATCACCTCATAGCCTCAATCTCCAAAGTTTCTTTCATCATGAGTGGATCTAGTTTGAACTTGAAGCTTTGCTTCACCTCTATGATGTGAACAACCTTCCTCTTGCACTCGCCACATGTGGGTGTGATGCCTTTTGCTGCTGCTGATGGTGATGCTCATTGTGATGTTGTTGCTATCTTATTTTGATGTCCTTTTCTACGAACAACTTGATGTCTTCACAGGAAGGCAAACTCATAGACACTTCCTTGGCTGCAACCCCTGTTATGCTCTCAATGGTGTCCTTTGACTCTACTCTTCTGAAGGCGATTGTACTTATGCTACTGAGAGATAGACGAACACCTATGATGCCTGGAGACATAGCAACAGGCATGGTAAGCAATTTGTTAATCCAAAACCAAAACAAACTTGAGGACTGACATGCAACATACCTGTGTGATTGATTGTGAAGGTTGTACAATTTCCTTTGAGAGGTCGGGAGACTGAATGCCAAAACTTCACAAGGTACAGTTTGAGCTGTATGGAGGATGACTAAGTACTGGAACTACGCAATGCAAAATCTACCCCACCTTGTTGAGGACTGAAATAGTGCAACCCACAATTTCAATCAATAGGGACATATAACCAGCAAACTACATCAATAGCTTCTGGGGCCAGTAGGACACTGCCTCTAGGAATTGCACAATGCAAGCATGGACGTCAGTGCTCGGCCAAACTTGCGTAATTTCTGGAGGGAAGGCCGAGCCTTCGCTTATGAAAATGCGTAGTGCTAGTTGGGCAAGCATGGTCTGGGCCAAGGTATCCCAGGCTGGCCGAAGGGCGACTGAAAACATGAGAAGTATGGATGCATGATGAGATGAGTGAATACGAGTGAATGATCATACATGCAAACAACATGTGTAGGATTCATAAAACGGGAAAGCATGCATGTGTGTGAAGCAAGTCGCCGCAACGACGATCATCCGTGCAAAAACAATGTCATGCATGCAACAACAATGTGATGTGAACGGAAACTGAAATGATGCTACTACAAGTTAACAGACATCAAAATGACAACAAGCACTCACAGAAATCAAGTAGACAACACTCACATGAAGAAAAACACAAAAAGCGACAGAAACTCAATGCGAGACATGAAAAGCAGGTTACCCCGAAACAACTAAGCTGAATCTGTCGACAAATCCTAGATGAAATGTGGGATGTCAAAGCTGCAAGGTCAATGGGGGGAATGAGCTCTGTAGCATCTGGTTGACGAGTTTCGATAAAATCAAGGTTTTGACGCACCTGCCACAAATCTAGGAAAAGTGACACTTGGCAGGAGGTTTCTGAAATGAGCCTTGCATGTAACCTCGAGCTGCTAAAGATAGATCCGTGAATCAAGGGATACCTTTTCATTCTTCCTCGGTATGAACATTCCATGCATGAAAAGCAGTTTTGCTCAGTCCCAGAGGGAATCAGTCAACCTGAAGGCACATGCATCGGTTTTGCTTGCCTGGGATGAAAATCTATGTAGTTTCTGGGCTGATCAGAGATAGATGTCCAAGAGGGATTGCACAATTTATGAGACGAACAAGTGACTATCTCCCAGGATTGCAAAATTTCTGGGCTGAGCAGCTTTCCTTGGTCAGACCTCGCAAGTTTCTCAGGGAAGCATGTCTGACTGCATTGCACAATTTTTAAGAGGAAAAGGTTGTTGGGCTAGATTTGCGCAATTTATTCTAATTGCGGGGTTGGCTGTCCCAGAGGTATTGCACAATTTCTAGGCTTAGTAGTTGATTGTTGCACATTATTTCTCAATTTCTGTGCTGAGCATCCCTTTTGGGCCAGATTGCGCAGTTTTTCAGTGAAGGTTGTCAAGTAGGATTGTGAAATTCTAGAGCCCAGAACGCTGCCACTTAGGATTGCACAATTTCTCGATGGAAGGTTGTTTCCCCTACATAATTGCACAATTTCTTGAGGGAGTTTCTCAGCCTGCAGCTGGACCAAGTCCATAGAAACAACTAGTGAGGGGGATGTAATAAGCTATCATGCACAAGCTACAAATTCGCTAGAAAACCACTGAAGCTTATGTACTTGACAGTGCAAGACAAGTTGCTGAAGATGGTCGATATGGAGGCTCCAAAACGAAGATAAGGAAAAAATTTGGAGGGTGGTTGTAGCTGCTACAATACTACGCTAAGGTGATTTTTCCAAAGTTCAAACTAAATTAGACAAACTGGATGTGGATTTCCTCAGTATTTTGGACTTTGAAAGTTATTATTTAAATTGAAAATTGATATGCTATATTAACCCCAAAGAGGGTTAAGGGCAGGCAGTTGAGCCATTATTAGTTGTTGCACTTAATAAAAAATCGGATAGTGGAATTATTATTATTTATACTTCTACCATTTTCTCATATGTGGGTTTAACTAAATAGACCAAAGTAGCAGTGAGACTCAAGGGTTAGTTAAGGAGTGAAATTTCACTAAGGGTCTATTAAGGATGGTTGTGTATAATGCTTAAAACACCTTGCATCACTTACTTTCTGTCTTTTTCTATTTTTCCTCGACTTTTCATTATACGGAAAAATGTTGTAATATATATCTCTTTCTTGAGTTAAGGAGGAAGAGGGAAATTTATTTAAAAAATAAATTGTAAATAAATTTTAAAAAATAAATTGTAAATAAATTTTAAGATGAAACATGAAATGTCAACCATTACTCATGAGTGACATGCATAAAATTTTCAAAATTGACCGAGAAGAATAACACATTTATAGAGGGAGCACGTTAGAGAATTGATGAGGGATCATCTTCGAGAAGCTAGTTGAGTTCAAGCAGTAACATACCCACATGCCGAATGAAAGCACTACTATTGGTATTCTGATTTTCATTGGTTGGGTGGTGCACATTTAAGCCTTCTATATATTCTTAGAGAGAGTCAATTTCATCCTCCTGTTTAGCTAATTTTCCTTTCAATGCTTGTATTTCCTAATGGAGGTTGATGGATGTTGTCATTTGTTGATGCAACTTTAAGTTAATTTCCATTGTTTACAACTGAAGAGATTCAATTTGGTGGGAATAATTGCTACAATCCAAATTACCCATAGTTTAAGGAGTTTTATCTCTTTTTCCCACATGCTCAAATTAATGGCAGGAAAGACCTCTTTTCCTTCTTGCAAGATGCGAAGGAGGCACTAGAGAACAGTAAGAGGGCTACATGAGAAAGGGACAAGGGAAAAAGTTGCTCGAAGAAGGAAAAGAGAGACACTATAGTAGACAACACAACCTAGGTAGAGATGAAACAATCACAATTCACTAAAGGAGATAGAGCCCACCCATAGAAAACTATATATAGTGGCAAACGAGCTTGAGTAGCAATGAGACACACTAAATTTGCTGAAGAAAGGTTGTATATAATAGAGACACCAGCGTGCAAAGCTAACTCCATAAATGAAAGAGGCTCCATAAAATTCAAAGACATGAAGGACAAGTTGGAAGAGGAGAGCACTAGATAGATGAATAAAACAAACTAGATTTGAGGAGTTCTTGAATAAGAAGATAAGTTGAGAGATGAAAATGTGACCAACAAAGTCTAATTGACATGGTCACACCAGAACAAACTTGAAACGCATATGAGTCTAGAGGGAAGCATTATTGTTGTAGTTCACTCAAATCTCGAAGAAGTAGTAGACCTGGAAGTTATACTCGCTGCCACAGAGAAGCATGAAGATGTTGACCATGCTTAGGAGAAATTTCTTAGAGCACCTTTGAAGCCAAAACAACCTAAATTGGCAGGGAATTAATAGGCTAAGAGTAGGAGATTGATATCATACCGAAATTTAGTATGCTTGGAGTTGATCCCACATGTGATTCTACTCTATGCTACATTAAGCTTCATAATTACTATAGCCATTAGAGAAATCAATAGCATGATTGTGAGGTTTGAGCAGAGATCAAAACATCATTGTTTCCTTATACTCAAGGCATGTGAAGAGATTGAGATTAAATGAGTTACATGAAATGGTGTGTCAATGGGAGTCAGATACCTTGCTACATGCTCCCTCATTTTTTACTCATTTTCTCATAGTTTGGAATGAGGAAGGAAAAAATTATTTAGCCTTCTAGCCTTCAACATTAAAACATGTACTAGGAGGAGGGGGTCATGGGATACTTTTCCATCCATGACTACCATTTACTTCTATTTGTCCAACATTAAGGAGACAAGCTAGGTTGGATTGTTTGTCAGTTTTTGAATTTTGGTGCCTGAGGATGTGGAAGAAGGATTTAAGAGCGAAGAATTCAAGTGCTCTAGTGATTCTTTGGAGTAGGAGTTTGAGATGGTTTTCTTTAGGCCAAGTGCTTTTGTATAGATGCTGAATTGTTAGAAGAGAGTCCCCCAAGTTTGCAAAATTTTGTATATTCAAACCTTTTTCCAAGATTACAGCTAGCAGGTATACACCTCTTCTTCATTATTGGTCTTTATCCCAACCCCTAGGAATAACTAATAACTAATTTTCCACCGGGGTTGGGTATAACCCCAACCCCCCCCCCCCGCCGTTCCTTTCACCATATCAATATTACTAGCACAACCATATAAGTTAAATTGTTGGTAAACTCCTATTGACATCAATCCACAATAAACATCAAAACACTTACCCCAACTTACCATGGAGATTATTAATTGAGAACACCATGGGAGAATATCGTGGCGTAGTGGTATTTTTCATTTCTCTTTGTCTTTGGATTTCTATCGAGTGATCTAGGATGTAATCTTGGACGTAAAGAATAGTGAAAAAAGTCTCTAGGTTAATGGGTATTTTCCGTTCTATAGAAAGATTCAGGTTATCAATACAATGTGCCCAAAAATTCATAACTCACTTTATATGGCAGTCATTCATATGATACATCTATAATTAAAATTAATCAATTTAATTTAAAGGGAAAAAATGACATAACTACTTTAAAAATAAATATTTGATTTTTATATATTCCTATGAACATTATGTAACATAATGTGAAGGTTAAAAACCTAGCATCCACCCAATTGTGGAATATTATTAGGTGAATGGTAGAGATTTAACCTCCATGGAATATTCTAATATTGTTAGTACTACACAAAAATTAAAGGTTGAGATCTATCTCCAAAGTAGTTATGTTTGTTTTGGTCTTTTAATTAAATTGATTAATTAAAAAATAATGTCATATGAACAAGTGCATATGAAATGAATTATGGTCTTTTTGGGCATGTGTATTATTAAGCCATGGTATTGGCCCATGATATTGTAACAAAGTCTATTTATAAATCAAGAATCTAAGTGAGAGTAAACCTCCATGGATAAGGTTTTTGTTCCATGTTTTTTCAAATGTATATATGTTGAATTTGTATATTATTTTTATACTAATAATAACAATAATAATAAAAAGTTATAATTTAGGTAGTTTTATGAATTTTTTTATTTTTAACAACGTGCTCAAACTCATTATGAAAATCTAACAATTTTATTAACAACATATATGGATTCAACACATACTTAGATCCAAAAATAAACCGAGGAACATTTCAAAAAGTCTCACTTATAGAAAACAACATTATGAATTGATATCTATTGACATTTACCAATCATTTAAATTATATGATTGCACTAGTTGATAATTAAATTAAAATTCAAGAAGCCCTATTCCAAAAATATGATATAATTATTACCATCGTACTATGGTATTTATTATAATTTATATTCTAATCTCTGTATACTACTTATATTACAACTTTCCCCTATTACCTAGTGTTATCATTTTAATTTTATTAATATTCTATTCTTAAATTAGATCTTATTATATATTTTGCATTCCCCTTTATATGATTTTATTATAACCTTTTTCTTTATATTCTATTATTCATTATCTTTATATTCTATTATTCATGATAATTTCTTCTTATTATATTTGAGATTTTTGTTTTGTTTTGTTTTTATAAACAAAATCATTTATACGGTCAAAATATAATATACATTGAATTACAAAGATAGTCGATGCACGAATCTCAACAAAACTTATCATTCAAGTTACAAAACCTATCATTCAATTTTACATCGAGTTACAAAACCTATCATTCGATTTCACATCGAGTTACAAAGATAGTTGATGCATGAATCTCAACAAACCATATCATTCAACTTTACATCGAGTTACAAAGATAATCGATGGATGAATCTAACAAACCCTATCATTCAACATTACATCGAGTTACAAAGATAGTCAATGCATGAATCTCAACAAACCCTATCATTCAACTTTACATCGAGTTACAAAGATAGTCCATGCATGAATCTCAACAATCCCTATCATTATAGTCCATGCATGAATCTCAACAATCCCTATCATTCAACTTTACATCGAGTTACAAAGATAATTGATGCAATCTCAACAAACCCTATCATTCAACTTTACATTGAGTTACAAAGCGAGTGGATGCATGAATCCTCAACAAACTTTATCATTTAACCTTTTTTCGTTAATTGTTGATAATATAAATTTTTGTTTTTTACAATTAATATAAACTTTGGTTTATTAATTTTTGTCTTTCTCAATTTTAGGTTTTTACCTTTTTGCCAACTTCCATCATTCAACTTTTTTTTTCCTTAATTGTGAATTATATAGATTATAGTTTATTAGTTTTAGTTTTCTTAATTTTAAGGGTTTTACTTTTTGGCCAACGTTTTAGGTTGCTCTTATTTTCCCATCTTAGTATTCATTTAATCTTGAATGATTATTTTTTCTCTCAAAAAATTGTTCTTATGATAAATTTTGGTTATGGTTTTCAAGGAGCCTAATCCATTTATGCATTTAAAAATATATTTTAAACAACACAAATCACATTTTTGCTTGAAATTGTAATGGCGATTCCGGTGAAAAAGACTATATCTTCTATAAGTTAGAGTACACCTTAAACTTTTCTTTCTAATTTCAAAAAAGTGGTGTTTAATTATTATATGTTTATGAGTTTTTGGCCATAATGGCAAATTTGTTTTGCTCAAATCTTGATCTTGGTTGTTTAAAATGGTTTTTTTGACTACATCTATGTATTCAACACTTTGAAGAGTTTACAACTCTAACTTGTGATTCTAACCAATTTTTACTAAATTTTAGGCAATTTAGACCAAAAATATCCCAATAAACTCTCCAATACATACTTATCAACAACATATATGATGTTTATACTTATCAAAATATATGATGTTTAAAAAAAACAAAACTATTAAAAAAAAATTATTACTTTAATATCTAAATCAAAACTTTTATCCACATTAATTTATTATAAAATCCACTAACTATCCTCCTCCTTTAAATGCACATGGAAACACGCTATTTTTATATGATAGTCAATAAGGGAGAATTGCCAGGTTGAACGATTGTCCATTTTAGTTCACTTTGAACTTATTTAGGGTTTGAAATCAAAAGGGAGAGTTGCCAGGTCGCAACAACACCTGAATCATAGTCACCAAGTAGAGAAGGGAATTGGGAGGTTGTTCGAATTTGTTTATTGTTTTTGGTGCTACTGGTCGAATGGAGTTAATGGAACGAATGAAAGTGGAGGTACGTTCTGATGAGAAAGGGTACAAGGGAGCATGGTTCGAAGGATTTGTAAAGGCAATTCTTAAAAGTGGCGGGTCTGGCCGAATCCAATATGACAAGTTTCAAAATAAGAATGGGAAGCCGTGTGTAAGAAATAATAACCCAGGATAATATGCGACCCACACCACCCGACATTGAGATGCCCCTGAATCTCTCGGAGGGATTTTACATAGACGCCTACGACACTGATTGTTGGTGGCGTGGATTCCTTGTAGAAAGGGTTTCGCGTGGGGAGGAGCGCTGGTTGGTCTCCTTCCCTGACACTGGAACTTTCCAGTCATACCCCCGTTCGGCATTCCGAATGGCGCAGGAATGGAAAGGGGAGAAGTGGACATTAATCCCACCGGTTCGTTTTCTGAATCTTGAGTTTAAGTCAATGGTGTTCGTTTTCTGAATCTTGAGTTTAAGTCAATGGTGGATTTTGGGAATGGAATATTTTAAAATTAGTATACTATGAATTATCCTATTATTTTCGAATCCATGGCCTTGCCTTGATCAAGACCATATGCCCCTTTGTTAATATATATAAATTCTTTAAAACTTTTGATTTCGTAATATTATTATTCAACTCTGTTTTGTTTTGCAGGGAAAAATCTCAGAAGTGAGCGAAGCGAAAAGGAAGCTGCGCGTTGGCAACTCAGAAGGAGGACCTTTAAAATCGCAAGCAAAGCCAATAACTCAAGCTGTGGACAATTCCGGCACACATTCTTTGCCCACCCCCAGCCTGAAGAAGCACCGCATCGCCGAGGATTCAGATGGTCCACAGAAATCTGTGCCAAAACATAATAATTTAAATGTATACCGTGAACTCTTGGGGGCTCGAGACTGGGTATCACTGAATCTGATCATGTAGTCGCTATCCAAGAGATAGTCGTCTCCGCTTCCGCTTCTGGTTCTGGTTCTGCAGCATAATTTTTTATTTCTCTGCTTCCGGTTCTGCTTCTGCAGCGTAATTTTTTATCTCTCCACTTCCGCTTCTAGTTCTGCAGCTTAATTTTTTATCTCTCCGCTTCCGGTTCTCCGCTTCTGGTTCCGGTTCTGCTTTTGCTTCTGCATCTTAATTTTGTACTGCCTATTATGTTTATCAAAGTTTTGGCAATCAGAATGAGTCTTTCTGCAATTTTGTTTATTTTAATAAAAAATTCTATGGTCCTTAATAACTTATTTCATTTAATTTTAATTGTGAATAAATTTAATTGTGCTTTGTTTTACATATTGCTATTTTCCAGGGAATAAAGACATTAACCTGATTAATTGTTTGTCGGAGTTTTTTAAGGAAAAAAGGTGTCAGTAGTGTGTGGGCAGTACGACTTATGTTAGACGTCGGTGTAGCAAGGGGTTATAGGAGCAGCGCCCAATAAAAATTTTGGAGTTATATTTTTGCATATGTTTTTGGTGGTTTAAGGAAAACAGGGGTCAGTAGTGTTTGGGCAGAACGTTATTTTGCTCCATAGTTTTGTAGATTTCGTAAAAAAAAATTATAGTTATATTCTAATTCAGGTTTTCCGGCATATGGTGGTTTTGTATAGTTTTGTAAATTTTGTTGGGAATTTTCTGTTTAATTCCAAAACAAAAATAGCTTGAACAGAGAATAATGCTCTGTTTCTTCACAGGAAGAACAGAGTTTTCCACACACATAAAAACTTTTGTAATCATTAACCAAAATGGTCATACAAAAGGATCTTCCTCTTAACACAGGGATTAAACTAGGAACACTTTCTCTGTCTCCTTGCAAACTTAACTCTGTCTCAGCAAAAAAATTCAACACACTACTGTGTAAAAATTACATATATTTATGCTGCGTCTCCCATTACATTTGTTCAACAAAAAACATTACATTTGGTGCTGCATTTTTACACTTCACATTCGCAATGCTGTGCATAAGATTTTTCCTTTGCGCTACTGCAAGTTTCACTTTGGATTACAATGAACAACAAAAAAAACTACATACGCGTTGCTGCGCTTTTCATTTCTTTCCCATTACATTGCATTTATGATGAACATAACGAAGCAGTGCTTTCATTTCTTTCCCATTACATTGCATATACGATGAACACAACGAACATAATATATAGGACAACCAAAAGACATTACTTCACGTTTTCACTTTCCATACTACCGTAAAACAACAAAAACATTAAACTTAAAAACTTTACCAACTTTAACCTATCACATTAAATTTACATTAATTACTTTTACCGAGAAACTGATGGTCAAAACAAAAATTTCGCTTCATGCAAGTTCATTGTTGCATACGCAACTTTGCTTTCAATTGACGGCTTCAAACCTTGTTGTCAATCGGACGACTATCACATAGTCAAACCACACGAACATTACGCTCCGATGAAAAGTTGTTTTGGAAAACAGCTCAAGCCACGTGTCAAACAATGATTGTCATCGCTGCTCTCCAGAGAAATACCACTAACTCGCGGTGCGATGGAAGTACTCGTGGTTTTCAAAAAGTTTACGGTCGCTATTTTAATTGAGCTGTAGTTGAAATTATATTTCAACACTCCCCTTTAATTTCAATTGCTGGGTTATCATTCATACACAAACATTTTCTCAAAAATTCAAAACTTTTCTGTCCCAATGGCTTGGTCAATGCTCCTGAGTTCTGCAGTGGACTAAAACAATTTCACCATTGTTCACCAATTCCCTGATATAATGAAACTTTGCGTCAATGTGTTTCGTTCTCTTATGAAACACAGAATTCTTGGATAATGCAATAGCTGAGCTATTGTCACAAAAAATCAGTTCCTTTTGCTTGTTCTTGGCATAAGCTCCTTAACATCCTTCTCATCCAAACTGCTTGACATGCTGCTACTGTAGACAATGCTACAATAGGCTGTTTTTTAGAAGCCCATGAAATAGCTCCTAAACCCATGTGAAAAACATAACCGGATGTGCTTTTCCGATCATCTACACTTCCAGTCCAATCACTATCAGTGTATCCAATTAAATATGAACATTTTGAAGTAGTATATAAAATGCCAAACCTTTTAGTACCTTTAACATACCTCAGAATCCTTTTTGCTGCCTGCCAATGTGCTTTTTTTGGCCTCTCCATGAATCTGGAAATTAAACTAACAACATACATTATATCTGGCCTAGTTGCAGTCAAATACATAAGGCTACCAACTATGCTCTTGTACAGACTAGGATCAAAATCCTTGCTGTTGTCCTCTTTGCTGAGTTTTAATCCCATCATTGTGGGAGTGATTCCTACCTTGCTCTTTTGCATATTAAATCTTTCCAACACTTCCTTAACATATTTTGCTTGTGAGATAAAAATCCCATTTCCATTTTGTTCTACTTCTATTCCTAAGAAGTATCTCAGCGAACCCATGTCATTCATTTCAAATTCTTCTTTCATGACTGTTTTGAAATTTTCAATAAGATAATCATCATTACCTGTGAAAATAACATCATCAACCTATAACACAAAAATTAGTAATTTACCATCCTTTTCTTTGATGTAGAGAGTGGGCTCTCCCTCACACTTTTCAAATCCTTTTTCCAGTAGATAGGAATCTATCCTACTGTACCAATCTCTTGGTGCTTGCTTCAACCCATAAAGAGCTTTCTTCAATTTGCACACTTTGTGCTCTTGGCCTTTCTTTTCATAGCCTAGAGGTTGTTCAATGTAAACCTCTTCCTTTAACACTCCATTTAGGAATGCTGACTTCACGTCCATTTGGTAAACTTTCCACTTTTTCTGTGCTGCTATGGACAGCACTGCTCTCACGGTTTCCATTCTAGCAACCGGTGCAAAAGTTTCCTCATAGTATCTCTCATACTGCTGCTTATATCCTTTGACAACCAGTCTTGCCTTGTGTCTTTCTATTTTGCCTTCAGCATTACTCTTGGTCTTGTAGACCCATTTAACTCCAATGACTTCCTTTCCTTTTGGTAGTTCAACTAAATCCCATGTCTTGTTTCTTTCTATGGCATTGATCTCCTCATCCATAGCTTCTATCCATTTCTTATCCTTAATTGCTTCTTCGAAATGAACAGGATCATCAACATGACAATATAATGCAAACAAAGAATTCATACCTTCATTTGTTGCCTCTTGCTCATAAATATCACTTAAATTTCTGAACTTCTTATCTCTTTCATTTGGTGTGCAAGTGCTTGAAGAAGCACCTAAATTTCCTCCTTGTAGTGTGCTTGTAGAAGCACTTTCATTTCTCCTCAAGGGTGTCCCATGCTGTCCTTGTGTTGGTGCTGCTGTTTGGGGATGTATTTCAGCCATCTCTTCATCATTTTCATCATGTGACAAAGAGCTTTTAACATTCACTGTTTTCTCTATGCTTCCATCCCAAGCTTCCTCCTCAATAAATTGAACATCTCTACTCATAAAAAAATTCTTGGTGGATGGGTTATATAACCTGTAAGCTTTGGATTCCTCACTGTATACAATGAAAACACATTTCTCCCCTTTGCTGTCCAACTTCTTCCTTAGCTGATCTGGAATGTGTGCATAAACCACACATCCAAAAATTTTCATGTGGGTGACTCCTTGCTTTTTCCCACTCCATGCTTCTTCCGACACTCTATTCATGACTGCTTTTGTAAGGCATCTATTCAAAATGTACGCTGCACAGTGTACAGCTTCAGCCCAATAATCATTTGACAAATGTTTTTCCTTTAACATGCTCCTTGCCATATCCATGATTGTCCTATTCTTCCTTTCGGCAACTACATTTTGCTGCGGAGTGTACCTAGTGGTAAACTGTTTATGTATTACATTTTCTCTACAAAACCATAGAAATTCCTTGGAGATATACTCACTTGCTCTATCAGTTCTTAGAACTTTGATATGCAGCTTGCTTTGGTTTTCTACAAGTGCTTTGAAATTGCAAAATCTTTCAAACATTTCACTTTTGTTCTTAAGGAAATAAATCCAAGTTTTTCTAGTAAAATCATCAATGAATGTTAGTATATAGTGGTTGCCTGCAAGTGATGGAGTTTGCATCGGTCCACATAAATCTGAGTGGACAATTTCTAAGGGTTCTTTTGCCCGTATGCTTTTCCCTGATGGAAAACTTTCTCTATGTTGTTTCCGCAAGATACAACCTTCATAAAGGCTGTTTGGTTTCTTTATCAATGGTAATCTTCTTACTATTCCTTTTCTACTCAATAAGTTAAGTCCTCCAAAGTTGAGATGTCCAAATCTCAAGTGCCACAACCAGTTTTCATCCTTTGGCTCGCTTTGGAAAGCCTCTTGAGTCACCGCTGCAATTTCTTCTTTATTTTTTAAATCTGCCTTCATCATGAGAGGGAACATCCTGTTCCTTGTCATCTTCACTTCAGCAATACATCGTTTGATGGGTGCTCTATCCATGATGGTGCATACATCATTCACAAAGAAAACATTGTAACCCTTTTGAACAAGTTGTCCAATACTTAAGAGATTACATTTCATTCTAGGAACATAACAAACATCTGCTATAGTTTTCTTTTCACCTTTCTTTGTTAAGACATTTACTTCTCCTTTTCCCATAACAGAAACTTAATTTTCAGTTCCCAGTGTGACTTGTGACTTCACATTCTGATCTAACATAGAAAACAGGGCTATGTTTCCTGTCATATGGTTGCTGCAATCGGAGTCTAGAAACCATACGTCTTCACTCTTTTCTTCAGCCATATTACAAGCTAAAAAAAAATTATTTTGGCTGATATTTTCTCTAGTGAAATTTGCATTAGTTCTATTGCTCATATCATTCCGCTTCTTCCTACATTCATTTTCATAATGCCCATATTTTTTACAATAATAACATTGAACATTGGCTTTATCATACCTTTGTCCTTGAGCATGATGTTGTCCACTTTGTTGACTGTTGCCTTGGCCTTGGTTGTGATTTGGATTGTTGCCTCTTCCTTGTGCATTTGCTGAACTGTTTCTTCCACCTCTGTTTTGGCTTCCGCCTCTTCCTCTCTTGTTTCCTCTGCCTTGACCTCTTCCTCTTCCAAAGGACGTCTAGGTCTTAAAGGCATGCTCTAGGGATGAGTTTTCATTTCTACTCAATCTCTGCTCATGTGTTATCAGTGATGCATGTAGTTCATCAACTGTGAAGTTTGTGAGATCCTTTGTTTCTTCTATGGTGGTGACAATCACATCGAACTTTGAGGGTAGGACCCTCAATAGTTTCTCTACAATCCTCTTTTCTTCAAGAATCTCTCCATGAGACCTTATCTGTGTGACCAGACCAATCACTTGTGTGAAGAATGATTCTATATTATCTGACTCCTTCATGCATAGGTTCTCAAAATCTCTCCTCAACAACTATAGTTTTGTTGTCTTCACTTTCTCCATGCCTTGATAGGCTGTCTTGAGAGTTTTCCATGCTTCTTTGGATGTCTTGGCTGTTGCTATCCTTGGAAACACACTCTCATGCACTGCTTGATACAAAAAGCAAAGGGCTTTTGAGTCTTTCTTCTTATAGCTCTTCAACAGATCTTTCTCTGCCTGAGTTAACCTATTAAACTCATCTTCATCTGCTGGCTCTTCAAAACCATCCTCAAAAAATTCCCATAAGTCTTGTGAGGCAAGCAAAGCTTTCATGGTTATTGCCCAATAGTCATAGTTTTTCCCATTAAACTGTAGGAGCTGAGTATTAAAGATACCGATACTAGTGCTGGCTCTAGCGATTCTTACACTCTTCAAAATACTTGACTGTGTGTTTAAAATCACTAACTGTCTTCAACACAAAAAAAAATCTTGAGAAATACCTTGGATTTTTGACTGAGTCTTCACTCTGCTGGAGAAGTTGTCGCAGCAAGAAACCCTTCCTTTAGCTTCTTTGACATCGTCAAAGAGCCTAGAAAAGCTCTGATACCACTGTTGGGAATTTTCTATTAAATTCCAAAACAAAAACAGCTTGAACAAAGAAAAATACTATGTTTCTTCACAGGATCTTAACACAGGGAAGCTTAAAATTGTTTGCTAAAGAAAAACAAAGTTTTCCACACACATAAAAACCTTTGTATTCATTAACCAGAACGCTGATATAAAAGGATCTTCCTCTTAACAGAGGGATTAAACCAGGAACACCTCAGTTCCAAAAAAAAATTCTCTGTCTCCTTGCAAACTTTACTCAGTCTCAGAAAAAAAAAAAATCAACACACTGTTCTGTAAAAATTACATATATTTATGCTGCGTCTCCCATTACATTTGTTCAACAAAAAACATTACATTTGCTGCTGCATTTTTACACTTCACATTCGCACTGCTGTGCATAAGATTTTTCCTTTGCGTTGCTGCAAGTTTCACTTTGGATTACAATGAACAACAAAAAAAACTACATACGCGCTACTGCGCTTTTCATTCCCTTCCCATTACATTGCATATACGATGAACAAAACGAACATAACATATACGACAACCAAAAAACATTACTTCACGTTTTCACTTGCCATACTACCATAAAATAAAAAAAAGCATTAAACTTAAAAACTTTACCAACTTTTACCTATCACATTAAATTTACATTAATTACTTTTACGGAGAAACTAGCGGTCAAAACAAAACTTTCACTTCACGCAAGTTCATTGTTGCAGACTTATACGCAGCTTTGCTTTCAATCGACAACTTCAAACCTTGTTGTCAATCAGACGGCTATCACACAGTCAAACCACACGAACATTACGCTCTGATGAAAAGTTGTTTTGGAAAACAGCTCAATCCATGTGTCAAACGATGATTGTCATCGCTTCCCTCTGGAGGAATACCACTAACTCTTGGAAAGCGGTTCGATGGAAGTACTGGTGGTTTTCAAAAAAGTTTACGGTCGCCCAAAATGTGTGAAAAATGTACACGTGTAAACTTTGTTGGAAAGATTTTGATCTCATAAGTTCAGTTGCATTAAAAAAAAAGGTAAATTTGGATTTATTGAGTTTAAATTTATTCTGCAGTTTAGTATAATGTATAATTCTATCAGCTATCAAAATTGAAATTTTGCTCATACAAATTAAAATAATTTAAAAAAATTCTAATAAAATAATAAATTAAACAATTATAAAAACATTTAAATAATATCTACTTATTAAATAAATCTATATAAATTATTAGTCCAATCCATTGATACTTTATAATCACCATAAACATATAAACGATCTTTAATCTAATCCATTATTAATCCAATCCATTGATATTTGTGGCAATTTTACATGGTTTAGAGGAGCACCAATCGTATTTCTCAACATTCAATCATATGTTGTTTTGTTTTATCATGTTGTTTCCTCTCTAGGATAAAGTGGTTTTCTGAAGTTCAAACTAGATTAGACAAAGTAGAATTGGATTTCCTTAGTATTTTAGACTTTGAATTTTATTTGTTAAATTGAAAATTGATATGCTATGTTAGACTTTAAGAGTGTTAAGGGCAGGAAAATAGGCCAATTTTGTTAATTGCTTTTCTTTGAAAACTATTCACCATTTAAATTTTGGACTAGATCTGCAATCTATATCTCTAAAGCAAGGCCACACTTCCTAAGTTGACAAGTATCGACATGTTATTATGAGTAGCTTTTGTTGGATCTCCCTACACTATTATTTCATTTACCTTTCATCATGTTAATGACCTAGACATGGAGTTGGTCATTTGATTGCTTGTGTTAAAAATTTCCGAGAAGAAATGAGGATGTTTGACTTGTGTAGATTGAAGCCAACGAAAGAAACTGGTGATGTCTGTGGCAGTTTTACATTACATGAATAGTATACTGTAGTAGCAATCATATTTCCCAACCTACAAAAATGGGTTGTTTTTCTATATCATGTTGTTTCTTCTATAAGTGTTGACGGTGCTGGACCCACCAACATGTCAGGGATCTCCCTAGTAAGAAGTTGCAATTAGACCTCAGATCATTTGGTGTAGGAGTCCTAGAAGTGGGTCGTGCGATAATGCCTGACCGCGGTTTCACAATGAGGATAGTAAGATATCCCTATTGGTAGCAAGGGTGTGACAGTTGCAGATAGCCAAGGAAGGTGTATGAATGGTCCTAACATACATAGGGTGATGTGAGTGTGCCCCTTGGAAACGTGTGGTAGTACGGAGTTAAGAAGGGAACACATGAGCAAAGATGCACCACAACATGGAAGGCAAGTTAGCTAGCAATCCAAAGTGATGGTTAAACCAACAACATGAATCAGTAAGATTCATACATACATATACAAAAAATAGCTGCACATGCATGCGTAAGAAAACATCTACATATATTAGTTAGAGTAAACAAATAGCTTAAATACAATACAACATATGCATGAAACGTGCTAGCTATGTAATATTAAGAAGTGTAAGTTTCAGTCATACAATATATCCATGTCCAACCACTAGTTCCGACAATGGAACGTTAAAGTCACAACCACCTACTCCTCCAAAGTGATATACTGGCTCTGCGTAGTGGAGAAGCCAAGGCTCGTTACAATACTATCCAAGCTCTCTCTAAGATAGTCCTACGGGAAGCTTGGCTGACCAGAAGCCTTTACAACGAGTTATGAGGGACTATTTATAGCAAAGGGTGGGGTGACCCTTGACATTCCCCTTTGTGACCGTTCATCTATCCTCATGACTCTTCAACTACTTTATGACTGTTACATTCAAATATCAACACTTGAACTTCCACTTGAAAATATGTTACATTACAATGCACATGTGCCCATGCGAGACAAAATGGCTTGAGCAAGCCATGCAAGACATCACTGACACTCAGACCGTTGTTGTGAGACAAGCCTTTTGACATCCTTGTGATGGTGAAGGTGGTGAGCTGATGCCAAGCTTGGTCATCCGTGATGGTGTCCATGCGATCAACGGTGACATATTGTTGAAGCGAACTCTTGCCTCCATTGCTTCTGGGTACACTGATATGGCTCCACTGTCCAACTCGTCTGATAGCATGCATATGGTCTTCTTGCCTGCAGCCGAACCAACAACATACTGATGCATAGTGTCTGTGTTGATATCCATGTGTGTTCTAGTGACCATGTGAATCAACTTATCAAAGTACATGTTCAACTCTAGTTGGACTTGCTTCTTGTCTTCGCCTTGGTGAGTGTGCCAAACAGGTGGGATCACATGCATGCACACAATGACATGCATGCTCCTAAATTCCCTTACATGCAATTAATAACACTAATCACCTTGTCCGCTTAGCGCCAACTGCTAGGATGGATCTATACCTTGTATGGGCACAGTTTCATCTGTCTATGCATGTTGTGCCCCTTGCTATACCTATTCTTACTACAACTCATTCTCTCATCTATGCAGCTCCTGTTCTTCCTTGAGTTGCTGCTTCAACACATGCATCTCCTTCTCTTTTTCTCTCTCTACCTTCATGCGATCTTCGTGTTGTGTCATCACCTCATAGCTTCAATCTCCAAAGTTTCTTTCATCATGAGTGGATCGACTTTGAACTTGCATCTTTGCTTCACCTCTATGCTGTCAACAACCTTCCTCTTGCACTCGCCGCATGCAGGTGTGCAACCTTTTGCTTCTGCTGATGGTGTTGTTCGTTGTGATGTTGCTGCCATCTTTTCTTGGTGTCCTTGTCTACAAACAACTTGATGTCTTCACAGGTAGGAAAGATCATAGACACTTGCTTGGCTACAACCCCCGTTGTGCTCTCAATGATGTCCTTTGACTCTTCTCTTCTGAAGGTCATTGTACTTGTGCTACTGAGAGACAGACAAACACCTGTGATGAATGGAGACATAGCAACACTCATGGGAAGAAATCTGTCAGTTGAAAACCAAAACAAACTTGAGGGCTGAATTGCAACATACCAATGTTATTGATCATGAATGTTGCACAATTTCCACCGAGAGGTCAGGAGACCGATTTCCAAAATTGCACAAGGCATAGTCTGGGCTATTTGGGGGCTAACTAACTGAGAGAACTACGTAATGCAAAGTCTAGCCTAGCCTGCTAAGGACTGAAACTGCACAATGCAATCATGGAGGTCAATGCTAGGCTAGACTTGCGTAATTTCTGGAGGGAAGGCATAGCCTTTTCTTCCGGAAATGCGCAGTGCTAGCCTGGAAAGGCATGGTCTGGGTCTAGGCAGCCCAGGCAGACCGATGGGTGACTGAAAACATGAGAAGTCTAAATGCATGATGAGATGAGTGCAAACAAGAGTGAATGAACATACATGCAAACAAAAAGTGTACGATTCAGAAAATGGGAAAGCATGCATGTATGTGAAGCGAGTCGCCGCAATGGCGACCGTCCGTGCAAAAATAGTGTCATGCATGTGCCAGTAGTGAGATGCAAACAAAAACTAAAAAGATGCTTCTCCAAGCTAAAAAACATCAAAATGACAACAAGCACTCACTGAAATCAAGCAAACAACACTCACACGAAGCGAAACACAAAAGGCGACAGAAACATAACGTGAGACATGAAAAGCGGGTTTACGCCGAAACAACTGAGATTAACGTGTTGACAACTCCTGGATGGAATGTATGATGTCAAAGCTACAACTTTTATGTGAGTAATGAGCTTTGCAGCGTCCGGTTGATGATTTTTGATAAAATCGAGGTTGTGATGTGCATGCCACAAAAATAGGAAAAGTGACACTTGGCAGGAGGTTTATGAAATGATCCTTCCATGTAACCTCCAACTTCTAAAGATAGATCATTGAATCAAGGGATGCCTTTGCATGTTGCCTTGGGAGAAATAGTCTATTCATGCAAATCAGTTTTTCTCGGTCCTATATGGAGTTGTTCAACCTAAAGGGACATGCGTTGGTTTGCGAGCCTGGGATGAAAATTTGTGTAGTTTCTGGGCTGAGCAGAGATGGCTATCTCAGAGGGATTGCACAATTTCTCAGAGGAACGGGTGACTATCTCCTACAATTGTGCAATTTTTATGCTGAGTAGCTGTCCTTGGTCAGACCTCACAATTTTCTTGGGGAAGACTGTGTAATTGCATTGCATAATTTATCAGAGGAACAGGCTGCCTAGTTGGATTTGTGCAATTTTTGATAGCTGCTGGGCTGGCTGTCCCAGAGGGATTGCACAATGTCTGGGTTGAGTAGCTGACTGCTACCTAGAATTGCGCTAGGCCGAGCAGTCTTGTTGGGCTGGATTGTGAATTTTTTCTAGTGAAGGTTGACAGACACGATTGCACAATTCTAGAGCTCAGGCTGGAAATTTTCTAGAAAACCACTGAAGCTTGTGTACCTAAAAATGCAAGACATGCTGCTAAATATGGTCTGTAGGGAGGCTCTAAAACGAAGCTCAGGAAAAATTTTGGAGGGTGGTTGTAGCCACTACAACCCTTGGTGACACACTGGTAGAACACCAATTCTCTGAATGGACCTTGTTCATGAAAAGCAAGTCGAACACCTCCAGAATAATTGTTGAGTTCTTTGGTCATATTGGTTTCCACACTTGCTTGATTATAAGATGTAGCATCTACCAAGGCCTTGGTCAGTTGACACACATTCCAAGCCAAGCCAACATAGTACTTTTGATTGGGGTTGAGGGGTATATTGATTAACAAGCAGTATAGTTGTCAGAGTCTTAGTTTCATCTCTAGTGTCCTACGTTGCCAGCAGACCTGGATAGTACCCGAGTGGAGTCACGCAGGAAGACAAGCATCGCTCCACTACCAGCGAGCCTGGTCAGTACCCTGGCAAAGTTACTTGCATCACCTCTTTGTGCATGAAGCCATTCTCTTCTTTCACCTTATTTATTTTTCATTTCTTTCGAAATTTTTCACTTTTTCATTTTTTTATTTTTTATTTTCATAATTTTGCATAACACTTATTCATTTCAGAGGTGGAAGAGGGATCCCGACTTATTGAGGGCATAAGAGGTTGTTCCTTCAGATAAGTAGTGTATGTATACATATGACGTGCTTGTTAAGTTTCCCCCCCTCACCTTGCTCTACTTGACTGAGTTGACAAGGATTAACCGAAAAACAACCGACTAGATTAGGTGACACTAGTTAGCGTGCAAGCATTGTGTTTTCACCAAGGTTCACTTCAAACAGTACGTGTTTTACATTGATGTATCATGTACTAAAGACATCAAGTTCTTACATAAGAGAGTGGACAACAGATAACCAAATGTTGATAGTTGTACAAGTTCTCCTGTACTTTACCCAGCTTGTTTCCAGAGTTGCACACGGTCCATGTCGAACTAACCTCTAGACAATAACAAGCAAATGACCCAAAAAGCAAAGCAAGAAGCAGAAGCAAATGTGGAAAGCAAAGTGAGTAATCAAGCAAGCAAGAAAACAAAAAAACACACAAAGAAAGAAGCAAACATGCATGCAAGCAAAAAACTAAAACGAACACTACTCCTATTCCGAAGCTAACAGTGCATGGGTCGTCTCACGTGAAGTGATACTTCCAATGCAACCATCGATGCATTGGTTGACGCATGTTGGTGAAGGCACGGTTTGCGAACATCGGAGTTGCGTAAGCCAACAAGCATGAAATATATAATGATGGAGATGGACACACTCTGAGCTTACAAGTGACAACATAACAAAAATGAGTGAAAGTACATGACATGCACTCTGTGGACTTGCCATGGTGTTGTGCTACACTGCGTGCAGATTTTGAGTGTATGGATTCTCTTGACTGTGACATGCAAGCAAATGTGAGAAAGTTAGACCACTTATGTTGTGCATGTGTGATTGCTATGTAAGATTCCTCCAATGCATGAGCGATGGGTTTGTGTAGTTCGAGTAGAGGAAGCGAAATCTAGGTGTTTGGTTGATCTTCAATGAAAATCAGAGAGTGATGAGGAGGCTTGATTGTTTCAAAAATTTCCTGATCAGAAATGAAGCCAAACTCAAGAAAATGAGGGCCTGGCATAACCATCAGCTTAAGCTGAAGTTATTTGTCAGTCTGAAGGGTTTCGACTTCATTGATAGATAGATCATCATTGTAGAATTTCCCACTGTAGATCACCAAATTATGCAATATACTAAAGAAAAATACTTGATCTACTTATACAAACAAACTTATGGAAGCTTAATCGAGTTTGAGAAAGATAAAATAGAACACATATAACAGAGAATGAGAAATCAATCACACATGAACGCATAAGAATAATCTAGGGAAAGCCTCAGCTAAAAAATCTGATCTTTGTATTATCATACAAGTGGAAATATGTCTGGATCACACAAAGCTTTAGCTCACAAGCTATCCAGCTCTCAGTACAATCCCTCAATGTTTCTCATAGACTGAATAGACACAACATATACCTTCCTCCAGTCCTCCAAGCCTTCTATTTCCTTGCGCAAAATCTCTTGGGGTCCAATGCTGCCAGCTGTGTGAATTGACCTCTCACACAACATATCAAACTCAAAAGTAACTGCATAGTCCGGAAGGAAATAATTCTTCTGCATGGATGAGTTTCCTATATAAGAAAAATCATCCAACTGATATTACATTGTCTCTTCCTATGATCTCAATTGGGTCTCTTACTGAAATGACATGCATGAGTTATTTATGAGAGAATATTCAATTATTTGAAGTACAACAGTTACATGCATGCATGCATTAACTAACTCAACTCACAATCAGTTCCACAAACTCTTGTAACTAATCTAGCTAGACTTAATTCAATTAACTGTGCTAAATAATTACAACTCAAAGTACAACTCATCCTCATCTCCTTAATCAAGGGATAAATTCCTCAATCAATGGAGAAATTGTTGCATGTCTTCACACAAACTTCATGTTTGATTTTCTACAACTAATTAACTCAAGATGAATTAATTAATTATTTTACAAATAATTGCTAAGATCAAATTCGAATTTTAATTCTCAATTTTAGTTTAGGGACTAACTAAAATTGGAATGTATCCCGAAATGATATTTAAAGCAATGTTATTTTTAGCATTTCCATTTTATCATTCCTTGTTGCTTTTTCCAACACTGGTACCTGTTCTTGTTGCTATTTTCAACAATCATAGACCAGTGCCTTAGACAGATTAAAAATGAGTGAATCAACATCGTGATCAGATGAAGAAGTAGAGAGATCACGACAACCAAGATCAGAAAATTCAAGATGTTTGTCAACATCCTCATGATTTGATGAATCATGCAGTGGGGTAGACGAGAAGCAAGGATGTTCACACTCCGTGTTTTAAAAAATGACAGATGCAAAATTGGACAGCTTTTTGGAGGAAGATGTGGCCTCTCCGCACTATAATGACAGATTTACATCTGACGTGTCCTATGACCGATCGGAAGTAGAAACATACAGAAATGAGTTTTCATAGGGGAAATAAAAAATGGTAGAATCACAAGGGATGTTAGGATAAAGCGGATGAGGCAAGGCTGGAAGGGAGTCATCCTTCACTGCGGGTTCTTATTGAGATTCCCACACACACTCATCATGAATGATGGCATTGTTTGGCTGCATAATACTAACCTCGTCGACAACTTGATCCTCATTCTCAGCAGATGAGGAGTATTGAATGGAAGATCACAAGACAGTACAATCCAGAGGATCAACAGAATGTAGGGACAGAGGTTAGGGGAATGAATCCACGCAACAACCAATAGGCTTGTAAGCCAAATCTACGCATGATATCAAGAGCAGGTGGGGTGGGAGGATCTAACAGTTCAATAGATGTGTGTGCAAGATTTCCCACATCACTCTATGGTGGTGGAGCTGTTTGATGAGGTGAAGGCGGAAAGTCACTTGTGACAGCAACTATGCCTTCTTGTGATTGCGCAATGACATCTTTGGGAAATCGGTATGCAAGATTACAAAAACGTGTGTGAAACCATTCAATGGATTCATTGGGTGCTTTTTGTAGTTTCATAATTTCTTTATAGAGTGATTTATAGTTAAAGTGATTGAAAGCACAATCTATCTTTGTGACCAGATCACCAAGAGAATAAATAGATTTTTCAAGCATCGTGGCACACCAGTACATTGGGTGCTCGCGAAGCGTGTAGATGAACAACGCATAGGTCATTTATTCTTCAAATATTCCATGTCTTTAGCATGAGCCTATAGTTCCGACCGCATGCCTAACCAAGGCTACGTGGCCTCCACCATCGTATGTTTTACGTGACAATTTATCTAAGAGATTTTCTGGGATAATGAATTCGTTTCCATAAGACATACACTCCTAAAGAGAAACTCTATAGTTAGTCATGGTAGATATGTAGAGATTCAAAAAAGATATGAGGGATCGCAAGCATGCACACAATGACATGCATGATGATAAATTCCCTTGCATGCAATCAACAACACTTCTCACCTTGTCTGCTTCGTGCCAGCTACTAGGATGGATCTATACCTTGTATGGGCGCAGTTTCATCCGTCTGTGCATGTTGCGCCCCCTGCTATACCTATTCCTGCTGCAACTCATTCTCTTGTTTGTGCAGCTCCTGTTATTCCTTGAGTTGCCACTTTAGCACATGCAACTCCTTCTTTGCTTCTCTCTTTGACTTCGCACGATATTCGTGTCATGCTGTCACCTCATAGCCTCAATCTCCAAAGTTTATTTCGTCATGAGTGGATCTACTTTGAACTTGCAGCCTTGCTTCGCCTCTATCATGTCAACAACCGTCCTCTTGCACTTGCTGCATGTGGGTGTGATTCCTTTTGCTACTGCTGATGGTGATGCTCGTTGTGATGTTGTTTCCATCTTATCTTGATGTCCTTTTATACGAACAACTTGATGTCTTCACAGGAAGGCAAGCTCATAGACACTTACTTGGCTTCAACCCCTGTTTTGCTCTCAACTATGTCCTTTTACTCTTCTCTTCTGAAGGCTATTGTACTTGTGTTGCTGAGAGACAGACGAACACCTAGGATGCTTGGAGACACAGCAACACTCATGGTAAGCAATCTGTTAATCGAAAACCAAAACAAACATGAGGAGTGACATGCAACATACCTCTGTGATTGATTGTGAAGGTTGCACAATTTTCGCCAGGAGGTCGGGAGACTGAATTCCAAAACTGTACAAGGCACAGTCTGAGCTGTATGGAGGATGTCTACGTACTGGAACTATGCAATGCACAATCCAACCCAGCTTGTTGAGGACTGAAACTGTGCAATCCAAAATTTCAGTCAATAGTGACATATAACCAAAAAATTGCATTGGGTAGTTTCTGGGGTCAGCAGGACACTGCCTCTAAGAATTGCGCAATGCAAGCATGGAGGTTAGTGCTAGGCTAGACTTGCATGATTTCTGGAGGGAAGGCAGAGCCTTCGCTTCTGAAAATGCACAGTGCTAGTGTTGCAAGGCATAGTCTTGGTCAAGGCACCCCAGGCTGGCTGAAGGGTGACTGAAAACATGAGAATTCTAGATGCATGATAAGATGAGTGAAAATAAGAGTGAATGATCATACATGCAAACAACATGTGCATGATTCATAAAATGGGAAAGCATGGATGTGTGTGAAGCAAGTCACCACAACGACGACCGTCCGTGTAAAAGTAGTGCCATGCATGCGACAACAATGTGATGTGAATGAAAACTAAAATTATGCTACTACAAACTAACAAACATCAAAATGACAACAAGCACTCACTGAAATCAAGTAGACAACACTCACATGAAGAAAAACACAAAAAAATACAGAAATGCAGTGCAAGACATGAAAAGTAGGTTACCCCGAAACAACTGAGCTGAATGTGCTGATGAATCCTAGGTGAAATGTGGGATGTCAAAGCTGCAAGGTCAATGCAAGGAATGAGCTCTGTAGCATCCGGTTGATGATTTTTGATAAAATCTAGGTTCTGACGCACATGTCAAAAATATAGGAAAAGTGACACTTGGCGGGAGGTTTCTGAAATGATCCTTGCATGTCACCTCGAGCTGCTAAAGATAGATCCCTGAATCAAGGGATACCTTTACATTCTTCCTTGGTATGAACAATCCATTCATGCAAAGAAGTTTTGCTCGGTCCCAGAGGGAATTAGTCAACCTGAAGACACATGCATCAGTTTGCTTTCCTAGGATGAAAATCTGTGTAGTTTCTGGGCTGAGTAGAGATGGATGTCCCAGAGGGATTGGACAATTTATTTGAGGAACAAGTGACTCTCTCCTAGGATTGCGCAATTTCTGGGCTGAGCGGCCTTGCTCGGTCAGACCTCACAATTTTCTCAGGGAAGCATGTCTGATTCCATTGAACAATTTTTGAGAGGAAAAGGCTGTCGAGCTCGATTTGCACAATTTATTCTAGCTGCAGGGCTGGCTGTCCCAGAGGTATTGCGCAATTTTTGGGCTGAGAAGTTTACTGTTGCACATAATTACTCAATTTATGGGCTGAGCATTCCTGTTGGGCTGGATTGCGCAGTTTTTCAGTGAAGGTTGTCAAGTAGGATTGTGCAATTCTAGAGACCAGAAGGTTGCCACTCAGGATTGCGCAATTCCTTGATGGAAGGTTGGTTCCCCTCCAAAATTTCACAATTTCTTGAGGGAGCTGCTCAGCCTGCAGCTGGACCAAATCTGGAGAAACAACTTGTGAGGGTGATGCAACGAGCTATCATGCACAAGTTGAAAATTTGCTAGAAAACCACTGAAGCTTATGTACTTGATAGTGCAAGACATGCTGCTAAAGATGGTCGATAGGGAGGCTCCAAAACGAAGATAAGGAAAAATTTTGGAGGCTGGTTGTAGCCACTACAACACTACGCTAAGGTGATTTTTCCAAAGTTCAAACTAAATTAGACAAACTGGATGTGGATTTCCTCAGTATTTTGGACTTTGAAAGTTATTATTTAAACTGAAAATTGATATGCTCTATTAACCCCAAAGAGGGTTAAGGGCAAGCAGCTGAGCCATTATTAGTTGTTTCACTTAATAAAATTTCGAATAGTGGCATTATTATTATTTATACTTCTAACCTTTTTTCATATGTGGTTTTAAGTGAACAGACCAAAGTAGTAGTGAGACTCGAGGGTTAGTTAAGGAGTGAAATTTCACTAAGGTTCTATTAAGGATGGTTTTGTATAACGCTTAAAACACCTTGCATCACTTACTTTTTGTCTTTTTATATTTTTCCTCAACTTTTCATGATACGAAAAAATGTTGTAATATATTTCTCTTTCTTGAGTTAAGGAGGAAGGGGGAAATTTATTTAAAAAAATAAATAGTAAATAAATTTTAAGATGAAACGTGAAAATTCGACTATTACTGATGACTTACATGCATAAAATTTGCAAAATTGACCGAGAATAAAAACGAATTTATAGAGGGAGCACGTCAGAGAATTGACGAGGGATCATCTTTGGGAAGCTAGTTGAGTTCCAGCAGTAATATACCCACATGCCGACTGAAAGCACTACTGTTGGTATTCTGATTGTCATTGGCTGGGTGATGCACCTTTAAGCCTTCTATATACTCTTAGAGAGAGTCAATTTCATCCACTTGTTTAGCTAATTTTCCTTTCAAGGCTTGTATTTCTTGAAGGATGTTTATGGATGTTGTCATTTGTTGATGCAACTTTAAGTTAATTTCCACTGTTTACAACTAAAGAGATTCAATTTGGTGGGAATAATTACTATAATCCAAGTTACCCACATTTTAAGGAGTTTTATCTCGTTTTCCCACATGCTCAAATTAATGGCAGGGAAGACCTCTTTTCCTTCTTGTAAGATGCGAAGGAGACACTAGAGAACAATAAGAGGGCTACATGAGAAAGGGACAAGGGAAAAAGTTGCTTGAAGAAGGAAAATAGAGACACTATAGTAGACAACACAACCTAGGTAGAGATGAAACAATCAAAATTCATTAAAGGAGATAGAAACCACCCATAGAAAACTATATATAGTGGCACTCAAGCCTGAGTAGCAATGAGACACACTAAATTCGCTGAAGAAAGATTGTATATAATAGAGACACCAGCATGCAAAGCTAACTCCATAAATGAAAGAGGCTCCATAAAATTGAAAGACATGAAGGACAAGATGATAGAGGAGAGCACCAGATAGATGAATAAAACAAACTATATTTGAGGAGTTCTTGAATAAGAAGATAAGTTGAGAGATGAAAATGTGACCAACAAAGTCTAATTGACATGGGTACACCAGAACAAACCTGAAATACATACGAGTCTAGAGGGAAGCATTATTTTTGTAGTTCACTCGGATCCCGAAGAAGTAATAGACCTGAAAGTTATACTCGCCGCGACAGAGAAGCATGAAGATGTCAACCATGCTTAGGAGAAATTTATTAGAGCACCTTTGAAGGAAACACAACCTAAATTGGTAGGGAATTAATAGGCTAAGAGCAGGAGATTGATATCAGACCGAAATTTAGCATGCTTGGAGTTAATCCCACATGTGATTCTACTCTATACTCCATTCACCTTAATAATTACTATATCCATTAGAGAAATCAATAGCATGATTGTGAGGTTTGAGCAGATATCAAAACATCATTGTTTCCTTGTTCTCAAGGCATGTGGAGAGATTGAGATTAAATGAGTTACATGAAATGTTGCGTTAATGGGAGTCACGATACCTTGCTACATGCTCCCTCAATTTTTAATCATTTGCCTATAGTTTGGAATGAGGAGAGAAAAAATAATTTAGCCTTCTAGCCTTTGACATTAAAACATGTACTTGGAGGAGGGGGTCATGGGATACTTTTCCATCCATGACCACCATTTACTTCTATTTGTCCAACATTAAGGTGACAAGCTAGGTTTTCTTGATTGTCAGTTTCTGAATTTTCGTGCCTGAGGATGTGGAAGAAGGATTTAAGAGGGAAGAATTCAAGTGCTCTAGAGATTCTTTGGAGTAGGAGTCTGAGATAGTTTTCTTTCGGATAAGTGCCTTTGTATAAATGCTAAATTGTATAAAGTGCCTTTCCAAGATTACACCTAGTAGGTATACACCTCTTCTTCATTATTGGTCTTTATCCCAACCCCTAGGAATAACTAATAGCTAATTTTCCACGGGGCTTGTGTACAACCCACCCGTCCCACGGTATCAATATTACTAGCACAACCATATAAGTTAAATTGTTGGTAAACTCCTATTGACATCAATCCACAATAAACATCAAAACACTTACCCCCACTTACCATGGAGATTATTAATTGAGAACAGCATGGGACAATACCATGGCGTAGTGGTATTTTTCATTTCTCTTTTTATCTTTGGATTTCTATCGAATGATACAGGATGTAATCCTGGACGTAAAGAATAGTGAAAAAAGTCTCTAGGTTAATGGGTCTTTTCCATTCCATAGAAAGATTCGGGATATCAATACCATGTGCCCAAAAATTCAAAACTCACTTTATATGAGCCTCATTCATATGATACATCTATATTTAAAATTAATCAATTTAATTTAAAGGGAAAAAATGACATAACTTATTTAAAAATAAATATCAGCATTTGATTTGTGTATATTACTATGAACATTATGTAGCATAATGTGAAGATTAAAAACCTAGCATCCACCCAATTGTGGAATATTATTAGGTGAATGTAGAGATTTAGCCTCCATGGAATATTCTAATATTGTTAGTACTACACAAAAATTAAAGGTTGAGATCTATCTCCAAAGTACTTATGTTTGTTTTGGTCTTTTAATTAAATTGATTAATTAAAAAATAATGTCATATGAACAAGTTCATATGAAATGAGTTATGGTTTTTTTGGGCATGTGTATTAATAAGCCATGGTATTGGCCCATGATATTGTAACAAAGTCTATTTATAAATCAAGAATCTTGATGGAAAGTGAGAGTAAACCTCCATGGATAAGGCTTTTGTTCCAGGTTTTTTCAAATGTATATATGTTGAACTTATATATTATTTTTATACTAATAATAGCAATAATAATAAAAGTTATAATTTAGGTAGTTTTATTAATTTTTTTTTATTTTTAACAACGTGCTCAAACTCATTATGAATTGAGTTTTCTATATGAGATTTTTTGGAGTTTCCGACAATCCGACAATTTTATTAACAACATATATGGATTCAACACACACTTCAATTATGAAGAGTTCGCCCATCAAACTTGTAATTTCTATGAATCTTTGCTGGATTCTAGACAAATTAGATTTGAAAATAAACTGGGAAACATTTCAAAAAGTCTCACTTATAGAAAACAACATTATGAATTCATGTCTATTGACATTTACCAATCATTTAAATTATATGATTGCACTAGTATATAATTAAATTAAAATTCAAGAAGTCCTATTCCAAAACTATGATATAGTTATTACCACCGTACTATGGTATTTATTATAATTTATATTATAATCTCTGTATGCTACCTATATTATGACTTTCCCCTATTACCTAGTGTTATCATTTTAATTTTATTAATATTCTATTCTTAAATTCGATCTTATTATATATTTTGCATTCCCCTTTATATGATTTTATTATAACCCTTTTCCTTATATTCTACTATTCATTTTCTTTATATTCTATTATTCATGATAATTTCTTCTTATTATATTTGAGATTTTTGTTTTGTTTTGTTTTGTTTTTGTAAACTAAACCATTTATACGGTTCAAAATCAAATATATATCGAGTTACGAAGATAGTGGATGCACGAATCTCAACAAAACTTATCATTCAACTTTACATCAAGTTACAAAACCTATCATTCAATTTTACATTGAGTTACAAAACCTATCATTCAATTTTACATCGAGTTACAAAGATAGTTGATGCATGAATCTCAACAAACCATATCATTCAACTTTACATTGAGTTACAAAACCTATCATTCAACTTTACATCGAGTTACAAAGATAGTCGATTTATGAATCTCAACAAACCCTATCATTCAACTTTACATTGAGTTACAAAGATAGTTGATGCATGAATCTCAACAATCCCTATCATTCAACTTTACATCAAGTTACAAAGATAGTCGATGCATGAATCTCAACAAACCCTATCATTCAACTTTACATTGAGTTACAAAGTGAGTCGATGCATGAATCCTCAACAAACCTTATCATTCAACCTTTTTTCGTTAATTGTTGATAATATAAATTTTAGTTTATTAATTTTTGTCTTTCTCAATTTTAGGTTTTTACCTTTTTGCCAACTTCCATCATTCAACTTTTTTTTCCTTAATTTTTAATAATATAAATTATAGTTTATTAGTTTTAGTTTTCTTAATTTTAAGGTTTTTACTTTTTTGGTCAACGTTTTAGGTTGTTCTTACTTTCCCATCTTAGTATTCCTATAATCTTGAATGATTATTTTTTCTCTCAAAAAAATGTTCTTATCATAAATTTTGGTTATGCTTTTTGAAGGAGGCCAATCCATTTATTCATTTAAAAATATATTTTAAACAACACAAATCACATTTTTGCTTGAAATTGTATTGGCGATTCCGGTGAAAAAGACTGTTTCTTTATAAGTTAGAGTACACCTTAAACTTTTCTTTCTAATTTCAAAAAGTGGTGTTTAACTATTATATGTTTAGGAGTTTTTGGCCATAGTGGCAAATTTGTTTTGGTCAAATCTTGATCTTGGTTGTTTAAAATGGTTTTTTTGACTACATCTATGTATTCAACACTTTGAAGAGTTTACAACTCTAACTTGTGATTCCAACCAATTTTTACTAAATCTTAGGCAATTTAGACCAAAAATATCACAATAAACTCTCCAATACATACTTATCAACAACATATATGATGTTTATACTTATCAAGATATATGATGTTTAAAAAAAAAAATCACTATTAAAAAAAAAATTATTACTTTAATATCTAAATCAAAACTTTTATCTTCATTAAATTATTTTAAGTTCCACTAACTATCCCCCTCCATTAAATGCACATGGAAACACGCTATTTTTATATTATAGTCATGAAGCGGAGTATTGCTAGGTTGAACGATTGTCCTTTTTCTTTCACTTTGAACTTATTTAGGGTTTGGTGCTTTATATAACACAAAAGGGAGAGTTGACAGGTGGCACTATTTTTGTGATTTCAGGTTGTGAACCATACTCACCAAGTAGAGAAGGGAATTGGGAGGTTGTTCGAATTTGTTTAGGGTTTTTGGTGCTACTGGTACAATGAAATTAATGGAAGGAGGTACGTTCTGATGAGAAAGGGTACGAGGGAGCATGGTTCGAAGGATTTGTAAAGGCAATTCTTAAAAGAGGCGGATCTTGCCTGAATACAAATATGACAAGTTTCAAAATAAGAATGGGAAGTCGTGTGTAGAAAAATTAACCCTGGATAACATGTGACCCACTACACCTCACATTGAGATGCCCGTGAGTCTCTCTGAGGGATTTTACATATATGCCTACGACACTAATTGTTGGTGGCGTGGATTCCTTGTAGAAAGGGTTTCGCGTGGGGAGGAGCACTGGTTGGTCTCCTTCCCTGACACTGGAACTTTCCAGTCATACCCTCGTTCGGCATTCCGAATGGCACAAGAATGGAAGGGGGGGAAGTGGACATTAGTCCCATAGGTTCGTTTTCTGAATCTTGAGTTTAAGTCAATGGTGTTCGTTTTCTGAATATTAAGTTTAAGTGAATGGTGGATTTTGGGAATGGAATATTTTAAAATTAGTATATTGTGAATTCCCACATTATTTTCGAATCCATGGCCTTGCCTCTATCAAGACCATATTGTTATAGACATTTTTGGGCCCTACAACCCTAAGCATGAAATGTCCATAAACCAAGGGCTCATAAGTTCCTAAAAGTGTTGTTCTAACCCCTAAAAGAACAAGCTCAATAGATTACAACTTCTCCTAGAAGTTCTCCATGAAAAACTGCTCAGAATTGGTCAAAACATGATCATTTCAGCTGCTCCACTGGCTAGGTGCATTGCATCTCACCTAAATACACTGTGTGGGTGTGTTGCATTTCAAAAATCCCTTCTGTGGGGTGTGATGGGCGAGAAATGACAAATGGCAGTGTCATTCCGTGAGGTGGAGAGGCAATGGAAGCTTCCAGAAACTTCTCCTGTGACACTTGCCTCACTAAATTCGACCAAGGATGAGTAAGAGACCATCAGTCTCCAAGTGGAAACAAGAACTATCAGAGAGAAGACACTAATCAAATCACAAGCTGACTCATCCCCCTTACAGATATCTATATATGGAACCCTCATCCCACAGATCCAGAGGCTGGAATTTTGCATATTGTAAGGAATTTCTGTTGGTTTCTTGAGACAAACATCAGATTGTTGGGTGATCTAAGCTTTGTTTGAGGTGAAGAGGGGCTTCTTTGCTGGGAGGTTGATGCTGGGTCAGAACAACTAGTTGTAACTCATCTTGGCTCTTTTCTTGTTTATCAATAAAAGCTATTCAAGTTTTCCTCCATGATTTTGTGTCATTGATGCTTGCTACATTTGTATGGTCAATTTACATCTGATCCTAGATTGTTTATGATTATAGATCCATGTCTTTGTACAGTGCTATGCTTCTGTGATCTTACAGGTACTTTGTGAAGTTGGGCGTGCAAGGGAGCAGGTAGCTGAAGACTATCAAAGAAGAGAGGAATCAAATCAGGAGATTAGCGCAAGATAGAGGTTGGTCTTTTTGTTCTTCTCTATCTATAATTCATAAAGGAGAAACGAAAGTAGCTTTTCTCTGTTTGTTTCTAAGGCAGCTGTCACACCTTAGTGGGATAGAGCAGTTCTATATCGACACTTTTCCCTGTAACAAAATGGCGACTCCACTGGGGAGATAATTAGTTTGTTTGTTTATCATTCTTTGTTGTCTATTTCATAAACTTACAGGTAGCGATCGAACTGCATTTGCCATAACAAATGCAAAGTAGATAACTGCTACTTCAATCCATCCTCTGGATCTGTTTATGATTTAAACAACTGATTCACAAAATATCTGATTGGCCTTGTGATAGCTCTTAGATCCTCCTTAGATCTACCCCTGATTTTTGCATTACTGATTGCTTTTTGCTCGGCCAAAACCCAAGAACTGAACTACAAATTGTGACCCGGAACCCGAACATAGTCTCGTTTCTGGCCCAGCGCAGGTACTGTTCAGAGAATCTGAATTTTAGCGCACTTCCTGAGTGGACAAGCTGCGCTGCATTTCAAATTCTCTGTGTTACAGGTGCGCTGATCAGACTAGCTCTGTGCAGTGTTGGCTTCTATGATTCATTCTTTCCAGTTCTATTCCTGAATTTTGCTGCCTGTGATCAGTATATGTCTGTTTGAAACCCCTTTTCCTTGCTGTTATTCCGACTCCTTTGTACAAAAGAATTGTAGATGTTTTTGTGTGTTTGTTGAGTCATTTACAGTTCTCCTTTGCAAAAGTAGCATAATCGTACTGTCGTCCTTTGATTTGAAACTGTCGCAAGTGTCGATTTCAATCATAGGAAAGAGTTTGATTGCTGTTGATGGTCGATTATCCTGTTACTATTGCTCTTGGTCTAAATTTGTAATTTTCTAGTGTCAAAAACAAGTATTCATTTCAAAATCGTAAGGTGTTGTATTCATCTCCATTTTTGATTTCGAAAAGAAACTTGTTGATATTTGTCGATTGAAAAGAAATTCAGATTTGTACATCAACTTTCTTTTTAGCATTCATATACTAATAAAGTTGAAAACAAATACATGCATGTGCATTTGCATATAGACAGTCTGATTGGCTTGATTTAGGAAAGTGAATTTAGAGTGTGCTCTTTGCTTTTTGTGAAAAGATTCTGT
Organism: Pinus tabuliformis; assembly: GCA_031772625.1. Taxonomy (NCBI): domain Eukaryota; kingdom Viridiplantae; phylum Streptophyta; class Pinopsida; order Pinales; family Pinaceae; genus Pinus; species Pinus tabuliformis. The sequence continues at coordinate 1,295,925,183 of CM062809.1, forward strand.
CTTTCTTTCCCCTAGTAGCTAGGATTTTCATTGCACAAAGAAGATAAATAATTTGTTTATCATCTTAGATAGCATTTTAGGAATTACATCTACATCTCGCGGTGAACCTGAAAGGCAAACTTCATAAACAAGATCAACTTAAAATAAATTCAATGAATCTAACAACACTTTGGAACTTAACGCACAACATTTAGAAGTCTAGGCTAGAGACGTATTTCGGTGTCGTAAAGCCTGGTAACTATTGTTCTCATTGATGGTTGGGTGATTCCACCACTTTGAGACGATAAGTGCCAGTACGGACTTGTGCTCCCACGTACCATCGAGTATATTTTGGGAGACCCCAATAGGCTTAATCCTTTATCCATAGGAAGCCGTGTCTGCCGCCCTATCGATCGCAATGCACTGAACACAGCATTCGGGAAGATTGACTGCCGTACCGTAAAAATTATTCTGCAGTTTTGCGATTGGTTTGGTAATCCCTCTGCCTAGATTTCTAAAGCAGTCCCTTTCATTCCTTTTCAGACTCCTTAACAGAAAAGGTCCATTTGAGCACTTGTCACTTCAGGCTCATTAAAAATCGAAGGAGACTAGAGTCATCTTTTGTTTTTTCTCGACTCTTAAAAATTGAAAAAACAAGTTTTGTCAAAGCGTCTAAAATTTATTTTAAACGGAAAACTCATTACTCTTTCCTACGTTGATCTTGGGTTGAGAGAATGGAATCCACCAACAAAGGAATTCCCCTTGGAAGAAATCCTAGTCCCTTCTCCTCTTGGGGAGATGTTGGTTCACCCCATATGGCCACATTGTCACTTCCAGGACTGACAATTGGTTTGCCTATATGGCTCTTCTCAACCTCTGTCGTTCAGAACACCACAATTCCTGAACAATCGAACCAGCAACTAGACAAGTCCAGAGTTACCCACCAACCTTCTAATTCCTCTAATTCTTCCTCTCCTCCTTCCTCTTCACTTGATGGGGCTGGTAAAGCCAAAAGTCAAGTATCTGAGAAGAAGAAGGAAAAGAAGAAGAAAGAGAAGAAGAAGAAGGAGCCAAAAGTGAATGGGGGCAAACGAGCGTCGTCTAGCGAAAATCCACACATTGCACTGACTAGGCCTAAATCGCCATGTGTCATTTGCAAAGGAGACCACTATCACAGAGATTGTCCTTGCATCCCTCGGATCTTAAGGGACTGGTCTCCTCGTTTGCATAACCTGGTGTCGTCAACCTCTGATGATCATGTTGAAAACACACTGTTAACTAGTGAAAGTGAAGCCCCAGGACAAAAAGGAAAATATAGATTTCCTTGCAAACTGTGTGAAGGCGATCATGCCGTCCACCGTTGTCCCTTCTTAGACAAGGCTAAAAGAGTTTTTGACGATCGTCCGGTTTTGCCGTTACGACTTCCTCCTGGATATAAAAAACTCTTGCCGAGTTCGTCACTAGTTGAAAATCTGGCTGGCCCGCTCAGGTGGTCGGCTGAAGCATCTATCATTGAAGACAAACAATCTGAACCCATACCAGACGAAATTCAAAAGGTCGAGGTGGCAGTTGACCTGGTCTTGCCTTCAGAGGTTCCATCTTCAGATGATACCGTCACCGAAGATAACAAGGATGACACCATCCAAATTCTTTTCATAAGCACAGACTCCAATGAACATGGGGGCAATCTTCCCGTTCCTTTACCACAGGAAGGAAGTTCGTCAGGGTCGTACTCGGCCGTCTATTCGGTCCCACCTCTAAGCAACCTAGTTGTCTCCTTCGACTGGAATCAACTAGGCAGACCCCGTTTACCAGCTAGTATACCATTCCAAATCATTGTTCAAATATATAGAACGGTTATGGCCGGTACCATCATAGATGAAGGGGCTTCTGTGAGTATCCTTTCCTCAACTGCTTGGAAAGCGCTTGGTTCGCCATCGCTTTTGCCTGAGATGAGAAATCTAATCGGCTTTGATAAAGGAACTAGTCGACCATTAGGGATCCTTCCCAATGTGCCCATAACATTGAGAGGGAAAATCGTTCACATGAACGTAATGGTAGTCCAAGGACCCCTGGATTACAATCTACTCCTTGGACGAGACTATATTTATTGTATGGGAGCAATTGTCTCCTCACTCTTTAGAGTAATGTGTTTTCCGCACGAAGGAAGAGTGGTCAAGCTCGTAGACCAGCTTTCATTTCCCGGATCATACAGAGCAAATAGTCATGTACCATCCCTGAATGGTATTTTCACGCAAGAAATGTCTCAATCCCCAGTCTGTCCACCCGATGAGCGCGCGTGATTCGGGGGACATGACTGAAACCCAGGGGGCATGCAGCCTGGTCTGCTTCGGCAGGAAAGCTTAGGTATAGGGTAGGTTTCCGCGAGAAAATATGACTAGTCTGTACTCTCGTCCGTGATTGGAAGAGGGGGTTATTCTAGAACAATATTCTCTTGTCAAAGTTACGTGAGTGGAGTAACCTCCTCTACTCACCTTTGTCTATTTCGATAGACATCGCCAAAGAAGTGTTTTGTTTGCGCTGTGAATAGAGCAATCTTTGGGTAACCTATAAGAGGTAGGCCTCTCTCGGTAAAACAAATGTTTTAATGAACTAAAGAAGGGGTAACCTTGAAACTATGCTTTATGCCTGGGGGCATGCAAACCTTTTGGCTTGCAAGCGAAGAGCGACTATTTATTTTTTAAATTTGTAGGTCCTCTAACCCTTTAAACTCATAGGATTGGTCGTTTCCTAACTTGTATAAAGAAAGGATGTGGGGAAAAACTCTAAAAATTGTCGTTTTTATATGAGACATTCTTATCACACGACTGGATTAATCGAGCAGTGTTACCGCAAGGTTCAAGCTCGTTAAAAAATAAACCCGCATTGAGCAGTTTTAGCACATAGTTCAAGCTCATTAAAAAATAAACATAAGCCATGCGCAAATGTTTCCCCCCGCGTTTAAGCTCATTAAAAAATGAACTATTCCCCGGTAAATAACCATCGTGAGTGTAGTACTTCAGCCATTAAAGCCTTGGTCATGTTTGCACCATCACCTCCACTTTTGCATTGGCCGATCATTCACCCCCATTTGATTGTTTACCCATTTTGAGGAATAGCTGCGAAGAGTGATTTCACTAGCCATCCTTGTAACACTACCATGATTGGAAAATTCCAAACCTTACCTGGAATCAGCTGCTACCCATTTTATCACTCGTTCCTCAAAAGACGAGTCTCCTTTAAGCTCTTTTCAACTGACTCATAAAATATGAAAAGTTTGCCGAGTCATTGGCCTCTCCAGCTCGTTAAAGGGACAAGAAGTGCTATCCCTCCTCTAGATTTTAATCTTTTTGGACCTGAGGGATTATTACACAAAAAGATCGAGCGCTTGTTTTGTTCGGCTCATTAAAAGTATCGAAAATCCATCCCTTCTGTATTGTTTTATACTTTTTCGGACTTAAGGGATTAGATGACGAAAAAGGAATTTTGGAGTTACCTTTACGTTCCTTTTCAGACTCTCTAAAATTGAAAAGGACTGAGTTATCTTTGTCGTTAAGCTCATTAAAATTTTAATAGCGACAAACATGTCTATAGACGAGAACGAGTTTCACTATCGCTAGGCTCGTTAAAACATAGCGATGGGTTTGCCCGAAGGGAAAATTATAGAACAAGCATATGTTATCCTCCTCAAGCTTGACAAAAATAAAGAGGTACTGGTCAGAAATGACTGGGGAAAATTGGGAAGAAAACTTGAAGAAACTTTGTTGGTAGCAAGTCGCTCTTGAACATGACACTTCCACTCCGTGTCCGAGTCGGGTTGGGTTGTTTCATTCACCGATCACATCACCATGGTCACATCATACCATCCACATTCGAGGTTAATGCTACCAATCCATCACATCAGTGTCGCCTATATGTTCAAGAGAAGTCATTCAGAGAGTTTACCTATGTCTCACCCACTACCATACATTTATACTCCATTCTTTCATGACCGCCACCCTGAACCTTATATCACCAGATCGTTTTCACCTCCATTAAAATCATTTGCTCCATTCCGTGTCATTGATGTGGGATTCATTAAGGCCCTCCTGTGACGGATCACTTCTTATCGACATCATCTCATTATCCAAGAAGTTGATCTAGGAACACCCCATTCAGTACTTTGAAGCTTGCATGCCTCAATGGCAAGTTTCTCACTTCCAGCGACAGGTTTACATCAATGGCCTTTGACCGAAAGATTTTGTGTGGTGTTCGATGCCAAGTCCTTTATTCACACCACGTGAATTGTACTGCAGTACCTTGAGGGTCATTATCATTATCGGTGATCCCTCTCGCGCTTGCTAACAGTTTACATCATTGACTGGTAATCAAGCGATGTCTTGCCATGTTCAACTTTAGAACATTTCTCACATGGATCAACTTGTACTTCGAGTGAAGATCGAATGAGATTGAAGACCCAGGATCTAGTTTCATCGATCCGGGCTGCGATATATATTCAGGGAAATAAAGACATTAAATGTACATCATTGTTGCATAGATAATCATCCAATCAAAAGGATGACGGCTCTATCGGAATCATCAGTCTACACTCAAACGATTGTCTGTCCTATGTACATGAAAATGAATTTATAAAGCTGAGCATGGGAATGCCCGCCTCAGCTAGATCATGAAAATATTATGAAAATAATGTATTGTATTGTATCTTATTATAGGTCTCCTCCCAGCATTGAAAGAACTTCGGATCCTCATAATAAAGCATTTCACCCGACATCAAAAGATTAACGACCTCATGCTTTAGGGGGCAACTGTTATAGACATTTTTGGGCCCTACAACCCCAAGCATGAAATGTCCATAAACCAAGGGCTCCTAAGTCCCTAAAAGTGTCGTTCTAACCCCTAAAAGAACAAGGTCAACAGATTACAGCTTCTCCCAGAAGTTCTCCATGAAAAACTGTTTAGAATTGGTCAAAACAGGATCATTTCAGCTACTCCACTGGCTAGGTGCGTTGCATCTCACCTAAATACACTGTCTGGGTGCATTTCATTTCAAAAATACCTTCTATGGGGTACGATGGGTGAGAAATGACAAATGGCAGTGTCATTCCGTGAGGTGGAGAGGCAATGGAAGCTTTCAGAAACTTCTCCTGTGACACTTGCCTCACTGAATTCGACCAAGGATGAGTAAGAGACCATCAGTCTCCAAGTGGAAGCAAGAACTATCAGAGAGAAGACACTAATCAAATCACAAGTTGACTCATCCCCCTTACAGATATCTATATATGGATCCCTCATCCCAGAGATCCAGAGGCTGGAATTTTGCATATTGTAATGAATTGCTGTTGGTTTCTTGAGACAAACATCAGATTGTTGGGTGATCTAAGCATTGTTTGAGGTGAAGAGGGGCTTCCTTGCTGGGAGGTTGATGCTGGGTCAGAACAATTAGTTGTAACTCCTCTTGGCTCTTTTCTTGTTTATCAATAAAAGCTATTCAAGTTTTCCTCCATGCTTTTGTGTCATTGATGCTTGCTACATTTGTATGGTCAATTTACATCTGATCCTAGATTGTTTATGATTATAGATCCATGTCTTTGTATAGTGCTATGCTTCTGTGATCTTATAGGTACTTTGTGAAGATGGGCATGCAAGGCAGCAGGTAGCTGAAGACTATCAAAGAAGAGAGGAATCAAATCAGGAGATTAGTGCAAGACAGAGGTTGGTCTTTCTGTTCTTCTCTATCTATAATTCATAAAGGAAAAACGAAAGTAGCTTTTCTCTGTTTGTTTCTAAGGCAGCTGTCACACCTTAGTGGGATAGAGCAGTTCTATATAGACACTTTTCCCTGTAACACATATGCTCCTTTGTTAATATCTATAAATTCTTTAAAACTTTTAATTTCGAAATATTATTATTCAGCTGTGTTTTGTTTTGCAGGAAAAAAACTCAGAAGTGAGTGAAGCGAAAAGGAAGCTGCGCGTTGGCAACTCAGAGGGAGGACCCTTAAAATTGCAAGCAAAGCCAATAACTTGAGCTTGATGTATGCACCATCATGGATAGAGCTCTGAGAAAACAATGTATTGCTGAAGTGAAGATGATGAGGAACAGGATGTTCCCTCTCAAAATGAAGGCAGATTTGAAAAATAAAGAAGTAATAGAAGCAGTTACACAAGGGGCTTTCCAAAGCGAACCAAAAGATGAAAATTGGTTGTGGCACTTGAGATTTGGACATCTCAATTTTGGAGGTCTTAATTTGTTGAGTAGAAAAGGAATGTTAAGAGGATTACCATTGATAGAGAAACCAGACAGCCTTTTTGAAGATTGCAACTTGGGGAAACAACACGGAGAAAGTTTTCCATCAGGGAAAAGCATAAGGGCAAAAACACCCTTAGAAATTGTCCACTCAAATTTATGTGGACCGATGAAAACTCCATCACTTGCAGGCAGCCACTACATATTAACATTCATTGATGATTTTACAAGAAAAACTTTGGTTTATTTCTTGAAGAACAAAATTGAAGTGTTTGAAAGATTTTGTAATTTCAAGGCACTTGTGGAAAACCAAAGCAGGCTACATATCAAAGTTCTGAGAATTGATAGAGGAGGTGAGTATATCTCCAAGGTATTTCTACGTTTTTGTAGAGAAAATGGAATTCATAAGCAGTTTACCACTAGGTACGCTCCGCAGCAAAATGGAGTTGCCGAAAGGAAGAATAGGACAATCATGGACATGGCGAGGAGTATGTTAAAGGCAAAGCATTTTCCAAATGATTATTGGGATGAAGTTGTACACTGTGCAGCGTACATTTTGAATAGATGCCCTACAAAAGCAGTCATGAACAGAGTGTCGGAAGAAGCATGGAGTGGGAGAAAGCAAGGAGTCAGCCACATGAAAGTTTTTGGATGTGTGGCTTATGCACACATTCCAGATCAGCTAAGGAAGAAGTTGGATAGCAAAGGGGAGAAATATATTTTCATTGGATACAGTGAGGAATCCAAAGCTTACAGGTTGTATAACCCATCCACCAAGAAGCTCATTGTGAGTAGAGATGTTCAGTTCATTGAGGAGGAAGCTTTTGATGGAAGCATAGAGAAAACAATGAATGTTAAAAACTCTTTATCACATAATGAAGATGATGAAGAGATGGTTGAAATACATCCCCAAACAGCAGCACCAACACAAGGACAGCAAGGGACACCCTTGAGGAGAAATGAAAGTGCTTCTATAAACAAGAGGTAAGAAGTTCAGAAATTTAAGTGACATTTATGAACAAGAGGCAGCAAATGAAGGTATGAATTCTTTGTTTGCATTATATTGTCATGTTGATGACCCTATTCATTTCGAAGAAGCAATTAAGGATAAGAAATGGATAGAAGCTATGGATGAGGAGATCAATGCCATAGAAAGAAACAAGACATGGGATTTAGTTGAACTACCAAAAGGAAAGGAAGTCATTGGAGTTAAATGAGTCTACAAGACCAAGAGTAATGCTGAAGGAAAAATAGAAAGACACAAGGCAAGACTTGTTGTCAAAGGATATAAGCAGCAGTATGGGAGAGAATATGAGGAAACTTTTGCATCGATTGAAAGAATGGAAATAGTGAGAGCAGTGTTGTCCATAGCAATACAAAACAAGTGGAAAGTTTACCAAATGGATGTGAAGTCAGCATTCCTAAATGGAGTGTTAATGGAAGAGGTTTACATCGAACAACCTCTAGGCTATGAAAAGAAAGGCCAAGAGCACAAAGTGTGCAGATTGAAGAAAGCTCTTTATGGGCTGAAGCAAGCACCAAGAGCATGGTATAGTAGGATAAATTCCTATCTACTGGAAAATGGATTTGAAAATTGTGAGGGAGAACCCACTCTCTACATCAGAGAAAAGGATGGTAAAATACTAATTTTTGTGTTATATGTTGATGATGTTATTTTCACAGGTAATGATTATCTCATTGAAAATTTCAAAACAGTCATGAAAGAAGAATTTGAAATGACTGATATGGGTTTGTTGAGATACTTCTTAGGAATAGAAGTAGAACAAAATGGAAATGGGATTTTTATCTCAAAGGCAAAATATGTTAAGGAAGTGTTGGAAAGATGTAACATGCAGGAGAGCAAGGCAGCAATCACTCCCACAGTGATGGGATTAAAACTCGGTAAAGAGGATAGCAGCAAGGATTTTGATCCTAGTTTGTACAAGAGCATAGTTGGTAGCGTCATGTATTTGACTGCAACTAGGCCGGATATAATGTATGCTGTTAGTTTAATTTCCAGATTCATGGAGAGGTCAAAAGAAGCACATTGGCAGGCAGCAAAAAGGATTCTGAGGTATGTTAAATACACTAAAAGGTTTGGCATTTTATATACTACTTCAGAATGTTCAGATTTAATTGGATACACTGACAGTGATTGGGCTAGAAGTGTATATGATCATAAAAGCAAATCCGGTTATGTTTTTCACATGGGATCAAGAGCTATTTCATGGGCTTCTAAAAACAGCCTATTGTAGCATTGTCTACAACAGAAGTAGAATATGTGGCAGCTACAGCAGCAGCATGTCCAGCGGTTTGGATGAGAAGGATGTTAAGGAGCTTATGCCAAGAGCAAGTAAAAGGAACTGTGATTTTTTGTGACAATAGCTCAGCTATTGCATTATCCAAGAATTCGGTGTTTCATAAGAGAACGAAACACATTGACACAAAGTTTCATTACATCAAGGAATTGGTAAACAGTGGAGAAATTGTCTTAGAACATTGCAGAACTTAAGAGCAGGTTGCAGACATTCTAACCAAACCATTGGGGCAGAAAATTTTTGAATTTTTGAGGAAATGTCTGGGTATGATTGATAACCTAGTAGTTGAAATTAAAGGGGAGTGTTGAAATATTATTTTCAACTGCTGTATTGCGACATTTATTGCAGAAAACCACCAACGTATTCCATGCACCACTTTTGTTGAACGCCGGTATTTCTGGAGGAGGCAATGATCACAATCATCGGCTGCCACATGCACAACAATTTTGTAAGAGCAGTTTTTTACCCGGAGCTTAAAGTTCTGCAAGTTGAACCTTGCAATATTTGCGTCAGTCGTCCGATTGCTTTGGGGCAGATCTACGGTTAAGAGAGGAGCTGCACATATTTTTCTTTGAACTCCGTAGCAGCCGTATGATGGGGTTAATTATAAAAGGAATGTATTGCCATGCTGAAACATTTATTGAATTTACCGTGGTTAGTAAATGTAGGTAGAATTTAATTTTATTATTTTTTTTAATTCTCACAGGTGTTTGTTTTAGGGTATAGGTAAAACAAAAGTCAATGTATGTAATGTTTTTTTTGTTGTTCATTGTATGTGTGTGTAATGAAAACGCACAACAGTGCGAAGAAAAAAGGGAAGAACAAAGCACGAATGTAATTTTTGTTGGTTGAATGCAATGTAATGTATTACACGAGCAGCGTGAGATGAAGTTCTGTGCAGTTGTTCGTTGAAAAAAGGAATGCGCAGTAGGGGGAGTAAAAATGTTTTGTTTTGTTCGTTGAGATAACGAATGTGAAGAATGCAGCAGCATATGTAAGAGATTTATTTTACAGCAGTAAATGCATGTAATTTTTACACAGCAGTGTGTTAAAATTTGCAGTTGAAACAGAGTAAATTTTTAGGAGAAAACAGAGTAAATTTTCTTTTGTTTTGGAACTGCATTTGAAGCAGTCTATGGTTGTCATCCCTCCGAGAGAGGAAGATCCTTTTGTATCAACAGTTTTATTAATGAATAGAAATCTTTTATGTGTGTGGTAAAACTCTGTTCTCCAGCAAACATATTTTAGCTTCCCTGTGCAAAACAGAGCATTGTTCTCTCTTTCAGAATTTTGTTTGAAATCACCAGAAATTTCCAACAGAGCTGTGGAAAATTCCAACACACATTATTTTCCCACCTCCAGACAGAAGAAGCATAGCATTGTCGGGGATTCAGATGGTCCACAGAAATCTGTGGCAAAATATAATAATTTAAATGTATACCGTGAACTCTTCTAGGTTTTTCATTCGGATAGCTGCATGTTAACCAGAAAGAGGCTCGAGATTCTTCGTGACGTTGGAATTGAACTGGGTATCACTGAATCTGATCATGTAGTCACTATCCAAGAGATATTCCTCTCCGCTTTCGCTTTTGGTTCTGGTTCTGGTTCTCGTTCTGCAGCTTAATTTTTTATCTCTCCGCTTCCGGTTCTGATTCTGCAACGTAATTTTTTATCTCTCCCATTCCACTTCTGGTTCTACAGCTTAATTTTTTATCTCTCTGCCTTTGGTTCTTCTTCTGCAGCTTAATTTTTTATCTCTCCACTTCCAGTTCTGGTTCTGCTTTTGCAGCTTAATTTTGTACTGTCTGTTATGTTTATCAAAGTTTTGGCAAGCAGAATGAGTCTTTCTGCAATTTGGTTTATTTTAAGAAAAAAATTTCTATGGACCTTCCTAACTTATTTTATTTTATTTTAATTATGAATAAATTTAATTGTGCTTTGTTTTACATATTTCTATTTTCCAGGGAATAAAGACATTAAGCTGATTAATTGTTTGTCAGAGTTTTTTATATATTTTTTGAGTATGTGTACGACTTATGTTAGATGTCGATGTAGTAAGGGGTTACAGGGGCAGCGCCCAAACAAAAATTTGGAGTTATATTTTTGCATATGTTTTTGGTGTTTTAAGGAAAACAGGTGTCAATAGTTTTTGGGCAGAACGTGGTTTTTCTCCATAGTTTTGTAAATCTCGTCCAAAAAATTATAGTTATATTCTAATTCAGGTATTCTGGCACATGGTGGTTTTGTATAGTTTTGTAAATCCAGTAAAAAAAACCAAAATTATATCAGCCACAAAGTTCTGAGACTCGAAAATGTGTGAAAAATGTACACGTGTAAATTTTGTTGGAAAGATTTTGATTTCATAAGTTTAGTTGCATTTAAAAAAAAGGTAAAGTTGGATTTATTGAGTTTAAATTTATTCCACAATATAATGTATAATTCTATCAGCTATCAAAATTGAAATTTTGCTCATATAAACTAAAATAATTTAAAAAAATTCTAATAAATTAATAAATTAAACAATTATACAAAACATTTAAATAATATCTACTTATTAAATAAATCTATATTAATTATTAGTCCAATCCATTGAAGCTTTGTAATGACCATAAACATATAAACAATCTTTAATCTAATCCATTATTAATCCAATCCATTGATATTTGTGGCAGTTTTACATGGTTCAGAGGAGCACCAATCGTATTTCTCAACATTCAAACATATGTTGTTTTGTTTTATCATGTTGTTTCCTCTCTAGGATAAGGTGGTTTTCTAAAGTTCAAACTAGATTAGACAAAGTAGAATTGGATTTGCTCGGTGTTTTAGACTCTGAAATTTATTTGTTAAATTGAAAATTGATATGCTATATTAGACTCTAAGAGAGTTAAGGGCAGGCAAATAGGCCAATTTTGTTAATTGCTTTTCTTTGAAAACTATTCACCATTTAAATTTTGGACGAGATTTATAATCTATATCTCTAAAGCAAGGCCACACTTCCTAAGTTGACAAGTATCGACATGTTATTATGAGTAGCTTTTGTTGGATCTCCCTACACTATTATTTCATTTACCTTTCATCATGTTAATGACTTGGACATGGAATTGGTCATTTGATTGCTTGTGTTAAAAATTTCTGGCAAGAATGTTTGACTTGTGTAGATGGAAGCCAACGAAAGGAACTAGTGATATATGTGGCAGTTTTACATTATATGAACAGTATACTATAGTAGCAATCATATTTCCCAACATGCAAACATGGGTTGTTTTGTTTTATCATGTTGTTTCTTCTATAAGTGTTGATGGTGTTGGACCCGCCAACATGTCAGGGGATCTCCCCAGTAAGAAGTCCCAATTAGACCTCAGATCGTTTGGTGTAGGAGTCCCAGAAGTGAGTCGTGTGGTAATGCCTGATTGCGGTTTCACAAAGAGGCTAGTAAGATGTCCCTGTTGGTAGCAATGGTGTGACAGTAGCAGCAAGCCAAGGAAGGTGTATGAACAGTCCTAACACACATAGGGTGATGTGAGTGTGCCCCTTGGAAACCTGTGGTAGCAAAGAGTTAAGAAGGGAACACATGAGAAAAGATGCACCACAACATGGAAGGCAAGTTAGCTAGCAATCCAAAGTGATGGTTAAACCAACAACACGTTTCAGTAAAATTCATACATACATATACAGAAAATAGTTGCATATGCATGCGTAAGCAAACATATACATATATCAGTTAGAGTAAACAAATAGCTGAAATACAATACAACATATGCATGAAATGTGCTAGCTATGTAATATTAAGAAGCATAAGTTTCAGTCATACAATACATCCATGTCCAACCACTAGTTCTGACAACGGAACGTTACAGTCACAACCGCCTACTCCTCTAAAGAGATATACTGGCTTGGTGTAGTGGAGAAGCCAGGGCTTGTTACAACATTATCCAACAAGATACTGATGCATATTGTCTGTGCTGATATCCATGTGTGTTCTGGTGACCATGTGCATCAACTTGTCGAAGTACATGTTCAACTCCAGTTGGACTTGCTTCTTGTCTTTGTCTCGATGAGTGTGCCAAATGGGTGGGATTGCATGCCTGCACAAAATGACATGCATGCTCCTGAATTCCCTTACATGCAAATAATAACATTGATCACCTTGTCCGGTTGGTGCCAGTAGTTGGGATGGATCTATACCTTGTGTGGGCACAATTTCATTTGCCTATGCATGTTGTGCTCCTTGTTGTACCTATTCCTATTGCAACTCATTCTCTCGTCCCTGTAGCTCCTGTTCTTCCTTGAGTTGCTACTTTAGCACGTGCAACTCCTCTTTTTCTCTCTCTACATTTGCGCGATCTTCGTGTCGTGCCGTCACCTCATAGCTTCGATCTCCAAAGTTTCTTTCATCATGAGTGGATCGAATTTGAACTTGCAGCTTTGCTTCACCTCTATGCTATCAACAACCTTCCTCTTGCACTCTCTGCATGCGGGTGTGCTGCCTTCTTCTACTGCTGATGGTGCTTCTCGTTGTGATGTTGCTGCCATCTTATCTTGGTGTCCTTCTCTACAAACAACTTGATGTATTCACAAGTAGGAAAGATCATAGATACTTGCTTGGTTACAACCCCCATTGTGCTCTCAATGATGTCCTTTCACTCTGCTCTTCTGAAGGTCATTGTACTTGTGCTACTGAGAGATAGACAAACACCTGTGATGAATGGAGACATAGCAACACTCATGGCAAGAAATATGTCAGTCAAAAACCAAAACAAACTTGAGGACTAAATTGCAACATACCAGTGTTATTGATCATGAAGGTTGCTCCATTTTCACCTAGAGGTCGGGAGACTGATTGCCAAAATTGTGCAAGGCATAGTCTGGGCTATTTGGGGGCTGACTAACTGATAGAACTACTTAATGCACAGTCCAACCTAGCCTGCTGAGGACTGAAACTGCACAATGCAATCCTGGAGGTCGGTTCTAGGCCAGACTTGCGTAATTTGTAGAGGGAAGGCATAGCCTTCACTTCCGTAAATGCGCAGTGCTAGCCTAGAAAGGCACGGTCCGGGCCAAGGCAGCCCAGGCCGACCGATGGGCGACTAAAAACATGAGAAGTTTGAATGCATGATGAGATGAGTGTAAACAAGTGTAAATGATCATACATGCAAACAACAAAGGCAGGATTTAGAAAATGGGAAAGTATGCATGCCTGTGAAGCGAGTCGCTGCAATGGCGACTGTTCATGTGAAAATAGTGTCATGCATGTGCGAGCAGTGAGATGCAAATGAAAACTGAAATGATGCTTCTACAAGCTAACAAACGTCAAAATGACAACAAGCACTCACTGAAATCAAGCAGACAACACTCACACAAAGCGAAACATAAAGAGCGACAAAAACATAATGTGAGACATGAAAAGAGTGTTTACCACGAAACAACTAAGATTAATGTGTTGACGACTCTTGGATGGAATGTATGATGTCAAAGCTGAAATTTTGATGTGAGTAATGAGCTTTGCAGTGTCCAGTTGATGATTTTTGATAAAATCGAAGTTGTGATGTGCATGCCACAAATATAGTAAAAGCGACACTTGGCGGGAGGTTTATGAAATGATCCTTGCATGTGACCTCCAACTTCTAAAGATATATCCTTGAATCAAGGGATGCCTTTGCATGCTGCCTTGGGAGAAATAGTCTATGCATGCAAATCAGTTTTTCTCGGTCCTAGAGGGAATCATTCAACGTGAAGGCACATGCATTAGCTTGCGAGCCTGTGATGAAAATTTGCATTGTTTCTAGGTTGAGCAGAGATTTTTGTCCCAGAGGGACTACACAATTTTTGAGAGGAACAGGTGACTGTCTCCCAGGATTGCGCAATTTCTACGCTGAGTAGCTATCCTTGGTCAGACCTCGCAATTATTTTGGGGATGCCTGTCTAACTGCATTGTGTAATTTCTAAGAGGAACAGGCTGCCTAGTTGGATTTGTGCAATTTTTGCTAGCTGCTGGGCTGGCTATCCCAGAGGGATTTCACAATGTCTGTGTTTAGTAGCTGATTGCTACCTATAATTGCACTAGGTCGAGCAATCTTGCTGGGCTGGATTGTGCATTTTTTCTAGTGAAGGTTGATAGATAGGATTACGCAATTCTAGAGCGTAGCAAGCTGCTAGTCAAGATTGCACAATTTCTTGAGGGAGTTGCTCAACATGTAGCTGGAGCAAGTCCAAAGAAATAACCTATGAGGGGTATGGAATGAGATATCATGCACAGGCTGGAAATTTGCTAGAAAACAACTAAAGCTTGTGTACTTGATAGTGCAAGACATGCTACTGAAGATGGTTTGTAGGGAGGCTCCAAAACAAAGCTAAGGAAAAATTTTGGAGGGTGGTTGTAGCCACTACAACACTTGGTGACACACAATAAGAACTCTAGTTCTCTGAATGGACCTTGTTCATGAAAAGCAAGTCTAACACCTCTAGAATAATTGTTTAGTTCTCTGGTCATATTGGTTTCAACACTTGCTTGATTATAAGATGTAGCATCTGCCAAGGCCTTGGTCAGTTGACACACATTTCAAGCCAAGTCAACATAGCCCTTCCGATTGGGGTTGAGGGGTACATTGATTCACAAGTAGTATAGTGGTCAGAGTCTTAGTTTCATCTCTGGTGTCCTACGCTACTAGTAGACTTGAACAGTACCCGGGCGGAGTCATGCAGGAACAAAAGCATCGCTCGACTGCCAACGAGCATGGTCAGTACCCCGGTAGAGTTACTTGCATCACCTCTTTGTGTAGGAAGCCTTTCTCTTATTTCGCTTTATTTATTTTTCATTTCTTTCGAGGCTTGTCACTTCTTCATTTTTTATTTTCATAATTGTGCATAACACTTATTCATTTCAGAGGCGGAAGAGGGATCTCAACTTATTGAGGGCATAAGGGGTTGTTCCTTTAGATAAGTATTGTATGTATGCCTATGACGTGCTTGTTAAGATTTCCCCCCCTCACCTTGCTCTACTTGACTAAGCTGCAAAGGATTAACTGAAAAACAACCGACTAGATTAGGTGACACTAGTTAGCGTGCAAACGTTGTGTTTTCACCAAGGTTCACTTCAAACAATATGTATTTTCCATTGACGTATCATGGAGTAAAGACATCAAGTTCTCACATAAGAGAGTGGACAACAGATTACCAAATGTTGATAGTTGTACAAGTCCTCTTGTACTTTACCCAGCTTGTTTCAAGAGTCACACATGGTCCATGCAGAACTAACCTCTAGACAATAACAAGCAAAGAAACCAAAAATCAAAGCAAGAAGCAAAAGCAAATGCGGAAAGAAAAGTGATTAAGAAAGTAGGTAAGAAAGCAAACAAACACACAAAGAAAGAAGTAAACATGCATGCAAGCAAAAAACTAAAAAACGAATACTACTCCTATTCCTCAGCTAACCATGCATGGGTCGTCTCATGTGAAGTGATACTTCCAATGCAGCCACCGATGCATTGGTTGATCCATGTTGGTGAAGGAATGGTTTTCGAACATCATAGTTGCACAAACAAATAAGCATGAAAGATATAATGATGAAGATGGACACATTCTGAGCTTACAAGTGACAACATAACAAAAATGAGTGAAAGTGCATGACATACACTCTGTGGATCTACCATGGTGTTGTGCTACACTGCGTGGAGATTTTGAGTGTATGCATTCTCTTGAATGTGACATGCAAGCAAACGTGAGAAAGTTAGACCACTTATGTTGTGCATGTGTGCTTGCTGCGTAAGATTCCTCCAATGCATGAGTGATGGGTTTGTGTAGTTCGAGTAGAGGAAGCAAAATCTAGGTGTTTGGTTGATCTTCAATGAAAATCAGAGAGTGATGAGGAGCCTTGATTGTTTCAACAATTTCATTATCGGAAATGAAGCCAAACTCAGGAAAATGCTGGACTGACATAACCATCAGCTCAGGCTGAAGTTCCTTGACAGTCTGCGGGGTTTCGACTTCATTGACAGATAGATCATCATTATAGAATTTCCCACTGTAGATCACTAGATTATGCAATATACTAAAGCAAAATACTTGATCTACTTATACAAACAAACTTGCGGAAGCTTAATCGATTTTGAGCAAGATCAAATAGAACACATATAACAAAGAATGAGAAATCAATCACACATGAACACATAAGAATATTATGGGGAAAGCCTCAAGCTAAAAACCCTGATCAATGTATTATCATACAAGTGGAAATATGTCTGGATTACACAAAGCTTTAGCTCAAAAGCTATCCAACTCTCAATACAATCCCTCAATGCTGCTCATAGACTGAATAGACACAACATATGCCTTCCTCCAGTCTCCAAGCCTCCTATTTCCTTGTGCAGTTTCTCCTGGGGTCCAATGCTGCCACTTGTGTGAATTGACCTCTCACACAACACATGAAACTCAAAAGTAATTGCGCAGTCTTGAAGGAGATAATTCCTTCTGCATGGATGAGTTTCCTATATAAGAAAAATGCTCCAACTAATATTACATTTTCCCTTCCTATGATCTCAACTGGGTCTTTGACTGAACTTACATGCATGAGTTATTTATGAGAGAATATTGAATTATCTGAAGTACAACAGTTACATGCATGCATGCATTAACCAACTGAACTCACAATCAGTTCCACAAACTGCTGGAACTAATCTAACTGGACCTAACTCAGTTAACTGAGCTAACTAATTACAACTCAAGGTACAACTCATCCTGATCTCCTTAGTCAAGGGATAACTTCCTCAATCAATGGAAAAATTGTTGCATGTCTTCACATAGACTTCATGCTTGATTTTCTAAAACTAATTAACTCAATGATGAATTAATTAATTATTTTACAAACATCTGCCAAGATCAAACTCAAATTTTAATTCTCAATTTTAGTTCAGGGACTGACTAAAATTGGAATGTATCCCGAAATGCTATTTATAGAAATGCTATTTTTTGCATTTCTATTTTATCATTCCTTGTTGACGTTTCCAACACTGGTACCCTAGATGCTATTTATATCATTTCTATTTTTAGCATTTCTTGTTGCTATTTTCAACACTCACTCTCAACAAGAAAGGCATTCAACTCAAACCTAATCTTGAACCTTCGGAATGTTCTGCATGCAACACTTCTCCCTAGTGTTGTTGCTCCAACAACTCCAAGAACAAAAAATATCCAACCTGAATCAGAATGATGCCTCTGTCATCAAAGTCTCTAACTGCTATTGCCTCTGTCAATTTAAAACTTTTCACCTCTGTGCTCTTCAGTATCTGACTTCTCTAGCCTCTGTCACTTTGATCTCTGACTGCATCAATTGCACTGATTCCTATTGTTGTTGGTCCTATCTCCCAGCACTGCATCCGACCTGCATCTTCTCTCATCATGTTGCATCATGTTGCCCACTGCTGCACTGCAGCTTAGTTACTGAGAAGTAAGTAAATGATCTCCCAACTAACCTCCCTATTGGGCTAGAAACATCCTCTGATGCTGAAGCTTCCTCTGCCGCTCCATCCACATCTATCTCTACTCACTTAACCAGTACTGCTACTCCTCGTCGAGGCTCCTCTAGCAAGGTCTAATCAAAGAGGCTAGGTACCTCAATGATGCTGCCCCTATTCCAGCCTTCTTGGGTCTATCACTCCACATTGCCCCACCTCCCACCTAGAGGTATGGATGCATGTGATCCCTCTTCCCACTTGGCTTGAAATTTCCCCTACTGGAGATCTCTGCATGAGTGGATGCCTCCACTCGGTCTCCTCTCGGCTTCTTTAGTTGTGGCTGCTCCACAACCTTCTGAAGCTGCTTCACTAATTGTGGCTCCTTTAAAATTGTCTAAGACTTCTTTTTTCACTGCATGTTGAGAGGTAATGTACTCTACCTCTCAACCACCAAGTCTCCAACAGTTGCCTTGATCCTCAAGGCTTTGCATGCATCTTGAACCTCAAGAGCCGTGTCTCGTGGTGATGTGTCTAAGGAAAACCTTTCCTTTACAGAAGACTACATGATAGCCTTTTTCTTCCTGCACCGCCATGGATACCAAGTTTTTCTTCAGTCCTGGCACATACTTCACATCTGTCAAGGTAATGCGAGCTCCATGCTCCCTCTGAAAAACAACCTTGCCTACACCCGAGATACTATACTTTTACTCATTACCCATCTCTATGAGTATCTGGATGTCTTTCTCCTCCAAGGTACTAAACAAACTCTTATCGTCAGTCATGTGGAATGAAGCTTCACTGTCAAGAAACCAACTGCAACCCATCATCAATGAAACCATGCATGTGATGAGGGTGAAATCCAACTCGAACTATGAGGGCAGTGCCTCACCTTTGGATCCTTCCAAGGATCCCTTCTTGGATTTCTTCTGTGGACAATTTGTTACATAATGGCCCACCTCATGACAATGAAAGAATTGCACTTTTGATTTGTCAAACTTCTTCCCACCATGGGAAGAACTTGATTTGGGATGAGAATCCTTCTCCTTCCCTTTGTTCGCCTTACTCACTAAGGTGCAATTTTCTTCATCCTCCTTGGATGAAGAACCATCTTTGGTGCTTCTTCTTGTCTCCTCCTACATCAAGTTTGACCAAAATCATTCCCAATTTGGCAGTTTCTCTCTTCAATTTTCCAAGTCTTAGTAGCTATGCCAGCTCTTAGGAAGACCGAGGAGAGCAAGACTCACCATGTCATCATCGACTGTTGTGACCACTACACTTCCAGGCTCATCCCTGCAGGTGGTGAGCTTGTTCAGATATGTAGAGATCATGTCGCCATTTTCACACTTGATTTTCCGAAGCTTGTCTTTCAGCGCCAACTTCCTCTGATCGTTGTTTTTTTGATATAGATCTTTCAATGTTTTCGACATTGAAAATGGTGTCTCCTTCCCATGGAAGCTTGAGACTATGTTTTCTTGAACTCCCTCCGTAAGGATTCTCCTTGATCTAGCCACACATTTCTTCCATTCCGTTAATTCTTGGATATTAGTAGTTGTTGGCTTGGGGACTTCTTGACCAATGAAGTCCTTCAAACCATTGTCCTCTAATACCACTTCCATCTGATCCTTCCATGCTATATAATTTGAGATGCCATCAAGGGCATACTCGAGTCTCACCTCTATGATGTCAACAACCTTCCTCTTGCACTCGCCACATGTGGGTGTGATGCCTTTTGCTGCTGCTAATGGTGATGCTCATTGTGATGTTGTTTCTATCTTATTTTGATGTCCTTTTCTACGAACAACTTGATGTCTTCACAAGAAGACAAGCACATAGACACTTGCTTGGCTGCAACCCCTGTTATGCTCTCAATGGTGTCCTTTGACTCTGCTCTTCTGAAGGCGATTGTACTTATGCTACTGAGACATAGACGAACACCTGTGATGCCTGGAGACATAGCAACAGGCATGATAAGAAATCTGTTAATCGAAAACCAAAACAAACTTGAGGACTGACATGCAACATACCTGTGTTATTGATCGTGAAGGTTGTGCATTTCCGCCGAGAGGTCGGGAGACTAAATGCCAAAACTGCACAAGGTATAGTCTGAGCTGTATGGAGGATGACTAAGTACTGGAACTATGCAATGCACAATCCAACCCAGCCTCTTGAGGACTAAAACAACGCAATCCACAATTTCAGTCATTAGGGACATATAACCAGCAAACTGCATCCGTAGTTTCTGGGGCCAGTAGGACACTGCCTCTAGGAATTGCACAATGCAAGCATGGACATTAGTGTTGGACCAGACTTGCATAATTTCTGGAGGGAAGGCAGAGCCTTCGCTTCTGAAAATGCGTAGTGCTAGCTAGGTAAGCATGGTCTGGGCCAAGGCATCAAAGGCTGGCTGAAGGGCGAATTAAAACATGAGAAGTCTGGATGCATGATGAGATGAGTGAGTAAGAGTGAATGATCATACATGCAAACAACATGTGCAGGATTCATAAAATGGGAAAGCACTCATGTGTGTGAAGCAAGTTGCCGCAACGACGACCGTTCGTGCAAAAACAATGTCATGCATGCGATAACAATGTGATGTGAACGGAAACTGAAACAATGCTACAACAAGCTAACAGACATCAAAATGACAACAAGCACTCACTGAAATCAAGTAGACAACACTCACATGAAGAAAAACAAAAAAAACAACAGAAACTCAACGTGAGACATGAAAAGCGGGTTACCCCGAAACAACTGAGCTAAATGTGCCGACAAATCCTAGATGAAATGTGGGATGTCAAAGCTGCAAGGTCAATGCAAGTAATGCACTCTGTAGCATCTGGTTGATGAGTTTCGATAAAATCAAGGTTCAGACATGCATGCCACAAATCTAGGAAAAGTGACACTTGGAAGGAGGCTGCTGAAATGATCCTTGCATGTAACCTCGAGCTGCTAAAGATAGATCCCTGAATCAAGGGATACCTTTGCATTCTTCCTTGGTATGAAAAGCAATTTTGCTCAGTCCCAGCGGGAATCAATCAACCTAAAGGCACATGAACCAGTTTTGCTTGCTTGGAATGAAAATCTGCGTAGTTTTTGGGCTGAGGAGAGATAGAAGTCCTAGACGGATTGCACAATTTATGAGAGGAACAAGTGACTGTCTCTTAGGATTGCGCAATTTCTGGGCTGAATAGCTTTCCTCGGTCAGACCTCGCAAGTTTCTCAGGGAAGCATGTCTGATTGCATTGCACAATTTTTAAGGGAAAGGCTGTTGAGCTAGATTTGCGCAATTTATTCTATCTGCGGGGCTAGCTGTCCCAGAGGTATTGCACAATTTCTAGGCTTAGCAGTTGACTGTTGCACATAATTACTCAATTTTTGGGTTGAGCATTCCTGTTGGGCCGGATTGCACAGTTTTTTAGTGAAGGTTGTCAAGTAGGATTGTGCAATTCTAGAGCCCAGAATGCTGCCACTTAGGATTGCGCAATTTCTCGATGGAAGGTTGTTTCCCCTACCGAATTGCACAATTTCTTGAGGGAGCTACTCAGCCTGCAGCTGGACCAAGTCCAGAGAAAGAACTAGTGAGGGGGATGTAATGAGCTATCATGCACAAGCTAAAAATTCGCTAGAAAACCACTGAAGCTTATGCACTTCACAGTGCAATACATGCTGCTGAAGATGGTTGATATGGAGGCTCCAAAACGAAGATAAGGAAAAATTTTGGAGGTGGTTGTAGTTGCTACAACACTATGCTAAGGTGATTTTTCCAGAGTTCAAACTAAATTAGATAAACTGGATGTGGATTTCCTCAGTATTTTGGAATTTGAAAGTTATTATTTAAATTGAAAATTGATATGCTATATTGAGGAGTTCTTGAATAAGAAGATAAGTTGAGAGATGAAAATGTGACCAACAAAGTCTAATTGACATGGGCACACCAAAACAAACCTGAAATGCATATGAGTCTAGAGGGAAGCATTATTGTTGTAGTTCACTCAAATCCCGAAGAAGTAGTAGACCTTAAAGTTATACCCGCTGCCACAGAGAAGCCTGAAGATGTCGACCATGCTTAGGAGAAATTTCTTAGAGCAACTTTGAAGGCAACACAACCTAAATTGGCAGGGAATTAATAGGCTAAGAGCAGGAGATTGATATCATACCGAAATTTAGTATGCTTGGAGTTAATCCCACATGTGATTCTACTCTATACTACATTAGCTTCATAATTACTATAGCCATTAGAGAAATCAATAGCATGACTGTGAGGTTTGAGCAGAGATCAAAACATCATTGTTTCCTTATACTCAAGGCATGTGAAGAGATTGAGATTAAATGAGTTACATGAAATGTTGTGTCAATGGGAGTCAGATACCTTGCTACATGCTCCCTCAATTTTCACTCATTTGCTCATAGTTTGGAATGAGGAAGGAAAAAATGATTTAGCCTTCTAGCCTTCGACATTAAAACATGTACTTGGAGGAGGGGGTCATGGGATACTTTTCCATCCATGACTACCATTTACTTCTATTTGTCCAGCATTAAGGAGACAAGCTAGGTTGGCTTGTTTGCCAGTTTCTGAATTTTGGTGCCTGAGGATGTGGAAGAAGGATTTAAGAGTGAAGAATTCAAGTGCTCTAGAGATTCTTTGGAGTAGGAGTTTGAGATGGTTTTCTTTAGGCCAAGTGCTTTTGTATAAATGTTGAATTGTTAGAAGAGAGTCCCCCAAGTTTGCCAAATTTTGTATATTCAAACCTTTTTCCAAGTTTATAGCTAGTAGGTATACACCTCTTCTTCATTATTGGTCTTTATCCCAACCCCTAGGAATAACTAATAGCTAATTTTCCACGGGGGTTGTGTATAACCCCCCGACCCCACCCCCCCCCCCCCCCCCCCCCTGCCACCATATCAATATTACTAGCACAACCATATAAGTTAAATTGTTGGTAAACTCCTATTGACATCAATCCATAGTAAACATCAAAACACTTACCCCCACTTACCATGGAGATTATTAATTGAGAACACCATGGGAGAATACTATGGCGTAGTGGTATTTTTCATTTCTCTTTTTATCTTTCGATTTCTATCGAGTGATCCAAGATGTAATCCTGGACGTAAAGAATAGTGAGAAGAGTCTCTAGGTTAATGGGTCTTTCCTTTCCATAGAAAGATTTGGGTTATCAATACCATGTGCCCAAAAATTCATAACTCACTTTATATGGCACTCATTCATATGATACATCTATATTTAAAATTAATCAATTTAATTTAAAGGGAAAAAATGACATAACTACTTTAAAAAAATATATCGGCATTTGATTTGTGTATATTACTATGAAAATTATGCAACATAATCTGAAGATTAAAAACCTAGCATCCATCGAATTGTGGAATATTATTAGGTGAATGGTAGAGATTTAACCTCCATGGAATATTCTAATATTGTTAGTACTACACAAAAATTAAAGGTTGAGATCTATCTCCAAAGTAGTTATGTTTGTTTTGGTCTTTTAATTAAATTGATTAAAAAAAAAAATAATATCATATGAACAAGTGCATATGAAATGAGTTATGGTTTTTTTTGGGCATGTGTATTAATAAGCCATGGTATTGTGTTGGCATTATGTTTTCTGGTATGACTGTATGTTACAGATGTTGTACTTGATGGCAACTCCAGTGGCAAGGCTCTCAGTTTGTTGAAAATTAAGAAGGACGCAGGAAACCAGTTCAGGAGGTGCGTACCCGCAGGTACACCATGCAGGGTCCGCGTCCAGCGACGCTGGCCAGCCGTTCAGGGGGTGCGTCCACCCAGTGCACACATTTCAATGCAGAGAAAAAGCATGTGGGGGTTTCTTGTGTGGTATCTAGCTGACGGTTTTGTGTTTCTATGGTGTCGGCTCGTGGTATTGTTCCATGTTTTGGGGAGGAGCTTGCCTATATAAAGCAAAGGAGTTCATTTGGATTGAGCATCGTCTTTGGTTGAATATCTTATTTAGTGAGATCTAGTCCAGATCTAAGAGGGCGAATCTTCTAATGGACTGTGATCTCTATGGCGCATGATCAGATCTGTAGATCTGACTGTTTGGGTTAGTCCTGAAGTCTTCATATCATTTATATCTGAAGGGACGCAGGTTCAGTGAAAGGAAAGCGCGCCGGGACGCAGTGCAGAGTTTGGAGATCTGCGTGGGGACGTAGGACAGACGAAGTTCAGGTGCGTCTGGGACGCAGCGCAGTGACTGTAGATCTGCGTGGGGACGCAGAGCGATCAAGGTTCAGGTGCGTCTCTGATGCAAAAGACGCGGCGCGATAGTGTGTTCAGGTGCGTCTCTGTAGCGAAAGACGCGGCGCGATAGTATCTTTGGGTGCGTCCCTGAAGCAACAGAACGCAGAGCAGTTAAAGGAACAGTGTGTGGGCACGCAGCGCAGCAGAAGGATATCTGTGTGTGGACGCAGAGTAGCAGAAGGTTTACTGCGTCTGGTCGCAGGCCACAGAAGGAAAAACTGCGTCTCTGTTTTAAGATGTTCTGTTGATTGAATTTCTCTGTTGATAAGGTGTTCTGGGTTAGTTCTGTTATTGCTGATCTGATATCTGTAGTGGTCTATATCTGTTATGTACTTGTTGATCATCTGATGCTTTATGAAAAGAAGTAGGGGGTTGTAGCTCCCTTCCAGGAGTAGACTGGAAAACGAGAAAGAGAGAGAGTTGTAGCTCTCTGTAGGTTGCAGCCTGCGTACTAGTAAAGGACTGCACCAGTACAAAATCATTGTAAAAGAAGTTTCTAAATTGAAAGAAGATAGAGACATATTGCAACAGGTGGTTTTCTCCCACATTGGGTTTCCACCTTACATCTTGTGTTCTTTGGTGTGACTGTCTATTTTCTTTGTTCATGCTCATTATTTTATGGTACTGATATGCAAGAATAATTCAAAAGATCAAATAAGGAAGATTTGTTAAATTGCTAGATAATACTGATTCACCCCCCCTCTCAGTATTATTTCCAACAATTGGTATCGGAGCAGGTCCTTCAGAGAAGCTTGATCGCTTGAAGGTAGATCGTTCATCATGAGCAACTACGAGAGAGAAGCATCAATCAGGCCACCGATTTTTGATGGGACAAACTTCAATTATTGGAAGGTAAGAGTTACTGCATATCTTCAATCTCTTGGTACAGAAGTTTGGGACATTGTAGAAACAGGCTATGCTTTTCCTTCAGCTACTCCTACAGATCCAGCTGAGAAAAAGAAGTATGAAACAAATGCAAAAGCAGTCAGTACTCTATTAGGAAGTATATCCCAAATAGAATTCATGAAGGTAATGCACTTCAAATCAGCAAAAGAGATATGGGACAAAATGGTCACGAGCTATGAAGGAGATGAACAGGTAAAACGAGCTAAACTTCAAACTCTCAGGATTCAATATGAGACTCTCAAGATGTATAATGATGAAAGTGTGGCTAATTATTTTCTTCGGGTAGATGAGATTGTTAATTGTATGAAAAATTTGGGTGAAGAAATAAAAGAGGCTATAGTAGTTGAAAAGATTCTAAGATCATTATCCCCCAAGTTTGAATCTAAAGTATCTGCAATAGAAGAAAAGGAAAATCTCCGTGTTCTCACTATGTCTCAGCTACATGGAATTCTAACTGCTTATGAAATGAGAAAGGGAGGTCCATCAGACAGAAGGGAAGCTGCTTTTAAGGCATCAGGCAAAGAAGATTACTATGAAGCAAGCCATGTTCCAGAAGAAGAGGAAGAAGAATCAAACTTTGTCAGAAATCTTCAAAGGGGTTCTGGAAGGTTCAGAGGTAAGCTACCTTTTAAATGCTTTGCTTGTGGAAGAGTAGGTCATTATGCTGCAAAATGTCCTTATAAGGATAAAGGAAAGGAACCTGCTAGATGGAATAAGAAACAAAGTACAAATAAGAAAAGCTACTACACCCATGAAGATAGTGATGGCTTATCAAACAGTGATGAAGATGAACAAGGTAATAAATATAAGCTGTTAATGGCATTTGAAGATGATGATCATGAGGATGCTGTAGATGTGGATAATCTCTATGATGAAATTACTAGACTCAAGAGATGTATAGAAGAAAAGAATGTGATCATTGATACTCTACAATTTCAAATTGATGAAAAGGAAAAACATCTTGAAAAACTAGAAGGTGAAATTGTTGGTCTCAGAAAAGAAATTGAGAAAACAAAAGCTATTAATCTTAAGTTTGTCAAAGGATCTGAAACTTTGGATGAGATTATCAATGTGCAGCGGTCTCCTCTAAACAAGACAGGTTTGGGCTATAATGGAGAAACCTCTCAAGCATCCACCTCAAAAAGTTATCTTGATGCAGCAAGAAGAAATGAGCAGAAGAACAATGAAGATAATCAGGTAAAGCAGGGACGAATTACAAACAAAAACTATCAGGGGCAATCCATCTTAAGGGTGAACAAAAGCTACAACCAGCCACAAGTAAAATCTTCTCAGTTTGGTTCAAGAATAGATGAAAATAGAAATTACAATCAGTTGGCTGGTAGATTCAATAACCGCAGAAGCTTCTTCAATGGACAATGCTTTTCTTGCCATAACTTTGGTCACAAAGCAGCTCAATGTGTTGCATATAAAACAATCATGACTAGGGAAGCTCAAAAACAAAGAAGTATGACAGGGATTACAAAAAGGACCTATAACAACTTTTCGGCTCTTGAAAATGAAGTTGAATGTTCTATTTGCAATAATTTTGGTCATGAAGACTCTGAATGAAGGAGCAGGTTTCAGGAGAAAAAGGAACAAGAGCGGAAAAAGGAACAAGCCACAAGCACCAAAACATGGAGAATAAAGGAACCTCAAACAGAAAGATGTGGGATAGCATTTTATGCAGAAGGACAGGAAAATCTATGGTACATTGACAGTGGATGTTCGAAACATATGACAGGTGATAAAGAAAAACTTGAATCTTATTCTACTTTAGAAAAGGGAAAGAAAGTTTCTTTTGGAAATGATACTCCTGCAACTATAAAAGGAAAAGGGATTGCTCCTTTAAAAGAAAAGGTCAAGGCTGGAAATGTTTTGTATGTTGATGGATTGAAGCATAATCTTCTAAGTGTCAGCCAGATGTGTGATCAAAGAACCGAGGTTATTTTCAGATCGAATGGATGTCTTGTTCGTGATCTTGATACAGGTAAAACAGTACTCAAAGGCAAAAGAACTCCAAATAATCTGTACATATTTGAAGAAGGACAACAACAATGCTATCTGAGCAAGGATGAAGAGCACTGGTTATGGCATCGAAGGTTGGGACATCTAAGCTTCTCACAAATAAGGAAAGCATGCAAATATCAGGCAGTTCGTGATCTTCCAGATATCAAAATTCCTGACAACACCATATGCAGATCATGTCAGTTTGGAAAACAAACCAGGACTAACTTTCCAGAGAAAGAAGGATCAGCTAGCATGCCTCTTGAGCTAGTACATACAGATACATGTGGTCCATTCAGGAAAAGAACACCTAGAGGAGAGGAATACTTGATATTATTTATTGACGATTTCTCCAGGTTTGTCTGGTTAGGACTTATGAAGCACAAAGATGAAGCTTTCGAAAAATTCAAATCCTTCAAAGCCTTGGTTGAAAATGAATCAGGTCACAAAATTAAGTGCCTCAGATCTGACAGAGGTGGGGAATTTACTTCAAATGAATTTTTCGATTTCTGTGATGAACATGGCATAAGGAGAGAATTCTCTACAGCTAGAACTCCTCAGCAAAATGGAGTTGTTGAAAGAATGAACAGAACAATCCAACAAATGGCTCGTGCTATGCTTGATGAATCAGGAACTCCCGCAACTTTCTGGGGTGAAGCTGCACATGCTGCGGTTATTATTCTCAACAAGACAAATGTCCGGGTGAACAGCACTCAAACTCCTCATGAGCTCTGGAGTGGTAAAACTCTTTCGGTAAAGCACTTCAAAATCTTTGGGAGCAAATGCTATATCAAGAATACTGATGAGCAGCTTGGCAAACTTGAACCTAGAGCAGATGAAGGCATTCTTCTTGGTTACTCTCCACATAGCAAAGCATACAAGTGCTACAATAAAAGACTTGGCAGAATTGTTGACAGCATTGATGTGGTGGTTGATGAGAAGGGATACATTCCTAGGCAAGTACATCGGGAAGATATCGAAGAAGATGAAGGCTACCCTCAAAGACAGAATGATGAAGAAGAAGAACCTCAAGAAGAACCTCAAGAAGAACCAGAGGAGCAGACAAGAATAGAAGAGAAAACTCCATCCAGATATGTTCAGAAGAATCATCCAGAATCTCAGATTGTGGGGCAGAAAGAAGCAGGTGTACAAACAAGAAGAACAGTTGCAGAAGCCTCAAGCTATTTGGCATTACTAGCCTCTACTGAACCACAAAATGTGAAAGAAGCATGCAAAGATGAATGTTGGGTAAAAGCAATGGATGAAGAACTTGAGCAAATCGAAAAGAACAACACTTGGGAGCTGGTTCCTAGACCAAAGGATAAGAATGTTATCGGAACAAAATGGGTCTTCAAAAATAAATTGAATGAAAATGGAGAAGTAATTAGAAACAAAGCCAGACTTGTTTGTAAAGGGTATGCGCAGCAAGAAGGAATAGACTTTGAAGAAACTTTTGCTCCTGTTGCAAGACTTGAGGCCATCCGAATGTTCCTTGCTCTCTCAAGTTTTCAAAACTTCAAAGTATTTCAAATGGACGTGAAATCAGCCTTTCTGAATGGAGACTTGGAAGAAGAAGTGTACGTTGAACAGCCAGATGGGTTCATTCTTGGAAATGATCCAAATCTTGTATGCCGATTGAAAAAGGCTCTCTATGGTCTCAAACAAGCTCCAAGGGCTTGGTACTACCGGTTGGACAAATATCTTCATCAACAAGGTTTTTCAAAAGGTTCAGCAGATAGCAATCTGTATATAAAAGTTGAAAATGACAAATTGCTAATACTTGTTGTGTATGTAGATGACATTATTTTTGGCAGCAATGAAGAAGCTATGAGTCAAAGTTTTGCCTCGGTCATGCAGAAAGAATTTGAAATGTCCTTGCTAGGAGAACTGACATATTTCCTTGGTTTGCAAATCCAACAAAAGGAAGGAGGAATCTTTTTATCTCAAACCAAGTATCTCAAACAGATTTTGAAGAAATATGGCATGGAAGATGCAAAACCAGTATGTACACCCATGGTCACAGGATGTAGTCTCAGTGCAAATGATGAATCTGCAGCAGTACATCAACCAACCTACAGATCTATGATTGGAAGTTTACTATATTTGACAGGTACCCGACCGGACATCATGCATGCAGTTGGAATAGTTGGAAGATTTCAGGCAAATCCGAAGGAGACTCATCTTCAGGCAGTAAAGAGAATCTTCAAATATCTTCAAGGGACTCAAAATTATGGCTTATGGTATCCTAGAGATACAGATCTTTCTCTTCATGCTTATACAGATGCAGATTGGGCCGGAAGCGTGGATGACAGGAAAGCCGGAAGCGTGGATGACAGGAAAAGCACAAGTGGTGGTGCGTTCTTTATGGGTTCCAGACTGGTATCTTGGTTCAGCAAGAAACAGAGTTCGATCGCCTTGTCTACAGCTGAAGCGGAATATGTTGCTGCTGCATCTTGTTGCACCCAACTTCTTTGAATGATGCAGACTTTGCAGGATTTTCAAATCACTTGTACACCACCAATCCCCATCTTATGTGATAATACAAGTGCAATCAGCATCTCAAAGAACCCTGTTATGCATTCAAAAACCAAGCACATACCAATCAAGTACCATTTTCTCCGGGAGCAAGTGCTTGAACAGAAAGTCAAGTTGGAGTATGTTCCTTCCAAGGAACAAGTTGCTGATATTCTCACCAAACCATTGCCCAGGGACACGTTTGAATACCTCAGGCAAAAGCTGGGGGTTGTTGATGCATCATCTTATTGTTGAACATCTTCTTATTGGTGGTACAGGCTCAGGGGGAGCACATAATGCATTGTTGGCATTATGGAGAAGGAGATCTTGGAAATAGCTGCAATATGTCTCTATCTCTTTCATGGTGGATCTCTGGTTATTTGTTGCAGATCTGGAGGAGCATGAGCTTAGGGGGAGCATACCCTTTGCCCTTGATGTCAAAGGGGGAGAATGAAGCTGAAGTTTGTAAGGTTGCCATCAAGTCCAAAGGGGGAGATTGTTGGCATTATGTTTTCTGGTATGAATGTATGTTACAGATGTTGTACTTGATGGCAACTCCAGTGGCAAGGCTCTCAGTTTGTTGAAAATTAAGAAGGACGCAGGAAACCAGTTCAGGAGGTGCGTACCCGCAGGTACACCATGCAGGGTCCGCGTCCAGCGACGCTGGCTAGCCGTTCAGGGGGTGCGTCCACCCAGTGCACACATTTCAAGGCAGAGAAAAAGCATGTGGGGGTTTCTTGTGTGGTATCTAGCCGACGGTTTTGTGTTTCTATGGTGTTGGCTCGTGGTATTGTTCCATGTTTTGGGGAGGAGCTTGCCTATATAAAGCAAAGGAGTTCATTTGGATTGAGCATCGTCTTTGGTTGAATATCTTATTTAGTGAGATCTAGTCCAGATCTAAGAGGGCGAATCTTCTAATGGACTGTGATCTCTATGGCGCATGATCAGATCTGTAGATCTGACTGTTTGGGTTAGTCCTGAAGTCTTCATATCATTTATATCTGAAGGGACGCAGGTTCAGTGAAAGGAAAGCGCGCCGGGACGCAGTGCAAAGTTTGGAGATCTGCGTGGGGACGCAGGACAGATGAAGTTCAGGTGCGTCTGGGACGCAGCGCAGTGACTGTAGATCTGCGTGGGGACGCAGAGCGATCAAGGTTCAGGTGCGTCTCTGATGCAAAAGACGCGGCGCGATAGTGTGTTCAGGTGCGTCTCTGTAGCGAAAGACGCGGCGCGATAGTATCTTTGGGTGCGTCCCTGAAGCAACAGAACGCAGAGCAGTTAAAGGAACAGTGCGTGGGCACGCAGCGCAGCAGAAGGATATCTGCGTGTGGACGCAGAGTAGCAGAAGGTTTACTGCGTCTGGTCGCAGGCCACAGAAGGAAAAACTACGTCTCTGTTTTAAGATGTTCTGTTGATTGAATTTCTCTGTTGATAAGGTGTTCTGGGTTAGTTCTGTTATTGCTGATCTGATATCTATAGTGGTCTATATCTGTTATGTACTTGTTGATCATCTGATGCTTTATGAAAAGAAGTAGGGGGTTGTAGCTCCCTTCCAGGAGTAGACTGGAAAACGAGAAAGAGAGAGAGTTGTAGCTCTCTGCAGGTTGCAGCCTGCATACTGGTAAAGGACTGCACCAGTACAAAATCATTGTAAAAGAAGTTTCTAAATTGAAAGAAGATAGAGACATATTGCAGCAGGTGGTTTTCTCCCACATTGGGTTTCCACCTTACATCTTGTGTTCTTTGGTGTGACTGTCTATTTTCTTTGTTCATGCTCATTATTTTATGGTACTGATATGCAAGAATAATTCAAAAGATCAAATAAGGAAGATTTGTTAAATTGCTAGATAATACTGATTCACCCCCCCTCTCAGTATTATTTCCAACACAGTTTTGCTCAGTCCCAGCGGGAATCAATCAACCTAAAGGCACATGAACCAGTTTTGCTTGCTTGGAATGAAAATCTGCGTAGTTTTTGGGCTGAGGAGAGATAGAAGTCCTAGACGGATTGCACAATTTATGAGAGGAACAAGTGACTGTCTCTTAGGATTGCGCAATTTCTGGGCTGAATAGCTTTCCTCGGTCAGACCTCGCAAGTTTCTCAGGGAAGCATGTCTGATTGCATTGCACAATTTTTAAGGGAAAGGCTGTTGAGCTAGATTTGCGCAATTTATTCTAACTGCGGGGCTAGCTGTCCCAGAGGTATTGCACAATTTCTAGGCTTAGCAGTTGACTGTTGCACATAATTACTCAATTTTTGGGTTGAGCATTCCTGTTGGGCCGGATTGCACAGTTTTTTAGTGAAGGTTGTCAAGTAGGATTGTGCAATTCTAGAGCCCAGAATGCTGCCACTTAGGATTGCGCAATTTCTCGATGGAAGGTTGTTTCCCCTACCGAATTGCACAATTTCTTGAGGGAGCTACTCAGCCTGCAGCTGGACCAAGTCCAGAGAAAGAACTAGTGAGGGGGATGTAATGAGCTATCATGCACAAGCTAAAAATTCGCTAGAAAACCACTGAAGCTTATGCACTTCACAGTGCAATACATGCTGCTGAAGATGGTTGATATGGAGGCTCCAAAACGAAGATAAGGAAAAATTTTGGAGGTGGTTGTAGTTGCTACAACACTATGCTAAGGTGATTTTTCCAAAGTTCAAACTAAATTAGATAAACTGGATGTGGATTTCCTCAGTATTTTGGACTTTGAAAGTTATTATTTAAATTGAAAATTGATATGCTATATTGAGGAGTTCTTGAATAAGAAGATAAGTTGAGAGATGAAAATGTGACCAACAAAGTCTAATTGACATGGGCACACCAAAACAAACCTGAAATGCATATGAGTCTAGAGGGAAGCATTATTGTTGTAGTTCACTCAAATCCCGAAGAAGTAGTAGACCTTAAAGTTATACTCGCTGCCACAGAGAAGCCTGAAGATGTCGACCATGCTTAGGAGAAATTTCTTAGAGCAACTTTGAAGGCAACACAACCTAAATTGGCAGGGAATTAATAGGCTAAGAGCAGGAGATTGATATCATACCGAAATTTAGTATGCTTGGAGTTAATCCCACATGTGATTCTACTCTATACTACATTAGCTTCATAATTACTATAGCCATTAGAGAAATCAATAGCATGACTGTGAGGTTTGAGCAGAGATCAAAACATCATTGTTTCCTTATACTCAAGGCATGTGAAGAGATTGAGATTAAATGAGTTACATGAAATGTTGTGTCAATGGGAGTCAGATACCTTGCTACCTGCTCCCTCAATTTTCACTCATTTGCTCATAGTTTGGAATGAGGAAGGAAAAAATGATTTAGCCTTCTAGCCTTCGACATTAAAACATGTACTTGGAGGAGGGGGTCATGGGATACTTTTCCATCCATGGCTACCATTTACTTCTATTTGTCCAGCATTAAGGAGACAAGCTAGGTTGGCTTGTTTGCCAGTTTCTGAATTTTGGTGCCTGAGGATGTGGAAGAAGGATTTAAGAGCGAAGAATTCAAGTGCTCTAGAGATTCTTTGGAGTAGGAGTTTGAGATGGTTTTCTTTAGGCCAAGTGCTTTTGTATAAATGTTGAATTGTTAGAAGAGAGTCCCCCAAGTTTGCCAAATTTTGTATATTCAAACCTTTTTCCAAGTTTATAGCTAGTAGGTATACACCTCTTCTTCATTATTGGTCTTTATCCCAACCCCTAGGAATAACTAATAGCTAATTTTCCACGGGGGTTGTGTACAACCCCCCGACCCCCCCCCTGCCACCATATCAATATTACTAGCACAACCATATAAGTTAAATTGTTGGTAAACTCCTATTGACATCAATCCACAGTAAACATCAAAACACTTACCCCCACTTACCATGGAGATTATTAATTGAGAACACCATGGGAGAATACTATGGCGTAGTGGTATTTTTCATTTCTCTTTTTATCTTTCGATTTCTATCGAGTGATCCAAGATGTAATCCTGGACATAAAGAATAGTGAGAAGAGTCTCTAGGTTAATGGGTCTTTCCTTTCCATAGAAAGATTTGGGTTATCAATACCATGTGCCCAAAAATTCATAACTCACTTTATATGGCACTCATTCATATGATACATCTATATTTAAAATTAATCAATTTAATTTAAAGGGAAAAAATGACATAACTACTTTAAAAAAATATATCGGCATTTGATTTGTGTATATTACTATGAAAATTATGCAACATAATCTGAAGATTAAAAACCTAGCATCCATCGAATTGTGGAATATTATTAGGTGAATGGCAGAGATTTAACCTCCATGGAATATTCTAATATTGTTAGTACTACACAAAAATTAAAGGTTGAGATCTATCTCCAAAGTAGTTATGTTTGTTTTGGTCTTTTAATTAAATTGATTAAAAAAAAAAATAATATCATATGAACAAGTGCATATGAAATGAGTTATGGTTTTTTTTGGGCATGTGTATTAATAAGCCATGGTATTGGCCCATGATATTGTAACAAAGTCTATTTATAAATCAAGAATCTCGATAGAAAGTGAGGGCAGACCTCCATGGATAAGGCTTTTGTTCCATGTTTTTTCAAATATATATATGTTGAACTTATATATTATTTTTATACTAATAATAACAACAATAATAAAAGCTATAATTTAGGTAGTTTTATCATTTTTTAATTTTATTTTTAACAACGTGATCAAACTCATTATGAATTGAGTTTTTTATATGTGAGATTTTTTGGAGTTTCCTTCGACAATTTTATTAACAACATATATGGATTCAACACACACTTGGACTATGAAGATTTCACCCATCAATCTTGTAATTTCTATGAATCTCTGTCGGGTTCTAGACAAATTAGATCGGATTTTATTAACATATATGGATTCAACACACACTTCACTTATGAAGAGCTCACCCATCAATCTTGTAATTTCTATGAATCTCTGCCAGATTCTAGAAAAATTAGATCCAAAAATAAACGGAGAAACATTCCAAAAAGTCTCACTTATAGAAAACAACATTATGAATTGATCTCTATTGACATTTACCAATCATTTAAATTATATGATTGCACCAGTTGATAATTAAATTAAAATTCAAGAAGCCCTATTCCAAAACTATGATATAATTATTACCACCGTACTATGATGTTTATTATAATTTATATTGTAATCTCTATATACTACCTATATTATGACTTTCCCCTATTACCTACTGTTTTAATTTTGATTTTATTAATATTCTATTCTTAAATTAAATCTTATTATATATTTTGCATTCCCCTTTATATGATTTTATTATCACCTTTTTCTTTATATTCTATTATTCATGATAATTTATTCTTATTATATTTGAGATTTTTGTTTTGTTTTGTTTTTGTAAACTAAATCATTTATACGGTTCAAAATCTAATATACATATACATCGAGTTACGAAGATAGTTGATGCACGAATCTAAACAAAGCTTATCATTTAACTTTACATCGAGTTACAAAACCTATCATTCAATTTTACATCTAGTTACAAAGTCTATCATTCAATTTTACATCGAGTTACAAAGATAGCTGATGCATGAATCTCAACAAACCGTCAATGCATGAATCTCAACAAACCCTATCATTCAACTTTACATTGAGCTACAAAGCGAGTCTACGCATGAATCCTCAACAAACCTTATCATTCAACCTTTTTTCGTTAATTGTTGATAATATAAATTTTAGTTTTTTACAATTAATATAAATTTTAGTTTATTAATATTTGTCTTTCTCAATTTTAGGTTTTTACATTTTTGCCAACTTCCATCATTCAACTTTTTTTTCCTTAATTGTTAATACTATAAATTATAGTTTATTAGTTTTAGTTTTCTTAATTTTAAGGTTTTTACTTTTTTGGAGTTGTTCTTATTTTCCCATCTTAGTATTTATTTAAACTTGAATGATTATTTTTTCTCTCAAAAAATTGTTGTTATGATAAATTTTGGTTATGGTTTTTCAAGGAGCCCAATCCATTTGTGCATTTAAAACTATATTTTAAACAACCCAAATCACATTTTTGATTGAAATTGTATTGACGATTCCGTGAAAAAGACTATTTCTTCTATAATTTAGAGTACACCTTAAACTTTTCTTTCTAATTTCCAAAAAAGTGGTGTTTAACTATTATATGTTTAGGAGTTTTTGGCCATAATGGCAAATTTGTTTTGGTCAAATCTTGATCTTGGTTATTTAAAATGGTTTTTTTGGCTACATATATGTATTCAACACTATGAAGAGTTTACAACTCTAACTTGTAATTCCAACCAATTTTTACTAAATTTTAGGCAATTTGGACCAAAATATCACAATAAACTCTCCAATACATACTTATCAATATATATGATGTTTATACTTATCAAAATATATAATGTTTAGAAAAACATGACAATTAAAAAAAAAAATATTACTTTAATATCTAAATCAAAACTTTTATCTTTATTAATTTATTTTAAGTTCCACTAACTATCCCCTCCTTTAAATGCACATGGACACACGCTATGTTTATATGATAGTCACGAAGCAGAGAATTGCTAGGTTGAACGATTGTGCTTTTTAGTTCACTTTGAACTTATTTAGGGTTTGGTGCTTTATATAACACAAAAGGGAGAGTTGCCAGGTGCACTGTTGTTGTGATTTCAGGTTGTGAATCATACTCACCAAGTAGAGAAGGGAATTGGGAGGTTGTTCGAATTTGTTTAGGGTTTTTGGTACAATGGAATTAACGGAAAGTTGCCAGGTCGCATTGTTGTTGTGATTTCAGGTTGTGAATCATACTCACCAAGTAGAGAAGGGAATTGGGAGGTTGTTCGAATTTGTTTATGGTTTTTGGTACAATAGAATTAATGGAAGGAATGAAAGTGGAGGTACGTTCTGATGAGAAAGGGTACGAGGGAGCATGGTTCGAAGTGGTGGGTCTTGCCGAATCCAATATGGCAAGTTTCAAAATAAGAATGGGAAGTCGTGTGTAGAAATAATAACCCTGGATAACATGCGACCCACTCCACCCGACATTGGATGCCCCTGAATCTCTCTCAGGGATTTTACATAGATGCCAACGACACTGATTGCTGGTGGTGTGGATTCCTTGTAGAAAGGGTTTCGCGTGGGGAGGAGCGCTGGTTGGTCTCCTTCCCTGACACTGGAACTTTCCAGACATACCCCCGTTCGGCATTTCGAATGGCGCAGGAATGGAAGGGGGGAAGTGGACATTAGTCCCACCGGTTCGTTTTCTGAATCTTGAGTTTAAGTCAATGGTGTTCGTTTTCTGAATCTTGAGTTTAAGTCAATGGTGGATTTTGGGAATGGAATATTTTAAAATTAGTATACTGTGAATTAAAATATTATTTTCGAATCCACGGCCTTGCCTTGATCAAGACCATATGCCCCTTTGTTAATATATATAAATTCTTTAAAACTTTTGATTTCCTAATATTATTATTCAACTGTGTTTTGTTTTGCAGGAAAAAAAACTCAGAAGTGAGCGAAGCGAAAAGGAAGCTGCGCGTTGGCAACTCAGAGGGAGGACCTTTAAAATCGCAAGCAAAGCCAATAACTCGAGCTGTGGACAATTCTGGCACACATTCTTTGCCCGCCCCCAGACAGAAGATGCACCGCATCGCCGGGGATTCGGATGGTCCACAGAAATCTGTGCCAAAGCATAACAATTTAAATGTATACCGTGAACTCTTGCGGGCTTTTCATTCGGATAGCTGCATGTTAATCGCAAAGCGGATCGAGATTTTATTCACCTCCACCAAAATAAAAATAAAAAAATTAAATAATTATACAAAATATTTAAATAATGTCAACTCATAAAAAGTTAACAAGTGATGAAATTGGATGCCTCTGTATTTAAAATAAATCTATGTTAGTTTATCCAACATAATTAATTGAGCCTAATTTCTCTTACGTCTTCTTCTCACACGTAAAAAGATAACCGATTGCACATGGTCTTTAAAAAGGGTTTAAAGTAACTAATTTAACTTAAGACACTTTCAAGTTTGGGGAAGACAATAATGGCATACCCTTGCCAACTCAAAAGAGAAACTCGTGATATTTGTGGCAGTTTAGATGGTCTTTAAAAAGGGTTTAAATTTAGCTAATTTAACCTATGGCACTTTCGAATTTGGGGAAGACAAAAATGGCCTACCCTCTCCAACTCAAACAAGAAACTGGTGATATTTGTGGCAGCTTTACATGGCTTAGAGGAGCACCAATCGTATTTATCAACATTCAAACACATGAAACACATAGGAATACTCTGGGAAAGCCTCAGATAAAAACCCCGCTATTTGTATTATCATACAAGTGGAAATATCTCAAGATTACACAAAGCTTTAGCTCTCACAACTATCCAATGATCAGTACAATCCCTCACTGCTACTCATAGACAGGGTAGACAACACATATGCCTTCTCCTCTATCCTCCAAGCCTCTTATTTCCTTGTGCTGTTCCTCTGGGATGATTCATCTTCAACCAAGTGGAACACTGCTTTTACACACTGTAAAACTGCACAATCCTCAAGGAATGAATTCCTTCTGCATGTAAGAGAT
This sequence comes from Pinus tabuliformis, assembly GCA_031772625.1. Taxonomy (NCBI): domain Eukaryota; kingdom Viridiplantae; phylum Streptophyta; class Pinopsida; order Pinales; family Pinaceae; genus Pinus; species Pinus tabuliformis. The sequence continues at coordinate 1,295,963,460 of CM062809.1, forward strand.
TTTCTCATAGGAAAATTCTTGCAACTGACAGTACATTGTCCCCTGCCTTTAATTTCAACTGGGTCTTTGTCTGAACTGACATGCATGAGTTATTTATGAGAGAATATTCAGTTATTTGGAGTGAACTAGTTGCATACATGCACACATTAACTAACTGAACTCACAATTAGTTCCACAAACTGTTTGGAACTAATCTAACTAGACTTAATTAACTGAGCTAACTAATTACAACTCAAATAAAACTCATCCTTATTTCCTTAATTAAGGGATAACTTCCTCAATCAAAGGGATAACTGTTGCATGACTTCACAAAGACTTCATGTTTGAATTTCTCCAACTAATTAACTCAATATGAATTAATTATTTATTTTTCAAACAGCCAGTGAGACTAAATTCGAATTTTAATTCAAGACAAATTAAAATTAGAATATATCCTGAAATGTTATCTTTAGCAATACTATTTTTAGCATTTATTGTTGCTATTTTCAACACTCCCTCTCAACAAGAAATGGATTATCTGCCACCCCGATCCTATCTCTATAGAACTCGAATTTACACTTTGACAATGCCTTAGTCAAAATGTCAGCATCTTTCTCCTCGATCGAAATACACTGCAATAACGTGATCCTCCTCGCCATAGTCTCTAAGATGTGATACCGAATGTCAATATGCTTGGATCTGTCATGAAATATTAGATTCTCAGATAGTTTGATACAACTCTGATTATCACAATAGATCACAGTTGGATCCATCCTTTGATCAAACAAACCAACTAGAATTTTCCACATCCAAATGGCCTCACATGCTGCCTGACTTGCAGCCATGTATTCAGCCTCTGCTGAGCTGGGTGCAACTGACCTCTGTTTCCTGCTGTACCAAGAAACTACAACTGAACTAAGCTTAAAAATTCCTCCTGATGTGCTCTTCTGATTTGATGGACTCCCTGTCCAATCTGCATCTGTGAAGCCCTGTAGCTTCACTCTCTCTAACCATTTGTACCATAATCCATATTGATATGTGCCTCTCAGGTATCTCAAAAGATGCTTAGCTGCCTTCCAAATCAACTTGGTAGGCTGAACCATAGCTTGACTCAGCTGGTTCACCGCATAGCACAAATCTGGTCGCGTGTTCACTAAGTGTACATCAATGAACCCACAAGTTGCCTGTACACAATAGCTTCTACTACTTCTCTTGAAGTAGCATCCTCCTTCCTCCAGTTACCTGCTAGAGGAATCTGCATGGGATTGCACCTCTCCATGTGGAATCTCCGGAGTATCTCATTGGCATACTTGCCTTGAGACACAAACACTTCCCCATCCTTCTGCCACACGTCCATGCCTAGAAAGTAGTGCATGAGACCCATGTCTTTCATCTCGAACTCTCTTGAAAGGTCCTCCTTGCAAGACATGATCAATTGATCATCACCCGTTGATATCAGATCGTCATCATAAAGAATAATGATCAACTGCTTACCGTCCACCATGATGTGGTACAAGTTCACATCCGCTTCACTCTTTGTGAAGCCCAACCCGGTGAAGTAGTTGTCGATCTTGGTGTACCAGGCACGAGGTGCTTGCTTCAGCTAGTACAAAGCTCTCTTCAGTCGGCACACATGCGACTTATGATCAAAGGTCTCAAATCCTTCCGGCTACTCTATGTACACCTCTTCCTCAATCTTGCCATTGATGAATGTAGTCTTCACATCCATCTAATGGATCTTCCAACCCATCTGTGCTGATAGTGCCAACATTGATCTGATATATGGGTACCTTGCTACAGGGGAAAAGGTCTCTTCATAGTCGATCCCCTCGACCTGTGAGAAACCATGGGCAACAAACCTTGCCTTATGTTTCTCCACACTACCATCACCAACTTGATTTATCTTGTAAAGACAACAGGAACTCACAACTGACTTGTTCTCCGATCTTGAAACCACATCCCAAAAATTGTTCTGAACTATGGAGTCATACTCCTCCACCATAGCATCAACCCAAATTGGCTACTGCACTCCTTCCTCAAAGGAAGATGGCTCGGTCTCAACACATTCCTCGACAAGGGCCATGTATCCATTGTACCTATCAAGTAACCTCCTCTGTTTGCGCTGAAAAGATGGTTCTCCCACATTCTCTCTCGCATCCGATGACAATTTGTCAACTTCTCTCAGGCGCTTCCGCCCATCTCTTGAAGACTCTGCTTGAGTGGATGTCTCCACTCCTAGAACCTCTGCATGCAGCTGCTCCACATCAATCTGAGGCTCCTCCTCCTTAGGAACCAAAAGCTCCTCCACAGCCTGTAGTTGGAGATCCCTCTTAAGGGAAACTCGCATGGCCTTCTGCTCATCAAACTTAAGATCTCTGCAAACAACTGTCCTACGACTGGTAGGAAAGTACACCCGATAGTTGTGGGGTGTATCAGTGTGCCCCACAAGTATCCCCAACTTAGCTGTCCACTCAAGTTTCTTTTGGGCATCCTTTGTCACATGGCAATAAAACGATGAGCCAAATATCCTGAAGTGACCCACATCTGGTCCCTTCCCGGAGAAGGTTTCCTCTAGTTTCTTCATCCCAAGTATGCGATGCAGGCTTCTATTATGCAAATAGACCGTTGTGTTGCATGCCTCTACCCACAAATGAAGTGGTAGGCCTTGGTCATGCAGCATCGCCCAAGCTACCCTCGCAATCATTCTGTTCTTCCTCTCGGCCACCCCATTCTGTTGTGGGTTATGAGGTGTTGTCAACTCCTGTTTAATTACTTCTGCTGCACATGCGTCCTTTAACTCTTGAGAGACATGCTCTCCACCATTGTCACTTCTCAAGGCCCTGATTTTCTTCCCTGATTCTTTCTCAACCAAAGCTTTGAACTCACAAAACTTTGATAAGGTTTTCTCCTTCTTCTGCATGAAATAGATCCAACATATACGAGAAAAATCATCAATGAAAATCACATAACACCTTTGTTTCGTGGTGGAGGCTGTTGAGAGTGGTCCACACACATTTGTATGAACTCGCTCCAAGATTGCTTCAGCTTGACTGTCTTGATCATGAAAGGAAGATTTGGTGTACTTTCCCAAGGTACAACCTTTGTATGTGTCCACTTGCTCAAGTTTACCTTTGGGATGTCCGGTAGAAATCTGCTGCATTATCTTCAAGGCCCCATGATGCAAGTGGTCTAGTCATATATGCCATAACTCGCCAATATCTTGGCTTTGCATCAATTCTGCTTTGGAACTCAATGCAACACAGTCATCTACCTCTACTTTGTAGATATTTTCACTCGAATCCCAATCCTCTTGGTCTGGCCCGTGGCTATGTTCTCAGGAACGCCTTTCCTTTACTAAAAACTAAATCATAGCCTTTGTCTTCCAACAATGCGACCAATACCAAGTTCTTCTTCAGTCTAGGCACATACTTTACATCAGTCAAGGTGAGAGGAGCTTTATGCTCCCTTTGAAAAACAATTGTACCATCACCTGAAACACGGTACTTTCCATCATTGCCCATCTCTATGCGCATCTTGAGGTCTTTCTCCTCCAAGGTACTGAATAAACTCTTATCGCCGGTCATGTGGAATGAGGCTTCACTATCCAGGTACCAAACACAACCCACCATTGATGAAACCATGCATGCAATGAGGGTAAAATCCAATTCGAACTGGGAGGCTAGCCCCTCACCTTCTGATCCTTTCGAGGATCCCTTCTTGGATTTCTTCAATGGAAAATTTGTTGCATAATGGCCCACCTCATGATAATAAAAACATCTCACTTTAGATTTGTCAATGTTCTTCCCTCCATGGGAAGAACTCGATTTGCAATGGGAAGCCTTCCCTTTCTCTTTCCTCTCCTTGCTAAGGCTAGATTTTCTTCATCATCATGCTTAGATGAAGAACCATCTCTGGTGCTCCTCCTAATCTCCTCCTACATCGGATCCAACCACATTCATTCCCAATCTGGAAGTTCCTCTCTTCCATTCACTGAGCCCTGGTAGCTATGCTAGCTCTTAGGAATATCGAGGAGAGCAAGAATCACCATATCATCATCAGCTGTCGTTATTCCTATGCTTCCAAGCTCATCTTTGTAGGTGGTGAGCTTGTTTAGATATGTAGAAAACGCATTGCCCTTTTCACACTTGATTTTCCAAAGCTTGTCCTTTAGCGCCAGTTTCCTTTGGTCGCTGCTGTTCTGATATAGGTCTTTCAATGTCTTCCACAATATGGTCTTGAACTCCCTCTAGAAGAATTAACCTCGCTTTCGCCACACACTTCTTCCATTCAACAAATTCTTGGGCATTAGCTGCAGCTAGTTTGGGGATTTCTTGATCAATGAAATCCTTCAAACAATTGTCTTCTAATACTGCTTCCACGCGATCCTTCCATGCTATGTAATTTGAGCTACCATCTAGGGTATATTCGAGTCTCAAACCATTGAACGCCATTGGTGAACTTTGAGGTGTGATAAGAAATTGATTTTGTACCTACAATCAAGAACTTCAAACTTTGAACTTTTCCCTTTTCAGTATGTTGTTCACAGCTCTGATCACCTTTGCTCTGATACCATGTAGAAATTCTCACTGTAGATTAATCTGATTATGCAATGTACTAAAGAAAAATACTTAATCTACTTCTACTATCAAACTTGCGGAAGCTTAATCTATTTGAGCAAGATCAAACAGAACACATATAACAGAGAAGAAGAATCAATACACATGAAACACAGAAGAATACTATGGGGAAAGCCTCAGCTAAAAACCCCACTATCTGTTTTATCATCCAAGTGGAAATATCTCAGGGTTATACAAAGCTTTAACTCGCACATTGTTAAAATTGGAAACTAAGGCCAAACTCCATGTGGATCACCTTATTTGTGACTACTGGTATTTTTCCTAGATTCCTCTTATCGAGAGGTGTAGGATTGATCTAAAGATCATCCGATTTGGATAAGTATTTATGGAGATATAAATTTATTTTGATTATGGAAAAATTGTCAAAGTTGGCTAGCAACTTATGCAGGGTCAGAAGCCCAATAGTCATGTCTATTCAACCTCAACGTTTTGCGTTTAAATACAAGGAGCATTCTCCTCATTTGGACACTTCATCATCACACACTTGCGATCTCTTCCTCTCTCTACTTGTCTTTGGGTTCTAGTAGGAACAAAGATCCTAAGGGATAACGCTGCCCTGATCTAGAGGGCAGAAAGCCATAACTATCGAAAAAGCTAGAATAGTTGAAAAAGCCAGAACTACTGGAAGAACCTAAAAAGCTGGAGCTACCGGAACTGCCAAAAAAGCCAAAACTGTCAAAAGAGCCAGAACTACTGGAAGAGCCGTAAATGTCGGAACTATCGGAAAAGCTGGAATTGCTAAAAAATCCGGAGCTATTGGAAAATCCAGAAAAGCAGAAAAAGCCAGAATTGCTGGAAAAGCCCGAAAAGTGGGAACTGCTGGAAAGGCTGGAAAAGTCAGAACTGCCAGAAAATCTGGAGAAGTCAAAAAAGATGGAATTGCAGAAAAACTGGAACTGCTAGAAGAGCTGGAACTGATGGAAGAGCCGTAAAAATTTGGAACTGTCAGAAAAGCAGGAATTGCTAGAAAAGTTGGAAAATCTAGAATTGTTGGAAAAGTCGAAGCTGCCGACACTGCTGGAAAAGCTGGAAAAACAGGAACTATCAGAACTGTCGAGAATTTCTAGAATAGCCAGAGCATCTATCTCTGAGGGAGAGCAGTATGCAAGGGACAACTAACTAACATTGGGACAGCTATATGGTACTTAGTAGCAAATACACCAAGCATGCAATGTTACAACTAGCATTCAAGGGACAACTAGCATGCAACAACAAGCATGCTAGGGACAACAAGCAAGCAAGGGACAACAAGCAAGCAAGGCGCAACCAACACATAGGTCAGGATGGAAACATGGTGAAAAAATGGCACATAATGCAGTACAACGATGGGTACATTCATGATTAATGAAGCGTGATGAGATGCAGCATAGTGGTGATGGGTGCAGCATGGTGCAGTGCGGTGAGGTGTAGCATGATGATGAAATGTAGCACAACGATAGGTGGAGTCACCTTGGAGAATCAGTTGAGGCAACATGTCTTCAACTCATCTCATGTATCATCTTCTTAGAGATGATCTATGCTCTTATCTAGATAAGTCAAAGTGTTGACTTCTATTGTAAACGTACTCTCTCTCTCTCTCTGTGCTGAATTATTAAAGAACATTTAAGAAGAATTGATCAAGGGTTTCCCCACATTGGGGTTTGTCGCTGGCTAGTGCCACATCTTGTGTCCTCTTGTCTTGGCTTGTCTTCTGTGATTTATATTTATGTTCTATCTGCAGTTTACGTTAATGATGATGTGATTGCTAATCTTAAAAAGATATTGAGCTAACTGTGAAAATTGAAATAAATTGCTCTAGCATAGAACATACCTAAAATTAACATGGTATCAGAGTTGAGGAGAAGAGAATGCCCAAGCAAGAGTGAAAGAGCAATCACCGAAGACAGTTGGGAAAGGACAAAAGGATTAATGGATTCCTCATCCCTCTTCAAATTCACTGAGGGTGAAGTTGAAGTAGAGAATATTATCGAAATGGCGCAGTGGAAGTTTCTGATGGCCTACATAATGATCACTTCATTGGGAAGTTTGGATCAAAGGGTGGAAGGAAAGGCAAATGCCTCAGTTGCAATAAGTTTGGCCATTATGTGAAGGAGTGCTTGAATGGCAGAGACACATCTCTTGATGAAGATAACAATCATTCCAAGGACATCTTTAATAAACAAAGGAATGATAGGTAATGATGGTCATCAAGTAAATGGTCGACTCTTTTAAGAAAGCAAGGAACCAACAATGGAAGTCAAAGGTTTTAGGGTGGCACTCATCGATGCAAAGGTATGTGTTTGAAAATAGAATTTTCAAGGATGTTTTTGTGTTTAGGGTTGTATCAAGTTGTAGCAAGACCACTAGGGACCATGTCCATTGACACATAGCACCGAAGGTCTATGAGTCAGATGGTGACAGGGATGCCTGAATTCAAAAAGAGCATGAAAGTACATGTCTGAGATGTACCGAAGGAAAATCTTACAAGGGGACCATTCCCCTCATGTAGCAGGTCCATAGGTTTGGAACAACTCGAGGGGTTTGAGATTCATGATCGGGAATCTCATATATACAGGTGGAAGAAAGCCCTCTATGGCTTGAAGCAAAACACCCCGGGCGTAGTATGAGAGGATTGATAATTGTCAGATGAAGCTGAGATTCACTAGGAGTGAAACCGATCCAAACCATTACCCGAAGGTTGTGGATGATATACATCTCGTACCAGCACCTTATGAGGACGACCTATTTCTGACAGGTGTGTTTGGTCAATTTAGTGTGTCCTAAATTGCTATTTAAAATGTCAATCCGGGAGTCATAAACCGCTGAAGTGAAGTGCACTGTATATGAAAGGTAACCGATTTCTTAGTTCTTTGTCATTTTTGAGTTTTTGGTTTGTTTTTGGGTTTATCTTCTCTAAATTCCCTAGTGAGAGATGGCGAAATTGAAAGTCAAGTATGGATGGTAATGGTGATTTCTACAATGATTCAAGTATGGATGGTAATGGGGATATCTACAATGATTTTCCAAACTTTAAAGTTCTCAAAAAGAAGGTTTCAAACTGACTGTGATGAAATCAATTCTCAAAAGGAAATAAATGAACCAAAACAGTGAACTAGTGACAATGGCCCAGTATCCTTACTCTTGTATGAAAAGAAAATAAAAAACTGAACTCAAAGCAACTCAAAGACTGAAAGCAAAGCAAACTAAAAGATCCAGGTGGATGTTGGTGGCCACCCACCTATCCCATTTGGACCCCCACAACTGTCTCTTTCAGTTTTTCAGTTTCCTTAATTATAGCACAGTTTACTATTTTTAGCAGTTTTTCGGGTCCTAAACTTTCGGAGCCATTTTGAGGCCCTAAACGACGTTTTTTGGGAAATCCACCGCCAACAATTTTTTTGATAAAAATCGTCTTTTCCATCGTAGTACTCGGAGAGATCTTTCCAACGGGCTATCATGCGCGTCAAACAGAGATAATACGACCAATTCGCGACCCCGGGAAGTTGGCTGTCCAACTCACCCCAAAACGGGGCCCACAATTTGGCGTTTCATCTTCTAGGGTTAGGTTTTGGAATGTGAAGGGTTTTCCATTGTTTCTCAATAATAAATAGGCCTTCGAGCCTGATTGTAAAGACAGTTGGAAACATTTCAGAGGCATGTAGCCGACACATCTCTTCTCAGAGATAAGCTACCATCGCCCTAGCTGGGTTACTTCTATTTGTAAGCATATTTCAGTATTTTACAGTAATGAAATGAAGTATTATTTCTGCTGCATCTCTGTTTTTATGGTTATCACATCTCTGTATTTATGGTTATCTCTGTAATCTATTGCGTTCCTGCTTAATTCCGGATCAGTGGTATCAGAGCGGTCTGCTTTTTCTCTGTTTTTCTTTGCATGTCCCCAACGAGGTCGGGATATAAGGAGTTAGGGATTGAATTGGTCGAACCTTTGAAAGACCAGCCTCGTAAATCTCGACGACCTCCCATGGCGGATGAGAAGAAAGACGAGGGGGCAGGAGATCCTATTAGAATCTTGCTCGAAGAAGCCCTCGAGCGGCAAAGGAACGCGATGATGGATAGCTTTGTGCAGATCCTTCAGCGGCTACCTAGAGGCGACGCATCGGCTTCCAACAGCTACTCTGGAAATGCCACACCATTTAAGGTACAAGTTAATTTTGAAATCCCCATCTTCGAGGGTCAAATAGACGCAGATGCCGTAGATAAATGGTTAAATCTGCTCGATGGGTACTTTTCTGTTCTTGAATTTTCAAGTCAGGAAAAGATTGTTTTCGCTCTTCTCAAAGAAGCCCCCCACGTCAAGGACTGGTGGGAAACCTACTGCGAACAGAAGGATGAAAGTACAGGCTCACTGTTTTCAGCCGCACCCACTTGGAATGACTTCCGGGATGCCATCAAGGAGCAGTACTACCCTGTCAAAAGCTATGAGGACAAATACATCAAATGGACCACACTGCGGCAGGGACGAGACCAAGATGTGCCAGAGTTCACAAACATTTTTCATACCCTTCGCACACAATTGGGTATCAAAGATTCTGAGCTGCATCTGGTACTCAAATACCACGGCTGCCTACACAGATACATCCAGGAAGAGATGGAGTTCTTGAACATCTCCTCACTCGGCACAGCATACCGATACGCTGTCAAAATCGAGCAAAAGTTCAAACAGAAGAAGCGAGACTTTGGATCTGCAAATCCAAAGCCCAAAGGACAAAGCCAAGGTGGGGTGACCCAAGACAACCCGTCGAAGCCACAAGAAAATAACAACACCACGAAGCCGAAGAAGGACATAGGAAAGTGGTGTGAGTTCCACAAGAGTCCCACTCATAACACAAGTGAGTGTCGGACCAAGCAGTCGCTGGTGGCTGAGTTGAAGGCTTCCGAATCAGATGCATGTTCCGACTCTGAGTCAGAACCCGACAAGAGGAATGACAAAGGGAAGAAGATCATTGATGCGGATCCCAGCGCCATTGTTGCTACTGCCAAGATCCAGAAAAATGAGCCCGAAGATCCAGAGGAGGGGGAACGTCTTTTCCACTCACAGATGTGGGTGAAGGGTTCGCCGCTACAATTCATTGTCGACAGTGGCAGCCAAAAGAACCTCATTTCAGCAGAGGTCGTGAAGCGGTTGGGCCTACCAACTACACCGCACCCGCAGCCGTACAGCATCGGTTGGCTTCACGAAGGACGAGATCTCAAAGTTCGCCAGCAGTGCCACCTTCACAGACGAGGTATTGTGTGATGTTACAACTCTGGATGTTTGTGATGTACCACTAGGCCAGCCATACTTGTGGAGGCGACATGTTGTGTATGAGTCAAGGCCTCGTGCTGTCATCATTTCTTTGGATAATTCATTATACAGGATACCGGAGGTAGCCCCACCTACCGCCACCTCTTTGATCACTTTTAAGAAAGGAAACAAGCTCATCTCACAGACTAGGAAATTTATTTTCTATCTGGTTCGCTCCCAAAGTAAGGGGAAGATCGTTGCTACATCCATGACCCCCGCGAAGGGTTCCTCCACACAGCAGCAACAACAGAGGGATACAGTCATGATAGAACACAGGAACAACTTCTCCTTACCCGGAGGGGTACCACACAAGTTTCAGGTGGGCGAAAAAGTTTGGTTAAATCTGCAGAGAGAACGCCTTACCAGAACCCATCAGAAACTCAGACCGCTTTGACATGGTCCTTACACCAGTAACAACGCCGTGGGAAACAATGCTTTGAAGCAGACCATTCCTCCATTCCTTCGCTTGCACCGATTGTTCAATGTGGACCATCGCCGACCATGCTTCCCACCATTTCTGGACACATAAGAGATTGCAGAACAGCTCACTAGAGACCCAGCTCAGCAGAAGCTTCCTCATCTTAGGGAGGAACTCAACGCAATGGGGACCATTGCTTCCTAATGGGGGAGGAATGATCCAGGTGGATGTTGGTGGCCACCCACCTATCCCATTTGGACCCCCACAACTGTCTCTTTTAGTTTTTCAGTTTCCTTAATTATAGCACAGTTTACTATTTTTAGCAGTTTTTCGGGTCCTAAACTTCCGGAGCCATTTTGAGGCCCTAAACGACATTTTTTGGGAAATCCACCGCCAACAATTTTTTTGATAAAAATCATCTTTTCCGTTGTAGTCCTCGGAGAGATCTTTCCAACGGGCTATCATGCGCGTCAAACGGAGATAATATGACCAATTCGCGACCCCGGGAAGTTGGCTGTCCAACTCACCCCAAAACGGGGCCCACAATTTGGCGTTTCATCTTCTAAGGTTAGGTTTTGGAATGTGAAGGGTTTTCCATTGTTTCTCAATAATAAATAGGCCTTCGAGCCTGATTGTAAAGACAGTTGGAAACATTTCAGAGGCATGTAGCCGACACATCTCTTCTCAGAGATAAGCTACCATCGCCCTAGATGGGTTACTTCTATTTGTAAGCATATTTCAGTATTTTACAGTAATGAAATGAAGTATTATATCCATTGCATCTCTGTTTTTATGGTTATCGCATCTCTGTATTTATGGTTATCTCTGTAATCTATTGCGTTCCTGCTTAAATTCGGATCACTAAATCACACTACTTCAACCCACATTCTGACCCTTCACCTTTCGACTTGCTCCGGCTATAGGAATTAATCATAAACAAGCTGAGTAATATGATATCTAAATTGTAGGAAATCAAATTGCATAAAAGGAAACTAAGATTTAACTACTCATTCATATTTCAATTCTTGAAAATGGCATAAGTAATTTAATCTCTAGCAGGAAAGCAAAATAAATCATACTACATCAAATAATATTCTGATTCCTCACTAATTGAGTCGCTTGGCTATAGGAAGGAAATCATAAACACATGAGTAATATGATATCTAAGTGGCAGAAAAGTAAATAAGCAAAGCAAAACTGAAAGAAATGACAATGCTGGAATTAAAACTCAGTAAATGAATCAGCAGAAAGGACAAGATGATCTCATGTTAGTAGTCATTAAAACTATGTAATTTGCCCAGGCTGCCTACAAGAACCTGAAAGACAAAGACTGATCAGATAGCAACCATAAGAAAGCATAAAAGGAAAAGATGAACAACAGTTAGTTATAAACATCAGGAAATATATATATATACAGGCAACTAATTATAAAAGCAGTAACATAATGAAATAAGGCGAGAAACTATACAGTAGATACAGGGCTTTGGTGTACCGGGGCCCTCTACAACCTCAGCCAATCAATACTCAGTCACAAATGGAACTCAAGAATGCTGTCTTCTCATATATTAAGGTGCAGTAAAAACATAGAAATAGAGCACAGTACAGTGGCTCGTAAAACACAGTCAAGATTACATATGAAAAGCTAACTCTCAAGCGTTTGATAACGCGTTATTTATAAGTGAAAATGCTATAACTAATTCCTAGATTCTATGCTGCCAAATAGACATGTAAATCTCCACGGCCTGAGATCTAGCGGTATGGTAATTATGACAGTTAAATCCATGGAGTGGTGGCTGCTCGATTCAGTTCACGGATTGATCCACAGGTGTTGGCACACCTTCAGAAATTGAGGATCTTGCCACACAAACCTTCACGTGGGCAAAATAGAGCCGTGCCACCGCAAAACTCTTGGTTTGACCCCTCCTTTGACAGTCTTTAACCATGGTTGTTTGTGAGTGATTCGGCTGAACTGAGGGGACACGCTCCATGTACATGTCATTTGTAGCTTGCCCATGTGGACGGATTCTCCATTAGACACCTGTAACATAGTCTTTAACAAAATGGCTACGGAAACTTGAGCTGGCTGCGGAAAGTGACAAGTTTCCGCAGCTGCTTGAACAAAAATCTAAATCAAACAGTAGTCATAAACATAGTTAGAAAACCATTTCATAAGCTCTTTTTAGACTAATATGCAATGATTTGACAGCTTGGTGGATCAAATAAATGGAAAAGAAGGCTGAAAAGGTATATAGGGAAGATGCAGGTTTGGGACTCAACAAGGTGCCGACCCTCTCATTTGCAGAAGTAAGAGGAAGTTGGATTCCGAATGTGGAATGATAAACTGCAAGCATGTGACTACCTCGAAGATCTTAACTTTCAGAAGTTATACGGTAGTGATGTCAAACTAGATTTGGGAAATGCCTCTGAGTTTCATAAACTCATTCGCGTTGATGTTCTTGGTGAACTTCCGTATGGACATATGTTTTGCAATTAGCATGGTAAGCTCATATTTAGTTGAGCCTCATTGGATTGGTGCCAAGAATCTTCTGAGATATCTTCAAGGCACAATCTCTCATCAATTGAGATACACTGCTGGAAATATGAACCGCATGATTATTCGAATACTGAGTGGGCAGGCAGTGTGGAGGATCATTAGAGCACTTCTTAGTGTTGGTTCTCTTTGGATTTTGATTTGATATCATGGATGAGAAGAAGAAGAAGTTGGTTGCTATAAGCACCATCGAGACCAAATACATAGTTATGAGTATGATCTTGTGTGAAGCTGCATGGTTGCAAAAGCTCTTAAGTGAGCTGTTTGTACACATGATGAACATCACTATGATTCTCTTTGACAACCAAAGGTGGGATTCGATTATTGAGGAATTCCGTATTTGATGATTTCTCCAGAAGATAGACATCAGATACTACCTTATCTGGGATATGGTAAGTCGATGAGCAAGGAGGCTCCATCGCATTAAGACTAATGTATAGGTCGCAGACATTTTTTCAAAGCCCCAGGGAAAGGTCAAATCTGTGACTTTCCCGAACGACCTGGAGTCATTGAGAGACCTTCTTATAAGGGTCCTGCATTTTGCATGCATTGAGCTCTGGGAGCTCTGGGGGGCTTGGGGTACTTACTTGAGCAACATACGACTACAAGGCAACTCACCCTCCCCTGGTAGTGTGCTATAGATAGGATGATTAGTTCTCCTATGGGTTAGGATGATTAGTTCTCCTGTGGCGACTGTGGATGGGATGATTCATTCTCCGTGGTGACTGTGGAACAAGATGATTCATTCTCCTATGGGCTAGGATGATTCGTTTTTTTTGGTGACTGTGGACAGGATGATTCGTTCTCCTATGGGCTAGGATTATTCATTCTCCATGGCGATTATGGAACAGGATGATTCGTTCTTTGTGGTGACTATGGACAGGATGATTCTTTCTCTTGTGGGCCAAGATGATTCGTTCTCCATGGTGACTATGGAACAGGATGATTCGTTCTCCTATGATCCAAGATGATTCATTCTCCGTGGTGACTGCGGATAGGATGATTCGTTCTCCTGTGGGATAGGATGATTCATTCTCTGTGGCACCCACTGACATGTTGATTCGTTCTCTTGTTGACAGGATGATTCATTCTCCTGTCAAGGCATCCTATCCATGCAGTCTGGGGCTCATGGGAAGTACCTCTCATCTGATCAATGAGTAGGGAAATGAGGATAGGGACCATATTAGTACTATCGATGAACGCATCGCTGTATCTACCATACTCCCTATGCTAGGATGACCTCCATTGATCTGGGATCAGTGAGAGTGGTACACACTATGAGACTGGCTTTAGGTTAGTGGAGGATGGTATGATACATCCTCAATCATTTCTTCTTCTTCATAGTTCGAGTAAGAGATGAGTAGAGCAAAGTAGAGCAGAGAAAAGCAGAACAAAGCATAGCAAGGGTCAAGCTGTACAACGAAGTGTATTTTATGGATGAATAGTAGCGATGATCAGACGAATTGCTAATGGAGTTCTCCCTAGTTGAGAGGGAGTGTTAAAATTGGCGACTAGGGCCAAACTCCATGTGGATCACCTTATTTTTGACTAATGATATTTTCCCTAGATTCCCCTCATCGAGAGGTGTAGGATTGATCTAAATATCATCTGATTCTGATAAGTATTTATGGAGATATGAATTTATTTTGATTATGGAAAAATTGCCAATGTCGACTAGCAACTTATGTAGGCTCAGAATCCCAAGAGTCATGTCTATTCAACCTCAACCTTTTGCATATAAATACAAGGATCATTCTCCTCATTTGGACACTTCATCATCACACACTTGGGATATCTTCCTCTCTCTACTTGCCTTTGGGTTCTAGTAGGAGGATAGATCCTAAGGGATAACGCTACCCTGATCAAGAGGGCAGAAAGCTGGAATTGCCGAAAAGCTGGAATTGTCGGAAAAGCCATAAAAGCTGGAATTGCCGGAAAAGCCAAAAAAGCTGGAACTGCTGGAAAAGCCGGCACTGTCAGAAGAGAAGAAACTATCGGAAGACCTGAAACTGTCGAAAGAGCTAGAAAAGCTGGAATTGCTGGAAAAGTTGGAATAGTGGGAAAAGCCAGAACATCCAGAATTACCGGAAAATCCGGAACTACTGGAAAAGCCAGAACTGCTGGAAAAGCCGAAAAATCCGGAACTGATAGAACTGCTGGAAAATACGGAACTTCCAGAAAAGCCGGAACTTCCATAAGAGCTGGAACTGCCGGAAGAGCCGAAAAAGTCAGAATTGTTGGAAAATCCAGAATTGCCGGAAAATACGGAACTGTCGGAAAAGCCGGAAAAGCCAGAATTGTTGGAATTGCTGGGAACTTCTGGAACAACTAGAGCATCTGTCTCCGAAGGAGAGCAACGTGCAAGGGACAACTAACTAACATTGGGACAATTGTATGGTACTTAGCAACAAATACACCAAGAATGCAATATTACAACTAGCATGCGAGGGACAACTAGCATGCAACAACAACCATGCTAAGGACAACAAGCACGCTAGGGACAACAAGCAAGCAAGGTGAAAACCAACACATAGGTTAGGATGGAAACATGGTGCAACAATGGCACATAATGCATTATAGTGATGGGAATAGTCATGATTAATGAAGCGTGATGAGATGTAGCATAGTGATGATGGGTGCAACATGGTGCATCGCGGTGAGGTGCAGCATGATGATGAAATGCAGCATAATGATAGGTGAAGGAGTCACCTTGGAGAATTAGTTAAAGAAGCATGTCCTCAACTGATCCCATGTATCATCTTCTTAGAGATGATCTATGCTCCTATCTAGATAAGTCAAAGTGTTGACTTCTGTTGTAAATGTACTATCTCTCTCTTTCTCTCTGTTGAACTATTGAAGAACATATAAGAATAATTGATCAAGGGTTTCCCCACATTGGGGTTTGTCCCTGGCTAGCGCCACATATTATGTCCTCTTGTCTTGGCTTTTCTTCTGTGATTTATATTTATGGTCTATCTGTAGTTTACTTTAATGTTGATGTGATTGCTAATCTAGAAAAGATATTGAGCTAACTGTGAAAATTGAAATACATTACTCTAGCATAGAACATACCTCAAATTAACACACAACTATCCAAATCTTAGTACAATCCCTCACTGCTACTCATAGACAGGATAGACAACACATATGCCTTCTCCATTTTCCTCCAAGCTTCCTATTCCCTTGCACTATTCCTTTTGGATGATTCACCTTCAACCAAGTGGAACACTACTCTTACACACTGTAAAACTGCGCAATCCCCAAGGAATGAATTCCTTCTGCATGCAAGAGATTTTCTCATAGGAAAATTCTTGCAATTGATAGTACATTGTCCCTATCTTTAATCTCAACTGGGTCTTTGTCTGAACTGACATGCATGAGTTATTTATGAGAGAATATTTAGTTATCTTGAGTACACTATTTGCATGCATGCATGCATTAACTGACTGAACTCACAATTAGTTCCACAAATTGTTTGGAACTAATATAACTAGACTTAACTCAGTTAATTGAGCTAACTACTTACAACTCAAATACAACTCATCCTTATCTCCTTAATTAATGGATAATTTCCTCAATCAAAGGGATAACTATTGCATGACTTCACAAAGACTTCATGTTTGAATTTCTCCAAATAATTAACTCAAGATGAATTAATTAATTATTTTTCAAACAACTGGTGAGACTAAATTCGAATTTTAATTCAAGGACAAATTAAAATTGGAATATATTCTGAAATGTTATCTTTAGCATTTCTTGTTGCTATTTTCAACACTGTACACTCATAAACATTAGTGAGATTTACAAAATCATAATTTGAGTGTTTTTCATCTGTCTTCCTCTACCAATTTTTTGTACTTAGTTACATCTGGCTCATTAAATTGATCTTCAACTCGGGTTACCATTCTATTGAGAAATTTATGTATGAGTTTCTTCTCCTGTAGCATTTGTAACCAATCTTCACTTGAAAATTTTTCATCATCATATTTAACTCTAATTTCTTCAATTCCTTCATCCATCAATTCTCCAAGCAAGACAAACTCCAACACTTTGCTCTGATTTACACTTATCAATGGATAGACAGTAGTAGACTTGCTTTAACACTACAATTCACACAGTTCATACAAGCTTCTATGTTAAATGTTCTTCTCTGATATGGTATCAAAGTCAGGGTCATGAGGGCTTGGTAGTGTGGTTGTGTGTGTTGATTTCTAAGGAGCCAACACAAAGGAGGTATCCTATTGGCAGGGTTGTGGTTGTGAAAATCTAGGCCAGAGGTTTATGTGGGCCACATAGAGACGAAATTTGTAAAGCTACCCTTACAACCTCTAATGATATTCTACTAGTGTGAGCATTCAGGTTATATATGACCATCAACATTGGTTTCAAGATATGAGAGAATTGAGCTCTAATACCATATTAGAGAAGAACATTTAACACAAAAGCGTATCAATTTCATTCCACAAACTGAGATTTATACATAAAGGAAGTCGTAGAAACTACAGTGAATTGACTAACTATCAATTATTTTCTACCTACACTTACTGACTATCAATTTCACTGACAACTGTAGAACAATCATATTGTACTTAACCATCATATGAACAATGGGAGTGATTATTATTCTAACACTCTAGTCATTGCAAACTCTAGCACACGTGTCCCAATACTCATCCATATCTATCCAACCTTCCAAATCTGTCAAATAAACAGTCAATCTTTTTTGTTGATCCTCATATTCTATGTTTCCACAATAGAATGGCATTATCTGTTCCCTCGATCTACTAACTCAACACAAGTAGTTTGTGGGTGTTCCCTAAGAAACCAAGGTCGAGCTAAGTCACAAACCAAAAGCAAATCGAAAAACACCGCTTGAGTAGAGATATTTTCATCATCCAAGTCTTTGATAACCTTCACTACCATCCACGTTGAGATCAAAAGTGCCTTTCAATAGATCATTTTTGGAGCCATGGATGTTGATGCCTTTGAGATGAAGATAATAGAATGTGGGCTACAAATCGTTGTGATCTGGCAAAGTAGATTTGATAACCTCCACCAGGTTGGAGGTCATGACAGCCACAAATCCCGTTGTCTTTCATAATGTCACAGGGGATGATCATAGCCCTTGGGATGAGCTGAAGCAGACCCATTTCGACCCATCGACCCTTTGCTACCAAATTGAAAACAAAAATTATTCCTTATGTGACTTTCTCATATTTCCTCCCCAAATTTAAAAAAAATAAATTATTCCTTATGTGACTTTCTCATATTTCCTCCTGCCATAAGTATATTTATTTTGAACAAGTGTTTTGCATGTATTAATTATGAAAGAATCAAGTTGATTTCTCCATCAAGTTAATGTTCCCATCCAAACCTCTTTGTGGGCTTTCATTTCTCAAAGGGCATTGGCCCATCTTTATATAAAAGAAGTCTCTTGCTTTTATCTGTTTCAAGGTTGAAGTAAGCTTCCCCTTGTTTTATATTTTTTTTTTGTTTATCCACAGATTATTGTTATTACAGGGATTTTGTAGACCTTACCTTAGAGTTCTATTTGAAGATTCATTTTCTCATCTCCATTGTCGACATGGTGCTAATTGGCAAGGAGAATTACTGAGAGAGGTCCATAAAGATTAAACACTCTCATCTTCAATGGTTTGTCAGATGGCATCTGTGAAGATGTTGTTACTGGAAAATGAGAGGAGGATAGTATATTTGTCAAGTTACATTAGATGAGGAGCTAGCCATAAAAAATACAAGAAATCAAATGTCCTGATTTCTACAACAGTAAGCAAAGAGGTAAAATGTCATATCGTTTCCAGTAAAGATTCTCATGGTGTTCTAAAGAAGTTAAAAGACTATTATGACTCACTTTTAGAATTGGAAATTGCACAATCGTTGTTAAAGCTCTTGAACCTAGGGTTGAAGGATAATGATTCTATTGCTTTAGCCTCTCAAATCAAAGCCATTATGCATGACATAAATTCCATTGGAGTAAAGATATATCTTCCTCTCACATTGTTCATCAAGGCTCTCTATGCCTACATATTCTCACTACATTGAATCCTTGCAAGCTAGTGACCAATTGAAGTAACACATTTGACTATGGTGGGAAAAGTCGCAAAATGTGTAAAAACCTTCGAAAAGAAGAAAACAACAACTCACCCCATTGAAGAGATTGTATGCATTACTCAAAAAGGGAATAATCAATCACATGATGCTTCTAGAGGAAATAATAGTAAGAGAGGACATGGAAGAAAGAATTCCTGGGGGGGGGACTGGATGAACAAGGGACCTGATTTTCATTCTATTCATTGTGACAGAATCAGACATGATGCATCGTCATGTAGAATCCCCTAGGAGAAGATTAAAGACAAACATTATTAGAAAGAAGTTAGAGGTAAAACCCTAGATATAGTGAAAGGTAAAACACCTGAACCTGTTCATTACATTATAATCCATTGCAATATTGGAGTAGCTGAAGTTTTATTTCACACTTTATTTGCTTCATAGAGAGATGCATGGTTGCTTGAAACAGGTGAAATATGCCACATGGCCTTCAGTAAAATGTAGATGTTATGGTATATTTTGTAGACAAATCAAGCTCGAACATTTGGGATCTAGCACCATCAGGGTTAAATTGTTGAACTCCCAAATTTTACTTTGCCTCATGCACTCTATTTTTTGAAGTTGCGAAGGAAATTCTATCCCTTGTGCATATTTGACGGAAGACTACTCAATTAATATTTCTGATGGCAAAGTTGAAATAAGGATTTTGACAAGATGGTTTTTATTGACTGGAGTGGAGGATGGAACACTACTGAAGTTGAAAGGGACATTTTCTCATGCATAGAATTCTGCATCTCTCTTTCATCATCATTAAGGTACATTGGTATCTAGTCTTCTATGGCATGCTAGATTTGGATATATTAATTATGACAACCTTTATTTATTGAAAAAGAAATGTGATTTTGTTTTGTCTACCTTTCTTAAGACATTGAAGAAATGTGATATTTTTATCCTTACAAGACATAGCAAACAACCTTTCCATGATTCCTCTTCTAGAACATGTAGAAATCCTAAATTGATACTTTTTGATTTATGTAGCACAATGTGTGTTCCACATATAAACAACAATAAATACAACATGCTTTTTATTGATGAGTACACGAGACATGTTAGGTGTACTTGTTTAAAAACAAGTCACAAACCTTTAAAAAATTTTACAACAAGACCACCTCATTCATATATTTGATAGCAAAGTTGAAACAAGAGGCTTAGGACAGCCTAGTTGTTATGATTGGAGTTGAAGATAAAACATTGCTGAAGTCCAAAGGAACATATGCTCATGTATAGAATTCTATATCTCTTTCATCCCTATGAAAGAATGTTGCCATCTAGTCTTCCGAGGCATGCAAGATTTGGACATATTAATTATGACAACCTTCACTTGTTGAAAATTAATTGTGTTTATGGTTTACCTACTATTCTTAAAACATTGAAGAAATGTGATGTTTATTCTTTGAAAACTTAGCAAATAACCTTTCCATGATTCCACTTCTAGAGCATGTAGAAAACCATAATTGATACATTTTGATATATGCGGTGCACTACATGTTCCATTTGTAAATGAAAATGAATATATCATGTTTTTTTATTGATGATTACCCCCAGATGTGTTGGGTGTGTTTGTTGAAATATAAATCACAAGTTTGTGAAGCTTTAAAGTATTGACAATGGATGATAAGATCATATAATGAAATTGAAAACTATCTTTGCTAGCATGGAATGTAACATGAAACCATAGCTCCATACAATATAAATATAATGGCGTAGCTAAAAGAATGAACATGACTATCTTGAACTTGGTTCGTTCCATGATGTCTTTAAAAAATGTGAAGTTTATGCTTTGAGTTGATGAGGTTCTGTGTTTAGTATATGTGAAAAGCACGGGTCCATTTCATGCTCTTAGAAATAAGATTCCTTATAAAATGTGGTATGGCCACATTCCTTTGATGAGGCATCTTAGAATATTTGGTTCCACCTTCTATGCCTGATTCTTAAGGAGAAAATAAATAAATTTGATGCAAGGAATTAGAAGTGCATCTTTTTAGGGTATTTAATACCACCAAGGCATATCATTTTTATGATGAGGTGAACAAGAAGTTTATTCTTTCTAGCGATATAATTTTTCTTGACTCTTCCAAGAATAACAAAACTATTGAGTGGCAACTTTGATTGTTTGGATAGGTTGACTTATATAAATACAGATGTCAAATTTAGTTAGCAATGGTATGTTTTATGCTTGCAACAATTACTTCGATGTCCTTTTATTATCCCAATGATAATTTCTGCTTAATTTCCAATAAAAACCATATAAAATATTAATCACATTGACTGTAACTGTAGGTAGAACATAAAAAATAAAATGCAGAAGACAAGCTAAGACAAAAGAACAATAGTATTTGGCTCAAGCCAGGGCAGAAACCCAAGATGGGGAAAACCCTTGATCAATTATTTTTATTAGAAATATCAAATGTTCAACAGAGAGAGAGCGAGAGAGAGTACAACAATACAAAGTCAAAGTCAGAGTGTCAACAATTCTGCACCTTCAACCTTTCTCCACCCAGTTCGGTACTTATGGTTTTGCACCTAGTTTGGTACTTATGGTTTTTCACACAGTTCGGTACTCATAGTTATGTACTTAGTTCTGCACTTTCGGTTCTACACCCACTTTGGTACTTACGGTTCTGCACCTAGTTCAATACTTACTGTTTTGCATCTAGTTCGATACTTACAGTTTTGTACCCAGTTTGATACTTACGGTTTTGCACCCAATTGTTACTCACGACTCTTCACCCAGTTCGGTACTTACAACTCTACACCTAGTTCAGTGCTTATCATTTTGCACCTAGTTCGATACTTATGATTCTGCACCTAGCTTGATACTTATGGGCAATTTGGTACTTGTTGTCACCTACTTTAAAATGTGTTTTCAACTGTCAAAAGAGTGCAAAATGTAGGAATTTACAAGGTAAGTTCTTTAGATAGAACACCAAAGGACATCAATTACAAATAGATCACATATCAGTATACCAATATTATTGATGCGGTTAAAACCCTCAAAGAGGGAAATAGTCCACAGCCAGAGTCAATGCGACCACTTCAGACAATTTATTAATGTAAAAGAAAGAAAATTTACATAAGCTTCTCTCATGAACAGTCACCAGACAAATGACCCTCCATGCCCTTTAAATAGAGATGATGGACCAATCAGGTGTTAAGCTACAGATCAAGCGCCGGTAATACTGAAGAGAGAATGAACCATCACATCACTTCATGTCTAGAACATATAATGACCGTCGGATTGTAAGTTACAAAAAATACATACTAAAGAAACACATTTTACCGAACTATACACTAGACCAAGTTAAACTTAATTATTTCCTGTGTCGGAATACCCTAACATCCCCCATTAAGAACAACATGGGTTAGGATTGAAGGATGTACAAAGATGATACAATAGGAGAAGGAAGGAGGCATTAGAGCATATGACCCCCTAGTGACAACTTCCTAAACTCCAACCATAAATTGAAGTTTACTAAACATTGCCTCTGCGAGAGCCTTTGTAAAGATGTCTACAACTTAATCATCGGTTGAAAAATATTGCACTTCAAGAAAATGTTCATGAATGAGATTTCTAATGAAGTTCATATTAGGGCCTAAATCTACCTCAGGCTGAGAAAGGTAGGTCTAGGGTAACATGAAACCATGCTTAACCTAGTAGCTAGCCCTACCAGGTCGAGAGAGGGCTCTCTCTTGGTCAATCTTGGAAAAATATGGCTAATAAAGCTTGTGATGACTGATATGAAGACTAATATTAGGCTAGGTATGTTTACTCGGAGGATTTTGTTTGATTTTAAAGGTTGGTTGATGGATCAGATGAGGAAGGCAGCTTTGGGTCTGGGAAATGAACACAGATTTGCAGATGTTTCTGTGGGGCGAGGTAGGCATGTGTTTTAGAACTTTAAAATGAGTGTAATTGTGAGTCTAAAAACTGGTGAGGAGCTGGAGAGGGCATGTAAAAATCATGATTCCTCTTCAAACAGTAGAACTATATAAACCCCAAGGAAGACCACTAAAACACCAATGAATTCCACCTTTCAAATTGATTCATTTAGTTATGCTGAAATAGAGAGAGATGATGGCACACATAAACATAAGATCAACTGAAATTACAAAGTAGAACACAATGCTAAATCACATTACCACAAGAATCCCACAAAATGCTGCAAAACCCTGGTTTATTTCATTGCCAAAATGCAGAAATGATGTACAATAGTGCTCAATGCATCCACAAGAGTCCAACCTTCTACCAAATTCCAACCCCTACACTATTAAATTCATAAAATATATACGTTTTCTCATCCTTGTACTAAGGGAATTGAGCTCAACCATTTTCTTCAAAATAGAAACAGTTACATCAAACTTGGGCCGAATTTATGAAAAATAGGTGTTGAATATGAACTAGTATCTCCTACACCATAGAACCTGTTACAAAACTGAAAGATGTTTTTGTAGATAAGGTCATGTTGGAGAAACACCTCTCTCAAATTTGGGAAATTCATTTCTAGTTGCTCGCAATTTGTGCCACAAAATCATCTCTAAAACATATAATCATTAAAAATTTAATTATGTGAAAATGAGCTATAAAGATCTAGTCACATATCCATATTCATGACACCTGTGAATAAAATGAAAGACTATTTTGTTATATAACTTGTGGTTAACAAAAACCTCCTTGGGTTTTGCAAAATTACTTTCCATCTGTTGTAAAATGGCTCGCACTAAAATGACTAAAACAGTAAAAAATATGAAAAATTTGCTTTGTTTTAATGTAGGCTCCAAATATCACTGTATATCTCCCACATAGTAGCACCTGTGCATAAATGGAAGGATTTTTTTTTTACTTGGTATGTGATGGACAAAAACCTCTTTCACTTTTGAAAAATTCCTTACCATTATTTAATAAACTGATTTTGTACTAAACTTGTCATTGTGTGTAGCAACTGACCTCAAAACATGCATAACCAAGAATCACTCATTCATTTCGATCATATCTTCTAATCTGGGAGCAAGTTACGGGAGTGTGATATACTGTTGGAAATATTTTTCTGAGCTTATTCTGATGGACACACTTGTGACATGTTTCGTGCTGAACATCATGTGCAAAACATTAAATAAACAGGACATAGTAAGAGCTCATGTTGATCCCTGGTGATAGGCTGTCAAGACTGGAACTAACATCAGCTCCATTGGGGATGACAGCTCCTTGGAGGTCTCAAGAACACCATAGACCAAGTGCCTCATCCATTGGGCATGGATAGTCAAACAACTACAAACCCAAAACAACTCATACCAATCCAAAAACATATACATACTGCAACCTGTACATAAACAAATACCGGAAACTGAAATGTTTCCTTTGGTAGATTATTTATTCACAAATCTACCCTACTTTGCTGCAAAACCAATAGATCAAGTAACATTGTAATGCCAGATCAACTAATCAAGTAACTGTGACAAGGATGCTGCTTGGAAGTGCTTCAACCAGGACACAAATGTAAATGCTGACAGCCATACATGCACATAACGAGTCTAGTTGTGTAAAGGACAATTTGATCTATCATTTAAACTAAAAAAAGTTTCCCTATACATTGCAATAGGATCGAAAAAACTAGACTTTGTTTGCTACCCAAACTCCTCAATACATGCTTCCAGCTGCAAACTGTCAATGCAAACATCCACGGGCAGCTCTATTGTTTCTTGTTTTGAAGGAGGGAGAGTTTCCAAGAACTTTTTGGGATCTTAGAATTCATATGATTGGATCTGATCATTTAAATACTAAATCTCCTTCTCAAATTTTTCAACAACTAACTCAAAGAAACCAATTTTAGCTTTAGGAGGAAACTTCGGAGATCTCAAAAATTGAAGCACGACAATGAAAAATACTTCATCAATAACACTATCTACTAACTGATCTCTAACTTCTTTTAAAACTTCACAAATCACATGGTTTTCAACATACCCTACCATTTTATTTTAGTGCATGAATGGATCAGTGAGCATTGGAATCTCGGGATTGAGTTGGAGTCGCCAAGTGAATATTTCAGCCTTCATATGTGTCTGACTACTGTCCACCATCAGCAATCAGATCTGCAACTTGAATGATCTTTCCTGGAGAATATCTGTCACCTATTCCCCAGTTTAATGTACTAGGGAAATTTGTAAGTTAGTTGTTCAGTTTATAAGCTATAACGGAGATTGACTGAAGCAGCATTCATCTACTTAAGTGCAGTTCAAAGGCTACCTAGCTAACTTTAGGCTCCGTCTGTAGTTTATAAAGCAAAGAACACTAACAAACAAATAAAATTTTCTTCCCCAGTATGGTCGCCACTATGTTAGGGCCTAAATCTACCTCACGCTGAGAAAGACACGTCTAGGGTAACATCAAACCACGCTTAACCTGGTAGCTAGCCCTACCAGGTCAGGAGAGGGCTTTCTCCTGGTCAATCTCAGAAAAAATATGGCTAATAAAGCTTGAGATGATTGATATGAAGACTAATTTTAGGCTAGGTATGTTTTCTCAGTCGATTTTGTTTGATTTTAGTGGTTGGTTGATGGATTAGATGAGGAAGGCAGCTTTGGGTCCAAGAAATGAACACAGATTTGTAGAGGTTTCTATGGGGCGAGGTAGGCATGTGTTTTAGCACTTTAAAATGAGTGTAATGGTGAGTCTAAAGACTATTGAGGAGCTAGAGAGGCATGCAAAAATCATGAGACCTCTTCAAACAATAGAAAACATCTAGAACTAAATAAACCCCAAGGCAGAGCACTGAAACACCAACGAATTCCACCTTTCAACTTGATTCATTTAGTTATGCTGAAAGAGAGAGAGATTATGGCACACATAAACATAAGATCAACTGAAATTACAAAGAGGAACACAATTCTAAATCACATTACCACAACAATCCCACAAAATGCTGCAAAACCTTGGTTTATTTCCTTGCCAAAACGCAGCAATGAAGTACAATAGTGTTGAATACATCCGCAAGATTCCAACCTTCTGCCAAATTCCAAACCCTATACTATGAAATTCATAAAATATATACATTTTCTCATCCTTTTACTAAGGGAATTGAGCTCAACCATTTTCTTCAAAATAGAATCAGTTACATTAAACTTGGGCCGAATTTCTAAAAATAGGTGTTCAATATGAACTCGTACCTGGCACAAAAATGATAGAGGTTTTTGTAGATAAGGTCAGGTTGGAGAAAAACCTCTCTCAAATTTTGGAAATGCAATTCCAGTTGCTTGCAATATGTGCCACAAAATCATCTCTAAAATAGAAAGTAATTAAAAATTTAAATCTGTGAAAATGCGCTGTAAAGATCTAGTCACATATCCAAATTCATGACACCTGTGAATAATAAAAAAGGGGTTTTTGTTATATGACTTGTGTTTAATAGAAACATCCTTGGGTTTTTCAAAATTACTTTCCATATGTTGTAAAATGGCCCTGCACTACAATGACTAAAACAATAAAAAATATGAAAAATTTGCTTTGTTTTAATGTAGGCTCCAAATATAATTGTATATCTCCCACATAGTAGCACATGTGCATAAACTGAAGGAGGTTTTTGTTATTTGTTATGTTATGAACAAAAAATTCTTTCACTTTTGAAAAATTCCTTACCATTATTTTAGAAACTGATTTTGTACTAAACTTGTCATTGTGTGCAACAACTAACCTCAAAACTTGCATAACCAAGAATCACTCATTCATTTCGATCATATCTTATAATTTGGGAGTTGGCTACGAGAGTGTGATATACCGTTGGAAATATTTTTCTAAACTTCTTTTGATGGACACACTTGTGACATGTTTTGTGCTGAACATCATGTGCAAAACATCTAACAAAACCGGACATAGTAAGAGCTCATGTTGATCCCTGGTGACAGGCTGCGAAGACTAGAACGAACAGTGCATGTGTAGTTCAATATGTTTTTTGTGCTAATGTTGGACTAGATCCTTGCATAGTTGAATGGCACTTTGATTATCGCACCAAAGTGTAGTCGGATGCTGTTGCTGAAAACCAAACTCTGGTAGGATCTGATGAAGCCACATGGCCTCCTTACTAGCTTCAACAACACCACGATACTCTACTTCTGCTGAAGAAAGAGAAATGACACTTTGTTTCTTGCAAGTCCATGTAATAGGTCCAGAACCAAGAGTGAAGACAATATGCAGTAGAATTCTGATCATCAGGGTCACCAAACCAATTAGAATCAGTGAAACCAACCAATAGAGGAGATGCTTATACAGTGTAATGAATCACAAACTGAACTATACCTCAAACATAACAAAGTATTCTTTTAGCTAATTTCCAATTAATTTCATGTGGTTTTCACATAAACCGAGGAACAAGGCTAACAACAAAGGAAAGGTCAGGATGAGTATGGGTCAGATACAAAAGTTTTCCAACAAGTTGACGGTATAAGGTAGCATCAACTTCACGGTAAGTACAAGTGATTAAAAGTTTGACTCTACACTTGAAGGGAGAAGGGGATGGCTTACAATCTTCGATGTGAAAGTGGTGTAGAATATCACAGGCATTCCTGGAGCGGGAAAGGGAAATACCTTCTTCGGATTGCAAGACTTGAAGACCAAGAAAATAATGCAAGTGTCCCAAGTCTGTCATTTCAAACGGCTTTTTAAGGCTAGACTTCACATGATTTATAAGGTTGGGATCACTACTAGCATGGATAAGATCATCAACATAAAGAACAAGAATGATAAGAGACTCACCGACTTTCTTTGTGTAGACAATATTGTCAGAATGACACCTAAAAAAGATAGTACCTAAAAGAAAGCTATCAATTTTGGCATACCAACCCTGAGGGGCTTGCTTGAGACCACAAAGGGATTTCTTAAGACAACATACAAGGCTAGATTCCTTTTGTATAAATCTAGGAGGTTGTTCCATATAGATTTATTCATGCAAGTCTCGATGCAAGAAGGCAGATTTAACATCCATTTGATGGACTTCCCATTTGAAAGAGGTAGCAAGGGAAAGAACAAGGCGAATAGAGTTCATTTTGGAAACAAGGAGAAGGTTTTAGTATAGTCAATGCCTTCAACTTGTGAAAAAACCTTAGCAATAAGATGAACTTTATGTTTATCAACTTTTCCATCTGGTCCAAACTTGGTTCTGTAAACCCATTTTCATCTAACAAGTTTTCGTCCCTTTAGAAGAGGAACAAGGTCCCATGTATCATTTTCCAATAATGAACAATATTCTCCATTCATATTTGCATCCCAATTTGGATGTCCTAAAGCTTATGCAAAGGTGTCAAGATCATAATTCGCTGAAACTTGAGGCAATAAAGAAGAGGCTCTACCAAACTAAGAATGTGTATGAGGATAATCTGTAGGATCAATTGCAAAGAGAACCTACTGCAACCCAAGTATTGCAGACTCATTTAGGAAGCTGAGGAGTTGAAGGAAGATCCTGAGAAGGTGGGGGAGGATTGTCATCCTTGATGTCATCATCTGAAGAAGGAATATTTTCAGAAGTAGAAGGGATAGAGAGAGGTGGCACATCTACTGAACTAGGGTCGTAGCCTAATATATTTTCAACAAACTTTACATCTCTTCTAATAATAACATTTTTGGATTTAGGTTGAACAAGTCTATATCCTTTGACATCTTTAGAATAACCAACAAAAATACATTTTTCACACTTAGGTTCTAAGGCTTTATGTTTCTCATCTGGAATATGGGTCCATGTTTCACGTCCGAAAACACGAAAGTTACTTACATATGGTTTAATTGAGCTCCATGCTTCTTCTGGAGTGATATTATTTAAAACCTTAGTAGGAGTGTGATTTACTATGTATTTTGCACAATTAATTGCTTATGCCCAAAAATTAAGACTAAGTCCTTTAGACTAAAGCATACAGTTATCCATTTCCTTTAAGGTGTGATTCTTCCTTTCAGCTACACCATTTTGCTGTGGAGTATATGGAACATTATGTTGCAATTGAATTCTATGCCTAGTGCAAAAGTTGATAAATCTGTTGTTAACATATTCTTCGCCATTATGAGATCTTAGCTTAAGAATGTGTTGTCTAGATTATTTCTCAACAAAGACCTTAAAGGCCAAGAACATGTTAAAGAATTCATACTAGAGTTTTCAGAAGTATACCCAAGCGTGTCTGGAGAAATCATCAATGAAAGTTAAGAAATACTTGTAGACAACGAATGAAACAACTAGAATTGGACCACATAAATCATTATGCACAAGCTGTAAAGGGGCTGACGCGTGCCAAGAGGCATGTTTTTCAAAACTATCCCGATGATTTTTTCCAAGTACACATCGGGAACAAACTCTATCTCTGCAAGATACCATAGGAAGACCTCTCACCATATTTTCTTTAAATAGATTTTGAAGGGAACGATAGTTTAAGTGACCAAATCGCTCATGCCAAAGTTTTCTCACTTCATTATTATGAGCAACAAATACCAATGAAAGAGTTGATGAACCAAAGTTGTTAAACTTATACAACCTTGTAGAATCATCAACAATTCCAGTAGCTAAAATTTGTCTAGGATCTCTTAGGTCCTTAACTACAACATCATGAGGTGAAAATTCAACAATTTTACCTTCACCTGAATGATTTATTCGATATAAAGTTAGAATGTTATAGGATAAGGTATGAACACATAATACATCATTAAATTTACCATTGTCTAGATGAATAGTTCCAGTCCCTACAACACTAAGATATCTATCATCACCAACATACATATTTTTGGTGTTACAATCATTTAAAGAAGAAAACATGGCTTTTCTTTTTTGCCAGAATCAATGAGCCACTCATGAGAATGAGTATAAGAAGATACATTTAGTGCATAACTAGACCGATATGCTTGACAACGAAATGCAAAAAGTGTTATTCCTAAAGATGAAGTTGAAGTTGAAGAGTGTTCCAAATGGATGTTATGCTTCTTCATGGCTGCTTCCAAGGCTTCCATCTTCTTAAAGCATTTGGATTCTAAGTGGACATCATGCTTACAAAATCTACAATTTCTATCAGTCTTCTTCCCTTTGTTTTTATTAGCCTTATCATTTTGTTGAGTTGATTTTTCATTTTGAGACTAAAATTGCTTAGGACCCTTGTTTGGTTTATGACCATCCTTTTTAGGATTATGATTCTTAGGATTCTTTGAACTTGGTTGTTGCTAGGATGCTAAGGCTTTCTTAGAAGCGTTTCCAGTACTAAGAAGATCAAGATGTAAGAGTTTTTCTTTCTCTCTTATTAAGGAATCACAAAAGGCATCAAAAGAGGGGGATTTGTAGGCTTTGTTAGAGTCAGTCTTGTCAGTTCTTCGTCGGAGATCAAAACTCTTTCTGCATTTCATTTTTAGGTGTCTCGCTCCATTCGCTCAACTGCATTCCACTATGGGCATGCCATAATCTGATGGAAGGGTCTTGCCAGTCATTACCCCTCATGCTTTGTACCTGCTGGCTCAGGTCTGTTCATCAAAGTTCATTAAATGACAGTCAATATTTGGTATTTTACTGGGAAAAAAATCATATCAGTCATAGGTCTAGGGTTTCATAAGTCATGTTTTCAGAGTACCCAAACATGCCAGCAGGCAACATGGAGGTTCAACAAGTTTCATCTCTAGATTTTCATCATCCATAATGCTCAAGGGTGATTCCTCTTCAAAACTTTGTTTTAAAGAGGAAATCGTCAAATTAATGTTTATGATAAATATATAAAGTTCTCCAACATGAAGCACTTGAAAAGCTGGTTCTGGTCATCCTTTTCCAAATGCCATGACAGCTAATCCTGCAAAAAATTGCCAAAAACTTTCATCATTTTAGTCAAAAATCCAAAAAGAGAATGTGAAATACAGAGTTGTATTAAGTTGTGGAAAAAGTGCCAAAATGAAACATTGCAAAGTGGGTTTTGAAGAAACAAAAATCAAACTCATGACTCCATTCCTTTATATAGATTTTCTCATAATAATCAAAGTCATTTTACATGCCAATGTCGGAGAGAAATCATTTTAAAGGAGTTTGGTGAGCGAGTGCGCGTTTTGGTTGAGGTTGAAGGTGTCTTGGTAGGTGCGGCGCATACAGTCAGTGGCGCGGGGCACCGGGCCATCGCGGCGCATTGGGCGCATTCCTCCAGTGCTAGTTTCAACGTGCGCGGCACATAGAAAGAGCAGCGCGGCACATATAGTATAACACCCCAAAAAAGCCCGACAATCCTCCAAATTGCCATTGAATTGCTTGGACGTGCCATTTAGGGTTGACCTCTCGTGGTTCATCCATTTTTATGTGTCATATGATGGTGGTTTATGGTTCTGTTGTGGTCACCAACAACCCCCCTCTTTGTTTGATATTAGCAATAACACCAAGCAAAGGGGGACCCTTAGCAAAAAATCCAAAAAATATTTTTATCAAATTTTTTGTATTTTAACTCCCTAAAGCTAGATCGCATTGCGAAGAGAGAGTGAAGCATTTCCTATGCGCATAAATAAGCTGCGAAGAAGCGACGCGAAATTCATCGCATCGCATATATTGAAAGCGCTCTTAAATGAAAAATCTGAAGGAATCGCCGACGGCCGATATGCAACGTCGCATATCGCAACCTCGCATAAGCAGCACACAGTGATTGAATGAAAAATTCGATCTGCGATCTTGCGATCTGCGACCCTGTGATTTGCGATCTGCGAGCCTGCGATTTGCGATCTGCGATGAATGAGACTATCAATTCCTGCGATGACACTTCTTGACATCGCAATCCTTGATACTACGATGCGAATCACAGAAACCACTCATCGCAAGATTTCCTCGACATAGTCTATAAACCCAAAATTGAGCGCGCACCTTAAGGGAAATTAATGATTGTACGCCTGAGTATCCAAGAATGATTGTGTCGCGTTCTTCGAAGAGTCAAGTCATTATGAGTGTCATGATTATGCATTCATTAGAACTTAATGCTTTCATGTCAATCTTTACGTCATTTCTCTTTTCCTTTGCGTAAACTGTAAGGCAACAACTAATATAAATCAATATGCAGGAAACATCTAAGGAAAAGGAGAAAGCGCCAATACTAGGAGAACAGAGAGGAGATGCCTTCGTAAATGGTTGCCGCATGCAGCAGGACCACGGATTCCAGAGTATCACTCAATAGATACTGATGGAAATAGACTATCCAAGACTCAAAGTCAAAGGCGCACAAAAGCAACATGTTCACAAAAGATCCTGAAGCTCAGACTGGGTAAAGCAAAAAGAAAAATGCTAAAGAGGGAGGACGCTCCAGAAAAGCCTGGAAAAAAGAACGGAAGCAATTTTCAATACAGAAGATTGTTCAGGCCACGAAATCCCTAACTCATTGAGTCATTCGCACGACCGAAAACCGAAATAGCAACAGCACAATCAGTTTGAAAGAAATCTGGGTTATACTAAGTATACACTCAGCGAATACACCCAGCCAGAGGAAGATTTTCGAAAATATATTCTAGTTTGTCAAGAAAGAGGTGCCAGCTCTTGTTATTTCTATTTTTATCACTCGAACGAAAGGAAAAGACAACCAGCCGACTCTTTTCAGGCGAACGTTGCATTGCTTACAGCACTAAGGAGCAGATATAGAAACGGTTAGAAATTAGATTCAATTTTTAGAAATAAATTTGTTTTAGTAAAAGGGCGGTCATTTGAAGCCGTTTCCTAAATTTGTGTAATTAAGATTAATTAGTTAGTAGTATTTAACCCTTCTCACGACATTTGGAGAAGGGTCCGGAAATTTGTCAAAAAACGTGTCCTCAGAACATGCACTTTTGCACCCTCGAAGGGGGTTTTTGATGAATGGATGGATCGAGATTTATTTATGTTTGCATTTTAATGTCTGCTACTGATGTTGCACTTCTGTACTCTTAGTAGATATTAGAACAAGTAGAGATAAATCGTTATTACTTGAAGTCTGTGAGTGAAATCAGTCATAATGGTACTTTTATCTCTTGACCAATTTCTGCTTATATTCTTAGAGTGATATGCAGCTGAGTTTTTTATATGTTAATGTATGAATGTGTGGGTTACCATTTGGCACTTCTGTACGGTGGAGTCATTTATTTGTGCTTGACATATGAATAACTTATTATGCGATATGTTGTTCACAACTGTTTTGCCTAACTTTTTATGCAGAATGGTTTATCTTAATTGATTTCTATTCTTATGATAGCTGAACAATCTTTATTACCAGTTATTGTTCGAAATCTTTTTAGATCACATAATAGAGGAAATCTACCCCGGGTTAGCATAGATTAGATGTGTTGTTTTTGTTAGATTACAATAGCATAGAGTCTGTTTAGAAGTTAGAATTAAATTAGCTTAAAAATACTTCTAGATCAGCATCATCAAACTCTACACACACACACACCCCTTAGATTGGGAAACTGGTCCCATTATCCCCAGTCAGACCCGCTATACTAAACGGACAAGGAGCTGCCAACCAAGTTCCGGACCGGGTGGGTATCCCCCTTGTTGTCGACCCGATTTCCGGGCCCTCAACATATTTGGCGCTAGAAGGAGGGCACGAACTATGAATGGAACCTAAATCAAAATCTAAATACCATTCTGAGAGTAAATCACCCTCATCAACTCCCCCGACTTCTCCAGTACGGTTAAACCCGGAGTTAGAAGTCGCTCGAGTATCCACCGCTGCTACATACCCTAATATATCAGACCAACTTATCATTGAACCCCCTGAAATTCAAACTTTGATTCGTAAACTCCAGGGATTCTCTATTTTTAATCAGAGGTCTGATAAATCTCAAAGCAGTGTGACTTCGCAATACAATCCTGCTCATCCCCTGACCAGATTGAAGAGTGAAAAGTTTGGCATCCAGCCAACTGAACTTCCTCTCCCCACTAGGAAAAGAGCAAGGAAAACACCACCAGAGTCTGACAGTGAGACTCTTTCATCTACTTCGTCCATTTCAACTCCCTCACTGCAAAGTCAACCACCCACATCTTCATCCCAAATCACTCATCCATCTTCCACAACCCTTCCTCTTCAATCATCAAAGATCCTAATATCTTCATCTTCTCAGCATCAGGGATCATCCTCTGCACTTTCATTAACTAGCAGCTCAATGATGGCCCAGTCTCCATGGAACAACCCTGAGGCGGTTTTAATGCCTCCACCCCTGAGCCCAATACCGGCCCATCCTGAGAAATAGCTACCTAAATTCAATCCAGAAACAGGCATGCTAGCTGAAGAGCATATCAATAATTTCATGCTTTCTGTTAATCTCAACAGAGTTACCAACGAAGATGCTGTTGTCCGGCTTTTTCCCTATACAATGCAAGGAACAGCCGGGTCATGGTACTTTTCGTTACCTTCCGGGTCTATCACAAGTTGGGACATTTTTCAAAGTCAATTCCTTACCAAGTTCGGTGATGACAGATCAACAGCGACATTGATCAATGACCTATCCAATCTTAAAGCTGAGGCTAGAGAACCCATTAAAGATTTCAATTTACGGTTCAATAAGATCCTCAACAAAATTCCCGCTGCCTCTCAACCCAGCGAGGAAGTAAGATGTGAATGGTATATCATGGCCTTACCATCAAACTTGGCTATATTCGTAGATAGGGAAAGCAAGACGACCTTAGTTGAAAACTTGACAGAGGCGTTAGCAGTAGAAAAGCGCGTAGTAGCCCTAGAAAAGAGATCTGCATTAGAGGAACGCAAATCTAAGAAAATCTCTTTCAAAGAAGACACTAAGAAGAAACAAACGAAAGATCCTTTCGATTTGGAAGGATTACAAAAAGTGTTAAAGGCCATGTCCAATGAGATGATTGACATAAAAAAACAAGTAGCATAAACTTCTTCCAAAAAGCCCTACAGAGCTTTTAAAAGAAATCCTCCTATGGATGTGAGACCACCCAATGCTGTCTCAAACGTCGAATCTGAAGAAGAAGAAGAAGAAGAGAATACCACTGAAGGGCAGACCGATGATGAAGAAGTTGTGGAACTACAAGGAATGTGGGATTTCATCCTCCCACAAGAAGAAGATCAAGAAGCATTTCCGGTTAGCACACGAAGCAAAAATCAACTTGATCCTCCCCAAACTACCCCTAAACAGAAGGGCGCAAGCCCTGCAACAAAAGATAAGGTCGCAACAAAGAAAACAACCACTAGAGCGACCCAATTTAGCCCAGTCCAATCAGATCAAGCGCCTCCATCAAGAACATTGATAGTGTCGGATGAAATGGAGTATAACATTATCGATGACATGAAAAGACTAGGGCTAATATCACTCTTTACGAATTGAGCAAATTGAAACATCAACAGAAAATAATGATGAAAGAATTACATGCCGTGCCTACTACATCTTTACCTACAGCCGTAGCTTCCCACAACATGGGAAGACCTCCAACCAACACGATCAATAAGATTGATCCAAATGACATCGCCTTGATTGGAGGAAGATCAAGATCTCATACTCCTCCTTTTCTTCTCACTTATGAAATTTTCAATAAAAACGTGCACAATTGCTTGGTTGATTCTGGTGCTTCAACGAATATTTTACCCAGATCAATATGTGCCAAATTGAATGTTCAACCACAAAAATCCGCAGTGCGCATAGTTCAACTTGATCGATCTCAAGTCGAGGTGATTGGTGAACTTAATCAAGTGACCATAAGATTGTCGTCTAACCCGAAGGTATGCCAGGTTATCGACATTCTAGTAGCTGATATCCCTGAATTCTATGGTTTGATTCTTAGCAGGGATTGGTCCGAAAAACTCCACGGATATTTCTCAACCGACTAGTCGTACATGTGGTTACCCTACAACGGTAAACTGAATCAAATAAAGGTTGAACGAGAGTTGCACCAAAAATACATAGTGACGGAATTGGAAGGAGAGAATGAAGCAATAGCATACAACAACAGTATCATAGGCAATTACTCGGTAGATTCTTTCCTCGGCAATTTCAATGCTCATACGTCACCTTACTTAGAAAATTCAGTTTTGTCCCAAGTTGAAATTTTTTCCCAAACTGATAATTCAAAATGTGTTAATTTTTTGGATAACCCTGTAAATACATCTTTGTTTTGGAAATTGTATTTTGATGGCTCCAAATCTAACGAGGGAGCAGGAGCAGGATGCGTTCTGATTAGCCCAGACGGAAATAAGACCATGCTTACGTGCAAACTTGAATTCGATTGCACAAACAATACAGCGGAATACGAGGCCTTGGTGCAAGGCCTATACAAAGCAATCGGGTTGAACATTAAGTATCTTCAAGTCTTTGGAGACTCTGAGATTGTCGTCAAACAGGTACGTAACACCATACATTGCCTATCAGGTCATTTGAAGCACTATCAAACTTTAGTACAAGATCTGACTGCACATTTCATAGCATTCAATATTTCGTCAATCCCAAGACTCCAAAATGTGAGCGTAGACCTGTTAGCTAACGTAGCCTCTAGACTTATTCCCTCCGAAGATTTTAGTCCAGATAGATTCTCAATAGAATTAATCTTTACACCATCCATCCCTGACAACATCACCAACTGGAGAGTATTCAACGATGATCCTGACATTGTAAACTTCCTCACTTCTGAACGATCCTACTCAAACCAAATAATTGACGAAGACCATCATGATCACCAAATACAACAAAATAGCACTGATAATGCTATACCTAAATCGGTGGTTAAGTTAGAAGACTTATACGATTTGAAA
Organism: Pinus tabuliformis; assembly: GCA_031772625.1. NCBI lineage: Eukaryota > Viridiplantae > Streptophyta > Pinopsida > Pinales > Pinaceae > Pinus > Pinus tabuliformis. Next base: position 1,296,000,164 of record CM062809.1, read on the forward strand.
AGTCGGTTTAAAAGGTCTGCCAATTGTAAACTCTACAGTTCGACTCTGAACTATGAATTATTGAACCTAGGAACCGATGAGAAGCCACAAAACGTTAATCTAGGCCACGGCCTAGCCCCTAAAGAAAAATCAGCATATATCCGTCTTCTGAGACAATACAAAAACGTTTTTGCCTGGAATTACGATGAGTTGAAGACATACGACACTTCTATCATTCAACACACTATCCCTATGATTGACAACGAAAAACCTGTCCAGCAGAAACTCAGAAAAATCCACCCCAACTTAGAAAATCAGATAAAGACTGAGCTAAATAAGTTGTTGAGAGCCAGAATAATTTTCCCCGTCAGACATTCCAAATGGGTATCCAATATGGTGCCCGTTAGAAAGAAAAACGAAGATATTAGGATCTGTATCGATTTCCGGAATCTCAACAAAGCCTGTCAAAAAGGCAATTTTCCCCTCCCACCTATGGAGCAAATATTACAGGCAGTAGCAGGCTCAGAATTAATGTCTTTTCTGGATGGATTTTCAGGATACAATCAAGTGCTGGTACATCTCGATGATCAGTTAAAAACCACATTCCGAACTAAATGGGGCACATATGCATATCGAAATATGCCATTTGGTCTGATCAATGCCGGCGCTATCTTTCAGAGAGCCATGGACATCGCGTTTAAAGGATTAGTCAATAAATCTGTAGTGATTTACTTGGATGATATAACAGTGTACTCCAAGAAGCGAAGCGACCATCTCAAAGACTTGAAACAAATCTTTCAAAGATGTTTAAGGTATGGAATTTCACTTAACCCAAAGAAATCTTTTTTCGCATTAAGTGAAGGGAAATTGCTAGGATTCATAGTGTCAAAATCTGGTATTCACATTGAACCTGACAGAATCAAAGAAATTTCCGAAATATCCATGCCCCATAACAAAAAGGCCATGCAATCTTTCCTTGGTCAAATCAATTTTGTAAAAAGGTTTGTCCCGGATTTTTCACGTATTATTTCTCCTTTACAAAATATGATAAAAAAGAATTCAAATTTTAAATGGGGTCAAGACGAGCATGAAGCATTCAACTTGATCAAACAAGCTATCATCAACGCTCCATCTTTAGCGACCCCAAATTTTTCAGAATCTTTTATCTTATACACATTTGCCTCAGAGAAATCTTATGCCGCGATTTTAACTCAAGCAAATCAAGAGAAGGCGGAAGCTCCAATCGCATTTTTTAGCTCGAACTTACAAGGTGCTGAACTCAATTATTCAGACGTGGAGAAACAGGCATATGCTATTTTCAAAGCGATCAAGTATTTCAGACCTTTCTTACTTAAAGCCCATACCAAAGTCATAGTACCGTTTCCAGCGGTAAGAAACCTTCTGATACAGAAGGATGTGGGCGAAAAGAGAGCAAATTGGATTACCGCCTTACAAGAATATGATCTTGAGATCAAGCTAGCAAACATCGTAAGAGGTCAAGGCTTCTGCAAGATGTTAGCTGGAGCATCGCAAATTCCTGAGAACTCATCTGAAGAGGTACATACGTATGAGGTAAGCCTAAACGACGCAGAATCATTATATGCTGACACCATTTATTATCTTAAGAACGGGTATGCTCCATCACACTTGGACCACACCAAGAAAAGAGCTCTGAGATTGAAAGCTAAACAATACCAGCTCATAAATGATGTTCTGTTTAAAAGGAATTACGATTCTGTACTTCTTAGGTGTCTTGAGAAAACTGAAGCCGAAAAGGTTTTGCAGGAACTCCACGATGGACCAGCAGGTGGGCACTATGCTGGAGAAGCTATTGCACATAAAATCTTACGTGCAAGATATTATTGGCCCACGCTGTTCAAAGACTCATACCATTACGTAAGGAAATGCCAAGTCTGCCAGACTGCTGCAGGGAGACAAAAGAAATCGTCCATGCCACTACAACCGGTTAACATCGAGCAACCATTCAGCCAATGGGGCTTGGACATAATAGGTGAGATCGTTCCTCACTCTTCTAAGTAGCATAGGTATATCCTCACGGCTACATATTATTTTACTAAATGGGTAGAAGCAGTTCCTCTCAAGACAACTAATTCTGAAAACATTATTGAATTCATAGATCAATTTATCATCACTAGGTTTGGATTGCCAACGGCCTTAATGTTTGATAATGCCTCATACTTTTCTAGAAACACATGACTGAGTTTGCACTTAAAAGAGGGTTCAAACTGAAGTATTATGCCAACTACTATCCGCAAGGTAATGGGTTGGCTGAATCTACAAACAAAAACCTAATCAGGATTATTAAAAGAACAGTCGACCAAAACCAAAAGAATTGGCACAAAGCGCTAGTAAATGCTTTATGGGCAGATAGAATTACGAAGAAAGCTTCAATCGGCACTTCTCCCTTTAATTTAGTTTATGGGAAAGAAGTGGTTCTTCCAACTCACTTAGTCACTCCCTCTTTGTCTTTAGTACAATACATCGATGAAGTATCTACTTCCTCCTTACAACTGAGACAAATGGAAATAATCAAACTAGAAGAACGACGAGAACAAGCTAAGAAAACCCATGCTCACCACCAAGCGCTAATAAAATCCTCTTTTGACTCAAGCATAATAACCAGAAAAAATTTTCAGATGGGAGATTTAGTTTTGAAATGGGATAAGGCTCATGAAGAAAAGGGCAAACATACGAAATTTCAGAAGCTGTGGCTTGGTCCTTTTCAGATTGTAGAAGTCATAGGCCCATCGGCGTTTGTGTTGCAGGATTTGGCAGGTAGAAGAGATTCTTTGCCTGTGAATGGACAAATTCTTAAAATGTATTTTCCATAGAAGATCATTCTTCTATTTTTGTAGGATAGTTTTAGTTTTTTATTTGTTTTTTTTCTTTCTTATAAATAAAACCGGTTGTAAATGATCATCAAAAAGGATTCATGAAAGAGCACACCAATTCTCTATCATATTTTGATTCCGCTTGTACAAATAGCAAAACTTTTCAAAAAATCTGACTTTTTATTATTGACAAGTAGAGTTAACTTTACCCTGAATATGATGTTAGTTTCAACCTTAAAAGAAAAACTTTGATGAAAGCAACCTTTGGTAAAAAATTGTTTCATGTCAGCACAATGAAAGGTATCATCAATAATAAAATAAATATTCTCTGTAAAGCTACTGTTTTCAAACTCTATTATTGTCGTCCAAAGCTTTCTTAAGGAAAAACAATGACTTCCTCCCTGCTAAAGGAAATCGCAGCATTCAGAGAAACAATCTGAGAAAACACTATATCTCAAAGAATAAGAGGTCTCATCACGAGCCGACTTATCATGATCACAGATATTATAACTTGCTGACTTTGCCAATACTGTCTATCAAAACAGGGCAACGACTCAAGATTGTTGCAATCAAAAGACAAGGGGTCTCATCACGAGCCAGCTTGTTCAGCAAAAGTGTAAATCAAGTTAATGACTGTGTCATAATTTGGCCACCAAACCAAGACATTGTTCTTTAGAGAATAAAAAAGGAAAAAGTGTCAAAAAGGATTTTTCTCTGAAATGATGTAAATAACCTCAAGCAGGAAAAAGGGTCATTGCTGGATAACATGGTAACCCTGTCGAGGCTATGGATGCTTGCGGGCAGCAGAGGCTCTACCTACGACAAATGAGCATATTTAAAAAAAAAAGCCAGTACGCAGAGAAGACCTTATTTTATCTTTAAAAATACCGATTAATGTCTGGTACGAATGCAAGAACTAAGCCTGAGGAAGCAGACAATTGGAATATGAAAAGGTTGAGACAAAGTATCATTGACAGGATAAGGGGTAATGTACTCTATTTGTCCATAACAAAATTTAGACATATGAAAATTTTTCTGTTTCGGAAGTGGAAATTCAATAGAAAAGCAGAGATAACTGGTTCTTCACAGTGAATCGCCATTGTTGTGGTCACCAACAACCCCCCTCTTTGTTTGATATTAGCAATAACACCAAGCAAAGGGGGACCCTTAGCAAAAAATCCAAAAAATATTTTTATCAAAATTTTTGTATTTTAACTCCCTAAAGCTAGATCGCATTGCGAAGAGAGAGTGAAGTGTTTCCTATGCGCATAAATAAGCTGCGAAGAAGCGACGCGAAATTCATCGCATCGCATATATTGAAAGCGCTCTTAAATGAAAAATCTGAAGGAATCGCCGACGGCCGATATGCGACGTCGCATATCGCAACATCGCATAAGCAGCACACAGTGATTGAATGAAAAACCGCGATCTGCGATCTGCGATCCTGCGATTTGCGATCTGCGATGAATGAGACTATCAATTCCTGCGATGACACTTCTTGACATCGCAATCCTCGATACTACGATGCGAATCGCAGAAACCACTCATCGCAAGATTTCCTCGACATAGTCTGTAAACCCAAAATTGAGCGCGCACCTTAAGGGAAATTAATGATTGTACGCCTGAGTATCCAAGAATGATTGTGTCGCGTTTTTCGAAGAGTCAAGTCATTATGAGTGTCATGATTATGCATTCATTAGAACTTAATGCTTTCATGTCAATCTTTTCGTCATTTCTCTTTTCCTTTGCGTAAACTGTAAGGCAGCAACTAATATAAATCAATATGCAGGAAACATCTAAGGAAAAGGAGAAAGCGCCAATACTAGGAGAACAGAGAGGAGATGCCTTCGCAAACGGTTTCCACATGCAGCAGGACTGCGGATTCCAGAGTATCACTCAACAGATACTGATGGAAATAGACTATCCAAGACTCAGAGTCAAAGGCGCACAAAAGCAGCATGTTCACAAAAGATCTTGAAGCTCAGACTGGGTAAAGCAAAAAGAAAAACGCTAAAGAGGGAGGATGCTCCAGAAAAACCTGGAACAAAGAACGGAAGCAATTTTCAATACAGAAGATTGTTCAGGCCATGAAATCCCTAACTCATTGAGTCATTCGCACGGCCGGAAACCGAAATAGCAACAACACAATCAGTTTGAAAGAAATCTAGGTTATACTAAGTATACACACAACGAATACACCCAGCCAGAGGAAGATTATTCGAAAATATATTCTAGTTTGTCAAGAAAGAGGTGCCAGCTCTTGTTATTTCTATTTTTATCGCTCGAACGAAAGGAAAAGACAACCAGCCGACTCTTTTCAGGCGAACGTTGCATTGCTTACAGCACTAAGGAGCAGATACAGAAACGGTTAGAAATTAGATTCAATTTTTAGAAATAAATTTGTTTTAGTAAAAGGGCAGTCATTTGAAGTCGTTTCCTAAATTTGTGTAATTAAGATTAATTAGTTAGTAGTATTTAACCCTTCTCACGGCATTTGGAGAAGGGTCCGGAAATTTGTCAAAAAACTTGTCCTCAGAACATGCACTTTTGCACCCTCGGAGGGGGTTTTTGATGAATGGATGGATCGAGATTTATTTATGTTTGCATTTTAATGTCTGCTACTGATGTTGCACTTATGTACTCTTAGTAGATATTAGAACAAGTAGAGATAAATCGTTATTTCTTGAAGTCTGTGAGTGAAATCAGTCATAAATGGTACTTTTATCTCTTGACCAATTTCTGCTTATATTCTTAGAGTGATATGCAGTTGAGTTGTTTATATGTTAATGTATGAATGTGTGGGTTACCATTTGGCACTTCTGTACGGTGGAGTCATTTATTTGTGCTTGACATATGAATAACTTATTATGCGATATGTTGTTCACAACTGTTTTGCCTAACTTTTTATGCAGAATGGTTTATCTTAATTGATTTCTATTCTTATGATAGCTGAATGATATTTATTACCAGTTATTGTTCGAAATCTTTTTAGATCGCATAATAGAGGAAATCTACCCCGGGTTAGCGTAGATTAGATGTGTTGTTTTTGTTAGATTACAATAGCATAGAGTCCATTTAGAAGTTAGAATTAAATTAGCTTAAAAATACTTCTAGATCAGCATCATCAAACTCTACACACACACACACCCCTTAGATTGGGAAACTGGTCCCATTATCCCCAGTCGGACCCGCTATACCAAACGGACAAAGAGCTGCTAACCAAGTTCCGGACCGGGTGGGTATCCCCCTTGTTGTCGACCTGATTTCCGGGCCCTCAACAGGTTCCAAATATTGAAACAAAATTTCCAAACCCTACCTCTAAAAATCCTTATGTCAATTGCTGTTAAGGGTTGAAAATTCATCATTTTGTCACCAAGCTTCCCCTTCCATCCCATCTGTCCCTTTTTCCTTATACCATATCCCTTTAAAGGTCATTACCCCCATCCCCTAAATTTGCTAAACCCTTATCCCCAATTCCCTTTCACCCACTATCCTATGCAAAGTTCCCAAACACCCTACATTGCCCTAAATAAAATCTATCCTAATACTCCTAATTCCTTCATATTTTCTCTCCCTAACAGTCCCTGTTACATTGCTCCTTTGGTGACAGATTTCAACATATCACAACAGCAGTCCAATACAGTCTTGTGACCAGCATTCATTTCTCCAAGCAGTTTTCACAGCATCAATTATTTCCTCTAATTAGTCATCCGACTATGAGGTGGAAACTCATAGTGAGTCACCCACGGAGGAACATGCACTCCGGAGGCCTCACAAAAGTGGCAGACATGTTAGAGAAGAACCGACCACCCTCACAGAATTGCAGGCCTACCCTTTTGCTGTATCTTGTTTTCGGATTCAGTCATCCTATGAGTTTTGTGAAAAGGTTGCAAATGTTCAATTCCATCATGAGTTGGCTCACCTATTTGTTCTACATTTGCATGGCACTCAAGTTACTTTGGCCGGGGTTACTTTCACACTTACACCGGACTCTATCTCATCAGCTACTCGCATGCCTAATATTGGAGAGCCATGGAACAAGAGACAAAAAGTTTACCGATAGCATTATGAGCCATATGTTAAACCTAGTTTCTTGAGGCAGCTTAAGAGGATGTTTCCCTTTCGGTATCTTAAAGATGAATATGCCCCTGTAATGGTGTTAATTATGAAGTATTTCAGTTGTGAAGGCCGTTTCTCCCGGTTATATGCTTATCAGATCAGGTTGCTCATGCATTTCACCTAGGTACACATGATGAACATCCCATATTTCTTATACCGAAACATAGAAAGGATGACCGCCCTTGTGCAACACAAGACCCCTGAGCAGCAGTTCAACAACATTTGTCATTTTGCTCTCATCAAGATTTTGGTGATGCATCAGCTTGATTTACAAGGTATCTCTTGGGATGATTTCATCTCTCGTGACTTCTTCCGAGCTTCACAGGTACCTTCAGAGACTAGATTTAAGACAGGGGAACCTTCTCATCAGTATGAGCACATTGAGACTGCCAGTGTGCCGGTATTCGTCACATATCAGAGGGGCGCTAGACATTTGTTTGTAGCAGTAAAGCGAGTGTTATCTCCACCTGGGGTGGAAGGGGCCTCGCTTCCGTCATTAGCACTACAGGTACAGGATAGAGGTAAGGAGCCAATGCATGATGAGGGGCCATCAGGTGAACGAGAGACCGACTTCGTTCTCCTTCATGATGATAATACAAATACAGATGCGCAAAGTGCACAACTTAAAGAGATCATCCAGGAGCAGCAAACAGAGATCCAAGCCTTATCCCTTCACTTGGAGAGAGCTAAATGGAATATGAAATACCTGGAGTAGAGGAACAAACAGCTTGAGGAGCGAAAAGCTGAGATAGACTTGCAATTGATCAAGGAAAATTGGCAACACATCATGGCAGCACAAGGTAAACCTATGGAGCAAAGAGATGAGAACCAGGAGTATGTTTTGGAGAAAGTGAATGTTCACTTGGAGCAGCTATTGGAGAAGGATAATAGGGAAAAATCAATGCTGAGGCACATGACTGACCATTACATGGCCTGAAACATGAGCTCCAAAGGGAGAATCGAGAGCCTAAAGGTGAAATTGAGGAAGGTGACAAAAAGACAAAAGAGGCAAAAAGACCAAGATCAGCTTCGAATCTTGGCCGAGGCTTCTTTGGTCCAGCATGAAATGTGATGGACAAGGTATAGCCCAAATTTCAAGAAATTTGGAGCACATTTTGGCATTTTGAAATTTTGTGCACAATAAACAGGTTTTTTCTCCCTGTGCGCTGCGCCACCTGGCGTACGCTTTCGCTAGAGAGCTCCAAATGACAAAAAGTTTATATTTTTAGATTTTCCATGGAAAATTATGACTGCTGGTGCATGGCCAAGAAGTTTGAGCCAATTTTGAGTCCTCAGGAGGTCAAAAACACCCAAAAAATGACCTCTCTGCCCCTATTTTGATACACAGGAAGCAGTCTTGGGAGATTGTAGTTTTGGAGTGGAAAACAGCATGCAAATTCAGAATTTCCACTTGGGTTGGAAATTAGACAGCCAGGGCTTTCCAAAAAGCACACTTAGGCTCAATTTTGACTTCAAGAGGTGCCTAAAAACTACCTCCAAAGTGGCGCGACGCATACATCTTTAGGCGTGGCGCATAGAGACCCAAAGGCCAAAATCACTTCCGCTCCGCGAGAATTCGATTTGCAATTTTCTCCAAGTGAGCCCGTTCAATAAAAATACATTTTTCCCGGCATCAAAGGCAAAGTTTAAAAACATTTTCATTAAAGGTTGACTTCTATCCAAGTGGCAAAAGGAAGGCGAACAGTCACCCAAAAAATCTACGCTACATTTTTGGCTTTTTTTGTAACGTTGCACCTGTCACTAATGGTTGGCTTTTCATTTCCAGTTTGTAATGATTTAAAAAACTCCCCAACTTTGGGTTGATCCATTTCCTGATGGCAGAGTCTATTTATTGTATGAAAAACCATTTGCAAAGGGTTGGTTGGAATTTCTGGGAAACTGTGGGAGAGAAATCCAGTCACTCACTGTACATTTTGACAGAGAATTAATGAAAGGTTGCAGCTCTGGTTCATGAGATTCCTGTGGCATGAGTTTAGAAAATGTATTTTATTTATGTTTCATATGTATTTCGTTATGTTTCATATGTATTTTGTTATGTTTCATAGTTCATTCATATTCGTTTCCAGTCAAAGCTTCTATGTAAGAAAAGGTAGAATTCAATGTACTGCTCTGCCTGGGGAAAGTTTTCAAGTTCTATGTTTTCTTCTGTTGAAAAGGATTCATGTATTTATGCCCTTTTCACACTCTTAAACAATCTATCCACTTCATATTATTTCAAATCTAATTGCTAGACTTTCTGCCTGTCTTGCCTCACGAAATAATCTGTGTCTTTGAGTTAAATTCTCTGCTCATGTTGTTCCTTGGTCCCATACATCCCAGAAAACTCAGTCATTCATCAAAATACCTCTTTCATATTTATTTACCTAGCCTAAAATCAATATTCATTTTTGAGTCATCTCAGACCCTATTGCTTATTTTTACTGAGTGTGACCCGGAGAGAGCCCTCTCCTGTTCTAGTAGGGCTAGCTACCAGACTAAGCGTGGTTTGTGGTTATCCTGAATTTTGCCTTCCTTAGCATAAGGCAGATTTAGGCTCTAACATAGTGGTGACTCCACTGGGGAAGAAATTCTTTGTTTGTTAGTCTTCTCTGTTGTGTAAACAACAGGCTTAACCTACGAACACCCCATGCTTCTAATATTTCTAAGCTTCCGGATGATAAGTTTAGGATTTGATAGGCTGAGTAAGTTGTTCATGTCCTTTTGATTTTTTGAAAATAGCACGCTGGCTTCAAGAAGATATACCAGAGCTAATCCAGATCTAGATCCTCCTCATATCTACGAAAATCCCAATTTGATTCCAAGACTTCTTCGTCAAGAGAGCTCTATAACTCCCGTGTTCAAATCCCATTCATGTCCTGACATTTTCGAGTATCTTGAAGAGCTTAATTTTGATGAGCAGTTCGAATTATCATTGTTCGAGACCAAATCCGAAAGGGCTGTTGAATCTACTGTCCCCAATCCACAGTTTCCTGTGGACCTAGAAATTGAAAGGGCTAACCGGTCAATTGATAATTATATCGTGACACAGCTTCAAACTCCAATTGTTAATTCCCTAAAAACTGCACACACTCCTCCAACACCTCCAAGACCAAACCCACCAAGAGTGATGGCTGCTCGTTTTGCACCTCTTTTGCTTCCTCAAGTTCTAGATGACATGCTCGTAGATTATAAAAGCAAAATCCCTTTGTTTGATGGCACTCCTAACAACATTACCGCTCAGCAACATGTGGACAGAATGGCAGATTTCTGTGACCTTCATGAGATCGATGCAGAGAATGTGACAATGAGACTCTTTGTACAAAAATTTGCAGGTGAAGTTAGGAAATGGTTTAGAGGTTTGCTGGTTGCACGTATCGCTACCTTGGCCGAACTGCAAAGACAATTTTTAGACCGCTGGGAAGTGAAAAAGAATCCTCTTCAAATTCTGGCTGAATATGAACAAATCAAATGAAACGCTGGTGAGTCGGTCCAAGACTATTACATTAGATTCAATTCTGTTTATAATGAAATTCCCGATCATCTAAGGCCACCTGTGGGACTAGCCATGATGAAGTTTCCGGATGGTTTTGATGCTGACATGGCTTATCAACTGAGAGAGAGAGAGCTAGCCACAATGGAAGACATGTAGAAAATTGCGGTCAGTGTTGAAGCAAATCTGCTGACCAAGAGGGCTAGAGCAAAAGCAGAGAAAAAGGTCATAGTAAAGGAAGAGTCTTCCTCGATGGATCAATTACTCAAGAAGGTAGAGTAGATGCTTGAAAGGGTGAAACTCAACAAACCTGAGCCACAAGTTAGAAATCCTAACTTCCGTGGCCAACAATAGCCACAATATAGAATAAGGCAGAGAGATCAGCGAGCCCAAGATCAAACAGCACAGCAGCCAGTACAGCCACCTCTGCAGCAAAATTTTGTGCATGGACCGGAGTCTAATGAGGAAGGGAAGGTAATAGGGGAAGAGAACCACTTCTTTACTCCTGATGATTTTCCTATTTACATTACTGAAGAGGAGGAGTATGCAGAAAGTTCAACTGCACACAAAGACGCAGATTTCGTTCTAGCAAGTGACACAGTTTTGGAAGAAGAATCAGATGAGTATCAAAGAGGCTATATGAATGTTCTATCCACTCAGCAGCTGCAATATTCACTTAGAAATAGAGATGTGCCCGTTAATTCAATTTAGAAGAGGAAGGAAGTTTTAGCATCAAAGAATGATTCATCAGTTACATAAAGGAAAGGCAAAGAGACACTTGAACCTGATAGCAGCAAATCACCATCAGCAGAAAAATCAAATCAGCAAATTGTATTAAGAGAAAAGGAAAAGAAAGAAGTCCCAGTCAAAGAGGTAGAAAAGACTTTCGCTTTTAGTCTAGAGAATGAAATTTCTAAATTGAAGGTATCCATTCCCTTGACTGATATAATGAGGAACAGCAGGTATAGAGGGCAAGTATCTAAAATTTTTAATTTTGATCCAATGTCTGATATGGTGAATGTCGAAGATGATCAACCCGAAATGATTTTTGGGCCAGCATTGAATGGTGAATCTCTAGATAGTGATGTGCCACCTTTTTATATCAGTTTAAGATTGCATGATTTTGTGTTACATAATGCCATGTTCGATTCCAGAGCTTCTCACAATCTCATGCCCAAGGCTATCATGGATAAGCTGGGTTTGGACGTCACCCGGAAATACCATGATCTCTATTCGTTCGATTCCAGCAGAGTAAGATGTATCGGGCTCATCAAATACTTGGTTGTGAGTTTGGGTCAAATCCTAGTGAAGAATGTTTTGATGGATATTGTTGTAGCAGATATTCCTCCCAGGTTTGGCATGCTTCTTTCCAGGTCTTGTGAAGCAAAATTGAAAGGGACACTACAACTAGATTTCTCCTATGCAACGATTCCTGTGTTTGGCCAAATGAGGAAACTGTATCGGGTACAAAAAAATGAAATACATGATTACAAGCAAGGAGAAACCCATTAATCATCCGATTAATTATGTACATACAGATCTAGAGTATTTTGTTTTGTATTCAGATAGTTTTAATGATATTGATAGTCAGTTAGTAGAAGCAGAAAGTATTCCAGAAATAACAAAAAATTTCAGAGAAGTTTTGAAGAAAGAAGGACGAGAACAGCAAAACACTGTTGAGAAATCAGCTGAAGGTAAGGGACATCAAGTAGGAAAAACAGAGCCAACAGAATTTTAGCACTTGGAAGAAGAGGAAGAAGGTTTGTGGACCATGGATTTCGATGGTACAGTGGGAAATGAAGGTGCTGGAATTGGTATTTGGGTACGCAGTCCTTTCTCCACCCTGAACAAAGTGCCTAGCAATGTGTGGGTATGCTCTTACAAATTAGCTTTTGATTGTTCAAACAATGAGGCTGAGTATGAAGCTCTGATTCCTGGCCTAAAAATTCTAGGAAAGCTGAATGCTAAGAGGATTGCAGTATATGACGACTTCGAATTGGTGATTAAGTAGGTCAGAGGCAAATATCAAGCAAAGCATCCTTAGATGCGGGCGTACCGGAATGCAGTCCTAGACATCCTGAAATTATTTTCAGAATATACCTTGACATGTGTGCCTCGTGTTCAAAACAACATTGCTGATGCTCTTGCTAAGGCAACCAGTAGTTTGAAGATTCCAATGAACTCCAGTAATAAATTCGAAATCCATGTCAAGCATCGTCCAACCATCCCAAACAATCAAAGATATTGGCAAGTTTTCCAAGATGATGAGGAGATTTATGATTTTCTGTAAAACAAAGGTAAGTTCAAAGAGACCTAAATTGATGTAGAAAATGATGATGGTAAAGATGAGGTGCAGATCAATCAAATGGACGTGTTGCAGCTAAAGAATAACATTATCCCTAAAGGCTTGATACCTTTAGAAGAACTCTTTGATCAAGATGATGTAGCCTACAAACCAACATTGCAGCTAATAGAGAATGGTGTTGAAGAGGTCAATATCAGAACAGCTGCTAATCCTAAAATGGTAAAACTGTCTAAAGCATTGCCACAAAAGATGAAAGCCAAATATATCAGTTTGTTGTCTTCATTTGCTGATGTGTTTGCTTGGGACTATTCTGACTTGAAGACATACGATACCAATATAATTCAGCACACTATACCCATTAAGCCTAATCAAAAAACTTTCAGACAGAAGTTGAGAAGGCTAAATCCAAAACTGCTACCCTCAATTGAAGAGGAGATAAATAGGTTGTAAAAGTCAGGAATCATCGTTCCCATCATATTTTCGGACTGGATCTCTAATTTGGTGCCTGTATGGAAGAAGACAGGTGAGATTCACTTGTGCATTGATTTTAGGAATCTAAATAAAGTTTCATTGAAAGATAACTATCCACTGCCCAAAATGGATCATATACTTCATCGAGTAGTTGGAGCATCTCGTATGTCACTCCTCGATGGTTATTATGGATATAACAAAATTTCTGTCCATGAAGATGATCGAGACAAGACAGCATTCACCACTGCATGGGGAACTTTTCATTACGCTAAAATGCCTTTTGGTTTGAAGAACGCGGGTGCCACCTTTCAGCGGGCAATGGACTTGGCTTTTACAAGTGAGAAGGATGTCTTTCAGCGGGCAATGGACTTGGCTTTTACAAGTGAGAAGGATGTCTTTTTGGTTGTATACCTTGATGATCTAATGGTGTTTTCCAAATCTGATGAAGAACACATGTATCATTTGAAAAATGTCTTTCAAAAGTGCAAAAAATATGGTCTATCGCTGAATCCGAAAAAGAGCTTGTTTGCCATGGAGGAGGGCAAACTACTTGGGCACATTATCTCAAAACATGGCATTCGTATTAATCTAGCACGTGTACAAGCTATTCAGCAAATCGATCTGGCCTGGAATAAGAAGGAGATTCAATCTTTCAATGGTAAAATGAATTTCTTACGCCGCTTTGTACCTAATCTTGCTGAAAACCTAAGAGAGATCACAAACATGCTTAAAAAGGACAGCCAAGTGAAGTGGACAGAAGAGGCTGTAAAATCTTTCAATTTAGTCAAATTGGCTCTTTCTTCAGCTCCAGTCCTAATAAGCCCGTAATACAATCAGGATTTTATATTGTTTTCATTCGCTTCGGAGCATACTATGGCAGTCGTGTTGATGCAGAAAAGAGATGATCATGAGAGACCAATTGCTTTCTTGAGACGAACTATAAGAGATGCGGCCTTAAAGTACAACATCATTGAGAAGCAAACCGTCGCACTTGTGAAAGCATTGAAAGATTTTCGGGTATACATTCTGCATTCTCATATTTTGGCTTATGTTCCTAACGCTGCTGTCAAAGATGTTTTAGTGCAGACAGATCTGGAAGGAAGACGAGGCAAGTGGATTGCACCCTTGTTGGAGTATGATGTGGAAATAAAGCCCACAAAGCTTGTTAAATTATAGGGATTGGCAAAGTTAATGGCCGAATCAAACTTTCATGCTTTAGACATAAATCTGATCGCTGTTATGTCCGATGAGAATGAGGAAGGTTCATCAATTCAGGTATCTGAAATGTTTGCTCTTTCTTCGTGGTATTCAGATACCATATATGTGCTTCAAAATTTGTCATCACCACCTGGCATGACTATAAACAAAGCTAGAACTCTCAAATTAAAGGGTGCCAAGTTTTTCATTCTAAATTTTTCACTTTATTGGAAAGATCCCGGTGGCATTCTTTTGAATTTTTTGGTGGAAGAAGAAGCAAAGCGGGTCATGGAGGATTTCCACAAAGGAGATTGTGGTGGTCACCTTCTTGGAAAACAACAGCAAATAAAGTTTTGAGAGCGGGATACTATTGGCTGACATTGTTTGTTGATGTATATAAGGTTGTCAAGAGCTGTCATAAATGCCAGATTTTGAAGGAAGGCAAAAATTACAGCCTTTGCCGCTTAAGCCCATTGAGGTGAGTGCCCCGTTTTAGCAATGGGGGTTGGATTTCATTGGTGAAATTCATCCCGCTTCTTCTGCTCAACATTGGTTGTTATGCTCTTAACCTGCAAAATGATACCCAAATACAGAATATGCGAAGAAAAGATACCCAGAACACAGAATAGCAATGATTTTATTATTCAGAGAGTAATGTTCACTTGCCTCTTCGAGGGGGCAACCTCCAATAGAGCAGAGATCGATTACAAAATAGAACACGATGATGCTCGCAGGGAGTCTCTATCCTTTATATATGACTCATACATGAAATACCACGAACCAATACCGTGGGTTTTATTAATACCATCTATCTAATACTACGACCCATTTGCAACTAACTGTGGTCCCATCATTAATTGCGGATTAACCACTTACAATTATTAATATGGGTTTTATTGACTCTTGACTATGACGTGATCCCATTACATAAATAAGGGGGTTAGGGTGGGACCCTAACATGCCCTACCCCTTAAGACTAGCCTTGTCCTCAAGGCTAAATATGTGGAAACTGCTGAAGAATAGTGGCTGGTTCCCAAGTTGCATCTTCTAGATAGGTGTCTTTCCATTTGACGAGGACTTCCTTACTCATGCGGCCGCGCAGTTGCTTGTCTCGTGTGTCTAGGACTTATTCGGGTTGAAGCCAGATGGACCCTTCTTCGTCCAATTCAGGTAGACTGGTCTAAATTCTGCAATTTTTCCCAATCACTTTCTTGAGGCATGAGACATGGAAAACTGGATGGATTTTTGCAGTAGGTGGCAAGGCCAACTTGTAAGCCACTTCTCCAATGCGCTGAAGTACTTGATATGGTCCGTAGAATTTGGGAGATAGTTTCTGACACCCCTTGTCTTTGAGTGATGTTTGCTTATATGGTTGTAGCTGTAAAAAGACATGATCCCCTTCTTGAAATTGGCGCTCTGAGCGATGTTGGTCTACCTGTTGCTTCATGTGGTTCTGAGCTTGATGAAGATTCTCTTGAAGATGGGCGAGCATGGTTGCACGTTGTTGTAGGAGTTGATCCACTGCTTGTACTTTTGAGCACCCCTTGAGATACGAAGTAGGTGAAGGCGAGAGTTGACCATATACTGCTTCATAGGGAGCCATTTTGGTGGTGGCATGATAGTTGGTGTTATACCACCATTCAGCCAGAGGTAACCACTGTACCCAAAGGTGTTTCTTTTCTGAAGTGAAACACCTAAGGTAGGTTTCTAGACATTTGTTGACGGCTTCGGTTTGACCATCTGTTTGTGGATGATAGGAAGTACTGAGTTTTAGTTGAGTGCCTTGTATCCTGAAGAGTTCCTGCCAAATATTACTGGTGAAGATCGGGTCGCGGTCGGAAACAATAGAAGTGGGCATGCCATGCAATTTGAAGATCTGATCCATGAAATATTGAGTGACCAAAGTTGGTGTAAACGGGTGGGGTAGGGTGCAGAAATAAGCATACTTCGACAGTCAGTCCACAACCACAATGATGACTGACTTGTTCCCTAACTTTGGAAGACCTGTAATGAAATCCATAGAAACCTCCGTCCAAATTGATGCCAGAATGGGCAATGGTTGTAATGTGCTTGGTGTGTTGATGGTTTCCCCTTTGTGGCATTGATAGACATCGCATTCTGCTACGAAAGTAAGGATGTCCTTTTTCATGCCTGTCCAAAAAAATGATCTTCTGGTGTGAGCATACGTCTTCTGAAAGCCCGAATGTCCTGCATTGGGAGATGAGTGTAATTCTGCCAAAATGCGACTTTTGAGGGTGGATGTTGGTGATATTACGACTATGTCCTTGTAGCGAAGAATATCATCCTGCCACGAGTAGCCCTTGGTGGAATTTGGATCTACTTGCAATTGAGAAATTAGTTGGGAGAGCCCGGGGTGTGAAAACCATTCCCTGCGAGCCTCTTCAATCCATTCTAGAATGGGGAGGGAAATTGCTAGCAGAGTACTTTCCTCCTCAAATTTACGAGATAATGCATCTGCTACACTATTGTCTTTCCCTTTCTTGTAAATGATCTCATAATCATATCCCAACATTTTGGCCAGCCATTTGTTTTGTTGTGGGGAGGATAAGCATTGCTCCAAAAAATATTTAAGACTGTGATGATCTGTGCGGATTTGGAAACGTCACCCCAATAAGTAAGGTCGTCAGGTCTCGACTGCATGTAAGATGGCCATCATTTCCTTCTCGTAGGCAGATTGGCCCAGATTCTTCCCACTTAGTTGTTGGCTTGTGAAGGCCAAAGGTCGCCCTTCCTGCATTAAGACCGCCCCAATACCAGTACCCGAAGCATCACATTCAATGACAAAAGATTTGGTGAAGTCAGGTAGTGCTAAGACTGGAGTGGAACACATGGCATTTTTTAGAGCTGTAAAGACCTGTTGTGCTTCCTCATTCCAGAAGAATGAATTTTTCTTTAGGAGTTGGGTGAGGGGCTTCACTATGCGACCATAGTTGCAGACAAATTTACGATAATAGCCTGTGAGACCCAAAAATCCTCTCAAGCTCTTCAAGGTCTTAGGTTGAGGCCATTCCTGCATTGCCTGGATCTTTTTGGGGTCCACCTTAACACCTTCACGCCCCACAATGTGGCCCAAATACTCTACTTCTGTGATGCCAAACGAACACTTGGACATCTTGAAAAATAATTTATGCTTGCGGAGCAGTTGCAAGAGTAGATCTACATGCTGAAGATGTGCGGCCCAAGTGCAACTATAGATGAGGATGTCATTGAAGAAGACAAGGACAAATTTCTTGAGATATGGTTTGAGAATGTGGTTCATAAGGCTTTGAAAAGTAGAGGGGGCATTACAAAGACCAAATGGCATGACCATGAATTCATAATGGCCTTCATGAGTTCTGAAAGCAGTCTTGGGAATGTCGACTTCCTTCATGCGAATTTGGTGGTAGCTTGAGCAAAGATCCAGCTTAGTTAAGAATTGGGCCCCATTGAGTTCATCCAGCAAATCGTCAACCACCGGGATGGGAAATTTATCTTTGACTGTCAACTTATTGAGGGCCCTGAAGTCGGGACACATCTGCCACTCCCCATCTTTCTTGAGCACCATGACCATTGGGGATGAATAAGGACTAATGCTGGGACGAATGACACCTGCTTCCAAAAGTTCCTTGATTATTTTTTCTATTTCATTCTTTTGGATGAACGGATATCTGTATGGGTGCACATTTGGGGGTTGGGCCCCTGGAACCAAGGTGATGCTATGATCATGTTCCCCTCGCGAGGGTGGAAGCTCATGAGGCTTGTCAAAGACCGACAGATGGTTATTTAAAATCTGTTGCATCTCAGGATGAATTGGCAGAGGCTTGGTTTCGACTGCCTGGATGGCATTAAATTGAGCTACAACTCCATGATTGCCCTTTTCTAACAATTTTTCCATCCTATGCGAGCTGATGATAGAGGGGGCTCCCGCCTGGAGTCCACGGAGGGTATGTGTGTAGTTTTTCTGCTTAAAACTCATATATAACTCCTGGAAATCCATTGTGATTGGCCCAAGAGTGCGAAGCCATTCAGCGCCGAGGACAATGTCGCAACCCCCCATGTGTATGGTAAACATGTGGGTTTTCAACTGATAATCCCCCATTTGAAGTTTGACATTTTCACAGCGGCCTTCACATTTCATTGTGCCTCCATCGACAATTTGAACTTGGAGGTTAGAAACTACTCGTACAAAACAATGCACTACTTCTATGACTTTTTGATGGATGAAATTATGTGTACTTCCACTATCAATCAAGACTACTACTGGGCGATGTTTAAGAAAACCTCTGATTTTGAGAGTTTGAGGGGAAGAAATCCCTGCCAACGCATGCAGCGAAATAACTGGTTCGTTAGAGACATTGTCCTTTTGGTTGTCATCTTCTAGCGCCTCATGTTCCTCAAGTGGTGGATCTTCCTCTGTTGAGCTGTAGTCAGTGGCATCTATTTGAAAAAATTTGGGCTCCTTGCATTTATGACCTGGGGAGTATTTTTCATCATAGTAGTAACATAGTCCTTGCTTTCTTCTGTCGGCCATTTCCGCAGGTGACACCTTTTGGACCTTAAGTGTTTGATTCGTGTTGTGAGCCTGTGGGGGGCAACCTTTAGCGGAGAAATTTGAGCGATTGTATTAGGCTGCTAATGCAAATTCCACATTACGAGCTACCTTGGAAGCCTCCATCCATGTGGGAGGGTGGTGCAGTAGGACTTGAGCTTTGATGGCTTCTTTAAGACCGCTGATAAAACATTCCATGTAGAACACATCTGAGAGACCCCAAGTGCGGAAGGCTAAGGCTTCAAAAGCTGTAATATATTCATCCACTGTACCAGTCTATCGGAGCTTAGTAAGACGACCCAAAAAACATGATTCCTGGTCAAAGCAGTCTTGAAGAGCTTTGGTGAATTTGGTCCAAGTCCTAAAAGGTCCAGTGCAACATTGATGCCATTCCCACCATTGCCACCTTTCATTGTCCAAGTACATGCTCCCCAACATAAGCTGAGTCTCATCATCTAAGATGTGATTCAGTTTGAAATACTGCTCCATTTGTGCTATCCATGCCGATGGGTGAGAACCGTCAAGTTTATGCATATCCAACTTGGGAGGTCGCTGACTGGGTTGTTGGTGGGTGTGCCAGACGGGAGGAGAGTGGCTAGACTCACCCTCATTGTGTCCATTGCCATTATACTCCTCCTCGTGGGCTTGCTCCTTGCCCTTCGGGATTATTTTCTCGACCATGCTACATAGTCCGCTAAGCTGAATGTGGAGGTTTTGCACTGATTCTTCAAGTTTGTCCATCCTTGCATTGGCCATCGCTTGAGCTATAGTTTCTACCATACACTAACCTGATTTTTTTTTAAATTGGGACCGCCTAAAAAAAATTTCCACTAAGAAGTGAATGGTACCACCGTGCTCAGCTCGTCGTCCAGATTCTGATGGGCTAGATCACCAATAAGCTCCCCAAAAGATCTCAGACTCGTTTTTTTTTTTTTTCTTCCTTTCTATGAAAACTCCCAATGGATTTTTACTCCTTCCTTATCAATACTGCAGTCGCCAAATCCTCAAAATGCCAATGCAGCCAAAAGTCCTGCGAAAATTATACCTCGGTATAGGAACCCTTCACAACGACTCCGATCTGGTGGATCTGAGAGATCTAAATGGCGGATCTGATAGCTCTGGGCGGCGGAACAGATTGCTTCTGCGGATCTGATGGATCTTATAGATCGGAATGGCTGATCTGTGAACTCGAGACTGCAGGACTGATGTCTGCTACTGCTGCACCCCTTTGCACAAGTGGATCTGGAAGAGATGATTTGTGATCCCCCGATAGAAAAGGGAACTATGGTCTTGAGGAGTGTCAGGTGCTACAAATCGCAATATACATAAGGGTCTGGCAGTAGTACTCGGCCCAATGTTTCAGGGCTCTAACTAAGGAGGATTGACTGTACCCTTAGCCATACAACCCGACTACCCTATCGTACAGGCGAGTAATCTCTCTGAGTGTTGTTCTCGGTGTACTGTAGCTGCAAGACAGCCGACGGTTTATCTATGGCGAGGTTCCAAGGGAGCCTAGGGGGCTTCCGATATACCCAGAGGGTATGTGGAAGATAGTTCGTGCGCGGTTCTGTCTAATGCACTACTACTCGAAGGGGTACCCACAGGGGTTACAAGGGAGTCCAATAGATGTGACCACCTCTTGTATTTCCTGTGTGCATGCCTCCCCAAATCTGCAGGTTTATGCGCTCAATGACAGATCCCGTGGTTTAAAGACACTGGAACACGTCTTTAGCGAAAAACATTTTTTTCTAAGAAATGGAGATCCCATCGGCCTTGGAAAGTGCTCTGATACCACTTGTTATGCTCTTAACCTGCAAAATGATACCCAAATACAAAATATGCGAAGAAAAGATACCCAGAACACAGAATAGCAATGATTTTATTATTTAGAGAGTAATGTTCACTTGCCTCTTCGAGGGGGCAACCTCCAATAGAGCAGAGTTCGATTACAAAATAAGACACGATGCTCCTCGCAGGGAGTCTCTATCCTTTATATATTACTCATACATGCAATACCACAGACCAATACCGTGGGTTTTATTAATACCATCTATATAATACTACGGCCCATTTGCAACTAACTGTGGTCCCGTCATTAATTGCGGATTAACCACTTACAATTATTAATATGGGCTTTATTGACTCTTGACTATGACGTGATCCCATTACATAAATAAGGGGGTTAGGGTGGGACCCTAACATCGGTGGATTCTCACAGCAATAGATTACTTCATGAAATGGATTGAAGCAATTTCCACCAGACAAGCTACAGATGCGGTAATTATTTCATTCCTTGAAAATAACATCTTGTCTCGCTTTGGTTGCCTGAATAAGTTAATAACTGATAACGCAGCAGATTTCAAATCAAAAAGGATGGTAGAGTTTTGTCATAAATATCACATCATTTTGGGTCAGTCAACTGCCTATCATCCGCAAGGCAATGGATTGGCAGAGTCTTCTAACAAATCTTTAGTCAACATCATTAAGAAGCTGTTGGAAATCAACAAGAAGAGCTGGCATAAGAAGTTGGTCAATTCACTTTGGGCAGATCGAGTTAGTCAGAAGAAATCCATTAGTATGTCCCCATTTGAGCTTATGTATAGAGTTGAAACATTGTTCCTACCTCTCTCGCAGCCACGGTAGTCAAACTTCTTCAGGAAGCTGGCAGTGAAGACGATCCTATGCAGAGAAGATTGAATCAAATGATCCATTTGCAGCAGACAAGAGAAGAACTTTTCCAAAACACATCCAAGTTACAGGAGAAGATTAAGAAAATTTATGACATAAAAGAAAAGGTGTACAAATTTCAGTTGGATGATGTGGTGTTGAAGTGGGATGCAAGGAATGAGGAAAAGGGTAATCACGGTAAATTCGAGAATCTCTGGAAAGGTCCCTTCAAGATTGCAGCATATCGGTGTCAGAATGCCTTTCTTCTGAAGGAAATGAACGGGGAAGATTGTCCAGGAGGGCCGATCAATGGTCGGCTGCTTAAGCGGTACCATTTCTAAAAAGTTTTATGCTGTTTCCATTGTCATTGTAAATACCATTTTATTTCAGTTTTGGTTTGAGTTTGTCTAGTCAGTCTTTGAGTCATTTTAAGTCCAAATTTTAGTCAGTTCGAGTCAAGTTTCAGTCAATAAATGAGTCAAGAGTTTCGTGTCGTTTTTCGAAATAATGACGCCATAGCCCAATGGACGAAGGCACTTTCAAACTCCTACAGAGATCTGATGTTCTTGGAACCTCTGAGGAGCTACCATCCTCCATTGGAGCCAATGTTAGAGTCGGTCTTGTCAGTCCTCCGTCAGAGATCAAAACTCTTTTTGCATTTCATTTTTAGGTGTCTTGCTCCATTCGCTCAACTGCATTTCGCTAGGGGCATTCCATAATCTGACGGAAGGGTCTTGCCAGTCATTACCCCTCATGCTTTGTACCTGCTGGCTTAGGTCTGTTCATCAAAGTTCATTAAATGACAATCAATATTTGGTATTTTAATGGGCAAAAAATCATATCGTTCAAAGGTCTAGGGTTTCATAAGATGTGTTTTCAGAGTACCCAAACACGCCAGCAGGAAACAGGGAGGTTCAACAAGTTTCAACTCTAGATTTTCATCATCCATAATGCTCAAGGGTGATTCCTCTTCAAAACTCTATTTTGAAGAGGAAATCGTTAAATTAATGTTTATGATAAATATGTAAAGTTCTCCAACATGAAGCACTTGAAAAGCTGGTTCTGGTCATCCTTTGCCAAATGCCATGACAGCTACTCCTGCAAAAAATTGCCAAAAATTTCATCATTTTAGTCAAAAATCCAAAAAGAGAATTTGAAATATAGAGTTGTATTAAGTTGTGGAAAAAGTGCCAAAATGAAACATTGCAAAGTGGGTTTTGAAGAAACAAAATTCAAACCCATGACTCCATGCCTTTATATAGATTTTCTCATAAGAAGTCATTTTACATGCCAAGGTCGGAGAGAAATCATTTCAAAGGAGTTTGGTGAGCCAATGCACGTTTTGGGTGAGGTTGAAGGTGTCTTGGCAGGCGCGGCGCATACAGTCAATGGCGCGGTGCACCAGGCTAGCGCGACATATTGGGCGCGTTCCTCCAGTGGTAATTTCAACAGGCGTGGTGCCCCAGTAGCATGCGGCGCATAGAAAGAGCGGTGCGGCACAAATAGTATAACACCCCAAAAAACGCCCGAAAATCCTCCAAATCGCCATTGAATTGCTTGGACGTGCCAGGTAGGGTCAACCTCTCGTGGTTCATCCATTTTTATGTGTCATATGATGGTGGTTTATGGTTCCAAATATTGAAACAAAATTTCCAAACCCTACCTCTAAAAATCCTTATGTCAATTGTTGCTAAGGGTTGCAAATTCATCATTTTGTCACCAAGATTCCCCTTCCATCCCATTTGTCCCTTTTTCCTTCATTCCATTTTTCCTTATACCATATCCCTTTGAAGGTCATTGCCCCCATCCCCTAAATGTGCTAAACCCTTATCCCCAATTCCCTTTCACCCACTATCCTATGCAAACTTCCCAAACATCCTACATTGCCCTAAATAAAATCTATCCTAATACTCCTAATCCCTTCATATTTTCCATCCCTAACAGTCCCTATTACATTGCTCCCTTGGTGACAGATTTCAACATATCACAACAGCAGTCTAATAAAGTCTTGCGACTAACATTCATTTCTCCAAGTAGTTTTCACAGCATTAATTATGTCATCTGATTATTCATCCGACTATGAGGTGGAGACTCATAGTGACTCACCCATGGAGGAACGTGCACCCCGGAGGCCTCACAAAAGTGGAGACATGTTAGAGAAGAACCGACCACCCTCACAAAATTGCAGGCCTGCCCTTTTGCTGTATCTTTTTTTCGGTTTCAGTCATCCTATGATTTTTGTGAAAAGGTTACAAATGTTCAATTCCATCATGAGTTGGCTCGCCTATTTGTTCTACATTTGCATGGTGCTCAAGTTACTTTGGCCGGGGTTACTTTCACACTTACACCGGACTCTATCTCATCAGCTATCGGCATGCCTAATATTGGAGAGCCATGGAACAAGAGACAAAAATTTGACCGACAACATTATGAGACATATGTTAAACCTAGTTTCTTGAGGCAGCTTAGGAGGGTGTTTCCCTTCCGGTATCTTAAAGATGAATATGCCCCTTTAATGAAGTTAATTATGAAGTATTTAAGTTTTGAAGGCCGTTTCTCCTGGTTATATGCTTATCACATCAGGTTTCTCATGCATTTCACCCATGTATGCATGATGAACATCACATATTTCATATGCCGAAACATAGAGAGGATGACTGCCCTTGTGCAACACAAGACCCCTGGGCAGCAGTTCAACAACATTTGTCATTTTTCTCTCATCAAGATTTTGGTGATGCATCAGCTTGATTTACAGGGTATCTCTTGGGATGATTTCATCTCCCGTGACCTCTTCCAAGCTTCACAGGGACCTTCAGAGACTATATTTAAGACAGGGGAACCTTCTCATTAGTATGAGCACCATGAGACCGCCAGTGTGCCGGTATTCGTCAGATATCAGAGGGGTGCTAGACGTTTTTTTGCAGCAGCAAAGTGAGTGTTATCTCCACCCAGGGTGGAAGGGGCCTCGCTTCCGACATCACCACTATAGGTATAGGGCAAAGGTAAGGAGCCAATGCATGATGAGGATCCATTAGGTGAACGACAGACCGACTTCGTTCTCCTTCATGATGATGATACAGATACGGATCCGCAAATTGCACAGCTTAAAGAGATCATCCAGGAGTAGCAAACAGAGATCCAAGCCTTATCCCTTGACTTGGATAGATCTAAATGGAATATGAAATAATTGGAGCAAAGGGACAAACAACTTGAGGAGCGGCAAGCTGAGATAGAGTTGCAACTGATCAAGGAAAACTGGCAACACATCATGGCAGCGCAAGGTAAACCTATGGAGCAAAGAGATGAGGACCAGGAGTATGTTTTGGAGAAAGTGAACGTTCACTTGCAGCAGCTATTGGAGAAGGCTAATAGGGAAAAATCAATGTTGAGGCGCATGACTCACCATTACATGGCCCAAAACATGAGCTCCAAAGCGAGAATCAGGAGCCTAAAGGCGAAATTGAGGAAGGTGACAAAAAGACAAAAGAGGCAAAAAGAGAAAGATCGATTTCGAATCTTGGTTGAGGCTTCCTTGGTCCAGCATGACATGTGATGGAGAATGTACAACCCAAATTTCAAGAAATTTTGAGCACATTTTTGAATTTTGAAATTTTGTGCACAATAAACAGGTTTTTTCTCCCTATGCGCTGTGCACCTGGCACGCGCTTTCGCTAGGGAGCTCCAAATGAAAAAACGTTTATAGTTTTGGATTTTCCATGGAAAATTGTGACTGCTGGTGCATGGCCAAGAAGTTTGGCGAATTTTGAGTCCTCAGGAGGTCAAAAACACCCAAAAAATGACCTCTCTGCCCCTATTTTGACACACAGGGAGCAGTCTTGGGAGATTGCAGTTTTGGAGGGGAAAATGGTATCCAAATTCAGAATTTCCACTTGGGTTGGAAAGTAGACAGGTAGGGATTTCCTACAAGCACACTTGGGCTCAATTTTGACTTCAGGAAGTGCCTCAAAACCACCTCCAAAGTGGCACAACGCATACATCTTTCGACGCGGCTCACAGAGACCCAAAGGCCAAAATCACTTCCGCTCCACGAGAATTCGATTTGTAATTTTCTCCAAGTGAGCCCGTTCATTAAAAATACATTTTTCCCGGCATCAAAGGTAAAGTTTAAAAACATTTTCATTAAAGGTTGGCTTCTATCCAAGTGGAAAAAGGAAGGCGAACAGTCACCCAAAAAATCTACGCTACATTTTTGCTTTTTTTTGTAACGCTGCACCTGTCACTAATGGTTGGATTTTCATTTCCAGTTTGTAATGATTTAAAAAACTCCCCAACTTTGGGTCGATCCATTTCCTGATGGCAGAGTCTATTTATTGTATGACAAACCATTTGCAAAGGGTTGGTTGGAATTTCTGGGAAACTGTGGGACAAAAACCCACTCACTCACTGTACATTTTGACAGAGAATTAATGAAAGCTTGCAGCTCTGGTTCATGAGATTCCTATGGCATGAGTTTAGCAAATGTATTTTCTTTATGTTTCATATGTATTTTGTTATGTTTCATAGTTCATTCATATTCGTTTCCGGTGAAAGCTTCTAAGTAAGAAAAGGTAGAATTCGGTGTACTGCTCTACCTTGGGAAAGTTTTCGCGTTCTACGTTTTCTTCTATTGAAAAGGATTCATGTATTTATGCCCTTTTCACACTCTTAAACAATCTCTCCACTTCATATTATTTCAAATCTAATTGCTAGACTTTCTGCCTGTCTTGCCTCACGAAATAATCTGTGTCTTTGAGTTAAATTCTCTGCGCATGCTGTTCCTTGGTCCCATACATTCCAGAAAACTCACTCATTCATCAAAATACCTCTTTCATATTTATTTACCTAGCCTAAAATCAGTATTCATTTTTGAGTCATCTCAGACCCTATTGTTTATTTTTACTGACTGTGACCTGGAGAGATCCCTCTCCTGTTCTGGTCGAGCTAGCTACCAGACTGAGCGTGGTTTGTGGTTATCCTGAATTTTGCCTTCCTCAGCCTAAGGCAGATTTAGGCTCTAACAGGCTTGCCCTTAAGAAATAAGGCTTCTCTAGTAGAATGGAAGGTGGACACAAACACAGAGTAGGCTGATCCTAAATTAGTAAGAATGGAATAGATAAGGATACCATCTTCTTTCTTAACCTTAACAACTTCTAAGAGAAGTCTAATGGTTTTGAACTTGGACATAAAATCTTCAATGGAAGAAAAATTATTGGGGTCCAATGTAAGCAACTCATTTTCGAGTTGATGGATTTTAATTTTGTTTTTAATTCCATTACTGAGTTTTTTCGTTGCTTCATTGGGGGTATCAATTTCCACAATATGGAATCTAAGGTATGGAGAAATAAACATCCCTATCAACCCACGTGCTTGATATTGCTTATTTCCCCATTTGGCTTGCTTATCTTCATTTGAGGGTTTAGAATATTGTCCTGAAGCTATTCTATAAAGAGCTTTGCTTTTGAGTCAATCCACCATGTAGGATAACCATTGGAAGTAGTTGGTGCTATTAATAATAACTAGGAATAGACTTTCCATTTTAAAAGAAACTGAAGTCGTAGATGTTGAAATTAAGTGTCCCAATAGAAAGATCTTGAAAAATTAGGCTGATTGAAGAAAATGACTTCCAATTAAAGTTATGAATTTTTGAAGAAAATTTGTTGAAGATGGTTGTTAACGCTCGAATCTGCCCCAGGCTGAGGAAGGCAAAATTCAAGGCAACATCAAACCACGCTCAGCCTCGTAGCTAGCCCTACGAGGACAGGAGAGGGCTCTCTCCAGTCAATCTCGGCAAAAGGTAATCAAAGAGGCTCGAGATGACTGAATTTATGACTAATTTTAGGCTAGGTATGAAGTACAAGGACTATGGAATTTATTTTTTGAAGTTTTGTTGAATTCAAGGGAAGGGCAATTTTGGGTGTGGGGATGAGGCACAACTTTTAGAGAGGTCTACTTGGGGCAAGATAGGCAATTGTTTTGATGACTTTAAAGTGATTGAATGAATAGACTTGACAGGTGAGGAGCTAAGGAGAGCAAGGAAGTCTCAAGGATTCTCCTTAAACTGAAGAAAACATGGAAAATTAAACAAATTTAAAGGTAGAGCATAGCAAATTTATGGATTCTACCTTAACACTTCATTTGTTTAATTGCAGAAGATTAAATAAGGAAAGTGGTACACATACAAAACTTACAAGTACTGAGAGAAACACACCATCAACACATAAGGCCACATGAATCCCAAATAGTGCTGCAAAACCCTGGTCTATCCTTTGCCAAAAATGCAGATAAAATATGTACAATAGTGTATCAAGCTATTCCCAAGAGTCCAACCCTGAAAATGACTAATTTAATACATAATATAGGCAAGCTAACACATTCCCTTGCCTCTAGGGGTCGAGCTCATCATCCTAGGAGCTGTTTCAACCAATTCTAAGCAAAGCACTACAATCTAGGCAGTCAAAACAACTTGCCTCTATAAGCTAGGAAACCAATTCATTCATTAAAATTTTGCTATTTTATGAATGAATCATCTAGAATAGGTAAATAAGTGTCAAGTCAACATAAAATTCCACTAATTACATCAAGAAGGGTGAAAAATCCCATCACAAGTCAAAACTGGTCAAACTGGCTACGTTTCATGAGTTGAAGATGAAAATTGTGCCAAAAAACCCTGATGCGCCGCGCGCCTGAGCCCTATGCGCCGCACGCCTTTCCACCTGCATTTGGGGCACTTCTTGACATCCAAATTGAGCTCTGATTTGCTTGTTGGAAAGCCCTGGATATCTACTTTCCAACCCAAGTGGAATTTTCCAATTTTATGTCCATTTGCCCCTCCAAACGTGCATTATCCCAAGGTTGCTTCCTGTGTGTACAAAAAGGGGTAGTGAGGTCATTTTTTGCATGTTTTTTGACCTTTTGGGGACCCAAACCTTGATGAAATGCCTTGGAAATAGCTGAGCAGGTCTATTTCATCATGAAAAATCCAAAAATGCAAACCATTTGTGATTTGGACCTATCAATCTTATGGGTCGTGCGCTGCGCGCTACGCGTTGAGCCAAAAAACCTGTTTTTTAGAGCCAAAAATTCAAAATTGACAAAATTTCTTCCAAATTCCTTGAAATTTGGGCTGGGGGTCCCCAATCGAGTACTATGCTCAGCCAAAGAGGCTTCGGCCAAACTTCGAAGATGATCAAGCTCCTTTTGTCATTTTTGTTTCTTGACCGCTTTCTTCAATTTTGCCTTAAGACTCCTAATTCGCGCCTTGCAAACTAGGTTCCAGACCTTGTAATGCATAGCCATGTGTTTCAATAATGCATTGTCTCTATTGGCCTTTTTCAGCTTTTCCTCCAAGTAGATGTTGACCCTCTCGAGATTAGCCTCTCGATCCTCATTTACCTGTTGCTCTAGAGAGGTGAACTCAATTTCTCTATGTTGGGCAGCTTGGCGATTCTCATGGATGTTCTGTAGCTCTATGATCACATGCTGGTCCTCAAGATGTTTATTCCGCTGCTCTAGATACCTGATATATTGGGTCTTCTCTAATTCTGAAGCTGTCTCATCATCATGAATAGTAACAAAACCTGATGGCTCACCTGAAGGCCTCTCCTCATGCTTGGGCTTCTTGCCCTTATCCTGTACCTGCGGTGTTGCTGTCGAAAGCGAGGCCCCTTCCACACGAGGTGGAGATAACACTCGCTGTACTGATGAAGTCAACAAGACCCATTCCACCCCGGGTCGAGATAGTACTCGTCGTGTAGATGCAAATAAGGCCCTGTAGCCTCGCTGGTATGTCACATATGGAGGAGCACTTATATGCTCAGTCTCGGGAATGTCTGGCTGGTGTGAAGGTCCTCCCTCATCATGAACTATCTCAGGAGGTGGCTATAATGCTGCAAAGTAATCACAGGAGATGAAATCTTCCCAAGTAATGCCCTACTGTGCCAACTGATGTATCACTACGATTTTAATCCATGTATAATGATAGATGCTCTTATGTTGATGTGCTGGGCTCTTCCTTTGTACTAAAGGCACCATCCTTTCTATGTTGCGACACATGAAAAACAGAATGTTCATCATACGTACCCTTGTGAAATGCATCAACAAATGAACATGGTACACATAGAGTCGTGAGAATCTGCCCTCGCAATTGAAATATCGGATGATGAGTTTCATCAATGGTGCATACTCATCCTTTAGGAATCTGAAAGGAAAAATTGCACTCAAGTGTCTTATATACCTGGGCTTGATATATGGCTCATAGTAGAATCTATCTAACTGTTGGTGTTTACTCCATTCCTCCCCTACATTTGGTATCCCAGTGGCTTGAGCAATAGTCTCGGGTGACAAGGTGAAATTCACTCCGGCAAGGTTTACATGACCATCCTGTAAATGTAGAACAAATAAACGAACTAGTTCCAGATGATGCTGGATTTGTGAGATCATCTCACAGTATTGGAAACATTATTGACACTGAAAACAATCCATTGCAAGTGGGCAAGCTTGCAATTGGGCCAAAGTAGGCTCCTCCCTGACATGCTGACCACTTTTGCCACTTCTGCGAGACCTCCATGGCACATTTGGCACATTTACCTCCGGTGTAGAATCACTATCATACTCCTGCTCATAGACTGACTCGGTCTCTGACATGTCTCTGAAAACAAGATAGCTGGAATATATATGATGATGTATAAATTGCGTGCACAATTGCCTGTAAACTGTTCTTTTTCTCTAAAAATGTTGTGACCAAGGGGACACAAATATACAAGGGAATTGTTAAGAAAGGGGAAACATTAGGGAAATGGGGAAAATGGAAATAAAACAAGGAATTTAGGGAAGGGAAGGGGCATGGAAATCTTGAAGTTTTAGGGTTTGGGATGAGGTAGGGAATATATGTTTGTAGTAGAAGGGATGGGTTAGGATTTGAGGGAGTATAGTGTAGGGTTCTATGAGGAATTATTGGGGAAAATATTGGTGAATATAGGGGATGGGAAACAAAAGAAATAGGAAAACCTTGGCAACATTTATTTTTGAAAACCCTACAGCAATCTTGGCATTTAAATCCTGACAGCAAATTAATGGACAAGGAGGGTTTTTACACTTGGTTTTTTCATGGCAAATATAGCATAATTTCTTTACATAAACTTTTCAAAACCAAGAATGAGCCGTGGATAAAAGCCTACCTGTGATTTGATGCGTGAGAATAGGTGTTTGAGTGTGTTTTGGACAAAGTCTGGGCATAAACTTCAATGTGCCGCGCGCCTCACCCAACGTGCCACGCGCTCTTGATGCGCCGTGCCCGTGTAAGATAGCACTGGAATTTTTTGCCTGATGCACCACGCGCCACTGATGTGCCGCGCACCCAACCTGATGCGCCGCGCCCCCTGGAAATAGCCCAATTTGCTCACAAACTCACAAAATCGCCTGAGAACAATGCTCTTTGCTCTTGGAATGTGGAATGGGTTGCAAATGAGGAGAAATATCTTCATATAGTCCTTGTTGATTTTTGCTTAACCCAAAACCCATTTTCTTATGTTTGGTTGTTGTCACTTTTTCAAAATTAATAGGCTTTGACCTTTTTGGTTTCCCCTTTTAAAATTGGTTGAAATAATGATTTTCTCTGATAATTTTTTGTAGGGATAGCTCTGATATACTCTGGCAAAGGAGACCAAGGCTGCACTTGAACGATTGAAGAACTGAAAATTTTGACAATTTTTACAAAAATGAGATGGCGACTTATCTTCAAAACAGAGTTTTGAAGAGAAGTCCTAATTCAGCTATAGAATGATGAAAATTATTGAAGTGATGATCTATCGAAGACATCCCTCTGGCTTGCTGGTCTTCTAAGACTTTTCAAGACAAAATTGACTCAACCCTAGACCTAAGACCTCAAAATTTAAAACATGATTGTAAATGACCTTTGAAAACTTATTTTAATAAACAGGCCCGAACCAGCAGTGCCAAGCACGAGGGGAATGAGTGACACAACCCGCTCCATCAGAGTTATGGCATGCCTAACGAAATGCAACTAATCGAAACTGATGGGACACCTAAACATGAAATGCAAAAAAGAGATTTGATCTCTGACGGAGGGATAACTAGACTGACTCTAACATTTGCTCCAATGGGGATGGTAGCTCCTTGGAGGTGCCAAGAATGGCAGATCTTTGGGAGAGCAGACAGTTCCTTCGTCCATTGGGCTATGGAGTCAAAAACTCAAACTAAAATGCATGACTGAAAACTGATGACTCGACGACACAAATTGAGTCTCACTCAACTAAAAACTGACTCAATACTTAAACACAACCGACAAACTGTAAATGATGCTCAAGGTTGAGCTTATTCATCAAAACCTACTCTAACAGTTTCATTCATCACCTAATCAAGTGAAATGAAACAACCAATGCAACCAAGTAAGTATCTCATCTGCTGTTCGAATTCTCCACAAGTGCTCACTTATGAACAACAAGAGAGAACTACTGAAAGGCAACTCCCATGGAAACTTAGAAACAGATCCGTTGAATGATATGGATTCTCTATCCTCCTCCAAAAACACTGCATAAGGATCGTGAAATTCAAGCACACTGGAACTTAGCTCATCCAATGGATTACTTCTCGTTTCCTCATACCATGAATGCAAACTTTGATCTGAGCCTTGTGATGAGACCTCTGCTGAAAATGAGAAAGAAACCAGCTGCCGGATCAAATTCATATCAGCACATGTTTCAAGCTCACATGTAGTCAATGGACGAAGACTTTGACTGCAAACCTCGTCTAAAACATCAGCTATTGGATGATGAAAAACTTGAAAAGACTGCTATAATGTATCCATTGAAAATGTATGACATCCTTCTAGCTGTTCATCTTTTTCTTGAGAGATTTTACGAAGATTTTGCCTTATAAACTGAAATGCTTCGAAACAAAAGGGTATAGAATCTTCCTGCATCATCAAATCATGTATTTCGTCTTCCACAGCTTCATCTGTAATCTGCCCTTCAATTTCATTTGGTGGCCGCAAATCTGATGCTATATGCTGCTCAAGAATTTTGTTATCTGTCTCATCCTCAACATTAACATTGAGAGATTGTTGATTTGTTATAGGTTGTTCATTTGAATATTTACTATGCAATCTACCCTTCAAAAACTGAAATGATTCAAAACAGAATGGTACAGAGTCACCTTGAATCATTAAATCATTTGTGTCCACTTCCAAGTCTTTAGCTGCAACTTGACAATCAATGGCTTTCGGGGGTTGCAAATCTGAATATGAGAAGTCTTGAACAAAATTTTCATTGCTCTCAAGATGGTCCAAATCAAGACTAGTCGATAGCTGATTTCTGATTACATGGAAGTTGTCTCTGATGAACTGACATGAATCAAAGCAAAAAGGCAAAGATCCTTCACTTACTTCAAACTTTGCTGCACTTTCCTCGTCAATGTCATATCTGATATGCATCATTTGATCATTGTACTCAAGCTGCTATAAGTGAACTTCCTCCTCCCACAAACTAGCTGCTGGTTCATCTGCAATAGTAAGTTCTGTTTGGAGAACATAATCATCATCATACTGATCAAACTAAGGAAAATCATTAGTATAAAAGACATCATCAAGCATACATTTCATATCAACAGTTCTTTCTTCGCCAAGGTGATCTACAAAACAATCATTATCAGATCTATGACAACTAGAATAAGAAACAAAATGTTTTGGAGCGGCCATTTGTTCTTCTTCAATCAACAAGCCATGGGCTTGAACATCATAATCATTCCTTGCATTGATCTTGTGCATCATCTTTTCCACTGCACTTACCAAAATTTCAAGCTTCACCTTTAGAGATGTTGATTCCTCCGGATCTATGTTTTTCATCTCTTTTTCCTTCAACCTTTCTCGTCGAATCAGCAGATGCGCCTCTACATTTACTGCACTGTTTTGCATCTCGTGAAGTGTTGCAATATCCCTTTCTCTCAGCTGAAACTCCATCTCCGGATCAAAGGCACCTGGATAGTGCAAGAGAGCAGATCTAGGAGTAGGCCTTATCTCAATTGGAATTGAATAATAAACTTGATTAAATCTGGCCGAAAACTATTGTACTGTCTCCCCTGATAGTCTTTTCAGCTGGTTATACTCTTCTATAATAAGGAAAAGGTTCTGCCCGATCATCCACCAGTCGAGAAAAACTTTGACAAACTGCTAGAAATCTGAGATGCTCGTATCAGGCAGGGCTTTGAACCAACTCTTCACTTTGCCTTGGAAAGAAAGAGCAAAAAGCCTAATACTGACATCTTCTTCATCAAGTTCAAAAAGGTCAAGAAAGGACTCAAAATTTTGCACATGTTGCTCAGCGTTGACATTCTTACTTTCACCATCGAACCTCGGCAAGTATAGATCATAGTTTTTGGGGAAAGCATGGAGAGCAGAAGGTAAAACAAGAGGTTTATACCTATCTGGAATTTTACAAGGTGTATGGGTATGTACAGCAGGTATAGAATCAGTCTTGGTATCTTGAGGTTCATCAATTTGAAGATGGTCATCACAAAATTCGGAAGGAGGATCCTGATCAAGCTCCAAGGCATGCAAATATTTGGTATTCACAATCTTCAAATGGAAAGAATCAACTGCAGGTCGAGGATCTCTTCTCAAATACAATATACTTTGCAAAGCATTCTTGACATTCTTGGGAAAAGAGAAGAAATAATTTATGACAAAGAACAAAATGTCTTGGATGAAATTCCAACTTGAATATCTGATTTGTCCATGTTGTCCTTTCATGTTTTTGCTGGTCGGGATCATCCTCCAGTGGAGTCTTTGGATTTGATCTCGAAACTGATTTAGAGTCACCAGATGAATGATTTCAGCCTTTCCAGTGTCTGATCGTTGTCCACCATCAACCATCAGATCTTAACTTGATACATGTACTGGGGTAATTAACAAGTTAGATGTCACGTTTACAAGCTAGACTGGAGATTGACTGAAGCAGCGTTTATCTACTTCTGCTAATGCAAAGCATAAGAGTTTCGAAGGCTACCTGGCATAACTTCAGGCTCCTTCTGTAGCGTATAAAACAAATGACATCAACTAGAAAACCATTTGTTCTTCCCCAGTATGGTCGCCACTATGTTAACGCTCGAATCTGCCCCAGGCTGAGGAAGGCAAAATTCAAGGCAACATCAAACTACGCTCAGCCTCGTAGCTAGCCCTACGAGGACAGGAGAGGGATCTCTCCGGTCAATCTCAGCAAAAGGTAATCAAAGAGGTTTGAGATGATTTAATTTATGACTAATTTTAGGCTAGGTATGAAGTACAAGGACTATGGAATTTATTTTTTGAAGTTTTGTTGAATTCAAGGGAAAGGCAATTTTGGGTGCGGGGATGAGGCACAGCTTTTGCAGAGGTCTACTTGGGGCAAGATAGGCGATTGTTTTGATGCCTTTAAAGTGATTGAATGAATAGACCTGACAGGTGAGGAGCTAAGGAGAGCAAGGAAGTCTCAAGGATTCTCCTTAAACTGAAGAAAACATGGAAAATTAAACAAATTTAAAGGCAGAGCATATCAAATTTATGGATTCTACTTAACACTTCATTTGTTTAATTGCAGAAGGTTAAATAAGGAAAGTGGTACACATACACATTACAAGTACTGAGAGAAGCACACCATCAACACATAAGGCCACATGAATCCCAAATAGTGCTGCAAAACCCTGGTCTATCCTTTGCCAAAAATGCAGATAAAATATGTACAATAGTGTATCAAGCTATTCCCAAGAGTCCAACCCTGAAAATGAATAAGAAAATAAATAATATAGGCAAGATAACACATTCCCTTGCCTCTAGGGGTCGAGCTCATCATCCTAGGAGTTTTTTCAACCAATTCTAAACAAAGCACTACAATCTAGGCAGTGAAAACAACTTGCCTCTATAAGCTAGGAAACCAATTCATTCATTAAATTTTTGCTATTTTATGAATGAATCATCTAGAATAGGTAAATAAGTGTCAATTCAACATAAAGTTCCATTAATTACATCAAGAAGGGTGAAAAATCCCATCACAAGTCAAAACTGGTCAAACTAGCTACGTTTCCTGAGCTGAAGATGAAAATTGTGCCAAAAAACCCTGATGCGCCATGTGCCTTTCCACCTGCATTTGGGGCACTTCCCGGCATCCAAATTGAGCTCAGGTTGGCTTGTTGGAAAGCCCTGGAAATCTACTTTCCAACCCAAGGGGAATTTTCCAATTTGTTGTCCATTTTCCCCTCCAAAAGTGCATGCTCCCAAGGTTGCTTCCTTTGTGTACAAAAAGGGGCAGTGAGGTAATTTTTTGCATGTTTTTTGACCTTTCGGGGACCCAAACCTTGATGAAATGCCTTGGCAATAGCTGAGCAGGTATACTTCATCATGAAAAATCCAAAAATGCAAACCATTTGTGATTTGGACCTCTCAATCTTATGGGTCGCGCACTGCGCGCTACGCGTTGAGCCGAAAAACCTGTTTTTTAGAGCCAAAAGTTCAAAATTGACAAAATTTCTTCCAAATTCCTTGAAATTTGGGCTGGGGGTCCCCAATCAAGTACTATGCTCAGCCAAAGAGGCTTTGGCCAAAATTTGAAGATGATCAAGCTCCTTTTTTCTTTTTTGTTTCTTGACCGCTTTCTTCAATTTTGCCTTAAGACTCCTAATTCGCGCCTTGCAAACTAGGTTCCAGACCTTGTAATGCATAGCCATGTGTTTCAATAATGCATTGTCTCTATTGGCCTTTTTAAGCTTTTCCTCCAAGTAGATGTTGACCCTCTTGAGATTAGCCTCTCGATCGTCATTTACCTATTGCTCTAGAGAGGTGAACTCAATTTCTCTATGTTGGGCAGCTTGGCGATTCTCACGGATGTTCTGTAGCTCTATGATCACGTGTTGGTCCTCGAGCTGTTTATTCCGCTACTCTAGATACCTGATATATTGTGTCTTCTCTGATTCTGAAGCTGTCTCATCATCATGAATAGTAACAAAACCTGATGGCTCACTTGAAGGCCTCTCCTCATGCTTGGGCTTCTTTCCCTTATCCTGTACCTGCGGTGTTGCTGTCGAAAGCGAGGCCCCTTCCACACAAGGTGGAGATAACACTCACTGTGCTGATGAAGTCAACGAGACCCCTTCCACCCCAGGTGGAGATAGTACTCGTCGTCTAGATGCAAATAAGGCCCTGTAGCCTCGCTGGTATGTCACATATGGAGGAGCACTTATATGCTCAATCTTGGGAATGTCTGGCTGGTGTGAAGGTCCTCCCTCATCATGAACTATCTCGGGAGGTGGCTGTAATGCTGCAAAAGTAATCACGGGAGATGAAATCTTCCCAAGTAATGCCCTGCTGTGCCAACTGATGTATCACTACGATTTTAATCAATGCATAATGATAGATGCTCTTATGCTGATGTGCTGGGCTCTTCCTTTGTACTAAAGGCACCATCCTTTCTATGTTGCGACACATGAAAAATGAAATGTTCATCATACGTACCCTTGTGAAATGCATCAACAAACGAACATGGTACGCATAGAGTCGTGAGAATTTGCCCTCACAACTGAAATATCGGATGATGAGTTTCATCAATGGTGCATACTCATCCTTTAGGAATCTGAAAGGAAAAACTGAACTCAAATGTCTTATATACCTGGGCTTGATATATGGCTCATAGTAGAATCTGTCTAACTGCTGGTGTTTACTCCATTCCTCCCCTACATTTGGTATCGCAGTGGCCTGAGCAATAGTCTCGGGTGACAAGGTGAAATTCACTCCAGTAAGGTTTACATGACCATCCTATAAATGTAGAACAAATAAACGGACTAGTTCCCGATGATGTTGGATTTGTGAGATCATCTCATAGTATTGGAAACATGATTGACGCCGAAAACAATCCATTGCAAGTGGGCAAGCTTGCAATTGGGCCAAAGAAGTAGGCTCCTCCTTGACATGCTGACCACTTTTGCCACTTCTGTGAGACCTCCGTGGCACATTTGGCACATTTACCTCCAGTGTAGAATCACTATCATACTCCTGCTCATAGACTGACTCAGTCTCTGACATGTCTTTGAAAACAAGATAGCTGGAATATATATGCTGATGTATAAACTGTGTGCACAATTGCCTGTAAACTATTCTTTTGCTCTAAAAATGTTGTGACCAAGGGGACACAAATATACAAGGGAATTGTTAAGAAATGGAAAACATTAGGGAAATGGGGAAAATGGAAATAAAACAAGGAATTTAGGGAAGGGAAGGGGCATGGAAATATTGAAGTTTTAGGGTTTTGGATGAGGTAGGGTATATATGTTTGTAGTAGAAGGGAGGGGTTAGGATTTGAGGGAGGATAGTGTAGGGTTCTATGAGGAATTATTGGGGAAAATATTGGTGAATATAGGGGATGGGAAACAAAGGAAATAGGAAAACCTTGGCAACATTTATTTTTGAAAACCCTACAACAATCTTGGCATTTAAATCCTTACAGCAAATTAATGGACAAGGAGGGTTTTTAAACTTGGTTTTTTCATGGCAAATATAGCATAATTTCTTTACATAAACCTTTCAAAACCAAGAATGGGTCATGGATAAAAGCCTACCTGTGATTTGATGCGTGAGAAGAGGTGTTTGAGTGTGTTTTGGACAAAGTTTGGGCATAAACTTCAATGCGCCATGCGCCTCACCCAACGCACCGCGCGCCTCACCCAACGCGCCGCGCGCCTCACCCAACGCGCCGCGCGCGTGTAAGATAGCACTGGAATTTACCGTGCACCACAGATGCGCCGCGCGCCCAACCTGATGCGCCGTGCACCCTAGAAACGGCCCAATTTGCTCACAAACTCACAAAATCGCCTGAGAACAATGCTCTTTGCTCTTGGAATGTGGAATGGGTTGCAAATGAGGAGAAATATCTTCATATAGACTCCTTGTTGATTTTTGCTTAACCCAAAACCCATTTTCTTATGTTTGGTTGTTGACACTTTTTCAAAATTAATAGGCTCTGACCTTTTTGGTTTCCCCTTTTAAAATTGGTTGAAATAATGATTTTCTCTGACAATTTTTTGCAGGGATAGCTATGATATGCTCTGGCAAAGGAGACCAAGGCTGCACTTCAACGATTGAAGAACTGGAAATTTTGACAATTTTTACAAAAATGAGATGGCGACTTATCTTCAAAACAGAGTTTTGAAGAGAAGTCCTAATTCAGCTGTAGAATGATGAAAATTATTGAAGTGATGATCTATCGAAGGCATCCCTCTGGCCTGCTGGTCTTCTAAGACTTTTCAAGACAAAATTGACTCAACCCTAGACCTAAGACCTCAAAATTTAAAACATGATTGTAAATGACCTTTGAAAACTTATTTTAATAAACAGGCCTGAACCAGTAGTGCCAAGCACGAGGGGAATGAGTGACACAACCCGCTCCATCAGAGTTATGGCATGCCTAATGAAATGCAACTAATCGAAACTGATGGGACACCTAAACATGAAATGCAAAAAAGAGATTTGATCTCTGACGGAGGGATAACTAGACCGACTCTAACAATGCCAATGAACCACATGAATGTTTTGAAGTTTATGATAATTTCATATTTAAAAAAAAAATCCCCCTCTTACGAACATAATCTAATTAGCTCACTTATAAAAACAGATTACTTTATGTGACCCACTTTTATAAATAAGTGAGAGTCACTTTTACAATGGTAGTTTATTACTATCCACTAAATTGTAATTTAAATAAAACATAAAGTGACTTTAGAATTGTAAGTGACTCACTTTTTATAATGGGTGAGAACACTTTTATATAAAGTAACTTTAAAACAGAAGTTACATGTTCTTTATGAAAAAATAACTCAACAAAAAGAAAGACTTGAACCCAAGACTTCTCTTCTCATAAAGTAACTTTAAACCAAGTGAGCTAGTTTAAAATGTTAGTAATTGTTGAAAATGGAGGAGTTTTGTTTTGCTCACTGAACCTTTGGGGCGCGTTCTTACTTGAAAAACTCTTTTTTTCCTTCAAAAAAAAAAATACCACACAAACCAAACGAATAAGCAAAAGTTTCCAAACCTTATAGCTTAAAGTTAGATTGGCTAAAAACTAGATATTTTCCTCAATGTTTATGATTTTCTGAGATCACACTAAAATGCAGCTAAAAATAACATACAAATGAGAAAAATCCTTTCTTTTTGTTTTTGGGTTTCTCAGATCGCACAAAGTCATGGGGTAAATAGCATACGTAGAAATGAAAGGTATAGATCCGGTAATAAAAAAATATATATCACTATAAACTGAAATAGATAGAGAGATAAATAACTATAACTGCAAATAAAGGCTATAGACCTTCAGATCTTAAAAATGACGTATCTAGGGCTACTAAAAACCTTTTCACATGAAACGAAAGGGGTTCTTCATTGGAATAGATGCTCCTAACACAACGGAGTAGTCCTCTCGACCCGAAAGCGGTCATAAACAATAGATCTAGGAAACAATAGTCTGATGTAGTTGCATCGGCTTCAAATTTGGATTACCAATGGATGCGGCCCTCGAATGGCTCAAATACCATTTAGAAATTTATAGGGTAAGTTCCTTAGATAAAAAACCAAATTACACTACTCACAAACTGATCACAAATTAGTACACCAATATTCTTGACTTTGTTAACACCCTCAAAGAGGGAAACAATGCACGGCCTAAGCCAACACAACCACTTCAGGAAATTTATTAATGTAAAGATAAAGAAAATTTACAGAAGCTTTTCTCATGAGCGGTCACAAGACAAATGAACCTCCATGCTTTTTAAATAGAGATCATGGATCAATCGGGTGTTAAGCCACAAATCAAGTGTTGATAATACCGAGGAGAGAATGAATTGTCAGATCACCTCATGTATAGAACATATCATGACTATCGGATTGTAAGTTACATAACATACATACTCAATAGACACACTTTACCTAAGTATACAGTAGACCAAGTTATACTTAATTACTTCCTATGTGTCAGAATATCCTAACACAAATGAGCAGAGAAGTTTGTAGTCATCTTCCAAGCCACAGAAGAAATCAAAGCCTAAATAGGACCCTATACATTAGAAAGTGCTCTAAACAAGCTTTCCAACAATATGTGGAAGTCCAAAAATGGACTCCTGGATCAAAGGTTATGGTCTTCTGAAGTTTCATTGATTGAAGCCTTATGAAGGCATATTACAATATCAGAGATCGCACATCGGAGGTTCAAAGATATCAGTGATTGCATATCAGAGGCCAAAGACATTACAGTCAGGCGTATTGATGATCACATATCGGAGGCCAAAGACATTACAGTCAGGTATATTGACGATCGCACATCAGAGCATCATGGCATATCGATGCATTTCATATCAGAGGTACGATATAACATAGATCACAATATTGGAGGTTCAGAGTATCGAAAATCATATATCGAAGATCGATAGATGTAGCATCATGGATCCAATGCATCCAAACAAGTAGTATCGAAGCTTGGACGAGATCGGTGCATCGCGATATTGCAACATCAGAACTTTGAACAGGTGACAACCTTTTAAAAGTTGCGAAATGCAAATGTGTCGATTAAATTTATAACTATTGTGGAGTGTTGATAAAGGTTTACAAAGGATTTCATGCAAAACCAAAGGTAGATGGTGTTATAGACATTTTTATGCCCTACAACCCCAAGCATGAAATGTCCATAAACCAAGGGCTCCTAAGTCCCTAAAAGTGTTGTTCTAACCCCTAAAGGAACAAGGTCAATAGATTAAAGCTTCTCCCAGAAGTTCTCCATGAAAAACTACTAAGAATTGGTCAAAACAGGATCATTGCAGCTGCTCCACTGGCTAGGTGCGTTACATCTCACCCAAATACACTGTGAGGGTGCGTTGCATTTCAAAAGTCCCTTCTATGGGGTGCGATGGGTGAGAAATGACAAATGGCAGTGTCATTTCGCGAGGTGGAGAGGCAATGGAAGCTTCCAGAATCTTCTCCTATGACACTTGCCTCACTGAATTTGACCAAGGATGAGTAAGAGACCCTCAGTCTCTAAGTGGAAGCTAGAACTGTCAGAGAGAAGACACTAATCAAATCACAAGTTAACTCATCCCCCTTACAGATATCTATATATGGATCCCTCATCCCAGAGATCCGGAGGCTAGAATTTGCATATTGTAAGGAATTGTTGTTGGTTTCTAGAGACAAAACATCAGATTGCTGGGTGATTTAAGCTTTGTTTGAGGTGAAGAGGGGCTTCTTTGCTGGGAGGTTGATGCTGGGTCAGAACAACCGGTTGTAAGTCCTCTTGGATCTTTTCTTGTTTTATCAATAAAAGCTATTTGAGTTTTCCTCCATGCTTTTGTATCATTGATGCTTGTTACATTTGTATGGTCAATTTACATCTGATCCTAGATTGTTTATGAATATAGATCCACGTCTTTGTATAGTGCTATGCTTATGTGATCTTGCAAGTACTTTGTGAAGCTGGGCATGCAAGGGAGCAAGTAGCTGCGGACCATCAAAGAAGAGAGGGATCGAATCAAGGGATTAGCGTAAGACAGAGGTTAGTCCTTCTATTCCTCTCTATCTATAATTCATAAAGGAAAGACATAAGTAGCTTTTCTCTGTTTGTTTCTAAGGCAGCTGTCACACCTTAGTGGGATAGAGCAGTTCTATATAGACACTTTTCCCTGTAACAAAATGGCGACTTCGCTGGGGAGATAATTAGTTTGTTTGTTTATCATTCTTTGTTGTTCATTTCATAAACTTATAAGTAGCATTCGAACTGCATTTTCCATATCAAAGGCAAAGTAGATAACTGCTGCTTCAATCCATCCACTGGATCTGTTTATGATTTAAACAACTGATTTACAAACTATCTGATTGCCCTTGTGATAGCTCTTAGATCCTCCTTAGATCTACCCCTGATTGTTCCATTACTGATTGCTTTTTACTCGGCCAAAAACCAAGAACTGAACTGCAAACTGTGACCCGGAGACCGAATAGAGTCTCATTTCTGGCCTAGCGCAGGTACTGTTCAGAGATTCTAAATTTCAGCGCACTTCCCGAGTGGGCAACCTGCGTTGCATTTCAGATTCTCTGTGTTACAGGTGTGCTGATCAGACTAGCTCTATGCAGTTGTGGTTTCTGTGGATCATTCTTTCCAGTTCTATTCCTAATTTTTGCTGCCTATGATTAGTGTATGTCTATTTGAAACACCTTTTCCTTGCTGTTATTCTGCCTCCTTTGTACAAAAGAACTGTAGATGTTTTCTGTGTTTGTTGAGTCATTTACAGTTCTCCTTTACAAAAGTAACATAGTCGTACTGTCGCCCTTTGATTTGAAACTGTCGCAAGTGTCGATTTCAATCGTAGGAAAGAGTTTGATTGCTGTTGATGGTCGATTCTCCTGTTACTATTGCTTTTGGTCTAAATTTGTAATTTTCTAGTGTCAAGAACGAGTATTCATTTCAAAATCGTAAGGTGTCGTAATCATCTCCATTTTTCATTTCGAAAAGAAGCTTGTTTATATTTGTCGCTTGAAAAGAAATTCAGATTTGTGCATTAACTTTCTTTTTAGCATCCATATACTAAGAAAGTCGAAAAACAAATACATGCATGTGCATTTGCATATAGACAGTCTGTTTGGCTTGATTTAGGAAAGTGCATTTACAGTGTGCTCTTTGCTGTTTGTGAAAAGATTCTGTCTTTCTTTTCCCTAGTAGCTAGGATTTTCATTGCATAAAAGAGATAAAAAGTTTATTTATCATCTTAGATTGCATTTTAGGAATGACATCTACATCTCGTGGTGAACCCGAAAGGCAAACTTCATAAACAAGATCAACTTAAAATAAATTCAATGAATCTAACAACGCTTTGGAACTTAATGCACAACATTTAGAGGTCTAGGCTAGAGACGTATTCCGGCGTCGTAAAGCCTGGTAACTGTTGTTCTCACTGATTGTTGGGTGATTCCTCCACTTTGAGACGATAAGTGCCAATACAGACTTGTGCT
This sequence comes from Pinus tabuliformis, assembly GCA_031772625.1. Lineage (NCBI taxonomy): Eukaryota > Viridiplantae > Streptophyta > Pinopsida > Pinales > Pinaceae > Pinus > Pinus tabuliformis. Next base: position 1,296,043,811 of record CM062809.1, read on the forward strand.
CCCATGCATTGTCGAGTATATTTTGGGAGACCCCTGTAGGCTTAAATCCTTTATCCATAGGAAGCCGTGTCTGCCGCGCTATCGATCGCAATGCACTGTACACAACATTCGGGAAGATTGACTGTCATACCATAAAAAGTATTCTGTAGTTTTGCGATTGGTTTGGTACTCCCTCTACCTAGACTTCGAGAGCAGTCCCTTTCGTTCCTTTTCAGACTCCTTAACGAAAAAGGTCCATTTGAGCACTTGTCACTTCAGGCTCATTAAAAATCGAAGGCGAGTAGAGTCATCTTTTGTTTTTTCTTGACTCTTAAAAGCTGAAAAAACAAGTTGTGTCAAAGCGTCTAAAATTTATTTTAAACGAAATATTCATTACCCCTTTCCTACGTTGATCTTGGGTTGAGAAAATGTAATCCACCAACCAAGGTATTCCCCTTGGAGGAAATCCTAGTCCCTTCTCCTCTTGGGGAGATGTTGGTGCACCCCATATGGCCACATTGTCGCTTCCAGGACTGACAATTGGTTTACCTGTATGGCTCTTCTCAACCTCTATCATTCAGAACACCACAATTCCTGAACAATCGAATCAGCAATTAGACGAGTCCAGAGTTACCCACCAACCTTCTACTTCCTCTAATTCTTCCTCTCCCCCTTCCTCTTCACTTGATGGGGCTGGTAAAGCCAAAATTCAAGTACCTAAGGAGAAGAAGGAAAAGAAGAAGAAAGAGAAGAAGAAGAAGGAGCCAAAAGCGAATGGGGGCAAACGAGTGTCGTCTAGCGAAAATCCACACACTGCACCGACCAATCCTAAATCGCCATGTGTCATTTGCAAAGGAGACCACTATCACAGAGATTGTCCTTGCATCCCTCTGATCTTAAGGGACTGGTCTCCTCATTTGCACAACCCGGTGTTGTCAACCTTTGATGATCATGTTGAAAACACACCGTCGACTAGTGAAAGTGAAGCCCCAGGACAAAAAGGAAAATATAGATTTCCTTGTAAACTGTGCAAAGGCGATCATGTCGTCCACCGTTGTGCCTTCTTAGATGAAGCTAAAAGAGTTTTGGACGATCGTCTGGTTTCATTGTTACGACTTCCTCCGGGATATAAAAAACTCTTGCCAAGTCCGTCACTAGTTGAAAATCGGTTGGCCCGCTCAGGTGGTCGGCCGAAGCACCTATCATTGAAGATAAACCATTTGAATCCATACCAGACGAAAGTCAAAAGGTCGAGGCGGCAGTTGACCCAGTCTTGCCTTCAGAGGTTCCATCTTCAGATGATACAGTCACTGAAGAGAACAAGGATGACACCGTCCAAATTCTTTTCATAAGCACAGAATCTAACGAACATGGGGGCAATTTACCCGTTCCTTTACCGCAGGAAGGAAGTTCGTCAGAGTCGTACCCGACCGTCTATTCGGTCCCACCTCCAAACAACCTAGTTGTCTCCTTCGACTGGAATCAACTAGGCAGACCCCGTTTACCGGCCAGTATACCATTCCGGATTATTGTTCAAATATATAGAATGGTTATGGCTGGTACCATCATAGATGAGGGGGCTTATGTGAGTATCCTTTCCTCAACTGCTTGGAAAGTGCTTGGTTCGCCATCGCTTTTTCCTGAGATGAGAAATCTAACAAGTTTTGACAAAGGAACCAGTCGACCGTTAGGGATCCTTCCCAATGTGCCCATAACATTGAGAGGGAAAACCGTTCACATGAATGTAATGGTAGTTCAATGACCTCTGGATTACAATCTACTCCTTGGACGAGACTATATTTATTGCATGGGAGCAATTGTCTCCTCACTCTTTAGAGTAATGTGTTTTCTGCATGAAGGAATAGTGGTCAAGCTCGTGGACCAGCTTTCATTTCCCGGATCATACAGAGCAAATAGTCATATACCATCCCTGAATGGTCTTTTCACGCAAGAAATGTCTCAATCTCTAGTCCGTCCTCCCGATGAGCGCGAGTGATTCGGGGGGACATGACTGAAACCGAGGGGGCATGCACCCTGGTATGCTTCGACAGGAAAACTTCGGGTGTAGGGTAGGTTTCCGCGGGAGAATATGACTAGTCTGTACCCCCGTCCGTGATTGGAAGAGGGTGTTATTCTAGAACAATATTCTCTTGTCAAAGTTATGTGAGTTGGCGGGCATCGCCGCTCACCTTTGTTTATCTCGGTAGACATCGCCGAAGAAGTGTTTTGTTTACACCGTAAATAGAACAATCTTTGGTAACCTGTAAGAGGTAGGCCTCACTCTGTAAAACAAATGTTTTAACGGACTAAATAAGGGGTAACCTTGAAACTCTGTTTTATACCTGGGGGAATGCAAACCTTTTGGAGTGCAAGCAAAGAGCGATCATTTATCTGTTTTTTGGATTGGTCGTTTCCTAACTTACATAAATAAAGGATGTGGGGCAAAACTCTAAAAATTGCCATTTTTATATGAGACATTCTTATCACACGATTGGATTAATTGAGCAGTGTTACCGCAAGGTTCAAGCTCGTTAAAAAATAAACCCGCGTCGAGCAGTTTTAGCACATAGTTCAGGCTCGTTAAAAAATAAACATAAGACATGAGCAAATGTTTCCACCCACGTTTAAGCTCGTTAAAAAATGAACTATTCCCCGGTAAATAACCATCGTGAATGTAGTACTTTAGCCATTAAAGCCTTGGTCGTGTTTGCACCATCACCTCCACTTTTTCATTGGCCGATCATTCACCTCCGTTTGATTGTTTACCCATTTTGAGGAACAGCTACGAAGAGTGATTTCACTAGCCATCCTTTTGACACTGCCATGATTGGAAAATTCCAAACCTTACCTGGAATCAGCTGCTACCCATTTTATCACTCGTTCCTCAAAAGACGAGTCTCCTTTAAGCTCTTTTCAACTGACTCATAAAATATGAAAAGATTGCCGAGCCATTGGCCTCTCTAGCTTGTTAAAGGGACATGAAGTGCTATCCCTCCTCTAGATTTTAATCTTTTTGGACCTGAGGGATTATTACACAAAAATATCGAGCGCTTGTTTTGTTCGGCTCGTTAAAAGTATCGAAAATCCATGCCTTCTATATTGTTTTATACTTTTTCGGACTCAAGGGATTAGATGAAGAAAAAGGAATTTTGGAGTTACCTTTACATTCCTTTTCAGACTCTCTAAAATTGAAAAGGACCGAGTTATCTTTGTCTTTAAACTCGTTAAAAAGATTAATAGCGACAAACTTGTCTATAGACGAGAACGAGTTTCACTATCACTAGGCTCGTTAAAACATAGCGATGCGTTTGCCCGAATGGCAAATTATAGAACAAGCATATGTTATCCTCCTCAAGCTTGACAAAAATAAAGAGGTACTAGTCAGCAATGACTGGGGAAAAATTGGGAAGAAAACTCAAAGAAACTTAGTTGGTAGCAAGTCGCTCTTGAACATCACACTTCCGCTCCGTGTCCGAGTCGGGTTGGGTTGTTTCATTCACTGGTCACATCACCATGGTGACGCCATACAATCCAAATTTTGGGTTAATGCTACCAATCCATCACATCAGTGTCGCCGATATGTTCAAGAGAAGTCATTCAGAGAATTCACCAGTGTCTCACCCACTACCATACATTATACTCCATTCTTTCATGACCGCCACCCTGAACCTTATATCACCAGATCATCCTCACCTCCATTAAAATCATTTGCTCTGTTCTGTGTCATTGATGTGGGATTCATTAAGGCCCTCCTGTGATGGATCACTTCTTGTCGACATCAGCTCATTATCCAAGAAGTTGATCTAGGAACGCCCCATTCAGTACTTTGAAGCTTGCATGCCTCAATGGCAAGTTTCTCACTTCCGGCGACAGGTTTACATCAATGGCCTTCGACCGAAATATTTTGCGTGGTGTTCGACGCCAAGTCCTTTATTCACACCACGTGAATTGTACTGCAGTACCTTGAGGGTCATTATTATTATCGGTGATTCCTCTTGCGCTTGTTAAAAGTTTGCATCATTGACTGGTAATCAAGCGATGTCTTTCCATGTTCGACTTCAGAACATTTCTCACATGGATCGACTTGTACTTCGAGTGAAGATCAGACGAGATTGAAGACCCCGGATCTAGTTTCATCCATCCAGGCTGTGATATATATTCAGGTAAATAAGGACATTAAAATGTACATCATTGCAGCACAGATGATCATCCTACCAAAAGGATGATGGCTCTACCAGAATCATTAGTCTACACTTAGACGATTGTCTATCCTATGTACATTAAAATGAATTTATAGAGTTGAGCATGGGAATGCCCGCCTCAGCTAGATCATGAAAATATTATGAAGATAATGTATTGTATTGTATCTTATTACAGGTCTCCTCCCAACATTGAAAGAACTTCGGATCCTCATAATAAAGCATTTCACCCGACACCAAAAGGTTAACGGCCTCATACTTTAGGGGGCAACTATTATAGACATTTTTGTTCCCTACAACCCCACGCATGAAATTTCCATAAACCAAAGGCTCCTAAGTCCCTAAAAGTGTTGTTCTAACCCCTAAAGGAACAAGGCCAACAGATTATAGCTTCTCCCAAAAGTTCTCCATGAAAAACTACTCAGAATTGGTCAAAACAGGATCATTGCAGCTGCTCCACTGGCTAGGTGCAATGCATCTCACCCAAATACACTGTGAGAGTGCGTTGCATTTCAAAAGTCCCTTCTGTGGGGTGCGATGGGCGAGAAATGACAAATGGCAGTGTCATTCCGCGAGGTGGAGAGGCAATGGAAGCTTCCAGAATCTTCTCCTATGACACTTGCCTCACTGAATTTGACCAAGGATGAGTAAGAGACCCTTAGTCTCCAAGTGGAAGCTAGAACTATCAGAGAGAAGACACTAATCAAATCACAAGCTGACTCATCCCCCTTACAGATATCTATATATGGATCCCTCATCCCAGAGATCCGGAGGCTAGAATTTACATATTGTAAGGAATTTCTATTGGTTTCTAGAGACAAAACATCAGATTATTGGGTGATTTAAGCTTTGTTTGAGGTGAAGAGGGGCTTCTTTGCTGGGAGGTTGATGCTGGGTCAGAACAACCAGTTGTAACTCCTCCTGGATCTTTTCTTGTTTTATCAATAAAATCTATTTGAGTTTTCCTCCATGCTTTTGTATCATTGATGCTTGTTACATTTGTATGGTCAATTTACATCTGATCCTAGATTGTTTATGAATATAGATCCATGTCTTTGTATAGTTCTATGCTTCTATGATCTTGCAGGTACTTTGTGAAGCTGGGCGTGCAAGGGAGTAAGTAGCTGGGGACCATCAAAGAAGAGAGGGATCGAATCAAGGGATTAGCGCAAGACAGAGGTTAGTCCTTCTATTCCTCTCTATCTATAATTCATAAAGCAAAGACATAAGTAGCTTTTCTCTGTTTGTTTCTAAGGCAGCTATCACACCTTAGTGGGATAGAGCAGTTCTATATAGACACTTTTCGCTGTAACAGATGGGCCCTTTTCTCTCTCCTCTAGCAGGACATGTGGCGACATATAATTGGTTCTGATAAAACTATAGTGGCATCTGACGTGGCGGTATAGAAGGACACGTTGCAGGCAGTTTTGGCATCTTGAGGGGGCATATGGGGGCATATCTAGGTGATGCATGTCACCACTTAGGAGGTGCCAAGTGGCAGTGATGACATCATATTGGAGGTCGCATATCAGAGAAGTGGGAATGTGTCAATTCCAAATTTATTTCCCTAACTGGAAAGTTCTGATAAGGGAGCTTCGATATTAGGGCTGACATATGGTCACAAAGAGTTTAAAGGACCAGTGGCACAAAGAAATTTACAAAAGAAGAATGACCCCTGACAAGAGTCTAAATGCCCTAGTGCCTTAAGGCTAAGTGACAAGTCAGGACACCTAGTCTTATGGGATGAACTTTTCAAGGGGATAAACAAAAGGGGCCAAGGAACATCGGAACTCACTGTTTTCATAACGTCTTTAAGAATAAAAGTCTTGACGAGTAGAGTTCCAATAGTGTAATGCAAAGAAGTAAGAGACAGATGGGTTGACAACTGCAATATTAAATGAAAGAACATAGGAGTTGGTAATTGAAAAAGGAAAAATCCCGTGGAAGAATCTGAAATAAGAAACAAAGGACAACTATGGCAACAGAAAGGAATTCGATTGCTTCATGTGCATGTCTTATGTGAGTAAATGGAGATATGGGACATAGGAAGAAGTAGTGGATCAACATGGAGCTCCACTCAGTGAGACAGTTAAGGTGAAAGTGGCAGCTGAACCGATCGAGCATCAAGAGAGGCACATCATGGCAGAGACGTGGCCTGATCAAAGGGCATCACATGAATGGCAAGGAGATATTTTCTTCATCCATAATTCAATTTTCATTTTGTATTTCATTATGTGATTTCTTGTATTTTAAAGAAGGAATCAAATCCTTTGTAATTATTTTTAAAACCTTCACACGCCGAGACAACTAGTCGATCAGACAATTGGGACTCAGCTAAGATATTTTGTAACTATTGATTCGAAGCCCCCTCTCTTCTTATAAATAGAGGGATGAAATGATTAAAAGAGGTTCTCAAATCCTACATTCTAGAGGCCTTCTATTTGTAGAGAAAGTAGTTCCATTTTGGTTCAATTTTCTTGTTCATGAAGTCCTTGGGCCGATACAATTGTTGAATGTAGTGGACTGATGATTTTCAACTCCATCTCGAAAGGTTAATGAAACTGTTTTTTTTATTCCAATCAGAGCAATGCACAATATGTTTTCCCTGTTGTATATCACTTCATGTATGTATTTATTCCTCTGAAATATTGTAATGAAGCTGCACGTATCACTCTCATTCATAGTTGTGAATTTGCTGCTAAGTAGTAACAGTACCTATGCAAACTAAATATTTACTTATGTACCTGTAATGTGCACATATTTAATTAATGTTATTAGGTGACAAATGTATTCATGTTGCTTAGAGCTTGGGACCTTAATTAGCACTTCACTACTTTTTCCATTTCACCTCCTAACTCTTCCATAGTTCTGCTGAAATTGTTTCTTAGGATTATGTGTTGTATCCAACCCTCTGCATCAAATTCCCTTCTTTCTTTCCTTCTCTTCATTTTTACTACAATACTAATATTAAGCTACCTATTATTGTGTTTCGGCCACCAGAACCAAACATTTCTCTTTGGGATTAGCCATAATTACCCCTTGAGTATTTAGATCTATGTGTTTGCTTGAGATTACCTTGATGAAGGACTATTGAGCCAAGCCCCATAAATTATCTCTTTTCCAATTACGTCAAATATGGAGTGCAACAGAAATCCCTCAGATAATCTTCAAAAACACTCCTCTCTTTAATATGTCCTAGGCACTAATCTTCTTTCAACCTAGAGGATGTCTCTAGGAGGCTTCTATATCTCCTGAAGAACTTATGTGACAGGTGATAGGAAAATCTAAAACACCTTTCTAGCGCTATTGGCGTGGAAAGAATTTGAAATATTTTCCCTTGGTATGACAATTTTTACATTCCCTCTGTCAGGTGAGCAAGGGAAGTGTGAGTTGAAGACCTCTCACCTTTGCGACTCCACTGTTAGAATATTATTGTAAACACCCTAGCGACTCCAATGTCTGCATCTTTATTTGGTCATTCTGGATTTCAAGCAGCCTCATACTCACTTTGATGCTAAAGCAATCAAAAATTTCCCCTACCTTTGAACTTGAGATCACTCACCTAAAGGGGTTTTCAAAATGGCCCTTCTGCATTCTTGGCCAACATATTTTCCCCTTTAGATTTTTATTCTATTGCTTGTTATCCCAATCATGTCCCTCCATTTCATGAATGGAATACCTATTTTCCTATATTCAGTGGAAACACAGATAGAAGGTTAGACCAACACCTTAAGGATTTTCTTGAATGCATGGAACAACAGGGTACTTTTTTTGAAGATACGAAAATTAAATTATTCATGTATTCTTTAGAAGAAGATTTTAGAGTTTAGTATAGAACAATATCTCATGGCAACATATCTTCTTTAAAGATATTTCGCATAGCATTTAATCATTATTGCAAAATATTATATCCACTGGATGCTCTGTTTGAAGATTATTGTGCACATTTTGATGTTGAAAATATTTCTGAGGTCAGTGATCTCGTTGAAGACGTTTGTGGGGTTCAACTCCAAGAAAACATATACTTCCATCAAGAAGCATAACCCAACGATTAAGAAAGGGAATAAGGAGACATTATCAAACTGCAAATAGACCCTCAAAGATCTCATTCTGCCAAATTTTATGATTCGCCTTCTTGTAATTCGTATAAATCTGATGGGATGTTGAGAACTGTAGGGCTACAATAGTCCCATTCACGGTAAGATGCAAAAAAATAGGAGGCCCACTGGGAGGGAAAGAAGGAGGCTCTAGTTCATAATTCACATCCTTCAAAAGGAGAACAAGTTCAAGAAGCTAGTATTGAAGTCAATATAGATTCTCTAATTTATGGTTCAGAGGAGGATGAGATGGTTGAAGACCGTCAAAGGGATCTATTTAAAAACAAGTGGGGAGAAGATTGCCAACAACAACTCCTTCAAGACGAGCCTAAAGTGGAAGAGCTCAACAATGTCGGTGACTACTTGTTGCAGAAAGTTTCCTCCCTGGAAACTGTTCAAGAAAGAGAGAGTTATAAATCTTTCTCATCAATTCCATGATCTTGTAGCTGACTACATGTAATCTTTCTATTACCTGCAACAATATACATCAATTCCAAGTTATGTGTCAAATTTTTGTTTTGAATCTCTTATGGGGTGCATGCACATTTTAGCCACTGATTTTTAAGAACAAAACCCAATTAGAAGGTTCATGGAGGAGATTAAAAGAGTCAAGCATCGACTATCAAGTTGGGGGCACATATCAAAATTGTTGTCCAAAGATTTAATGTGGTATATGCTTTTTTTAATTGTTGAATGTCTAGAGAATTATGGCATAAGGTCCAATACTCTGAGGTGGGCTGGTATCATTGGAAGGCTAACCTCACTTAGGTGAATTGAGCCCTATGCATAAGTAGGAGTTGTATATAAATAGTCTCACTAGCTAAGCATTTAATTTCCAGTTGTTAGAGTTTATATTTCTGCATTTTAGTTTTATGAGGAAAAGACTACCATCAAATAAATTCCCATGGATATTTTCTAGTTGCATAGGTTCATTATGTTTTTGACTCCATGCCTAATGGTGAAGGCTACTAGTTTGCAGGTTCCCAGTACCTTGCCAGCAAGGCACTGTCCCCAGTTGGAGCCAATGTTGTCACCTACTACGAAATGTGTTTTCAATTGTCAAAGGAGTACCAAATATAAGAAAAGTTTGAAGTCATCTTCCAAGCCCTAGAAGGACTCAAAGCCCAAATCAGACCCTCTCCATTGGAAAGTTCTCTAAACAATCTTTCCAACAATATGTGGAAGTCCAAAAATGGACTCATGGATAAAAAGTTATGGTCTTTTGAAGTTTCAGTGATTGAAACCTTGTGAAGGCATATTAGAATATTATAGATTTCACATCGGAGGTCCAAAGATATCGGCAATCGCATATCAGAGGTAGAGACATCACAGTCTAGCATATCAATGATGGCACGTCAGTGCATCATGGCATATTGATACATCACATATCAGAGGACCGATATAGCAAAGATCGCAATATTGGAGGTCCAGAGTATCGACAATTGTATATTGAAGATCGACAGTCGCAACATCGGGGATCTAATGCATCAAAAAAGGCAATATCAAAGCTCAAAGGAGATCAGCGCATCGCAAATGCAACTTCAGAAATTTTGGACATGTGACAACCTTTTAAAAGTTGCAAAATGCAAATGCACGATTACGTTTAAAACTGTTGGGGAGTGGTGATAAATGTTTACAAAGGATTTCATCACAAAACCAAAGGTGGATGGACCCTTTTCTCTCTCCTCTAGTAGGAAACGTGGCAAGTGTTAGCATTATGATACACGTAATACAGGTGTTGTACTTGATGGCAACTCTCTCAGATGAAAAATCACAGTTCAGGCCACATCGAATGAAGAAAGAAAAGGTATACACTAGTTCACCTTGACCAACCCACGTATACACGCAGGTTCATTGAACAAAAGGTGCGCATGCGTACACACGCACTTTCATGGAAGGAAAGGTGCATACATGTTGGGAAACTAAAATTTCATCCATGGTATTTTGGTTTTGATGCATGGTATTTGATCCAAAGTGTTGATCCCAGGTATTCGGTCCACGGTATTAGTTCTAAGTGGTTTTGACCCATGGTATTAAGTAAGGCCTAGGACTATAAAAGGGGGAGAATAACATTAGGCAAAGGTACTCATGAATTGAATATCTAATGAAGAGCAAGATCTAGAATATTGGTTATTGGGTTATGGTGCACAACTAGATCTGAATCAAGGAGGAACCTAAGTGGTTGATGAAGGATAAGTTCTATTAAGGGGTCAAAATCTTAAGGCTTGAAGAGAAGTATCTTTGTGTGGTTTTGATTTCTTATCTGAGTAACTGGCACATGTTGTATTCTATAATTATGATGATCTGGGTATGGTTGATATCTGAGGTTATTAGGCAGGATTGTGCAGTTGCCTTGAGAAAGGCTAAGCCACCTAAGAGTAACCTCAGCAAGGAAGAATCTTTAGCTCTCAGATCCTTAAACCAGAACAAGGATATCATTGTTCTTAAGGCAGACAAGGGTGGGGCTGCCGTCATTCTTAACAGGGATGATTACCGCAGCAAGATGTTGGATCATCTTCATAATAGTTGTAGCTACAAAAGCTTCCCAAAAATCCTTTGAAGAAGGTGGCTAGAAATGTGGCTGTGGCCATTAAATCCATTGGCTCATTGAGTTCCTTGCACCATCAGCTCACTGAAAGCAGCCCTATTACCCCCAGAATCTATGGCCTCCCCAAGATTCACAAGAAAGGTGCCCCCTTAAGGCCCATTGTCAACACCATTGGAGGCCCTACCTACCTTCTGGCGAAGTTCCTTGTGTTAAAGCTTAAGCCCTTAGTTGGTCATACGGAGTCCTTCGTAAAAGACTCTGCTTCCTTTATTGAAGAACTAAAGGACATTAAGCTTGATCCTGGGGACATTCTTGTTAGTTTTGACGTTGTCTCCCTGTTCACTTGCATCCCTATTAACGAGGCCATGGATGTGATCAACCGCCTAACAGATCCTGACACGACCAAGTTGGTTAAGATCTGTCTCACTTCCACTTTCTTCAGTTTTGAGGGAGAGTTCTTCGAGCAAACCTGTGGGGTTGCGATGGGCTCACCCCTTTCCCCTGTTGTTGCAAACCTGTTTATGGAAGATTTTGAGTCCAAGGCTCTGAAATCTTCCCCGCTCTTGCCCAAATTGTGGAGAAGGTATGTGGATGACACCAATGTCATATGGTCTCATGGCCAGGATGAGCTTGATCTCTTCTTTGATCATCTCAACAAGCAATCCTCAGCCATTAAGTTCACTAAGGAGCAGGAAGTTGATGGATGCCTTCCATTCCTTGATATTCTTATTTCTAAGAATAGTGATGGTTCCCTTGCCCATCAAGTTTTTCGAAAGAAAACTCATACGGAGCAGTATCTTCATGCCAGTTCCCACCATTTCCCGACTCAAAAGATGGGTGTTCTCAATACCCTTGCTACTCGGGCCCTAAGGATCTCGGATAAGAAGAGCTTTGAGAAAGAAAAATCCCATTTGCTTGATGTCTTTGTTGAGAATGGTTATAGTAGATACATGGGTCAGAGGGCTTTCCTTAAAGCTTCCAAGAATTCTCTGTCTAAAAGAGAACCGAAAGAGCGAATTCCTGGTGTCCATCTTCCGTATGTTCAGGGGACCACCGATAGAATTGGAAGGATTCTCAGGAAGCATAGTATCCCTGTGACCTTTAGGCCCCTGAACACCATTCGTATGTCCCTCAAATCTGTGAAGGATCCGATCGACCCTAAGGATATGAAGGGCGTTTATCTGATCCCTTGTTCCTGTGGGACCCCGTATATTGGGGAGACTGGTCGCTCCATTAATCAAAGGATTAGCGAACACACAGCGGATCTTAGGCATAGGAGAGCTAAGTCTTCTGCTTTAGCTGAACATGCTGAGAAAACCAATCATCATGTTTGTATTGAGGAGGCTAGTGTTATTGCTAAGGTCTCGCATTTCCATCATCGAAAATTTAGGGAAGCGCTTGAGATTGAAAAGAGACCAAGCAATCTCAATAGAGAGGATGGCTGGAAAGTCAATAGGTGTTGGGTCCCTACACTCTCATCCTAGTCATTTTTCCGCCCTCCTCTTTAGGTTTTTCTTTTATCTTTATTTTTATTTATTATTATTTTATTTCATTTTTACTTATTTATTTATTTACTTATTTATTTATTATTTATATTTCTTTATTTTTATTATTTTATGTTATTTTATTTTTATTTTTATTATTATTTATTTATTTATTTATTATTATTATTATTATTATTTTTAACTGATTTTTATTTATTTTATTTTATTTAATTAATTTTCCCTTTTATTTTTATTTTTATTTTGTTTGTTTATTAATTTTAATATTACTTTTTTCCAATTAGCTTTTAACTTTGATAATACTTAGAAATCAGCTCCCATTTCAATTAATTATATATATATTTTATATATTACCTTAAGGTCCTTTATATAACTAATTTTCCATTTAAATTCTAATCTAATTATTTTTAACTAATTTTCTAACTAACGTAACATCTTTTGATATTCTTTATTAATTTCCATAAAAATAAACTAACCATTAAATTATGATTGAATAAAAATACTCGTCAACCTATTATTATGATTTTAAGTATAAAAAATATTTATATATATGTATAATACCAATATTAATTATTAAATAAATAAATTTTCTTTTCAAATCAACCATTGAAATGATTAATCTTAACTTTTAATAACCTAATATTATAATTTTATTATATATATATTTATTAATTTTTATAAATAAATTCCTTTTTAAAACCAACCATTTTACCTAATTTAACTTATTTCCATAGAAAAATAATAATAATAATAATAATAATATTAAATTAATAAATTATAATTTGACCTGGCTTCTAAGGTCAAAATTAGCCGTTAATCAATCTAGCCGTTGGAGACTCTGCTCAGGCTATTTATCATGCTAATCTGGATCTGTTTCTTCAACTTGTCCTGACGATGAACCACACTAGTTGGTTCGAAACGCGTTGACAAATGATATTCCATGTGATTTTTGCTGAAAAATCTTTCACAATCTTGATATGGATCACAGAAGCCTGAACTCTATAAGTTTTAAATCATCAATTATCGATCTGTACCCAGGTTCAATTTAGCAAAGGCGCGTATACACGCTGGGTCTACATATCAAAAGAGCATATACGAAGGTTCGCTTTAAGTAAATTGCGTATGTATGCAAGCTTGATACGTTGTAGTAGCATATACCTAATAAAATATGCTTTAGCTACTTTTGTTTGCTGCTACAGTGTTCTAGTTTATAGCATGGGTTCTGGTTTCTGGTTCTGTATTCTGGTTACAACATTCTGAGAAGTGATTGATTCAGTTTTGGTTGGTGCAAAGGAGATTGATTGATGTAGATATATTTGATGGTTGATTGATGTTACTGATGGATCCAGTTTGAAAATTAATGAAACATGGTCGCTGGAAGAAATGAGAAGGTTGTAGCCTTCTATAGACCTGCACCTACGTATTAGTAAAAACAATAGCTAGTACAAGAGCTAAGGGGGTTGTAGCTCCCTTCCAAGAGAAGCTAGAGAATGAGAGAAGGTTGTAGCCTTCTGCAGGTAGAAGCCTGCGTACTGATGTAAGTCTGCACTAGTACACAATTGTAAAAAGAAGTTTCTATTTAAAGGAAGATAGAGACAATTGTAGCAGGTGGTTTTCACCCACATTGGGTTTCCACCTTATATCTTGTGTTCATGTGCGCGAATGTCTGTTCTGTTTTTCTTCTCCTATTCACTGTTTATATGGTTAATGAAATTTTGATGCAAGATCAAAATATAATGGATTAACTGAATCATAAGTTTACTCGATATATGCTGGTTGCATTAAACACAATTGTGTATACACGCGAGTTTCCTTAGCTGAAGTAGAGTATATGAATCAGAGTATGAAATGAAAATGTATTATTGATTTGATAACACTGATTCACCCCGCCCCCCCCCCCCCCCCCCCCCCCCTAGTATTATTTCCAACAATTGGTATCGGAGAAGGTCCTTCAGAAGAAGCTTGATCGCTTGAAGGAAGATCTACCATCATGAGTACCTATGAAAGAGAGGGATCCATTAGGACACCAATCTTTGATTGGAGCATCTTCGTCTATTGGAAGGTAAGAATCACAACCTATCTTCAATCTCTTAGAAAAAATGTTTGGGAAATCATGGAAGGAGGATACACATTTCCATCAACAATTCCTACAGATACGGCAAGTAAAAAGCAGTATGAAACAAATGCCAAGGCTGTCAATACATTATTGGGGAGTCTGTCACAATCAGAATTTGTCAAGGTTATGTAGCTCAAAACCACCAAATAAATATGGGATAAGATCGTTCTAAGCTATGAAGGAGACGATAAGATAAAACATGCACAACTTCAATCTCTTAGAATTCAATATGAAACTCTCAAAATGCACAATGATAAAAGTATAGATAATTAATTCTTACGTATAGATGAGATTGTTAATCGTATGAAAAACTTAGGTGAAGAAATAAAAGAAGTTACGATAGTTGAAAAGGTTTTAAGATCCTTATCTTCTAAGTTTGAATAAAAAGTTTTTGCCATAGAGGAAAAGTAGAATCTTTAGAGTATTACTATGACACAGCTCCACAGAATCCTAACTGCTTTCGAAATGAGAAAAGAGGGTCCATTCGATATAAGAGTAGCCGCATTCAAAGCTTCAGGAAGAGAAGAACTCAATGAATCAAGACATATTTCAGAAGGAGAGGAAGAAGCAAACTTTGCTTGTGGAAGAGTTGGTCATTATGTAGCCAAATGTCCTCATATAGATAAGTTTGATAAAGGTAAGGAATCAACAAAATGGAATAGAAAACAGAACGTAAGAAAGAAGAGCTATTATACACATGAAGATAGTGATGGTTTATCTAATAGTGATGAAGATGAACATGGTAATGACTATAGACTTCTAATGGATTTTGAAGATGTTGATTTCTTGGATGCTTTAGATGAAGATGGTCTTTATGAAGAAATTTCTAAACTTAAAATTTGTTTAGAAGAAAAGAATATGATTATAGATACTCTAACATTCCAACTTGCCGAAAGGGAAAAACATAATGAAAAATTAGAATGTGAAATTGTGGGTCTAAGAAAAGATATTGAGAAAACAAAAGCTCGCAATCTGATATTTGCTAAAGGATTAGAAACTTTAGATGAAATTATCAAAGTGCAACATTCTCCTCTAATAAAGATAGGTCTTGGATATACTGAAGAAGCATCTCAAGCACAGAATCCATCAATCTCCAAAAGTTATCTTGATGCAGCAAGGAGAAGTGAACAATTTGACAATCATCAGCAAAGGCATAAAGCAGATCACCAGGTAAATCAGGTTCAATCTACTTCAAGGATGAACAAAAGCTACAACCAACCTCAGGTAAATCATACTCAATTTACTTCAAGAATGACTATCAATGGAAACTACAATCACCAGGTCAGTAGGTTCGATAATTGCAGGAATTTCTTTAATGGCCAATGTTTTTCATGTCATAACTTTGGACACAAAGCTGCTCAATGTGTTTCTTACAAGACCATGATGACTAGAGAAGCACGAAATCAAAGGAATGTGACTGGGATCGTGAAAAGGACCTACAATAACTTTTATGCTCTTGAAAATAAAATAGAATGATCTATCTGTAACAACTTCGATCATGAAGATTCTGAATGCAGGAGTAAATTTCGGCAAACATCACAGAAGGAGAAAACTTCATTGGGTCCCAAAACACGGAGAAAGAAACAAACACAAACAGAAAGATGTGGTATAGCCTTGTATGCAGAAGGACAAGAAAATCAGTGGTACATTGATAGTGGATGCTCAAAACACATGACAAGTGATAAAGAAAAACTTTAGTCATATAATGCCTTAGAAAAGGAAAAGAAGGTCTCATTTGGAAATGACACTCCTGCAGTGATAAAGGGTAAAGGCTCTGTTCTCTTAAAATAAAAGGTTAAATATGGAAATGTTATGTATGTTGATGGTCTTAAACCTAACCTATTAAGTGTCAGTCAAATGTGTGATCAAGGAAATGAAGTAGTATTTTGATCAAATGGATGTGTTGTTCGTGAGCTTGATATAGGAGAAACAATGATCAAAGGTGTAAGAACTCCAAAAAACTTGTACATACTCAAGGGAGGACAACAACCGTGCTATCTAAGAAAAAATGATGAACACTAGCTATGGCATAGAATACTGGGGCATCTAAGCTTCCCTCAAATAAGAAAAGCATGCAGATACCAGGCGGTTTGTGATCTTCTAGATATCCGCATTAAAGAAAATACTATATGCAAATCATGTCAATTTGGTAAGCAAACCAGAACACATTTTCCTAAAAAGGAAGGATTAGCTAGTAAGCCTCTTGAACTTGTTCATACTGATTTATGTGGACCATCAAGGAAAAAGTCAGCTCGTGGAGAAGAATATTTTATATTATTCATTGACGATTTTTCAAGAATGTGTTGGATAGAACTTCTAAAGCATAAAGATGAAGCATTTGAAAAGTTCAAAGATTTAGTTGAAAATGAATCAGAACAAATCAAATGTCTTAGATCTTATCGAGGGGGGGAATTTACCTCAGATGAATTTTTTGATTTTTGTGAAGAACATGGAATAAAAAGGGAATTCTCCACTGCAAGGACACCTCATCAAAATGGAGTGGTAGAAAGAATGAACAAAACTATTCAACAAATGGCTCGGGCCATGCTAGATGAGTCTGGAACTCCTGCAACCTTTTGGGGTGAAGCTGCATTTGCTGCCATCACTATTCTCAACAAAAAAAACATTTGGGTAAACAACAATCAAACTCCTCATGAACTTTGGTATGATAAGACTCCTACTGTAAAATACTTCAAAGTTTTTGGAAGCAAATGTTACATCAAAAGGACTGATGAAATCCTTGGCAAGTTTGAACCTAGAGCAGATGAAGGCATTCTCCTTAGTTACTCTTCCCGAAGTAAAGGATATAAGTGTTATAATCAAAGACTTGGGAAAATTGTTGAAAGTATTGATGTTGTGGTTGATGAAGTAGGAAAAAATCCAAAGCAGGTAAAAACCAAAGATTATTAAGAAGATGAGGATTATCCTTCCACATCAAATCAGGCTAATTCTGAAGAAGAAACCAATGAAGCACCAGAAGAACAGATAATGGTAGAAGAAAAGATTCCATCCAGGTATGTCCAAAAAAATCATCCAGAGACTCAAATTTTGGGACAAAATGAGGCAGGTGTGTAGATAAGAAGAACTATTATAGAATCCTCAAGCTATCTTGCACTGATTTCCTCCATCGAACCTCAAAATGTAAATGAAGCATGCAAAGATGAATGTTGGGTCAAGGCCATGAATCAAGAGCTTGAGCAGATTGAAAATAATAATACTTGGGAATTAGTTCCTAGACCTCATGACAATAATATCATAGGAACCAAATGGATATTCAAAAATAAGTTGAATGAAAATGGATAAGTTATTAGAAACAAGGCCAGAATTGTTTGTAAAGGGTATGCTCAACAAGAAGGTATAGATTTTGAAGAAACTTTTGCACCTGTTGCAAGATTTGAAGCCATAAGAATGTTCCTTTCTCTTTCTAGTTTTCAGAAATTCAAAGTATACCAAATGGATGTCAAATCTGCTTTTCTTAATGGGGACCCAGAATAAGAAGTATATATTGAGAAACCAGACAGATTCATCCTTGGAAATGATCCAAAACTTGTATGCAGACTCAGAAAGGCCCTCTATGGTCTAAAACAAGCTCTAAGGGCATGGTATTACCGTCTTGACAAATATCTTCATCAACAAGTTTTTTCAAAAGCATCAGCTGATAGCAATCTATATATAAAGATTGATAACGATAAATTACTAATACTTGTTGTATATGCCGGTGATATCATTTTTGGTGGCAATGAAGAATCCATGAGTCAAAACTTTGCATTGGTAATGTAGAAATAATTTGAAATGTCCCTGCTTGGTGAGCTCACATATTTTCTTGGTCTACAAGTTCAACAAAAGAAAGATGGCATTTTTCTATCTCAAACCACCTATCTCAAGCAGATCTTGAAAAAATGCAGCATGGAAAATTCTAAACCAGTGTGTACCCCCATGGTAACAGGATGCAATCTCAGCTCAAATGATGAATCAACAATAGTACATCAACCAACCTACAAATCCATGATTGGTAGCTTGCTTTATCTAACAGGTACCTGACCAGACATCATGCATGTAGTGGGAATAGTTAGAAGATTCCAAGAAAATCCAAAGGAATCACACCTTCAGGCAGTCAAAAGAATCTTCGAATATCTTCAAGGAACTTAGAATTTTGGTTTGTAGTATCCTAGGGATACAGATATTACACTTCATGCATATACAGATGCAGATTGGGTAGGAAGCGTGGATGACAGAAAAAGCACTGGTGGTGGTGCATTCTACATGGGTTCCAGATTAGTGTCTTGGTTCAACAAAAAACAAAGTTCCATTGCATTATCTACTGCTGAAGTAGAATATGTGGCTGCTGCATCTTGCTGCACACAACTCCTTTGGATGATGCAAACATTGCAAGACATTTAGATCACATGTACTCCACCCATCTCCATTCTATGTGATAATACAAGTGTAATCAGTATTTCAAAGAATCCAGTCATGCATTCCAAGACCAAGCATATACCCATCAAATATCATTTTCTACATGAACAAGTGCTTGAACAAAAGGTCAAATTGGAGTATGCTCCCTCCAAAGAACAGGTTGCTGATATATTCACCAAACCGGTGCCTAGAGAGACATTTGAATATCTCAGACAGAAGTTGGGAGTAGTTGATGCATCATCTTGGTGTTAAAACTTATCTATTTTCAAAGAAAAGTGGGTGTACACAAGTTTCATGAAGTGCATCCATGAATACACGCCGGTTTCTATGGATATAGTCACTTATATGTTGGTTTGAAGACAAACAGTGGATGAAAGGAGTCTGATATGGGTCTAACAGTGATCTCCTGGCACAGCTTTAGGCGAAGCATATACTTATAGTAATGCATTGTTGGCATTATCTTAGATGGTCTTGGTACAAATTCACAGTTGTTCTTGATTTAGGTGGAATAGTTTCAGGGGGAGATCATGGTTGCTTGTCTAGATGCTAATTGTTAGATGCTACTGATGATAATTGTTGATGAATATCATGGTGTTATTTCAGATGGTTGATCTCTATTTTTATATGTCATGTATATCTTCAATGTAAAGGTCATATCTTGTTACCCCACTATGCATGGGATGGATGATGTAATGTTCTTGTTTTGACATGTATAAACAATTGGTATATCCCTACTTAGTTTGGTGGATGAGTCAAACTTGGTATATCCCCACTTGGTTGGGAGATGGATGTATGTATGAGTCTTTGGTGATAGGGAGGTCTTTGGTGATGTATGTATAGAGTCATGTTATCTTTTATTAGACCTTGCTTATGCTTAGGAGGAGCATGGACTCGATCATAGGAGCTCAATCAACAGTTCAGCATATCAGAGGTTTCAACAGGTACTCAGGGGGAGCATGACCCTTTTTCCTCGATGACAAAGGGGGAGAGTGATTGGTGTTGTTGCCATCAAGTCAAAAGGGGGAGATTGTTGGCATTATGATACAAGTAATACAAGTGTTGTACTTGATGGCAACTCTCTCAGATGACAAATCACAGTTCAGGCCACATAGAATGAAGAAAGAAAAGGTATACGCTGGTTCACCTTAACCAACCCGTGTATACACGCAGGTTCATTGAACAAAAGGCACGTATGCATACACACGCCCTTTCATGGAAGGAAAGGCGCATACATGTTGGAAAACTAAAATTTTTTCCGTGGTATTTGATCCATGGTATTTTAGTTTTGATCCATGGTATTTGATCTGAAGTGTTGACCCCAGGTATTCGGTCCACAGTATTGGTTCTAAGTGGTTTTGATCCATGGTATTGAGTAAGGCCTAGGACTATAAAAGGAGGGGAAGAACACTATGCAAAGGTACTCATGAATTGAATATCTAATGAAGAGCAAGATCTAGGATACTAGTTATTGGGTTATGGTGCATAGCTAGATCTGAATCAAGGAGGAACCTAAGTGGTTGATGAAGGATAAGTTCTATTAAGGGGTCAAAATCTTAAGGCTTGAAGAGAAGTATCTTTGTGTGGTTTTGATTTCTTATCTGAATAACTGGTGCATTTTGTATTTTGTAATTATGATGATCTGTGTATGATTGATATTTGAAGTTATTGTAAAGTTTCAAATCATCAATTATAGATTTGTGCACGGGTTCAATTTAGCAAAGGTGCATATACACGTTGGGTCTACATATCAAAAGAGTGTATATGCAAGTTCGCCTTGAGTAAACTGCGTATGTACATAGGTTTGACATGTTGCAGTAGCGTATACCTAATAAAATATGCTTTAGCTACTTCTGTTTGTTGCTGCAATGTTATGGGTTATAGCATGGGTTCTAGTTTCTGGGTCTATATTTTGGTTACAACATTCTGAGAAGTGATTGATTTAGTTTTGGTTGGTGCAAAGGACGTTGATTGATGCAGATATATTTGATGGTTGATTGATGTTACTGATGGATCGAGTTTGAAAATTAACGAAACATGGTCCCTAGAAGAAAAGAGAAGGTTGTAGCCTTTTGTAGGCCTGCACCTATGTACTAGTAAACACAACAGCTAGTACAAGAGTGAAGGGGGTTGTAGCTCCCTTCCAGGAGAAGCTGGAGAATGAGAGAAGGTCATAGCCTTCTTCAGGTAGAAGCCTGCGTAATGGTATAAGTCTGCACCAGTACGAAATTGTCAAAAGAAGTTTCTAATTTAAAGGAAGATAGAGACGATTGCAACAGGTGGTTTTCACCCACATTGGGTTTCCACCTTATATCTTTTGTTCATGTGTGTGATAGTATGTTTTGTTTTTCTTCTCCTATTCACTCTTTATATGGTTAATGAAATTCTGATGCAAGATCAAAATATAATGGATTAACTGAATCATAAGTTTACTGGATATACGCTAGTTGCATTAAACACAGTTGTGTATACACGTGGGTTTATTTAACTGAAGTAGCGTATATGAATCAGAGTATGAAATGAAAATGTATTATTGATTTGATACTACTAATTCACCCCCCCCTCTCAGTATTATTTCCAACAATTTGGTTCTGATAGAGCTACAGTGGTATCTAATGTGGCAGTATGGAAAGAAACGTGGCAGGAAATTTTGGCATTTTGAGGGGGCTTATGGGAGCATATCTGGGTGACACATGTCACCACTCAGGAGGTGCCAAACGGAAGTGATGATTTCACATCAGAGGTCACATATTAGAGAAGTGGGAATGTTGCAACTCCAAATTTATTTTTACGACTAGAAACTGCCGATAAGGGAGCTTCGATATTAGGGCTGGCACATGGTTGCAAAGAGTTTAAAGGACTAGGGGTGCAAAGAAATTTACAAAGGAAGTGTGACCTCCAGTAGGATTTTAAATTCCCTAAATCCTTAAGACTAAGCGACAGGTCACAACGCCCAGTCTTATGGGATATACTTTTCAAGGGGCTAAACAAAAGGGGCCAAGGAACATTGAGACTCACTGTTTTCGTATCGTCTTTAAGAATAAAAGTCCTGATTTGTAGAGTTCTGATAGTGTAATGCAGAGAAGTAAGAGATGGATGGGTCGTCAACTGCGATATTAAATGAAATCACATATGAGTTGGTAATTGAGAAAGGGAATGTCCCGTGGATGACTCTAAAACAAGAAACCAAGGACAATTGTGGCAGCAAAAAGGAATTCGACTACTTTGAGCACACATCTTTGTTGAAAATAGCAACAAGAAATGCTAAAAATAGAAGTGCTAAAAATAGCACTGCTATAAATAGCAGTTTGGATACCAGTGTTGGACATAGAAACAAGGAATGAAAAATGGAAGTGCTAAAAATAGCATTGCTATAAATAGCATTTCGGGATGGATTCCAATTTTAGTCAGTTCCTGGACTGAAATTGAGAAGTAAAATTCAAATTTGATCTTAGAAACTATTTGTAAAATAATTAATTAATTCATCTTGAGTTAATTAGTTGTAGAAAATAAAACATGAAGTCTATGTGAAGACATGCAAAAATTTCTCCATTGATTGAGGAATTTATCCCTTAGTTAAGGAGATGAGAATGAGTTGTAATTAGTTATCTCAGTTAACTAAGTTAAGTCCAGTTATATTAGTTCTAACAATTTATAGAATTAATTGTGAGTTCAGTTAGTTAATGCTTGCATGCATGTAACTGTTGCTCTCCAGATAACTGAATATTCTCTCATAAATAACTCATGCATGTTAGTTCAATCAGAGACCCAGTTGAGATCAAAGGAAGGGAAAATGTACTATCAGTTGGAGGAATTTTCCTATAAAGGAAACTCATCCATGTAGAAGGAATTATCTCCTTCAGGTTTGTGCAGTTATTTTAGAGGTCAGAGTAGTGTGTGAGAAATTGTTACAGACAGGTGGCAACTTGAGGACCAAGGAGAAACTATGCAAGGAAATAGGAGGGTTGGAGGGCAGAGGAGAAGGTTTGTGAGAAGCCTTTGACTACCTATGAGTAGCAGTGAGGGACTATACTGAGAGCTGGATATCTTGTGAGCTAAAGCTTTGTGTAATCCTGAGATATTTCTGCTTGTATGATAATACAAAGATCGAGGTTTTTAGCTGAGGCTTTCCGCAGAGTATTCTTCTATGTTTAATTTGTGATTGCTTTCTCATTCTCAGTTATATGTGTTCTATTTGATCTTTCTCATATTTGATTAAGCTTCCGCAAGTTTTTTGGAGAACTAGGTCTCGTATTTTGCTTTAGTATATTGCATAATTTGTTAATCTACAGTGGGAAATTCTACAGTCTTCAGTAAGTAAGTGGAGATATGGGACTCAGGAAGAAATAATGGCTCAACATGGAGCTCCACTTAGTCAGGCAGTTAAGGCAAAAGTGACAGGTGAACCAACTGAGCAGTAAGAGAGACACATCATGATAGACACGTTGCATGATCAGAGGCCATCACTGGATTGGCAAGGAGATATTTTCTTCGTCCATCGTTCGGTTTTCCTTTTGTCTTTTATTCTATAATTTCTTGCCTTCTAAATAAGGAATCAAATCCTTTGTAATGAATTGGGCAGCAGGCCTTCGCACGCTGAGACATCTAGTTGATCAAACAACTGGGACTTAGATAAGATACTCTGTAACTATTGATTCTAAGCCCCCCTCTTCTTATAAATAGAGGTAAGAAATGCTTAAAACAGGTTCCCAAATCCTGCATTCTAGAGGACCTTTGTTTGTAGAGAAAGTGGTTCCATTTTGGTTCAATTTTCTTGTTCATGAGGTCCTTGGGTTGATACAATTGTTGAATGTAATGGAATGGTGATTTTGGACTCTATCTTGAAAGGTTAATGAAACTGTTTTGTTGATTCCAATCAGAGCAATGCGTAGTATGTTTTCCCCTATGTATATCACTTCATGTATGTCTTTCTTCCTCTGAAATAGTGTAATGAAGTTGCGAGTATCACTCTCATTCATGGTTTATTCACTGCTAAGTATTAATAGTACCTGTGTTAACTACATATTTACTTTCATACTTGTAATGTGCACAGATTTACATTATGTTATTTGGTGACAAATGTATTCATGATTCATAGAGCTTGGGACCTTAATTAACACTCCACTATTTCTGCCATTTCACCTCCTCATTCTTCCATACTTCTGCTGGAATTTGTTGCTTAGCATTCTGCGTTGTATCCATCCCTTTGAATTCCCTCCTTTCTTTCCTTCTCTTCATTTTTACTACAACGCTAATATTAAGCTTCCTATTGTTGTGTGTTGGCCATAAGAACCAGAAATTTCTCTTTGATATTAGCCATATTTACCCCCTAAGTATTTAGATCTATGTTTTTTCTTTAGTTTACCTTGATTAAGGACTATTGAACCAAGCCCCCTGAATTATCTCTTTTGCAACTAGGTGACATATGGAGTGCAACAGGAATCCCTCATATAATCTTCAAAAGCTCTCCTCTATTTAAGATGTCCTAGGCACTAGTCTTCTTTCAAACTGGAGGCTGTATCTAGGAGGCTTCTATATCTCCTAAAGCACTTGTGTGATAGGTGATAGAAAAAGCTACAAAAATACATTCGCTAGAAACTTAAGATCAATAAGAGAGAGAGATAAAAGTGTGATGGGTGATGATATGCCAAATGAGGTGAGAGGTCATTTGTATTTATACAAGTCGATAAGGGTGAAGTGACACGTCCATTGGGCTTCATGAGCCTATATGATGAAGTGGCCAACTTGAACAATTTGCACATGTGTGGGCATAAATTCAAAACACACTTCTACTTGTCCAAATTAGATGATATATATATAAATTTTGCTCCTCCAAAAAAGAGGAATTTAATGCAATTATCATCCATCAAATGAGTTGTCCCAAGGTGGAATTTGGCCCTAGTTGCCAATTTTAACACTCCCTCTCAACTAGGGATAATTCCACCAGTCAATCCATCCATCATAATCTATCATCATGCCATCCTGTCATCATGCGCCATCTTTGAATCTCATTTCGTCTCTTCTCTACTGAAAACTGGTATGAATAATGAAGAAGAATTGATCAAGAGTGAGTCACAACAACTTACTACTCTCCACTAACAAAATTAAATCCAAAGGTTGAACTTCAATCAAACTTGATCCCAGATCAAGTTGTTGAACACCATGCATCTTGAACATAGGGAGTATGACAGTACATGATGCATCCATCGATAGTGATATGGTCCCTACTTTTCCTGACTCATTGGCCAAATGAGAGGTACCTCCCATGAGTCCTAGAATAAATGGGTAGGATGTATGTTGGGGCATCAACAGTAGAAGGTGAACCACTCATCCTTCTCATATAACATAGGAGAAGTTGAACCTCTCATCTTATGCATGTGTCAATCATGGGGGAAGGAGAAACACTCACCCTACACACATGTGCCATCAATCATAGGGGAAGGTGAACCACTCACCCTACACACATGTCAACCATCATGGGGTATCATAGGGGAAGGTGAGCCACTCACCCTGTACACAATGCATCAATAGGGGAAGGTGAACCACTCACTGATATGATAATCACCCTATGAGTGACCTCAGTTGAAGATTTATTAAACAAAAGGTATTACAGACTCATGTGCTGGTGTCTGTTCTATGTTATTTAAGCAATGGATCAATCATATTGCCAATACACAGATATCTAAATGGAAAGACAGCAGAGAAATACAGTAAGAAAACAAAAAGTCACAGGAATTTTAATATGGAGTTCACCCTATTCTCCAGGGTTATGTCTCCGGTCCAGCTTTTAGTGGTGGCCTTGTTTTATTGTGCCTTTAGCATAGAATTACAATGCAGGGACTCAATGTGAGTTCTCCTGGAGCAGGTTTTGCTTGGCAGGGTGGTTCTTGGATTTCCCAAGCCACTAGAGTGCACAGACTCTTCTTCTTCCTACCAGCTCTGTTACCTTCGGATCTACAATGGACAAAGCCAAATATGATACTCAGTCTAGAAAAATTCCCCTGTGGGATGGCTTGAATCTTGAAGGTCTGGTGCTTGATGGTGTCACTGGTCAGCTCGACCCTCTGTCTCTTTCTACACTTCTCTTGCTTCACTGCCTTTTCTCTATATTCTGTCCTCCTCTCAGGATTCCGGTCCTTTCTCCCTCATCTCCCAGACTTCCTCTGACTTGACTGTGTATTCTATCTCTATTCATGGCTTTTTGTCATTCGAACCCATGCCCGCTTGGTTCCTCTTCCGCACCTGTCGATTCAAATTCTGCAGCTCTACAACTTTTTCTGCTCCTTGTCTCTTCGACTAGCCATCTAGCTCTATGGCTGTCTTTGCATTACAAACGCATCATTATCTATAAAACGCCTGCTTGTAGCATGGCTCACTGATCAAGGGCAGTTAGAAAGGAATCGAGGCCTTCCTTCAGGCAAAACCCGAAAATGGAACGAAATTCCAATACACAGAGTTTTACTGAAAATACTCTATCGGTGCGAAATCCTGGACTTCAAATTCTATGAAATCGTCCCTATAAACCCATCTGGTCCGCCATTCTATCGCAAATTGTTGTCGCATGGTGTGGGGCTTAAAACCCAATACACTAATAATACACAGAAAATCTGAAAAGCCTGGATTTCAAATTTTATGCAATTGGGCTTCCAATTCCCATCGGGTCTGGCCCTTATTGGCTTATTGCAAGTCGCATGCCCAACGAACCTTTGTATCGGGGATCACCGATCACCTGATTTCCGACCGTCGGTATTGGCGTATTGCTATCGGCATATCGCAATCGCAACAGCCCTGGGGGTTCCTTCCTTTGGCAATGCCGGCCACTGATCTACCGATCTCTTGATCACTCCAATCGCCGATTATCAGAATCACATTATCTCAATCACCAAGTCTGTGGTCCCAATATCGCATACATGCTTTCCTCCAATGCAATGAGTTGGAGATCGCTAATCGAGGGTCCTTCCACCCTGGCCTTAAGTCCACTCTTTGAACATTTTGTGATGCGATTTTTCCTTTATAAGGCCTTTTATGCCATTTTTAGGAGAAATGTCCCCTTTTCCCAATCTGAGGCTCCCAGGGGCTACTTTACCTCCTGCGTAGTCTCCATGGGCCTCGGTCAACACACTTTGACTGAGGTCCTCGTCGCTCCACGCTCACTGCCATTGCCACTGGTTCAGGGTGTTTCCGATTGTTGTTTTGGATTCTTTAGAGATTTGTTTCATCCTGATATAGTCAGGGTTCTTTGACAGTCATTTATGGATCCAATTTAGATCATGGCCTTCCCACTGAAAAAGCTTTTGGACCACCAAAATTTGGTTTCCTTCAAGCATCAACTAAGTGAGGAAACTGTTGTCTCACTTGTCCAATCTCATTCCACTTCGCACTGCTCAGCTTCAAACCTTTAAGCCCAATCCTGAGGTATTCCACTTGTCCACTACGCGTCGTCCTTACCTTCCTATCCAGCACTGTGTCTTCCCGTAATTCACTAAGATATTCAGGTAGCAGGTCATCAACAGAAGCTAATTGACTCTGCTCTTCAGGGTCCTCAATCATTGAAGGTTCAAACAATCTCAAGCAATCTGTGTTCATGACTGAGTAGATGTGCATCTAAGCTGGTAGATCAAGGGAAAAAGCATTTTCACCAATCTTCTCAAGTATCCTGAAGGGTCCATACCTGATAGGTTTTAGCTTTTTACCTTCACCTTGCATCCCATCCTTGCTGATATACAACTAGACTTGGTCTCCAAATTGAAAACTATGCTCCATCCAATGCTTATCATGCCTAGCCTTGTACTTGGCCTGGCTCTTTTCCAGCTATTCTCGTACTACCTGGTGGATCTCCTAGATCTGTTCAATGAACCTAGTTTCCTTTTCCACATCACTGTGTCTATCAACCATGGTATCTTTACCAAAGACAAAATCCAAAGGAGACCTTGGTATGAAACCAAAACAGGTCTCAAAAGGAGATCTCTGTGTAGAAGAGTGTTTGTCTCTATTGTAAGCATGCTGCACATAGCACAAGTGCTCATCCCAAAGCTTAGGATGTTTGCTGCAATATCCTCTTAGTAACGGGATCACCGTCTTGTTAAATACTTTTGTCTGGCCATCTGTTTGTGGATGAAAAGTTGTGCTTTTCTTTAATTTGGTGTCCATTAGTTCCCATAGACTTGACCAAAACTTCCGCACAAATCGGGTGTCTCGATCAGATACAATAGAAGTGGGTAATCCAAAATGAACCCATACATGTTCAAAGAATAATTTTGTAGTTTGTTCAGCTGTAATCTATTTACTACAGGGTATCAAAATACACATTTTGTTGAACCTATCCACAACAACATATAGATAATCATGACCTTTCCTAGATTTAGGTAGTCCTCCAACAAAATCCATGGAAATGCTTTCCCAAGGGTGAGAAGGAACTGGAAATGGAGTGTACAAGCCTAGTTTTCTATTGCTCGGCTTGCTTTTAGCACACATAGCACATCCCTTTACATATCTAGAAACTATCTGACTCATTCTTGGCCAATAGCAGAACCTTTGCAGTTGTGCAACTGTTTTACTTACCCCAAAGTGACCTGATATTAGAGAAGTGTGTGCTTCCCTAATTATCTTTGCTTTCTCAGTTTGTGAAATGCAAAGTTTCCCACAATGATATAAGAGTCGGTCCTTCACATGATAGTCCAATTCTTATACTCTTTTGCTTTGACTCAAAGTTGCATATACATCTTTAAAGTCCATATCCTGAGCGTATTGTTCTATGTAGCTTTCATGCAGCACGGAATTATGCTTAAATATGGTCGATGCATTTATAATGGGTCTAGACAACATGTTTGCAACCTTGTTATGTATGCCCTTTTTATATCTGATGACTAAATGAAATTGTTGTAGAAAACCCATCCATTTGTAATGTCTTGATTGCTACAACCTAGTTTGGGAGTGTAGGTATTAAAGTGGCTGATGATCTATATGTATTATTGTTTCTTTGCCCATTAAGTAATGTTTCCACTTTTTCACACTCTGAACTAATGCATAAAATCCTTTATCATATGTAGGATAGTTAACTACTGCAGGATTAAAAGTCTTAGAATGATAACATATGGGTTTACCGTGTTGCGTCAACACTGCTCTCATGGCATAGTCACTGGCATCAATTTGGATCTCAAATGGTCTTTTTAGATCTGGCAGCGTTAGTACAGGTGTTGTACTAATCTTTTCTTTCAAGGTGTCAAAGGCTTTCTACTGTTTGCCTCCCCACTGAAACACCTTGTTCAATCCTGTCAAAGCATGTAAGGGAGCTGCAATTGAGGAAAAAATTGAAATGAATTTCCTCCAATACTATGCTACTCCTAAGAAGCTTCTCACTTCTGTAGCAGACTTGGATTTAGCGCAGTTTACAATGAATTCCACTTTAGAGGGATCTATTTCAATTCACCTCCCCCTACTATATGACCCAAATAATTTAGAGAAGTTTTGCCAAATTCACATTTGGAGAGTTTAACATAATTTTTTTCTCTTCTCAAAACATCTAATGTCTACTTAACATGCTTTAAATGTTCTTCCCATGTTTTACTAAAAATCAGAATGTCATCCAGATACACAATAACCAAATCACCAAGAAAATGTCTGAGTACATCATCCATTAATCTCATGGAAGTAGCAGGAGCATTAGTTAGACCAAAAGGCATAACCAGCCATTCATACAATCCCTGCTTTGTTTTGAAAGTAGGCTTCCATGCATCTTGCTCTACAACTCTGACCTGATGGTATCCACTGTGCAAATCCAGCTTGGTGAAATAAACAGCTTCCATTAATTGATCTAAAAGATTGTCTATGCGAGGAAGCGGATAACGATTTTTTATTGTTATCTTATTTAGTGCTCGTTAATCAATGCACATTCTCCATGAGTCATATTTCTTTCTCACCAAAACAATTGGTGACCCACACGGTGATGTGCTAGGCCTGATGAACCCTTTCTCGAGCAACTCTTGCACCTACTTCTTGACTTCAGCATTCTCTAAAGTAGACAACCTGTACATCCTAATGTTAGGAAAAGGAACATCTTGCTGCAAAATAATATCATGTACTATTCCCTTTTTGGGTGGCAGACCTTTAGGTTCTTGAAATAAGACATCATACTCTGAAACAATCTTTTCTATATCAGCTTGCTGATCAGCATCACAACCCTCAAATACATTGGTTTTATCAGGTGCCTTTTCCTTTACAACCATCAGTAAGAATTGTTTGCATGAATTTATCATTCTTTTCATATGTCCTGAGTTTATGAGAGTATAATTATTCTTGAGCTTATGAGTTCTTACAAAGTATTCGATTCCATCTTTAACAAGTAGATACTTGTTCTCAGCTCTATAGAAAATAGCCTTTCTATCATACAATTAAGGGCTTCCTAAAACAATTCCACATATATCCAAAGGAATTACATTTAACTCAACCTCATCTACAAATGTTGACCCAAAAGAAAACTTGAGTTTGCACTGTCTAGTCACTTGTAGTTGTGCTTTATCATTCAACCATCCTAATGGGTATGGGTTCTAATTAGGTGTAGTTGCTAATCCCAATTTCTTTACAATTGCTTCAGAAATTAGATTTACTTGTGAGCCACTATCAAACAAAGTATCAATCTTTTGATTTTTGGAAACAACTTGAATATGGAAAAGCTCATGTCTTTTTCTCTCATGTTCTTCATCAATAACAGATTGAGCAGAATTACTAGTAGATGATTCATAATTCTTACCTTTTATACCTGTGGCTACAATGATTGTTTCATCTTCGGAGTCTGACCCCAAATCTTTCTGAATAGCTGTAGCAGTCTTCTTCTTCTTGCCCTCGGAATTCTTAGGTCTCAGATCTGGATGCAGAATCCAACAGTGCTCATCATCATGCCCCTCCTTTTTACAGTGAGTGCATGAAGCTTTGCCTTTTTGTGTAGTGTTAGCCTTCCTTGCTTTCCACTTCTGCTTTCTTTTCTCCTTGCTCTTGCTTACAGTGGGTTGGGATGGTCCTCCAACTTCTGGATTTCCATTCTTTCCTATAGCTTCTAGATGAGTAGCTTGTATAGATACCTCATCTATACTAGTGGGATTAAACATGAGGATGGTATGCCTCATGTAGCTGTGTAGACCACCAATGTACTTTAAAAGAATTTCTGGTGAGTCTAATGAAATACCCAACATCAATGCTCTCTTTCTGAATTCTTGAGTATACCCTTGCACACTTTGCCCCTTCAACTGCCGAAGAGTTTTCCAACTCATCATGGCTTGTTGCATGTAGGCCAATGGATATAACTGCTTTTTGATTGCAGTAACAAATTCACTCCAGACAAAGATGGTCTTACCATGCTTCTTCATATCAGCTTGGGTTTTGCCTTCCCACCAAACCAAGGCAATGCCTCGTAGGTGTAGGCTTGCCAGCTGAATCTTATTCTTATCTGAGTCTATGTTATGTACTCTGCAATACCCATCAATTTGTCTAATCCAATTGTCCAAATTTTCAACATTTAGCTGTCCATCATATATACGAAAATCAAATTTAACATCTAGTTTAATCAAAGATGATTTCTTATTATGCACAGGGCTATTAGGAGGTGTAGGAAAGCTTTCTTCTTTCCCCTTTCCTTTTGAGCGGTCATGGGAATGAGATTCATCTTCTTCTTTATCTTGTTTAGAGCCTAATGAATCTTCATCCTTATGCTTTCTAAAGTCCCTATACATTTCTTCTACCATAGACTTTATAGCTAGGAAACTTTCTATGAATTGAGGGTCTGGCCCTATAGAACCTTCCTTTGACATTGTCTTTCGAGAATAGACTCTCCCAATTTCAGGATTAGTTTCCACCAAATCTCTTCTCCTAATTTGAGCTTTGATCTAGTGAGCATTCACAGCTAAACCAACACAAGCTTGTCTAACCTTACAACCTATTGCTCTGATACCACTTGATCTGATAATCACCCTATGAGTGACCTCAGTTAAAGATTTATTAAACAAAAGGTATTATAGACTCATGTGCTGGTGTGTGTTCTGTGTTATTTAAGCAACGGATCGATCTGATTGCCAATACACAGATATTTAAATGGAAAGACAGCAGAGAAATACAATAAGCAAACACAAAGACACAAGAATTTTAATAAGGAGTTCAACCTATTCTCCAGGGTTATGTCTCCGGTCCATAATTCAGTGGTGGCCTTGTTTTATTGTTCCTTTAGCTGAGAATTATAATGCAGGGACTCAACGTGAGTTCTCCTGAAGCAGGTTTTTCTTGGCAGGGTGGTTCTTGGATTTCCCAAGCCACTGGAGTGCACAAACTCTTCTTCTTCCTACCCGCTCTGTGACCTTTGGGTCTACAATGGACGGAGCCAAATATGATACTCAGTTTGGATAGATTTCCCTATGGGATGGCTTGAATCTTCAAGCTATGGTGCTTGATGGTGTCACTGGTCATCTCAACCCTCTGTCTCTTTCTACTCTTCTCTTGCTTCACTGCCTTTTCTCTGTATTCCGTCCTCCTCTTGGGATTTTGGTCCTTTATCCCTCGTCTCATGGACTTCCTTTGACTTGACTGTGTATTCTGTCTCTATTCATGGATTTTTGGCATTGGATTATCTAATGCCCAACAATATCCCACCCAACACGAGCCAGGGGTGTTCCAAACTCGATACTTTTGGCTTTGTTACCACTTGTATTGTGATTGTGATATTTTAGTCTCCTTTCACGTTGTAGCTTGATAAATAACATGTTATAGCCTATTGAGGTAGGAGCATCCTGTGGGTGTTGGAGCTCCCTGAGGTAGAAACCTCCTGTAGGTTGGACTCTACAAAAAAATGTTGTAATAGGGGAGTAGAAGCTTGCCTTCACATCACTTTCACCCAAAACACTGTGGCTTTCTCCCTTTATGGGTTTCCAGTTATATCTGGTGTCTTCATGCACTGCTTGTTGGGTGTCTCACTTGTATGAATTCTCTTGAATTTTGAATATTTACATATACACTTGTCTCTCTCTGGTAAGTGAAAAATAAACAATCAACAACTGAACATATGCATAGATCATTAACTACATAGGGAGATATTTGAAAAAGGAAATTAAGTTGAGCTAACTAATTGCTAATTTACAATTACTCATTCAGCCCCCCTCTCAGTAATTGCCAAGCATTTATTAGATTTAAGATCTATGCTCTTTTAACTAATAAACATCTAAACACTTACCCCCACTTACCATGGAGATTATTAATGAAGAACACCATGGACGAATACTATGGCTTATCAATACCATGTCCCCAAAAAATCATAACTCACTTCATATGACACTCATTCATATGATACATCTATATGTAAAATTAATCAATTTAATTTAAAAGGAAAAAATGACATAACTACTTTAAAAATACATTTCAACATTTGATTTGTGTATATTACTATGAATATAATGTAACTGGAATATTATTAGGTGAATGATAGAGATTTAACCTCCATGGCATATTCTAATATTCTTAGTACTACACAAAAATTAAAGGTTTTGATCTATCTCCAAAGTAGTTATGTTTATTTTGATCTTTTAATTAAATTGATTAATTAAAAAATAATGTCATATGAACAAGTGCATATGAAATGAGTTATGGTTTTTTTGGGCATGTGTATTGATAAGCCATGGTGTTGGCCCATGGCTTATTGATAAGTCCATGTTTTTTCAAATATATATATATGTTGAACTTATATTTATAATCATAATAATAATAATAATAATAATAATAATAATAATAATAATAAAAGTTATAATTTAGGTAGTTTTATGAATTTTTTATTTTTATTTTTAACAACGTGATCAAGCTCATTATGAATTGAGGTTTCTATATGCGAGATTTTTTGGAGTTTCCCCACTCCAACAATTTTTTTATGGTGAAATATTGATTTTTGTTGTCTTAATTGGATATATGGATTCAACACACACTTCGATTGTGAAGAGTTCACCCATCAAACTTGTAATTTTTATGAATCCTTGCTAGATTCCAGACAAATTAGATCTAAAAATAAACCGGAAAACATTTCAAAAAGTCTCACTTATAGACAACAACATTATGAATTGATGCCTACTCACATTTGCCAACCATTTAAACTATATGGTTGCACTAATTGATAATTACATTAAAGTTCAAGAAGGCCTATTCAAAAACTATGATATAATTATTTCCAAAGTACTATGATATTTATTATAATTTATATTATAATCTCTATATACTACCTATATTATGACTTTCCCTTATTACTTAGTGTTATCATTTTAATTTTATTAATATTCATTTCTTAAATTAGATCTTATTATATATTTTGGATTCCCCTTTATATGACTTTATTATAACCGTTTTCTTTATATTCTATTATTCATGATAATTTGTTCTTATTATATTTGATATTTTTGTTTTGTTTTGTTTTTGTAAACTAAAACATTTATACAGTTCAAATCTAATATACATCGAGTTACAAAGATAGTCAATGCATGAACCTCAGCAAGACCTATCATTCAACTTTACATCGAGTTACAAAGATAGTAGATGCATGAATCTCAACAAAACCTATCATTCAACTTTACATCGAGTTACAAACCCTATCATTCAACTTCACATCGAGTTACAAAGATAGTCAATGCACGAATCTCAACAAACCTTATCATGAATCTCAACAAAGCCTATCATTCAACTTTACATCAATTTACAAACCCTATCATCCAATTTTACATCGAGTTACAAAGATAATCTATGCATGAATCTCAACAAACCCTATCATGAATCTCAACAAAACCTACATTGAGTTACAAACCCTATCAGTCAACTTTACATCGAGTTACAAAGATAGTCGATGCATGAATCTCAACAAACCCTATCATTCAACTTTACATCGAGTTACAAAGATAGTGGATGCATGAATCTCAACAGATGCATGAATCTCAACAGACCCTATCATTCAACTTTACATCGAGTTACATAGATAGTTGATGCATGAATCCTCAACGAACCTTATCATTCAACCTTTTTTCCTTAATTGTTGATAATATAAATTTTAGTTTATTCATTTTTGTCTTCTCAATTCAGGTTTTTACCTTTTTGGCCAGCTTCCATCATTCAACTTTTTTTCCCTTAATTGTCAATAATATAAATTTTAGTTTATTAATTTTTGTCTTCTTAATTTTAGATTAGGGTTTTTTTTTTTTTGCTCACCAACCTTTTGGCTTGTTCTTATTTTCCCTTCTCTATCTTAGTATTTATTTAATCTTGAATCATTATTTTTTCTCTTAAAAGTTTCTTCTTATGATGAATTTTGGTTATGACTCAAAACCTTAATTATTAAAGTGCACATTGTGAATCAGAGTCCTCTAAGGAGGTGGAGGAATTGCCCCAAAAGTGGTCGGAATCTGGGAAAAAAATTTTCAAAAATTTCTGTAGATGTAGTGTTAGAATCATGTTTTTGATGGTGGAAATGGATTCAGTCCTCCAATGCACCTAAAATTATGAAGTTTGAGAACTTTTACTTAGATTTACAGAAATCCCTGCCAGATTTTCTGTAACTTTCAGAGAAAAAAACATAATCTTTATACTACAATTTGTGAATCAACCTTTGATGCAATTTTGTACCTATATAAAATATCATTATCATATACAAAATTTTACTCATATATTTTCTTTAAAATTAAATTTATATTTTTTCCTTTTTAATTTTATAGAGTAGATAAATAATTTATTAATACATAAAAGAGATTTTAAAAATATATATTGCCAATAAAATACATATAACCTGTTGTGTTATAAAATGTTTTGTGTGGGGTCTAATCTCAGATCAGATAACTAGTTCAAAAAATCAATAAATAAAAACCACTTAAGAAAAAATAGAGAAAGTTGTTGCACGTTAATTCCCAAAATATAAATTTGTTACACGGAAATTCCAAGAAGGGTTAGAGTTCCAACAACTTATGCGAAACAATACTGTGCCACGACAATAAGTAGAAAGATAACTCTCGTTAAACTTTACTTTAAAATACGAATGAAAAATAAATAAATATTAATAACTCTAATTTTATAAATATCATATGAATATAATAAAATTAGTAAATAAGATTTATTTTTAATATATATATTTTTGTTTGTTAATTAATTTGAGTTTTGAAATGATTTATATTTAAATTCAAGTTTTCATGATTTATGTTTTGAATATTTGAAATATTTTTGGGATAAATTACATTGGAATATTTAGGTAGACGCAATTTTGAACCAACTTGTGTAGTTCATCATCAGAACAAGATGAAGAATCATATCATAATGGGAGTTAAATAGGGAGAAAAGACCTTTTAACAGCTATAAAGAAAGCAACTATATTTGTCTGGGAAGGAAAAATCAGAAGAAAAAAATAATATAAATAATTGAAATCTTATTTATAAGTAATTTTAAATTAATTTAATTAAATTAAATTTTAACTTAAATTTTAAATTATATATATAAATATATATTACCTAGAATATATCAATAAATATAACCAAAGAATTATAAAAAATTCCTAAATATTGTAAATATTATTTTAAAATTATTTATTAGTCAAAGGTTGAATATAAAATATTATAGACGAATAGAGATAACAAAAATAATTTTTTTATAAACTAATTAAAAAAAATCTAATCTTTGGATAAAATAAATAAATATATATGCAATTAGTTTGTTTATTTATTTATTATTATTATTATTGGAAGAATTGAAACTATGCACACTACGAAGAAAGAAAAATATATATATATAATTGGAATAAAAGTTAATAAAAACTGGAAACATTATTCTTAAGAAAAATAACTAAAAACCTATAAAGTCTAAGGGGAATACAAATTGAAAAATAAAACCAAGCAGGAGAAAAGAGACAAAGGAGGATTAATAAACCCCAGGGGAAATCAGAAAAGCCGAAACAATAAGAGGAAAAAGGGTAAAGAAAAGGAAAAGTAACTAAGAGGAAAGGGAGGAAAGTGGAAACCATAAGAGGAAAAAGGGTAAAGAAAAGGAAAAGAAACTAAGAGGAAAGGGCAGAAATCCAACAACTACTAATCTTCCAACCATCATCCCTATTAAGATCACTAGGCCTCTTTCCAATTTCTATGGCTTCCCTAAACTTACCAAGATGGAAATGAGAAATCTTCGCAATGACTTTAGCCTCCTCAATGCATACATGATGGTTGGTCTTCTCTACATGCTCTGCTAAGGCTGAAGAGTGGGTCCTCCCATGCTTTATATCGGCCAAGTGTTCCTTAATCCTCTCCCATGCTTTATATCCGCAACGTGTTCCTTAATCCTTTGATTAATAACCTGTGTGCCTTTGATTAAACATGATTATATGTTTAATATGTGATTTGAATGTTCACAATTTGGAGTGGGTCCTCCCATGCTTTACATCAGCAACATGTTCCTTAATCCTCTCTGATGCTTTATATTGACAACGTGTTCCTTAATCCTTTGATTAATAGACCTGTGTGCCTTTAATTAAACATGATTTATATGTTTAATATGTGATTTGAATGGTCACAATTTGGGCTAATTAAGTAATTAAAATCACTTAGGAATGGCATTTGGGGTAGATACACTAGCCCTTAGTATGATGGATTTTTACCCACTAAATACCTTAATGGAACACCTTGTCACCTTATTATTTTAAATATTTATATTTAATTTAAAATCTATATATGCAATACAACTATCATGTTGGACACCTAATCCTCTATGGGTTGGTGTAGAATGTGAACAAAC
This sequence comes from Pinus tabuliformis, assembly GCA_031772625.1. Lineage (NCBI taxonomy): Eukaryota > Viridiplantae > Streptophyta > Pinopsida > Pinales > Pinaceae > Pinus > Pinus tabuliformis. The sequence continues at coordinate 1,296,081,442 of CM062809.1, forward strand.
ATGAGAGTCCAAGAGACCTTGGGATGTGGAACCCAACGTCACACAAATGTAATATAAATGTATATCATTGTCAAATAATAGATGTACTCTCTTGCTTATCCTTAATATTTTGTTGTTGCCATGTGTGCGTTTAACATGGTATTAAAGCAGACGATATTCTGCCCTGCTCATATTTGAGCCACTAATTTTTGTGGTCTTTCTCTGTGTGTTTGTCAGGCTTGAGCATTGTCTGAAATATTCTAGAATCTATCTGGATCGGTTAGATCCCCAGGTCTGCATATCTAAGTTTCTCTGCATGTCTAATTTTCTTATGATTCGCATTCCTACAATCCTTTCCATAATGTGTATGTTCCTACTAACATCCTAGGTTGAAGGTCAAAGGGAATGCAAAACAATTTGGTGTTGTATTGATTTCCACAACAGTGAATGAAGCAGTGAGTCTCTCCTTTTGTTATGTGCTTTACAATTGCGTTGAAGCTCCTTTTGTTATATGTGCTAGTTTATATGCTAAATGTATATGCAGTGTTGTATTCATATTTGCGCATTGTGTTAAGTGATCTGAAACCCATGCATACCTGTTTCTAGTTAATTCCCTATACCAATGTTGTCATAAAGAAGGTCGGGCTAACATATTAATGCCTCTCCCCTCCATGCTATCCATCCAAACTAGGTTTAGAGCTTGTCCCTTTGTCTATCGGGTCTGCTACTTACATGCACCAAGCCGTTTCATCTAATTATGTCTCTGCCATGTCTCCCTACAGCTCATTTGTGTGGAAAAGAGTAAAATTATGGTGTTAGGGTTTTGGTTTTTGTAAGGTTTGACCTTAATGGCTTTTGGTGGGGTTTTGTTTTGTGTTTCTTGGTGGCTGTGTGAGAAGCAATGTGATCGAGGATGTTTGAAATAGAAAACGTTAACGAAATTGGGTACGTGGTGTGGTTGTCAAGTTAATGCGACTAAGGAGCGCCATTGCACTCCACTTGCTTCAAACATAAGCTACCAAAGTTACCAACCCTATTCTCATGACAATGCATTTATATAAAAAAAATATTCAAATCGAATCGTACAACCCAGGAAATTGGTAAACAATAGGTGTTACAGGTGTCTAGAGATGATAAGGTCATAGATTCCAGAAAGAGGAAGGCAAGCACAAGGCACATGATAACATGAAACCTCACACAGTGAGCCTAGTATCCTCCTTGTTATTATTGTGGTACATAGAACCATCAAACTATAGCTCGGTAGGCAGAGAGCTATTGAATGGCGTGCATTCTCACTCTCCTTTGACAGGAAACCAATCAAGAGAGCCGCATAAGCTTCCACTATCTTATTTTCTGCTTCTCATTGTCTTTGCATTATAAAAACCTCATCACTTGCCTCTGTAACCACCATCCCTACACCATGTATTGCCTCACCAACATCTTGCCTAGTCAGAAATATAGAGCATAGCAATGCAATTACACCTCTGCGACAAACCCAAACCTCAGAACTTCCTCCAGTAATTTCTTGTTTTTGTTATCCATTTTCCCTTTCATAATTGCTAGCTCTTCATCATTGAATTCATATGGATCTTGCGAGTCTTCAAAGGAGGCACTCTGCTTCTGCTCTACGGGCCTAGAGGATTGTTGCCCTAGGCCTGTCATTGACTTCATGCCAACTGCTGGTGAAACTTTCCATAGTAAGGATATATTAACCGGTTCAAATACAGGTAAAACTACATAAGCAAGGAACATAGGGAATAAAGTTCCAGTTGGCATGCTCATTATTAGAACCTGCGACTAAAAATTCTAAGGTTGATATTGATGTGAAACTATACTTATTCTTCTTAAAATGTGTGGAGTTTAAAATCATATCTTGTGAACGAGACAACTTCACTTTTTTGCCACGCCCTCACCCACCATTAGCAGTGTAAGCAACAGAAGGAGACATGTGTTTGCCATGTATGAAGCAGTGAGTCTTGTCCAGTGAGTGCAACCTTAATACTTGGTGGTGTGGATTATACTCTTTTGGTGATTATATAACTATGACTTGGTTTCTTCATGCCTAGTTGGGAGCTGAAGATTAACCTTGTAAATACATTGAACATTGTGTGTTTGGTCTCCGCGGTAAATTGAGGTTGGTTGCCTGCATTGTTTACAAGTTGTATGCTACTCGGCCTGTCAGGAGTCATTTCCATCTCAAATTATCTGCGTTTGACAGTGGGTATTCTCGGTGCTCTAGTTTCCATACAATTATATACATTGATTAAGCTGGTTATAATGGTCTCTACAACCCTAGCATTTCTCAGTTTACATAAACGCACATTTCCATTGCAGAAACGCACTTTGATATGAAAGAAAGTAAATCAACTTCTCTCTTACTCAATTCAATCTTTGCAAAATGCTCTCGTAGCTTCTGGTCTGTGATTTTTTATTGAGGCTATACATGTAGAATGCCGAGTCTATCATCGAATAGCAGGGGATGAGATTAATTGTTTAAGGGTGAAAATTGTGTCTTATCTGCTTGACATTCCAGGTTCCAACAGAGCAGGCCACAAATGTCCTACAGAGTCCACGCTGCTTTAGTGAATGAGATAGATTTCTCCATGTGTTTGATTTGGCTTTTTAGACTCCAATGACAAAATTGTTGGTTGTGACTGTGAATTCGACATTGTGGAATTAGATTGACAGGGTAGCACATTATCATTCAAAGTTCAAAATTCCTTTATTTGTTGCTCTGTTCAAAATCAAGTTTGCATTGGTGACTGCATACAAATCTACTCAGGAAAATTTCAAAAAGCAATAAGGCAGACACCCTCCATTGGCTACACCCTATTTCCTATTATACTACCATTGGATTATATGCTATCAACATAGTATATTGAAGTTGGTATTGATGTTTTTTTTATCTAATCATGAAGGTAGAAAGTTGAAAATTAAAAGTAATATTTCCTATAGGAGAGTTCACCCATTTCCTGCCATTAGAACTATTACACTTTGATTTTAATAGTGGTGCACTTGTTATGTCTCTAATTGGTGGTGTATTAGATTTTCTCAAAACTCTGATACAATCTACTGTCAAAGACAGTCGAAATCAACAAAACCACTCTTGTTGACATTCAAACATGTCTGCAGCATACCCACGAAAATGTAGAATTTTTGGAACATGAATCTCAGCGTTAGTAAGAATAATTTCAGAAGTGGAGTCAACATTTTGAACCTATTTTTATTTAGAACATTGAAACAGGCTCCCATAAGAAACAAATTGATTAGATCATTAAGCCCCTCTCAGGAGCAGTTGTATATGCAGATGCAAAAATTCAGCCTACGCTTCCCAAGTTGGTCATCAGACCTTGGGAAGATCTTATCAGCAACTTGGGAAGATCTTATCAGCAACAAGCACAAAAATGGTCTTGAAATGACAAGGACTTGTCCTTTCATATTCCAGACTACTCCAAGCTAATCTAATTTCAAATTGTTGGATTTCTTCAAGAAGGTTCATCTTCACCTGCTCCTCATGACAGTTCACTTCCATTTGTTCCAAATTCTACCCCTCTTCCACGATTGTGAAATGCCAACACTGTGACCAGGTTGGCCATCTGAAAGAACACTGTTTTGATCTTCATCCATGTAAGCATTGTCATAAAACCAATCATTCTTCAAACAGATGCTTCAGAAACAAAGCTCCTGCAAGAAAAAATATTCATCTTGGATGGATCGCTTCTTAGCAATGGGCATCAACAGCCAAGAAGATATTCCAATCACATGTCAGAACATGTTCTAGAGTATTGGACAGTCTTGCAGTTGAGTTTTCTCCATCATCTCACCTTCTATCTGACAGGGGGGGAAATGATGGTCATCTACAAGCTTCAAAGCCACATCAAGCGAGCCTGAGCCACAACCTGCCATACCAGATTTAAAGTTGTAGCCAGAGACAAAGATGCCCCTAAGCATGCCTTCAATTTGTGACACCTCTTCAAAGAATTGGGGACACTTCCTCTAGAAGACAACTTCAGCTTCTTGTCAGTTTTGGAAGAGTTCCAGGAATTGCATTAAGCATTCCAGAGTTGTTGGTCATCCTTAAACCATCCCAAGTTGAGACTTCCCTTTTGTTGAGGTTCTCCCTTTTATGCGGGGTGAGACATCCCTTTCATGGTTGAAGATTTCCCTCTTCAAAACATCAAGAGCACTTCCTCTAGCAAAAGACCTGAGCTTCATTCCAGAATTGGAAGAGTTTTTTGTAACTACACTAAGCATTCCAGTGTTAGCGGTCATCCTTAAACCACCGCCCTTTATACCAACATTTCAGAGAGCACATTCAACCTAGTGCAGCCATGCTTTTTTGTACATTTTGTATTACAGCTCTTTTCCTGGACTCATACATAACCCTTCGGATTAAGGGGGGAAATGTTGGAGACCTAATCCTCTATGGGTTGGTGTAGAATGTGAACAACCATGAGAGTCCAAGAGCCCTTGGGATGTGGAACCCAATGGTCACACAAATGTACTATAAATGTATATCATTGTCAAATAATAGATGTACTCTCCTGCTTATCTTTAATATTCTGTTGCTACCATGTGTGTGTTTAACATATCATCTCAATGCATTTATTACTTACCATAATATAATTAAGATACACAATTTTTTAATTATTAAACCTTTTTTTATTCATTAATTTTTCGTTACTAGTGGATCACACTTTAATTTTTATATGAGTTAAAAAAACAGAGTTTTTTTCACATATATTTTGGAGGAAAAACTAAACATAATTTATAATATTTATAATAGCTTACCCTAGTTGATAAACACAGTCATTTTGGGGTATTTCATTTGTCCAATTTTGTTCAAAAGATATATAGATTTTTAACAATCATAAATTTAAATTTTTTAATTTGCAAAATTCAAATACTTCATAGTAGCCTAATCCATCTTAACTCCAGATCTATCAAGCCCTGAGATTGATCCAACTATGTTACTATAGCCCTCTCTCTCTCCTTCTCTCCCCTCTTTTCTTTATTTCTTTATCTCACCCCTAAACATACTCTCTCTCTCTCTCCATCTCTCCCTTGTCACTCCCTCTCTCTCCGCTTCTCACTCTCTATCTTTCTTCTTCCATTCCTCTCCCCTCCTCTCTTGCAATTCCTCTTTCTCCCTTTCTCTCATATCTACCTCTCTCTTCCCCCATCTCTCTCTCTCCTCTCTCCTTCTCTCTCTCCCCCTCCCTCTCTCATTCTCTCTCTCCCCCTCCATCTTTGTGTCTCCCTCTCTCTCTCTTACCTTTCTCTACATCTCTCACTCATCTCCCTCTCTCTCTCTCTTCATTCCTCCTCTCCCCTATCCTTAATTTTATCTCCATCTCTTCCTTGTGACTCCCCCTATCTCTCCACCTCCATCACTCTATGTCTTTGTTCTTCCCTCCCATATATATCGCTTTCATATATATCATGATATATTAATATGTATTAAAATATAGTAAATTTAATATTGTATTTATCCAAAGTTATTAAATTTAATAATATTAATATTATAATATATATTTTTTTTCTGGGTAAAGGCTACTTCTATATATTAAGAAAGGAAAAATATGTACATAGTTTACATCAGCCGAGGAGGACAAAGCCACCCTCTAACAAAAACACCTGACAACGATGAAGACGGACTTTCAGACCACAGAGCCGACATAACCAAAATGTCCAGATGGGCTTCTAGGACCCCATATTGTTCCAGATTGCCAAAAAAAGACAAGTGAAGTTTCCTGACCCTGACTTGTAACAGATTACCCTTATAGAGATGATAACAAAAAACTGAACAAGGTGAACAAAGACATGGCCTTCAGACATGAACAGGAAAGCAAAGACCTCAGGAAACACCTTTGAACCAAATCAGATAGGGAGACTGGGCTATCCAGGAGGCTTCCTCTCCACATTGCTAGGCTGGTCAAGCCAGATGACCGAATCCTCCGCGTCCTGCTGCTGGTCGTCCGAGTCCGGGTGGACCGAGTCCTGGCCGTCGCATCTGTACTGATCATGGTCCCGCAGAGGCAGAATTTCTTGAACAGAGACATCCCGGAGATTGTCTTCCAGATCAGGAGCCGGTTGAGGTGGGTCTGCTGGAACATCAGCAGCCAACGGACAAGCCATGCAGTGGACTGTACCATTCATGTCTCCCAATAAGATTTCGCTTCCCTGAAGGCCAGCAGAAGCAGAAGCAGGGGAAGACCAAGAAGGCCTGATTGGGGCCGCCTCAGTGAGATACACTGAGAGATTAACAATAACATCTGTCTACAGGTCCCTTCTAGGAATTCGAAGGCGAAAAGACTGATAGGAATTCTGCCCAAACAGAAACTCTTCATCCGAACTGGTAGACGAGGGGTAACGGGCCGCCATGGGAGCTATGGGATGCGGCTCCTCCTCATCCCTTACGACTGGCACACCAGACCGTCCGCCTCGGCGCGGCACACCCCTCCTCCGCATGATCGTATCCAGCTGAAGCACCTGCAGCTTATGCTCCACTTCACCAATGAACATTGGCAGCAGAGTGTTCTGCTCTCCGCGCCTACAGACAAATATTCTCTGGGGTTTGCAGGGGGGGGCAGTTTGGTTAAATAAACCGGCCCCTTCAACACGCAAATACGGCATACCTCCCACCATAACTCCCCAATTTCTCGAGACAGGAGCAAACACATTCGGCTTCAATGCCCATCCTGCAACGCTCTGCCGCACCTTACCTCTGCCTGCCTTCAACATTAAATGAGAATCAAACTCCATCGCTGTCGAGTACCTGGAGATCTTCTCGGCCCTGTCAATAAGTGTTGAGATGCGGGGAGCCTTTATGGCACGTATAATCACCCGCATCCGGGTGTATTCTTTCCATTTGATCTATGTCCTTAGAAATTATCTCTTTCAATTGAATCTGTTGTTCTCTGGAAGGTAAGCAATCTATTGGTCCTTCGAAGTGATTGTTTTTTGCCTCCACTCCAAAGTTGGCCAGTAGGTCCGCCAACCTATTTCCTTCTCTTCTAGTGTGCTTAAACATGATGGCCTGGTTCTGAGAGAGCCAGTAATTCAGAGATTCTAATCTGTGAGCCATCCTCTAGCTGCGACTTACTTTGTGGATTGGCGATCCATTTTGAAGTTTTGTAGCTATTCTTATCAGGATCTGCGAGTCTCCTTCAATGATGAGAGGGAAGAGTTTTTTCCTGTGAGCAAGAATAATGCCTCTCCAAAGCCCTTCCAGTTCCGCAGAATTGTTTGTGTCCCATCCTATTGATCCCAGAAAGATAATGATGGGAGTACCTGTGTGATCTCTGAACGCACCTCCATAGCCAGCTTGACCTGGGTTTCCCTTAGAAGCACCATCGAAGTTTAGTTTGATCATGCTGGAAGTAGGAGGGTTCCATGCTCTTGATTCCTGGTTGGGGCTAATAGTTCTGCCGTTGATGTTTGAAGGGGAGTTTATCCTCATTTGCCAGTTGTCCCAGACCGCTTTTTCAGATGGTAGGGAGGGAAAATCATCGGGATACCAATTCTTGAGAGAGAGAGTTTCCATTAAATTTTGATGAAAGTTATTCCACAATTTATCTGGCGGCATTGATTTGTCTTTAAAGATCCTCCTATTACGTTCTTTCCAGATATTCCACATCAAAAGCCCTGGGATGAGTTGCCATAAAGCTGAGAGCAGAGAGCTTTGGTAAGGAGTATGGCCTCCTTTGTTGATGGTTTCTTTGAGATCATGCTGTGCTCTGCGCTCATTTTGGCAGCGGAATGCTATCTTTTCCCACAGGATTTTGCTTACTGAACAGTTCTGCATGAGATGGAGAGCTGTTTCTTCCTCCTGTCTACACATATGACATATGGATGGACCTGCGAAGCTTCTTTTTCTCAGGTTATCCCATGTTAGGATTCTATTGTGACAGAGTAGCCAAATGAAAGTTGATACCTTTGGCCAGTTTGATTTATACCAGACTTTGTCCCAAAGGCCGCTTTTAGTAATCTGATTTTGGATGATGATATGATATGCTTCTTTGGTGGAAAACGTGCCTTTTTCTCCGTAGCCCCATCGTAATATATCTTCTTCCTCTGAAATTTTTATTGGCCTTTTTTGTAATTCATTTTCTAGGTGCTGTAGTGCCGGCTCCGAACTGTGGGTGAGTATTTGATTGGCTTCTTTCCATTTACGATGTTGCTGTCCAGTATCCTCTGTCCAGAAGTCTTTTACCTTTGCGTGCTGTCTTATTCCCCTTTCCTCGTTGAGGAAGTCCTGAAGTGTGTCTGTCATTTTTGGCATTTGCTGCCAGGAGTCACTCCAGAAACGTGCCGATCTTCCGTTCTTTATCTCCCAGAAGCAGTGATCTTGAATTAGAGATCTGTGTTGAATGGCAGCATTCCAAATTGCTGAACCAGCACTGGTTTCCGTCATTCGAAGTCTTTCTTCCACTGGTAGATTGCTAGCATATTTGGCTGTCCAGAGGGAAGCCCAAGGGGTGCTGGGAAAGGCTAGCCATCGCCACCAGATTTTAGCTCCCATTGCTTTATTATTGTGTTCTGGATCTCTGAGTCCGATTCCACCTGTGTATTTGGGGAGGCAAACTTTCTCCCATTTTATTAGCGCCCATTTTCTATTTTGTCCAGAGCCTCCCCATAGAAATCTCCTTTGGAGGTTCTTGATTTCTTTGAGGACCCATTTGGGAGCAGCAAGAATGGAAAAAAGGTAAAGCGGCATAGAATTAAGGACAACTTTGATTAGAACTATTCTACTTGCCATATTTAGCGAACGATGAGTCCAGAGGAGAAGACGGGCTTCTAATTTTTCCAAGAGCATTTTCCATGATGAGTGCTTGAGAGCTGAGCTCATGAGAGGGGCTCCTAAGTATTTAGAGGGCAAGGAAGCTGAAGAGAAACCAAGAATGCGCCCAACCGCTCTTTGAGTGGTGACAGGGGTATTGAAGAAGAAAATCTGAGATTTGACTCGGTTTAGAAGAGCACCAGATGCTTCAGAGAAGGTGTTGAGAATAGACTTGACAATGCGAGCTTCTTGGACAGAAGGGTGGTTAAATAACATATTGTCGTCTACGAATTGCTGGTGGGTGTGGGTTGGGGAATTATGGAAGGAGAGCCCTTTTAGTTTACCACTTAGCTTAGCAGCAGAGAGACTTCTACCCAGACCTTCCGCCATAATAATGAAAAGAAAGGGAGATAAAGGATCTCCCTGCCTTATGCCTCTTGAAGGTTTGAAAGTAGCTGAGGGGGAGCCATTGATTAGCACAGAGAAAAAAGTTGATGAAATAAGACTTGAAATCCATCTTACCCAAGCAGGAGCAAAGCCAAAGGCGGTTAGCACTTTTTGGATATAGACCCAGCTAAGACTGTCAAAAGCTTTTGAAAGGTCTAGTTTGAGAAGCATACCTGGCTTTTTAGTCAGCTTTAGGGAGTGAATTATTTCATGCGTAAGAATGATTCCATCCGTGATTTGACGTCCTTCTACATAACCTGATTGTTCAGGCGAGATGATGAGAGGGAGGACCTTCTTGAGCCTGGTAGCTATGACTTTGGAGACTATCTTGTATATCATGTTGCAAAGGGCGATAGGTCTGTATTTGTCCGGAGTGCTGGCGTCCTCTCCTTTAGGCACAAGGGCGATAAAAGTAGCATTTAAAGCCGGATACATCCATCTGAGCTCTCTGGACTCCTCTACTACCTGCCAGACTTCGTTTTTGATCAAGTCCCAGAATTTGTGGAAGAAGTTTGCAGTAAACCCATCCGGCCCTGGCGCTTTCCCTACCTTCATTTGCTGCACGGCTTCTTCCACTTCCTGAAGACTTATAGGTTTAAGTAGAAGACTGTTGTGCTCTTCCGTTATGACCTTGGGGATATTTTGGACAATTTGTTGAATTGCGTCCATTCTGTCAACGTCAGGCTCCTGGAGGGCGTTTTTAAAGTAGCTTGTAAATTCCTTTTCTATGCCTTCATGAGTTTCTATCTTTTCGCCCTGCTTATTATAAATATGAGTAATTTGGTTTGACATTCTTCTTTGGACAGTAGATTTATGAAAAAATTTCGTATTCCTCTCCCCACTTTTTAGCCAACGGATTCTGGACTTCTGCTGCCATAAAATCTCCTCCTGCCTGGCTCTTTCTAATAATTTGGATTCGATTTCTTGTTCTTTCTTGGACAGGTCCTCTGTTCGCTCTCCATTGATGAGGGCTTGCTGTACCTTTTTCATTTCTGCGTTGAGACGGGCTTGGTCATCAAAGATGTTGCCGAAAACCTTGTGGTTCCATTGTTTGATGGCCTGTTTGATGTTTTTGAGTTTCTGTTGAATGCTGGCCATTCTTGAGCCCTCCGAAGTGTGATAAGAAGCCCAGGTAGTTCTGATGAATTGGTCAAATTCTGGATGAGCTAACCAAAATTCCTCAAAGCGGAATGGGCGTTTTAGATTTTTACCTGGCCGATTCCATTGTAGCTCTATGGGCCAATGATCAGATCCTGAACAAGGGATGATAGAGGCAGTGAATTCCCCTCCAACACTTGTAGCATTGTCAGAGATGAGGAAACGATCCAGGCGGGAGGCGATATGTTGCGCGCCGGATCTCTTGTTTGACCAAGTCGTTATGCCATTTCTGGTAGGAATATCCATCAACCAATTGCTGTTGATGAAATCTTTTAGAAGGCCGTCCTCACTGCTTGTGTTGAGTCTTCCTCCCCTTTTCTCGTCCATGCTTGCGATCATGTTAAAATCTCCTCCGGATATCCACAAGGGAAGAGCTCTGTTTCTGTTGAGGTCTGAAAGAGAGTTGAGTAGAGAGCGTTTTTGAACTGTGTCCTGAGGGAAATACACATTGGTTATCACTCCATGCGAATTTGTGCCTGTGAGATGGAAATTGGCCTGAATGAAGTTCTTGTTAGCTAGAATGTTGCTGAGATTGATGACCCTGCCGTCCCAGAGAATGGCTAGGCCACCCGAGGCACCCTGAGCGTCGACTGCAGTGGCCAGACCTCCTGGCCATGCCGCTGTAGCTATTTTTTCTAATACTGTGGAGCTGCACTTTGTTTCCTGTAGGAAGAGGAGACTTGGTTTTTCCTGATTTAACATATTTTTGAGAATTTTTCTTTTTCTAGGGCCATTTAACCCTCTGATATTCCACGAGATGAGCTTCATGGAGAAGGGTGGGGGGTTGTATTGTAGTACTTGGATAGCTTGGCATATTGCCCTGACTCAACCAGTATTTCCCCAATTTTGATAGTTCTCTCCAGGGTTGTTTTCCTTCCTCTTTTCTTGTTATCCTTAGTGATAAATTTTCCATCCCATTGACTGCCAATCTGGACTCCCAGAGAGTATTTTTTCTGAGCTCTGCCTAATACCTCTGCTAAGTTGTCCAGCTGCTGTTCGGGTATTTTTTCAAACTCCTTCGTGCGGCAAGCCTCTTCCAACCCTGGTATATCCAGTTCCCCTATGTCTAGGGGGACGGAATCTTCCTCCATGATTTGGGGCTGCTGAGGCATGTCATCTGTAGCACTGGGGGCCTTTCCGGTTTGTGTAGGGAATTCCATTTCCATTTTTTCTCCTTGTTTTGACATTGTATTGCTTGGATCTGTCCTGTTATTAAAATGTGTTCCCTTGTGTCCCCCCTGTTTTGATGTCTCTCCTTGCTGCTGCTGTGGAAAAACATCTTCGTTGTTCTGGTTTTTGTCAGAGTACTCCTGGTCAGTGTTATTTAGTGGGGCATATCTGTTGCTTGTATTTACCTTGTTGTTCGTATTTGCCTTGGGGTTGCTGGGATTTCTTTTATTACCTCGTCTCCTGTTGACCACTTTGGTGAATCCATCCGTAGACGGAGTGTTGGATATCTTATTTAGAGGGCAATCTCTGTATAAATGTCCAATGTCATGACATTTCCTGCATCTGAATGGCACCTGCTCATAATCTATGACTTGAATCCATTCGGTATCTTCATGAAAAAAACTTACCGTGTCTGGCAAGGGTTGCTTTAGATCCATGTAGACACAAATCCGAGCGTATGAGGTGTGTAGACAGAGTCTTGTTTCCTCTGCTATTCTTACAAATTCCCCTATTGAGTTACCTATCTCCTTTAGAGAGTTTTCCTCCCAGTATTCCAAAGGCAAGGAGTAAAGCCTTATCCACACTGGCGAATAACTGAGATCTATTTTATCTGGGTTGAATCTTTCTACCCATCCTGTAAGAAATAGACCTGCTGAATTAAAAAAGTAAGGGCCACCTTCAAGGATTCTGGTACGATCTTCCAGGCAAGTAAAGTCAGCTGTAAAAAAGCCTTTTGCTCCCAAATGCAGGGTTATTTCTCCTTTTGGACGCCAAACCGCACTTATCCAGGCTCTAAGAGCCGCTCGGTTGGCCAGATCCCTATGAACTTTCCTATTAATGCATGATCACGCATATATTGTATTCTAGCATTGATTCTCTCACTTGGAAAGAAAACCTTTGGTCTATTAGCAGCTACAGGTTTGCAAGTGGAAGAACTTACCGTTTTCCTGTTTTCTACCTCAGATTCCTTGTGATGCTGCTGGTCGTTGTCCAAGTTGCCTTCATCTTCGTCATTCTGGAAAGTCTTACCTGCTGCTTGCCGTGCGCTGTCGCTCGGTGAAGGGGGAGGCTCAGAGCCCTCCCCCTGTCTGGGCATCATAGCGTACCCTCTAATACCGTCGTGCCCTTGCGATCTACTGCCCTGCGGCTGCCCTGGTTGCAGTCCTTAGCAGACCTGCCGCCTGCAGAGTCTGCAAAGCCTGTCAAAACCCTAAGGCTGCGCTCGCTCCTGCCATCGCTCCGCTCCCCCCAACTTTGACAATTTTGTCTTATAATATATTAATATGAATATTATAATGATAATATTATTATTATTATTTTAATATTAATATTAGGGTTAATGATGTTTTTTTTTTTTGTATGGTCTTAATAATAATTTGGCTCATATACCTCACCAAAATAAAACCTATTTTTTCTAGTGTTAGTAAGTATAAAGAGGTTTATGGAGTAAATATAAAAAGAGGCTTTATTTATTTATCATACCTCTGGTTTATTTATATTTTTATTTATTTATCATATCTCTTTTATTTACCATGGTATTTGGCCCATGGTATTAATAATTATTTGTCCCATGGTGTCTGGCCCATAGGCTTCACCTAAATAAAACATATTTCTTGAATTTTCATAATATAAAGAAGTTTCTAGAATAAATATAAAATGAGGTTTTATTTATTTACAATACATTTAGTCTTATATTTTTATTTATTTACCATACATTTTATTTACCATACTTTTTTTTAGTGTTCGTAAACCTATTTATATTTTAAATTTATATTGTGTTTATAGATACTAATAATGAGATTGATTTTTAAATAGGGCTAACATCAAATTAATAATGTTAAATGTTAAGCATTACGTTTACATTTACATGTTTACGTTTTTATGTGAGATCTACGGGGCGCCTGTTGGCATGATTTGAAATCACAATCTTATTTAAAATTATATTACCATATATATATATATATATATATATATATATATATATATATATATATATAGATATTAATGTTAAATATACAATAAAAATATATATTAATTATTTATATATGACTTATTGTGACTAAATAGAAAGACAAAATAGCTATTTTTCACGAAGTCAAAAAATAATTAATAATTAATTTAATCATAATTTAAATAACTAACTAAAATATATATAAATAAATATTAATATTTTTTCCCTTCCATAAATTTGAAAATATTTTTGAATAAATTAGAAAAAATCTTTTAATTATAATTTAAATAATTAAATGATGATGATGATAGTTAACATTCGCTGAGACCAAACATTGGTCTATTGGACCTAAAGAAACAAATTATTTATTTTGATTTAAGATTTTATTCCTATGCTTAAAAAGCTTGGAGAGAAGCCTCCCAAGCTCACTATAATTTTGACATTGTAAAAGGCTAGGAAGGTCAGTATTGTAACAAAGATTGTGAAACTGAGATCTAATGTGGTTGCATGTTGGACACTCTAAGAGGAAGTGGTTTTCATCCTCGATGTTCCTATTCTCACATATATGGCATATCCATGGCGTTTTAGGAACTGCCCAACGACCTCTTTCACTATGGAGCTCATGAGAATTCATTATAATCTTTGCTATATTAATTTTCTTCTTTGAGCTAGTTAAAATAGAGAGATACTTTTGATCTTCTAGGGTGGGGTTGATGACCTTCTTATAATAACTTAATTTTCTTTTAGCCGCTAAATCTTTCTGACACCGCATTTTTCTTTGAACTTAGAAGTAACAATATCTTTAATGTTATTTATGTTTTGCAATGCATCATTCTCGTTGATCTCCCAATAGTTTAACCAGGCCCTTGTGTCTTTATGCCACCCCCAATTGAGCCTTAGGTGATTTTGGTTGGAATTTAAAGCTAGCTTAGGAAGTTTATGATCGTCTATGTTATTGAGTTTGTGCTTGTACAGCAGAAACCTAATCATAGCTAGGCTCTAAATAGGGGAAAGACCTGCTTCTATAAGGAGAATAGGATAGGGTGTATTACTTTTAATTTTCAGGTTATAAGTTATAAAATTCTTCTGGATTTTCTCAATCTTTCTCCATGATTCTCTGGAGATGCTGCAACCCCAAACTCACAGCCATATAAGATAACAGGTGTGACTAAAGTTTCAAAGAGGAACTTCTTTTTATCCCACATTACGAGGTTTGTCATTTTACAATTATTTTCAAGACCAAAATAAGCTTTCCACCCCCCATTAATCCTTTTCTGAATGCTATGGTTCCAGTTGAGCTTGTGATGTATATCAATTCCTAGGTACTTGTAAGAATACACTTCCTCCAAGTTATTATTGTCATACATAAAATTAGCGTAAGTGTCCTTCTTGGATTTGATAATCATAACTTTTGTTTTGTCAGTGTTAATAGTCATACCCATGGTAGAGCAGAAATTCTTAAGAAGCCTGAGTTGCTTATCAAGATTAGATGGGAACCTTGCGAAAAGAACAATATCGTTAGCATAGAGAAGAAGGATGACGACTATCCCAGCTAAGATCGTTCCATCACATCCTACTTCCTCTAAATAGCCTTCGAGCTTATCGATGTAAATGCCAAATAGGTTAGGGGAGAGGGGGCAACCTTGTTAAACTCCAATTTTACACTTGATATCTTTCAACCACCCCTCATTTCTCTTTAGCTTGGCAATTACATTCTCGTATAACCTTATAGTGACAGCTCTCAACTCGAGAGGAACCGTTAGCTCTTCTAATCTATTACAAAGGTTGTATCTAGGAGCCGTATTGAAAGCCTTTCTAAAGTCCACAAAGCAACAAAATAAACTAGATTTATCATTACGACATTCCTCCGCAATGATCCTAAGCATAATGAGGTGGTCTATTGTTGAGTGATGCCTTCTGAAACCTGCTTTCCCTTTAGCCCGCTTACCTTCACTTTCAAGCCATATGCTTAACTTCTTTTCCAAAATACTACCATATAACTTCACTAAGAGAGGGCTGATCATAATTGTCCGATAATTAGAGGGGCTATTTGTATCCCCACTTTTAAAAATAGGGATAATGAGGCTCTCAGTCCAAGGTTTAGGGAACCCTTGCTTGACTGCTTGATTGAAAAGCTTGTGGATGTGGGGGATGAAGACATGACCTCCAAGTTTTAAGATTTCTGCCTGGTACCCTTCAATTTCCTTAGCTTTCCCATTACCGAGGCGATTAACCCCAAATTTAATGTCTTCTAAAGAGAAAACTTCTTTCGTTGTGAGCAGGGTTTGAAAATTATCCATGACATTTGGAGATTCATAAAGCCTTTTAAGATAGGAATTCCAATTCTGAAGAGAAATTTTATTATTATCTTTAGTCTTCCTAGTTAGAATCTACCTCCAAAATTTCTTAGGAGCTACCTTAGAGAGGTGTAAGAGATTCTCCTGTCTTTAACGAATGCACTGCCTCTTTTTCCTTTTAGTTAGGGCTTTGTATATTTTTATCTTGTCCATTTTAAGAGATTCATCTACAGCTTCCTTAATTGCTCTCCTCACAATTTTACAATCTTTGTCATACTATGGATTGGTTTTGTTATTTCTTTTATTATTTGAAACTTCAACTAAGAACTTGTTAATAGAATATGAGAGGGTTGTAGTAAAATTATGATAGAGGTCTTCTATGTTGTCTATACTAGATAAAGGAAGCAAATTAGTATCTCTCTATTTTAACTAGCTCAAAGAAGAAAATTAATATAGCCAAGATTAGAATGAAATCTCATGAGCTCCATAGTGAAATGGGTCGTTGGGCAGTTCCTAAAACACCATGGATGGAAAGGTTCTACCATCTCTATGAGAAGATGAACATCGAGGATGAAAATCACTTCCTCTTAGAGTGCTCTATGTACAACCACATTAGATCTCAGTTTCAAAATCCTTGTTGCAATACTGACCTTCCTAGCCTTTTACGATCTCAAAATTACAGTGAGATTAGGAGGCTTCTCTCCAAGCTTTTTGAGCATAGAAATAAAATCTTAAATCAAACTAAATAATTCATTTCTTGAAATTGAATATACAAAAATTTGGTCTCAATTGACATTAAGCTCTATATATATATATATATATATATATATATATATATATATATATATATATATATATATGTACACACATACACATACATACATACATACATACATACATACATATATATATATATATATATATATATATATATATATATATTTCAATTTTTTTTTAGTTTTTGAAAAATTTATAAAATTACAGATATATATTTCAAATTCTTTACATATTTATATTGTTTTTTTTAAGTTTATAGTACATTATATTGTAGGGTTGAAACTAAAATGATTTAAGCTTGATGAAGTTGTGCAGAATGACCTTGAAGTCATTGAAAATGAAATAAGTATATCAATATTAAAATAAAAAATAGAAATATCAGAGTAAATATTCTATTTTATAATTTTTAATATTAAAAAGATTTTGAGATACATATTAAAATTTATTTGTCTACGCATTTCGTAAGTGTGGTTTATCCTCAGGATAAGATGAAGAATCACATCATGATAACAAGTTAAATAGAGAGACTGTTCATCCAAACGACTGCTTTTTACCAGGAGCTACAATGGATTGGACCTTAGCAACAAGTTAAGTAGAGAGACTATTCATCCAAATGACTACTTTTTACTAGTGGCTACAATGGATTGGACCTTAGCTACAAGTGACCAGACCAAGAATTGAGGGAAAGGTTAATAAATAAATAATTATTTAATTATTTAATTCTTTAATTATTTATTAACCCTTCTCTCAATTCTTGATCCCGTGAGTTGTAGCTGAGGTCCAGTCCATTGTAGCTATTTCATTTGGTCAAAGTAGCAGTTTTTTCTAGCCATTTGGATGACTGGTTTCTCTATTTAACTTGTTGCTATGATCTGGTTTTTCATCTTGTCTTGAGGATGAACCACACTTGTTGGTTCGAAAGGTTTCGACAAATGAATTTTGTTGAACCACAATTGTTGGTTGGAAAGGTGTCGACAAATGAATTTTGATGTGATTATGGCCGAAAAACGTGTCTCAAAAACTTGAATGAATCACAAAAACCTTAATTCAATAATTAAAGAAAGATTTTTTATTTAATAATTGGTTTTAAATTAAATAAATAAATATATTGAAATTTTAAATATAAATGGGAAAATATATTATATCATAATTGATTTTAGATTAAATTAATTAATTAATTAATTAAAATTGTAAATAAAATTTTCACACAAAAATATTTTACAAATTTTAAATCTCACAAAATTTAAATTCTTAGAATTTGAATTTATTGAAATGTCCTTCAAAATATTAAAAATCTATTTTTTTGATATTATGTTTTTTTAAATATAAAAGTCTAAAAAAAAAGAAAATATAACAAACATAAATTCTACTTTGAAGGCAACATTCTCGAAGAAGTTGTGGATTACAAGTACTTCAACAAAAATCTAAGTTGGGATGGTTGTAGAAAGGAAAGAACCGTGGGGGTTGGAAATGATTTTATGCTTTTCAAAATAGCTGTAGAGAGATAGATTTATGGGACTAGAAAACCACTCAAACTCTTTTTGGGCTTCTAGTGATTCGGTGATTCTATATGGTTGTGAACTATGGGCTAGGAGTACATCTGACATACATCCAATGGAGACAAATTGAAAAAATTCTGAAGCGTTTGATTACAAACAAATTCAAGATTAAACGAAATTCAAGATTAAAAGTGCAGTTCTTTATGTTATCTTGTTAAGTGAAATAGAGGTTGCTCCTATTGAAGCAATTGCTATTTTGCGAGTCAGAAAATGACCAAATAGAAGAGAGTAGATGGCCTAAGGTTGTCATTAATGACAGATTGTGCAACACAAAAAATCTTGGATGCAACAAAATAACAAATGGTTTAATAAATTAGGTATTTGCTTGAACATGTGTCTTATAAACAACAAATAGATAAAATCTTTTGTTATGGATAAGTTCCACAAGCGTAGCTGCCATAAGGAGCTAGGAAGAAAGAAAAAGTACTATATTGAAGTGTTTAATCATACTGATAATCATTAACCAAAAGCATACGTAGATCTTGGAGAGCCAAAATTCTTATTGCTCAGTTAAGTGTAGAAATTTTGAATAATAAACACATATTCAAGAGAGATTATCCTGATCATGCACTATTGCAAAATACATGCACAATACATAAGCTCCTCTACGTTGATCAACAATTTAGCAGTATCAAAAACAATGAAACATCAATAACATGCACAAATTAACACAGTATGTATCCCGGGGAAAGCTTACAGCTGAAAACCCCACACTATCTGTATATTAATGGTTGAAAACATGTAACAATACATAGTACAATACTCCTCACAAGTATCCAGCACTATCTCCACTTGTTACACACAATACAGCTCAGACCTAATCTCCAAATCTCCCCCGTTGCTTTGCCTGCCTCCACTGCACAATCCTGCAAGAGAATGAATGATGAATGGCTAATCCAAACTCCTATTTACCTTGTGAAAATCACTCACACTGGAAATCATGTGAGCACGGGCTATATCACTGGGCATATGTAATTCTCATGGGCATACTCAATCCTTTGATTGTGCAAAATCTCATGCACAACTATAGTCACAACTGATAGCAATCTCAACCTCTAACACCTGTCTCCACTGAACTGTACATGCACTGAGTTAACTGATGTATTCTTCAGTTGCATTATGAGTTAATAATTAGTGAATTAATTAATAACTAATTCACACAACTCATCACTTAGTCTATTGGCCAGTTAGACTAAACAACTAGTTCAATTAAGTCAAACTGATCACAACTTCATTAAAGTCTCATCCAACTCCACAGAACTCAACCACATGACTTCTAAGTGATGTCCTACATGCAATAGCTCAACTAACTCATAAGAAAACGTATTTCCTTCTAACAGCTGCATGTGCCACATCTGTAGCTCAAACTGAAGTGCTCTATGAGACAATAATATTTTACTTTTCTATTTTTGACTAGCAGTCTAAAAATAGACTCTGATAACTCCTGTTGTGATCCAAAAATAGAAGTCCATCTATTTTTCCCAACATGACTAATCATCCATAGCAAACTGCAACTCATAGACCATGATCCATATGTATAAAAATAGACATAGTCTAAAAATAGACTTTGCGCCAAAACTTGCCTACGGGACCACATAGTTAAGACGACTCCTTTCCACTAAGCTCCATCATCTTGTTGCATTCTCAACAAGCATTTCTTGTTGCACACTTTTCAACATTAAGGACTAATTCTCATCAACTCTATTGTGAAACAGGGCATTGCAAAAGGCCAAAGAAGTGTGGTAGGAAAGAGTATGCATTTTTTGTTCTTCAACAAAAGCCGAAATAGAAAAATATTTCATTTTAGAATGTGAGGCCTTCAAAGACAACAGGGAAAGTTATGCAGATATGTTGCCAGCTAGCTCTTGGGATAATTTATTTAGCTAGTGATTTGGGAGCATTAATTGTGAATCTTAACAAAAAATGGTTGAATACATCAAGCAGATGAAGAAGTAATCTGTCCCATAGGCTAAGAAATAATATGTCCCATACGTAATATTTAGCTTCGTGGACATTAAAATAAATTTTTATTTTTTTTCTTTTTTTATATATATATATATATATATATATATATATATATATATATATATTTATATATATTTATTTAAAATGAATTTCGAGAATTTCATAGTATAAAACCACTCACTTTTAAAATTATTGATAATTATAATACTTTCAAATAGTAGTTATATTACTTTCAAAAAAATATGAAATTTATTATTTATTGCTTATGATATATTTGGTTTTCTTTTTCATTTTAATTTATTAATTTCAATTAAAACATAATAATATTATTTTAGTTATATAAATTTTGACATTTAAATTTGAATAATTAAATATCTTTCATTTTATTTATTAAAAATTTTCAGCCTAAATCACATGATATTTCATTTGTCGACGCTTTTCGAACCATCCAGTGTGGTTCATTGTCAACACAAGTTAAAGAAGAACCATATCCAGTTTGCATGTTAAAAAGTGAGCAGAACATCCAACGACTATAATTTTTTACTAAAGGCTAAATAACTTTATTTAATTAAAAAGTTAAGATAAGTTAATTTAAATTAATAATTAGTTATACTATTATTAAGTTAAAAGTTAAAGGGACATATGAATTTACATAAAGGTTTTAACTATTTTATAATTATATATATATATATATATATATATATATATATATATATATATATATATATAAATTAATTTAAATATTATTAAATTAATAGTTAATTATACAGTAAAGGTATTAACTATTTTATATTTATTTTAATTTTAATTATATATATATATATATATGTATAATAATTTAAGTATTATATAGAAAGAATAAAACTATAATATTTTAAATCTTTAAGTTTATTCAATTGTTTATTTAATCGTTAAATTGCTTAATTGAATGAAATATCATGTGATATCTGAAGAAAAATCTCTTGTAAACTTGATCTGGATCATAGAAGGCTCAATTCAACAATTATTAAAAATTATTAAAAATTTAACAAAATGCATATTTTCTGTATTCAGGTTTTTATGATCTATAATGAATTATTTCAGTAGAAATCAAATAAGAGAAATTTTTGGCGCACAGGTTTTGAACAAACATTATTTCAGTAGAAATCAAATAAGAGAAATTTTTGGCGCACAGGTTTTGAACAAACAAGTATTGTTCACCATTTAATCTTGATGATGAACCACACTTGTTAATTCTAAAAGCATTACTAAAAATTTCTCTTATATAATTTATATGAAAACTTTTCTTAAAACACATATTATTTAATAAATAGAAATTTATATTTTCCATAAAAAATTATTTTAATTTAATATTTTTTAATTAAAAAAAATATAATAATATTTTAATTTTATAAATTTTGCATTTAAATATAAATAATTCAAATCCTTAGCTTTCTCAATTTTAATTTATTGCCCATTTATTAAAATAAATATTGTATTATACAATAAATTTCTATATTCCCATCTCTCATTAAAATAAATATTATATTATATAATACATTTCTATATTCCCATCTCTCACGAGGATGAAGTATATACTTGGGACTACATTTTTGTTGGTGATGTTGGAAAATTAGTGTTTCTGATCAATTGAGTGACTTTTTTTCCTCTTTAGTTTCATCATTGACTCATTTGGGATTTTTAGAATTTCAATGGCAAGTGATTGAAATTCTCAAGTAGATTAGTGTTTTCCACAAATGGACACTAACAAAATATTAAGGTATCCTCTTGAGCTATAGTGAACCTATTTATTGAGCCAATATAAAAAATGAACCTATTTATTGTGTAAAGATAAAAATTAGACATCCTAGTGGTAATAAAATAATGGAATCTTGATTTTAAATATTCACATGACTTTACTTGGTTTTAAGTATTATACTCACTTTTCATAGTATTTAATCATCAACCTAAATCAACTCAATTCAGGAAGATTTCCTGAATCAGAGAGACTAATGGGAATTGACCAACCTACCTCCCTACCCATTAAACATTAAAAAAACCTATTCATCAATCAAAGGAGATGAAAGACTAATGAGAATTGACCAACATACCTCCCTACCCATTAAACATTAAAAAAACTATTCATCAATCAAAGGAGATGATGG
Organism: Pinus tabuliformis; assembly: GCA_031772625.1. Classification (NCBI taxonomy): domain Eukaryota; kingdom Viridiplantae; phylum Streptophyta; class Pinopsida; order Pinales; family Pinaceae; genus Pinus; species Pinus tabuliformis. The sequence goes on from CM062809.1 coordinate 1,296,103,671, forward strand.
GAATTGACTAGCAGGCCTCCCTACCCACCAATGATATAATGAAGAAGAGGCCTACCCATTAAACATTTAAAAAGACAAACTATTCATCAATCAAAGGAGACGATGAGAATTGATTAGCAGGCCTCCCTACCCACCAGTGACAACCAAGAAGAGACCACCTACCCACCAAAGACAATCAGGAAAAGACCACCAGTTCACATGTCTTTAATTAATTGTTTTTAAAAGTTGGTTCACTTTTAAGTGTTATTATTCAATATACTTGTTTTAATATTGCAAAATCTTTTTATAGAATTAAATATAATTACAAATTGTATAATTTCTTGTTAATTTTATTTTGAGTTTTTAATATAAATAATTCCCAAATAAAAGTTATTAGCAAAACTTTTTTATAAGATTAAATATAATTATAAATTGTATAATATTTTTTTGTTAATTTTAATATGAGTTTTTAATATAAATAATTTTCAATAATAAAAGTTCAATAACAAATTTAAATGTCTTTTTAATAAAAAAAAACAAGTAAAACTAATGCATTCTTCAACACAGTAAAACAAGTCAAATTAATGCAATAAATTCAGCTGGCTAATACTCTTTAATAGGTTGAAACAAGTAAAACTAATTTACTCTTTAATACAGTGAAACAAGTAAACCTAATGCACTCTTTAATACAGTGAAACAAGTAAACGTAATGCAAAATACTAATGCTATATTTTGTAGTATAATATTCATTTATCATATTAAACATCAATATAATGTTTTTAAATGCTGAAAAATGAAGCATTAAAATAAATTGACGAAAATGCCTATGCCTAGAAAAAAGAAAATGAAAAATACTTGTAATGGTGTCAAAGTGATCCACGCTTATGGTTGACTTTTCTATTATAAGAGTTAACTTTAATAAAGATCAATTTATCATGAATTAAGATCAAGTTGTTTTATCAATTAATCATATTAAATTAAAACCAATTGTTTTATCGCTTAACTATATTGAATTAAAACCAATGTATTTTGATGTATTACAACTTTGAATAATGTATTTTTTTTAGGTGTAATTTGATTATTTTATTTTTAACTAGTCCTAGAATCGCTTAGTAAGACTGTATGTTTTATGAATTTAATAATTATGAAGAAAAGAGATATTTTAATTGTGTTGTTTGTATTATAGTTCTATTATAAAAGTTAAATTTTAATAAAAATCAATTTATCATGAGTTAAGGTCAAATTCAAATTGTTTTATTAATTAATCATATTGAATTAAAACCTATGCATCTTGATGTATTACATCTTGGAATGATGTATTGCCTCTTAGTGTAATTGGATTATTTTATTTTTAATTGGTCTTATAATTATTTAAAAACTATATTTTCTGAATTTAATTATGTTTGGTTTGTTTTATATTTATTATGTAGATTATAAGAAGGAAATGTGTTGTTTGATATTATAATTTGATTATATATTTTTTAATTTATACCAGTTTAAGGTTAATGATTATATTCATAAAAACAAATTAATAATCAGTTTTGAGTAATCAATTTTGAGATGGGAGAGATTGAAATCTGGTAAACTTTTTGTTTATACAAATACATCAAAATTGAGATAACCTGAATATTCTATACAAATAAATAAAAATTGAATTAAAATGGAGAGAAACTAAATATTCAAAGAGGTTGCTCTTTAGTATAATGATAAAAAAGCTTTGAAATTTATTTACACTTTATAACCAACCATATGAAACATACAAGAGCCATAATTTGCTTGAATTTAACAGAAAGCAAACATTTCCCTAATGCAAAGGGTAACATGTTGCAAATGTAGAGTATATCATAGTTTTTGGGTAACATGTTGCAAATGTAGAGTGTATCATAGTTTTTGGGAGTTATACAGAGTCCACATTACATATAACACCAAATGCAAAGCGGAGAAGCTTTTCTGGCCAGAAAATACGAACTCAAAGTTCGTTTAAGACATTATTTTCCATTGAAATTTAGCAGCACATCGTCGTACCTCTCCTCTAGAAACACAATTTTCTCAGTTTTTGGCTACTTTGGAGTGTTGGGCCAGTCCAAATTGATCTGTGATTAGTTGGAATGCAGCATTTTTTTTCTGGCAACACTGAGGCCAAAGTGGCTATAAAAGGTAACCCCATATAAAAAACCGGAAGCTACAGCTTTTTCGTGTGAGGATCCTCCGGACAAACTCTTTATTAGACGTAACAACATCTATATGAACTTCTGGTGCAGTCTGCAGAACTTCAACTCCACTTCATCTTTTAACGGTGGTCACTTTGTCTGAGAACAAACTCTGCAAGTATCTATCACAACATCGTAACACGATTAGTGTTTAGACTCCAACATGAATATTGGTATTTAAACAATGCTAGAGATTCATAAAATAAAACCCTGCAAGGAAAATGAGATCAAGAAAAAAAAAATAATGAAAATCTGAATATGTTAAGACCAGCACAGTCACCTAAGTCACGGTTGGTGAATGCTGATAGGCATTGGCTTGCTGGTTGAACTGTTAAAAATGCAAACATTTTAACATTAAATAATACATATTATATTTTATAAGTAAAAATTTCATAGTTAGACATTTCACTTTTCACTAATCTATCAACCAGAGAGAGCGAAATTAGAAATATAATAATAATAAAACAATGAATAATAAAAATATGCGAATATCTTTGATTCCTGAATATACTATAATTCAGGACTATCCTATACCATTAGAATAGGTTAAAATCTTTGATTACTGCCATTGAAGATCAGATTTTAATTATCAACAATGAAATTTTCTAAAATGGAGTTGTCTAACTATTATAAAACTAAAATGGAGTTGTCTAACTATTATAAAATTTTTGTGTTTAACCTTAAAAGCTATATTTAAAAACCATATTCATTCTTCAATGTTCATCCTTTAACTATTAAACATTCATATTAAACATTCATATTCAAGTATATTCACCAATATGGTATATTACACAGAAATAGATTTGTGTCGCTCCCTTCAAGCCAACAGAGGGTAACATACAGAAGAAACCAGCTCCCGCATCAACCATTCGGCTTGCCTATGCCATTGATTTCCTTCATAGAAGAGCCAGACGGGTGAGTCGGCAGCTGATCTAACTTCATGAAAACCTCCATTTGGACTGAAGAGAGCTATACAGAAATCCAATATATATAATACTTACCACCCGCCAACTGAAAAAGCAAGATCATTATTCACATGCTAAGAACCAAAAAATGACCCAACAAAACATTACTAATAGAACCAAAAGTTTGGAGTGAGGTCAACATCCGGGATCGAATGGCTTGGGATACCGAATGAACAGAGAAACGAACCGCTGACCTAGAACATAAACCGATCAATGCCAAAAACAAAAATGTTATTGACAATAATGCCTTCTACGAAGGACAATAAACCCTAAATTCAATGCCAAAAACAAAAATGTTATTGACAATAATGGCTTCTCAGAAGCACAATAAACCTTAATTTCAATGCCAAAAACAAAAATGCTATTGACAATAATGGCTTCTCAGAAGCACAATAAAACCCTAATATCTAAAGAAAAGACTACCAGACTGAACTTATAGCTCATAGGATGCAATTGGTAATTTGCCAGCATCAACTATCAAACAGAAAACTGAAATCTTCTCTAAGAAATAGGCATATATGGAGCACAATGGCCTGGGGCATATATGGACTCCAAGCTCCTCATCTGAGCGCGTTTCATAGCTAGGGTACTAGGGGACTTGCTATATATACAGGATTAAGGCATGATTCGGTCCAGTCAGACACTGCAGCAACATGCAGCGGGCAGTTAGGGTTTTAAGGGTTTGCGATTGCCCGAAATATTCTAAAACAATAACGATGAATATATGCGCCATGATAGAATAATATCTAGCAGTACCCGAGGAACGAATGGCAAGGTATCTAAGTCTGAATTGAGTTTTTCATGTTATTGGGAGTGGCAATTAGTTTGTCTCGATTGATTTCAACTGACCTGTCAGAAGCCCTAGAAACCCAAAACAACGTTTTTATTTTTAAACCCTGAACAGCATTTACATTCACGTGGAGATTAGTAGGTTAGATAAGAACTTGTTAATTCATTGTGCATTCATTTAATTTGTTGAAACCCTCCCGAATTCTCTGTGAATTCCAATGCCAACAGAGTAGTGATGAGTAAACCAGGCTGGACAGCTGAAACAATATTTAATTAAGTATGCTTATTATTGCACTAACGATTCTCGAGGCTTTTATTTTTTTCTTTTCCATTTTAATGGCGGAGGGGGCGGTGGAATCGTGGTTCAAATGTATGAAGCACGCGGGGATGCCCATTAATATTCCATTCCGTCCACAAATTACATTGAGAGTTGCAACTCTGCAATTTCTTTGCATGTGAAGCTCTTTAAGTGCGCCGACAAGTAGTTAAACACATCGAGGACTGCAAAAATAAAAACAGCCAATATTGTGACACAGTCCTTCATGGTGACCCGGGTCTTGTTCCGTGACCTAATAAAGTACAAATCTTGATCCGGTCTCTGTCAGATTTCCTTTTTAAATCTGCCCTTCGTCTCACATCGTACACACGTGTGGATTATTTGAATCATTAAACTAAGGTTTCCACCTTGTAACAACCACATTTATTTATAAAATAATAATAATTTTACTGGACCACCACCATATCGCTAGCTAGTACTATAGTTGTGCAGATAGTTATAGCAATTCTAATACTATAGTTGTGCAGATAGTTATAGCAATTCTAATTATATTTAGAGAAAATTTCGGAAGGATTTTTCTAAATCAAGTTATAATTGTTAAACTTTAAAATTTAAGTGTTTTAGAAATTTTTGATGGTGCTGAATCCATTTCACCATCAAAAACATGATTCAAACACTATCTTTACAAAATATTTTGAATTTTTTTGCCCAGATTCCAGCCACTTTTGACCGTAGGCAATTCCTCCGCCTCCTTAGAGAACTCCTATTCCTAAGGAGTAGAGGCCTTGGATGATTATGTACATTTTGGTTTTTTCAAACTTAACCCGCTGTTGAAATTGTACTTGGTCAAGATTAAATAAAAAAATAACAGAAGGTTTGTTATAGCAAAGAAATAAGTAGTATAAATAATATAAGGTTTGTTATAAAATATGTATATATATAAAATAGTATTAACATTTTTTTGTAAAAATATAAGTATATTAATTTTATAGCATATAATTAAATAAAGTATAGATTAATATTAAAATAATATTAATATTAATGTATTTATATAGATTAAATAATATCTATATTATAATTTTATTAGATAAATAATATCTATATTATAATAATAATTAATATTAATAAAAGGTTAAATTCATTATTTTTTTTTATAATTATTATTAGTTTTATACATTTTATTTATTTATTTTATTATAATATTTTAGTTAATAAAAAATAAAAATAAATAAATAGATAATAATAACAATATTAATAATAATTATTTTTTTTTAATTAAAATTAAACAAATTAAAATAAAAAATAGAAATAAAATAATAAAAAATAGAAAATAAAAAACTTAGTCAAATTAGCTGTTTTTCTTACGGCTAGTTAGTTGCTCTCTTCATCTATTTATTAAACAAATTAAAATCAAATATAGAAATAAAATAACAAAAAATAGAAAGTAAATAACTTAGGCAAACTACTGTTTTTCCTATCGGCTAGTTAGTTGCTCTCTTCATCTATTTATTTCAATGCCTGGATCTCATTCATCATCTTGTCCTGAAGATGAAAATTGCTCCTATGTGCTTGTTTTCGAAAGAATTTGTTAAGATTAAATAGTTGGGAAATGTCAATAGATATTAATCCAAGTATCAATACATTTGTTTTATGGTGCATTTCACATATACACTTTAAAAACTCATCACAATATTCTTAATGATGAATATTCTTAATTTGTAAATAGCATTTGTTGCAATACCATGGGCCAATCTCATGGCTTATGAACACCACATGCCCAAAAAAGCATAACTCATTTTATATAACACTTGTTTAAATGGTGTTTCTTTTGTTAGATCTAAGACTTTTGTGATCCATAATGTAGATGAAAATCTTTCGGATTAATCACATTATTAGAATTTGTGAGATGTTTTTATGTGGTCCATCCTGAGGACAAAGTGAAAAAATCAATTTATCTTTATGAATAAATAGCATGGATGCATCATTGCCTAGAATTAGCCATTGAAAATTAACCGTTGATAAATTAGTTAATAAGATAAAAAATTAACCGTGATCTATCCCGAGGACAAAGCAAAAAATCAATCTATATGAATAAATATATATAAACATATAAATTAAAATCCTAAATTCCAAACTAACTTCTGACTTTACTAAGAATTAAGAAAAAGTTTATTCATTATATTTTTATTGCACATGCATAACTATTTTGGATTTGATCGACGGATCTTTCGGAATGGAAATTTAATTTATGAGAAATTGTCATGGAAAATCGATATTGGAAATTATAAAAAGAGACCACTATTAAATTCATAGATCTTTGAAAATGGGAGTTGCGGTGGGAACTTGATGTTACGGAAGTGAATTTGTTCCCGTTTACTGGGTCTCCGCCTTGGCAAAAAGGAAATATTTGTTTTAATATACATTGTTATTTTCAATATATTTGAAATTATATTGAATATTATAAATTTAAAAATAACAAAAAAAAAATATTAAATTTGGTTTTGATTTAATTAAATAATTTTTTTTTTTAATTTTAAGTTATTTAATTTGTATTAATCAAAATTTGGTAAAGCTTTTTAAAAATTTGAGTATATGTTATTTAATTTGTAGAATTCAAATGTTTTGGGGTTTTTCAAGGTGTTGAATCTATATATGTATTTAAAAATATATTTTAAACAACATAAAATCACATTTTTGCTTGAAATTGTATTGGCGGATTGTGGCGAAAAAGACTATTTCGTCTATAAGTGATTCCATCCAATGCTTACCAAATTTTAGGCAATTTAGACCAAAAATATCACAGTAAACTCTCCCATACATACTTATCAAGATATATGATGTTAAAAAAAAACATGACTATCAAAAAAATAAATTAATTATTACTTTAATATCTAAATCAAAACCTTTATCTTCATTAATTTATTTTAAGGTCACCGGGTGCGGGTGAATTTCAAGAAAATTAATGGTGAGACATGGATTGACGGCGCTTAGCCCAGCCAGATGGTGGCCAGCGCACCATCCCAGGTTTAGTTATGGCACCTGCAGACTCACTTCAGGCGAGAGCAGGTCAGCCTGCAGAAAGCCTTTAATGATCGCTCCGGCCGAGAAACGAAAGTTGTTCGTTTTAACATGGTGCCCATCAACCCCTCTGTGTGCCCTCCCTCCTTCAGCATTTGCCCGCTCCAAGAAGGAAACCTTGGCAGTAGAACTGTTACAGAAAAATGTAGTTGGCTTCTTTGCTGTCCTGGCTTTGGCAATGGGTACCATTACTCCCATTCCAAGCACTGCCCTCTGAACGCTATCCAGGAGCCCTCTGTGCATTCTCTGATTTCCTTCCAGGCCCCCAATTCTCCTGAACTTTTCTCCAGCCACATTACAATGGTTCGTCACCGCATGCGGAGCTGCAGAGGAGGTGATTGAGGAGGTAGCGCTCGCTCTCAGGCAACTCACAGTGATGAACCGCCACCACCACCTATTTCTATGCCTCCTTCTCAGGCCAGCTCTCTCCCTCCTAGTCCGCCCTACAGACACCATCCTCACACTGCCTTCCATTCGAATCATTTCAGGTTTCAGAGCAACTTGAACCGGCCCATTATTATGGCTTATGTCACTATCATTTTCTCAGAAGAAGAAGAACAACACAGTGCTCCTGCTCGAAACTCTGCAGAGTAATCTCAAGACATTCGCAGAATGGAAGTTCATCTGGGCTCTGATCAGCTCCCAATGGATGAAGGTAGGGCAGATAGGCGTGGCAGTTAGAATGGTGAAGGTGATATTGTAGGCGACAATCGGCAACAAGGTGGTAGCGCTCATGGAGCAACAACTTTGATGGCTATTGCTGGTAGCTCTAGCGGCATTCCTCACGCGATGAAACTTCTAGGTGGCAGCGCTCATGGAGGCACAATCTCGATGGCGATTGCTGGAAGCTCAAGCGGCATTCCTCAGGCGACAGAACTTCCATGTGGTAGGGAGGATGGAAACGTGGCAAAGGATGGAGAGGTTTGGTATGGGAACGCATGCCCCATTGTCGAGGAGGCTCCTGAATAGGACGTCCCAATGTAACGCCACGTGGCCTCTCAAGCACCACATCAGTTTTTTGCTGCTGAGTGGTTAGGTCCTGTGGTTTGTGGTTTTGTTTCTCGTTAACTGGTTTGGCAATTCTGTTTGGTTTTTTAACTGCTTCAGATGGTGATGTCTCTAGTCCTTTTTCCGAATTTTTCGATGTTTTCCCGGGCTTTTGCATGTTTTTTTGTAATGTTAAACTGGTTTCCCCAAATATGGGGCAGTTTTGATTTCCAAAAAAAACTTAGTTGTTCTCAGTTGACACTGTAGCCTCATTGTAATTTTATTTTTCCTTCCTTTTAATAGAATTAGTTTTACAGAGAAAAAAAATTATTTTAAGGTCCACTAACTATCCTCCTCCTTTAAATTCACATGGAAACACACTATTTTTATATAATAGTCATGAAGCAGAGAATTGCCAGGTTGAACGATTGTTATTTTTAGTTCAGGTCGAACCTTTTTAGGGTTTGGTGTTTTATATAATAGAAAAGGGAGAGGGAGAGTTGCCAGGTCGCACTGTTGTTGTCATTTCAGGTTGAAATTTTTGGTGCTTCATATCATACTCAACAAGTAGAGAAGGGAATTGGGAGGTTGCATTGTTGTTCTTGTTATTTCAGCTTGAATTTGTTTAGGTTTTTTGGTGCTACTGGTACAATGGAGTTAACAAAAGGAATGAAAGTGGAGGTACGTTCTGATGAGAAAGGGTACGAGGGTGCATGGTTCGAAGGATTTGTAAAGGCAATTCTTAAAAGTGGCGGGTCTTGCCGAATTGAATATGACAAGTTTCAAAATAAGAATCGGAAGCCATGTGTAGAAATAATAACCCTGGATAACTTGCGACCCACTCCACCCGACATTGAGATGCCCCCGAATCTTTCTGAGGGATTTTACATAGATGCCTAGGACACTGCTTACTGGTGGCGTGGATTCCTTGTAAAAAGGGTTTCGCATGGGGAGGAGAGCTGGTTGGTCTCCTTCCCTCATAGTGGAAATTTCCAGTCATACCCCCGTTCGGCATTCTGAATGGCGCAGGAATGGAAGGGGGAGAAGTGGACATTATTCCCACCAGTTCGTTTTCTGAATCTTGAGTTTAAATTAATGGTGGATTTTAAGTCAATAGATGTGTGTGCAATATCTCCCACATCACTCTACGATGGTGGATCTGTTTGATGAGGTGAAGGCGGAAAGTCATTTATGACAACAACTGTGCCTGCCTATGATTGTGCAGCTCCATCACTAAATTGTGCTGAGCGAGGTTCAGCTATGTGAAGAAGATACTCAATATTCTGTCGAGAAATTCCCAATCAATATCATCCTCGAGAAATTAGCATGCAAGATTACAAAAGCGTGTGTGAAACTGTTCAATGGATTCATCGGGTGCTTTTTGTAATTTCAGAATTTCTTTATCGAGTGAATTACAGTTAAAGTGATTGAAAGCACGGTCTATCTCTACGACCAAATGAGAAAGAGAATGAATAGATTTTTTGAGTATCGTGGCACACCAGTGCATTGGGTGCCCACGAAGCATGTAGACAAACAACGTACAGGTCATGTATTCTTCAAATATTCCATGTCTTTCGCATGAGCCTACATCGCCGACTGCGTGCCTAACCAAGGCTACGTGGCCTCCACTATCGTATGTTTTATGTGACAAGTTATCTGAGAGATTTTATGAGATAATGAAGTCATTTCCATAAGACATACACTCCAGAAGAGAAACTATGTAGTTAGTCATGATAGATATGTAAAGATTCAAAAACGATGTGAGGAATAAGCTTGTCATCTGGCCCTCCTTCTAGCACCAAAATGTTGACGGTGCTAGACTCGCCAACATGTCAAGGGATCTCCCCGGTAAGAATTCCCAATTAGACCTCAGACCGTTTGGTGTAGGAGTCCCAACAGTGGGTCATACAGTAATGCCTTGTCCGTGGTTTTGCACAGAGGCAAGTTAGATGTCCCTAATGGTAGCAAGGGTGTGACAATCACAACAAGCTAAGGAAGGTGTATGAATGGTTCTAACACACAGAGGTTGATGTGAGTGTGCCCCTTGGAAGCCTGTGATAGCATGCAGTAAGAAGGGAACATACGAGCAATGATGCACCGCAACATGGAAGGCAAGTTAGCTAGCAATCCAAAGTGATGGTTAAACCAACAACACATTTCAGTAAGATTCATACATATATATACAGAAAATAGCTACACATGCATGCGTAAGAGAACATATACATATATCAATTAGAGTCAAAAGATAGTTGAAATACAATACAACATATGCATGAAATGTGTTGGCTCTGTTATATTAAGAAGTGTAAGTTCCAGTCATATAATACATCCATATCCAACCACTAGTTTTGACAACGGAATGTTACAATCACAGCTGCCTACTTTTCCAAAGAGATATACTAGCTCTGCGCAGTGGAGAAGCCAAGGTTTGTTACAATACTGTCCAAGCTCTCTCTAAGATAGTCCTATCATAAGCTTAACTGACCAAAATCTTCTCCAATGAGTTATGAGGGACTATTTATAGCAAAGGGTGGGGTGACCCTTGACATTCCTCTTTGTGACCGTTCATCTATCCTCATGACTCTTCAACTACTCTATGACTGTTACATTCAAATATCGACACTTGAACTTCCACTTTACAAGACATTGCATTACAATGCACATGTGCCCATGTGAGACAAAATGGCTAGAGAAAGCCATGCAAGACATCATTGGCACTCTGAACATTGTGGTGAGACCAACTCTTTGACATCATTGGGATGGTGAAGGTGGTGAGCTAATGCCAAGCTTGGTCCTCTATGATGGTGTCTGTGCACTCAACGATGACATCCTGTTGAAGCGAACTCTTGCCTTTGTTGCATCCGGGTACACTGATATGGCTCCTTCGTCCAACTCGTCTGATAGCATGCACATGGTCTTCTTGGGTGTGGCCGAACTAGCTACATATTGATGCACAGTGTCTGTGCTGATCTCCAAGTGTGTGTTGGTGACCATGTGCATCAACTTGTCAAAGTACATGTTCAACGCTAGTTCGACTTTCTTCTTGTCTTCGCTTCGGTGAGTGTGCTAAATGGGTGGGATCGCAAGTGTGCGCACAATGACATGCATGCTACTAAATTACCTTTCATGCGATCAACAACACTGCTCACCTTTTCTACTTTGTGCCAACTGTTGGGATGGATCTATACCTTGTATGGGCGCAGTTTCATTTGTCTATGCATGTTGCGCCCCCTGCTCTACCTATTCCTGCTACAACTCATTATCTCGTTTGTGAAACTCCTGTTCTTCCTTGATTTGCTGCTTTAGCACATGCAACTCCTTCTTTGTTTCTCTCTCTGACTTTGTGTGATCTTCGTGTTGGGCCGTCGCGTCATAGCCTCAATCTCCAAAGCTTCTTTCGTCATGAGTGGATCTACTTTGAACTTGCAGCTTTACTTCACCTCTATGATGTCAACAACCTTCCTCTTGCACTCGCTACATGCGGGTGTGATGCCTTTTTCTGCTATTGATGGTGATGCTTGTTGTGATGTTTTTTCCATCTTATCTTGATGTATTTTTCTACGAACAACTTGATGTCTTCATAGGTAGGCAAGCTCATAGATACTTGCCTGGCTGCAACCCTTGTTGTGCTCTCAATGATGTCCTTTTAATTTTCTCTTTTGAATGCCATTGTAATTGTGTTGCTGAGAGACAAATGAACACCTGTGATGCCTGGAGACATAGCAACACTCATGGTAATCAATGTGTCAATCGAAAACCAAAACAAACTTGCGGATTGACTTGCAACATACCTGTGTGATTGATTGTGAAGGTTGCACAATTTCCGCTAGGAGGTTGAGAGACTGAATGCCAAAACAGTGGAAGGCACAATTTGAGTTGTATGGAGGCTAAACAACTACTGGAACTACAAATTGCGCAATCCAACCTAGCTAGTTGATGACTGAAGCTGTGCAATGCACAATTTCAGTAAGTAGTGACATACAACCAGCAAAGTGCATTGCGTAGTTTCAAGGGCCAGCAGGACACTTCCTCTAGGAATTGCACAATGAAAGACTGGAGGTCAGTATTGGGCCATAATTATGTAATTTCTAGAGAGAAGGCAGAGCCTTCGCTTCCGGAAATGTGCTGTGCTAGCTGGGCAAGGCACGGTCTGGGCCAAGGTAGCCCAGGCTGGCCGAAGGGTGACTGAAAAAATGAGAAGTTTGAATGCATGCTGAGATGAGTGCAAATGAGAGTGAATGATCATACATGCAAACAACATGTGAAGGATTCATAAAACGAGAAAGCATGCATGTGTGTAAAGCGAGTCGCCGCAACAACGACCGTCCATGGAAAACCAGTGTCATGCATGCGACAAGAGTGAGATGCGAACGAAAACTGAAATGATGCTTCTACAAGCTAACATACATCAAAATGACAGCAAGCGCTCACTGAAATCAAGCAGACAACACTCACATGAAGAAAAACACAAAAAACGACAGAAACATAGTGCAAGACATGAAAAGCGGGGTTACCTCAAAACAACTGAGCTGAATGTGCCGACGAATCCTAGATGCAATGTGGGATGTCAAAGATGCAAGGTCAATGCAAGGAATGAGCTCTGCAGCGTCCAGTTGATGAGTTTTGATAAAATCGAGGTTCTGACTCATATGCCACAAATCTAGGAAAAGTGACACTTGGTTGGAGGTTTCTGAAATGATCCTTGCATGTAACCTCCAACTGCTAGAGATAGATCCCTGAATCAAGGGATAAATTTGCATGCTACTTTGGTATGAATAGTCCATGTATGCAAATGAGTTTTTCTCGGTCCTGAAGGGAATTGGTCAACTTGAAGGCACATGCATCGGTTTGATTGCCTGGGATGAAAATCTGCGTAGTTTCTAGGCTGAGAAGAGATGGATGTCCCAGAGGGATTGCACAATTTCTGAGAGGAACAAGTGACTGTCTCCCAGGATTGCGTAATTTCTGGGCTGAGCTGCTTTCCTTGATTAGACCTTGCAATTTTCTCAGGGAAGCATGTCTGATTGCATTACACAATTTTTGAGAGGAAAAGGCTGTCAGGCTAGATTTGCGCAATTTATTCTAGCGCGGGGTTGGATGTCCCAAAGGTATTGCACAATTTCTAGGATGAGCAGTTGATTGTTGCACAAAATTACTTAATTTCTGTGTTGAGTTGTCTTGTTGGGTCGGATTGTGTAGTTTTTCAGTGAAGGTTGACAAGTAGGATTGCGCAATCCTGGAGCCCAGAAGGATGCCACTCAATATTGTGCAATTTCTCGAGGGAAGGTTGGTTCCCTTTCATAATTGCACAATTTCTTGAGAGAGCAGCCCAGCCTGCAGCTGGACCAAGTCCAGAGAAACAACTTGTGAGGGGATGCAACGAGCTATCATGCATAAGCTGAAAATTTGCTAGAAAACCACTGAAGCTTATGTACTTGATAGTGCAAGAAATGCTGCTGAAGATGGTCGATAGGGAGGCTCCAAAACGAAGATAAGGAAAATTTTTTGAGGGTGGTTGTAGCTGCTACAACACTACGCTAGGTGATTTGTCCAAAGTTCAAACTAGATTAGACAAATTGGATGTGGATTTCCTCAGTATTTTGGACTTGGAAAGTTATTATTTAAATTGAAAATTGATATGCTATATTAACCCCAAAGAGGGTTAAGGGTAGGTAGCTGAGCCATTATTAGTTGTTGCACTTTATAAAAATTCTGACAGTGGCATTATTATTATTTATACTTCTACCCTTTTTTCATATGTAGGTTTAACTAAACAGACCAAAGTAGCAGTGAGATTTGAGGGTTAGTTAAGGAGTGAAATTTCACTATGGGTCTGTTAAGGATGGTTGTGTATAACGCTTAAAACACCTTGCATCACTTTATGTCTTTTTCTATTTTTCCTCGACTTTTCATTATATGGAAAAATGTTGTAATATATATCTCTTTCTTGAGTTAAGGAGGAAGAGGGAAATTTATTTAAAAAAATAAATTGTAAATAAATTTTAAGATGAAACATGAAAAGTCGACTATTACTGATGAGTTACATGCATAAAATTTGCAAAATTGACGGAGAAGAAAAACACATTTATAGAGGGAGCACGTCAAAGAATTGACGAGGGATCATCTTCGGGAAGCTAACTGAGTTCAAGCAGTAATATACCCACATGCCAACTGAAAGCACTATTGTTGGTATTCTCATTGTCATTGGCTGGGTGGTGCACCTTTAAGCCTTCTATCTACTCTTAGAGATAGTCAATTTCATCCTCTTGTTTAGCTAATTTTTTTTCAAGGCATGTATTTCTTAAAGGCGGTTAATGGATGTTGTCATTTCTTGATGCAACTTTAAGTTAATTTCCATTGTTTACAAGTGAAGATATTCAATTTGGTGGGAATAATTGCTACAATGCAAGTTACCCATAGTTTAAGGAGTTTTATCTCTTTTTCCCACATGCTCATATTAATGGCAGGGAAGACCTCTTTTCCTTCTTGCAAGATGCGAAGGAGGCACTAGAGAAAAATAAGAGGGCTACATGAGAAAGGGACAAGGGAAAAAGTTGCTCGAAGAAGGAAAAGAGAAACACTATAGTAGACAAGACAACCTAGGTAGAGAGGAAACAATCAAAATTCACTAAAGGAGATAGAGCCCACCCATAGAAAACTATATATAGTGGCACTTGAGCCTAGGTAGCAATGAGACACACTAAATTCACTGAAGAAAGGTTGTATATAATAGAGACACTAGCATGCAAAACTAACTCCATAAATGAAAGAGGCTCCATCAAATTCAAAGACATGAAGGACAAGATGGAAGAGGAGAGCACCAGATAGGTGAATAAAACAAACTAGATTTGAGGAGTTCTTGAATAACAAGATAAGTTGAGAGATGAAAATGTGACCAACAAAGTCTAATTGACATGAGCACACCAGAACAAACCTGAAACGCATACGAGTCTAGAGGGAAGCATTATTGTTGTAGTTCACTCAGATCCTGATGAAGTAGTAGACTTGAAAGTTATATCCACCACCACAGAGAAGCCTGAAGATGTCGACCATGCTTAGGAGAAATTTCTTATAGCACCTTTGAAGGCAACACAACCTAAATTAGTAGGGAATTAATAGGCTAAGAGCAGGAGATTGATATCAGACCGTAAATTTGGAATGCTTGGAGTTAATCCCACATGTGACTCTACTCTATACTCCATTAACCTTCATAATTACTATAGACATTAGAGAAATAAATAGCATGACTGTGAGGTTTGAGCAGTGATCAAAACATCATTGTTTCGTTATACTCAAGGCATGTGAATAGACAGAGATTAACTGAGTTACATGAAATGTTGCGTCAATGGGAGTCACAATACCTTTCTCCATGCTCCCTCAATTTTTACTCATTTGCCTATTGTTTGGAATGAGGAAGGAAAAAATGATTTAGCCTTCTAGCCTTAGAAATTAAAACATGTACTTGGAGGAGGGGGTCATGGGATACTTTTCCATCCATGACTACCATTTACTTCTATTTGTCCAGCATTAAGGAGACAAGATAGGTTACCTTGTTTGTCAGTTTCTGAATTTTGGTGCTTGAGGATGTGGAAGAAGGATTTAAGAGCTTGGACACTATTGTTCCTTGAGTTACTACTTTAGCACATGCAACTCCTTCTTTGTTTCTCTCTCTGACTTCACACGATATTCGTGTCACACCATCACCTCATAGCCTCAATCTCCAAAGTTTCTTTCATCATGAGTGGATCTACTTTGAACTTGCAGCTTTGCTTCGCCTCTATGATGTCACAAATGTTCCTCTTGCACTCGCTGCATGTGGGTGTGATGCCTTTTGCTTCTGCTGATGCTGATGCTCATTGTGATGTTGTTGCCATCTTATCTTCGTGTCCTTTTCTACGAACAACTTGATGTCTTCACAGGTAGGAAAGCTCATAGAAACTTGCTTGGCTGCAACCCCTATTGTGCTCTCAATAGTGTCCTTTGACTCTGCTCTTCTGAAGGCCATTGTACTTGTGCTGCTAGGAGACAGACGAACACCTGTGATGCCTGGAGACATAGCAACACTCATGGTAAGCCATCTATTAATCGAAATTCAAAAGAAACTTGAGGACTGACATGCAACATACCTGTGTGACTGATCGTGAAGGTTGCACAATTTACGTCGGGAAGTCGGGAGACTGAATGCCAAAACTGCACAAGGCACAGTCTGCGCTATATGGAGGATGACTAAGTACTGGAACTATGCAATGGAAAATCCAGCGCAGCCTGTTGAGGACTGAAACTGCGCAATCCACAATTTCAGTCAATAGTGACATATAACCAGGAAACTGCATTGTGTAGTTTCTAGGGCCAATAGAACATTGCCTTTAGGAATTGCAAAATGCAAGCTTGGAGATCAATGCTAGCCCAGATTTGTGTAATTTCTGGAGGGAAGGTAGAGCCTTCATTTATGAAAATGTGTAGTGCTAGCTGGGCAAGGCATGGTCTGGGCCAAGGCATCCCAGGCTTGCCGAAGGGTGACTGAAAACATGAGAAGTTTGGATGCATGATGAGATGAATGAAAATAAGAGTGAATGATCATACATGCAAACATCATGTGCAGGATTCATAAATCAGGAAAGTATCCATGTGTGTGAAGCAAGTCGCTGCAATGATGACTGTTCATGCAAAAACAGTGTCATGCATGCGACAACAATGAGATGCATAAAAAAACTGAAACAATGCTTCTACAATCTAACAGACATCAAAATGACAACAAGCACTCATTCAAATCAAGCAGACAACACTCACACGAAGAAAAACACAAAATACGATAGAAACGCAGCGCGAGACATGAAAAGTGGGTTACCCCGAAACAACTGAGCTGAATGTGTCGACGAATCCTAGATGAAATGTGGGATGTCAGAGCTACAAGGTCAATGCAAGGAATGAGCTCTGTAGTGTCCAGTTGATGAGTTTCGATAAAATCAAGGTTCTGACGCGCATGCCACAAATCTAGGAAAAGTGACACTTGGCAGGAGGTTTCTGAAATGATCCTTGCATGTAACCTCAAGCTACTAAAGATAGATCCCTGAATCAAGGGATACCTTTGCATTCTTCCTTGGTATGAATAGTCCATGCATGAAGAGCATTTTTGCTCGGTCCCAGAGGGAATTGGTCAACCTGAAGGCACATGCATCAGTTTTCTTGCCTGCGATGAAAAACTGTGTAGTTTCTGGGTTGAGCAAAGATGGATGTCCCAGACAGATTGCACAATTTCTGAGAGGAAAAAGTGACTGTCTCCCATGATTACATAATTTCGTGGTTGAGGAGCTTTCCTTGGTCAGAACTCGCAATTTTCTCAGGGAAGCATGTCTGACTGCATTGCACAATTTTTGAGAGGAAAAGGTTGTCGGGCTAGATTTGTGCAATTTATTCTAGCTATGGGGCTGGCTGTCCTAGAGGTATTGGGCAATTTTTAGGCTGAGCAGTTGACTGTTGCACATAATTACTCAATTTTTTGGCTGAGCATTCCTGTAGGGCCGGATTGCACATTTTTTCAGTCAAGGTTGTCAAGTAGGATTGCGCAATTCTAGAGCCCAAAAGGTCGTCACTCAGGATTGCACAATTTCACGAGGGAAGGTTGGATCCCCTCCAGAATTTCACAATTTCTTGAGGGAGCTACTCAGCCTGCAGCTGGACCAAGCCCAAAGAAACAACTTGTGAGGGGGATGCAACAAGCTATCATGTACAAGCTGAAAATTTGCTAGAAAACCACTTAAGCTTATGTACTTGATAGTGCAAGACATGCTACTGAAGATGGCCGATAGGGAGGTTCCAAATCGAAGATAAGGAAAAATTTTGGAGGGTGGTTGTAGCCACTACAACACTACACTAAGGTGATTTTTCCAAAGTTCAAACTAAATTAGACAAACTGGATGTGGATTTCCTCAACATTTTGGACTTTGAAAGTTATTATTTAAATTGAAAATTGATATGCTATATTTAACCCCAAAGAGGGTTAAGGGCAGGCAGTTGAGCCATTATTATTTGTTGCACTTAATAAAAATTCGGACAGCGACATTATTATTATTTATACTTCTACCCTTTTTTCATATGTCGGTTTAATTGAACAGACCAAAGTAGCAGTGAGACTCAAGGATCAGTTAAGGAGTGAAATTTCACTAAGGGTCTATTAAGGATGGTTGTGTATAACGCTTAAAACACCTTGCATCACTTACTTCATGTCTTTTTCTATTTTTCCTTGACTTTTCATTATACGGAAAAATGTTGTAATATATATCTCTTTCTTGAGTTAAGGAGGAAGTGGGAAATTTATTTAAAAAAATAACTTGTAAATAAATTTTAAGATGAAACATGAAAGGTCGACTGTTACTGATGAGTTACATGCATAAAATTTCCAAAATTGACCGAGAAGAAACACACATTTATATAGGGAGCACACCAGAGAATTGACGAGGGATCATCTTCGGGAAGTTAGTTGAGTTCAAGCAATAATATGCCCACATGCCGACTGAAAGCACTACTATTGGTATTCTGATTGTCATTGGCTGGGTGGTGCACCTTTAAGCCTTCTATATACTCTTAGAGAGAGTCAATTTCATCTTCCTATTTAGCTAATTTTCCTTTGAAGGCTTGTATTTATTAGAGGAGGTTGATGGATGCTGTCATTTGTTGATGCAACTTTAAGTTAATTTCCATTGTTTACAACTGAAGAGATTCAATTTGGTGAGAATAATTGCTACAATCCAAGTTACCCATAGTTTAAGGAGTTTTATCTCTTTTTCCCACATGCTCGGATTAATGGCAGGGAAGACCTCTTTTCCTTCCTGCAAGATGCGAAGGAGGCACTAGAGAACAATAAGAAGGCTACATGAGAAAGGGACAAGGGAAAAATTTGCCCGAAGAAGGAAAAGAGAGAGACTATAGTAGACAACACAACCTAGGTAGAGATGAAACAATCATAATTCACTAAAGGAGATAGAGCCCACCCATAGAAAACTATATATACTGGCACCCGAGTCTAAGTAGCAATGAGACACACTAAATTCAGTGAAGAAAGGTTGTATATAATAAAGACACCGACGTCCAAAGCTAACTCCATAAATGAAAGAGGCTCCATAAAATTCAAAGACATGAAGGACAGGATGGAAGAGGAGAGCACTAGATAGATGAACACAACAAACTAGATTTGAGGAGTTCTTGAATAACAAGATAAGTTGACAAATGAAAATGTGACCAACAAAGTCTAATTGACATGGGCACCCCAGAAGAAACCTGAAACACATACTAGTCTAGAGGGAAGCATTATTGTTGTAGTTCACTCATATCCCGATGAAGTAGTACACTTGAAAGTTATACCCACTGCCATAGAGAAGCCTGAAGATTTCGACCATGCTTAGGAGAAATTTCTTAGAGCACCTTTGAAGGCAACACAACCTAAACTGGCAGGGAATTAATAGCTAAGAGTAGGAGATCGATATGATACTGTAAATTTAACATGCCTGGAGTTAATCCCACATGCGATTATACTCTATACTCCACTAGCCTTCATAATTACTATAGCCATTAGAGAAATCAATAGCATTATTGTGAGATTTTAGCAGAGATCAAAACATCGACATTTCCTTGTACTCAGAGAATGTGAAGAGATTGAGATTAAATGAGTTGCATGAAGTGTTGCGTCAATGGGAGTCATGATACCTTGCTACATGCTCCCTCAATTTTTACTCATTTGCCTATAGTTTGGAATGAGGAAGGAAAAAATGACTTAGCCTTATAGCCTTAGACATTAAAACATGTACTTGGATGAGGGGGTCATGAGATACTTTTCCATCCATTAATACCATTTACTTATGTTTGTCCTGCTTTAAGGAGACAAGCTAGGTTGGCTTGTTTGTCAGTTTCTGAATTTTGATGCCTGAGGATGTGGAAAAGGATTTAAGAGGGAAGAATTCAAGTGCTCTAGAGATTCTTTGGAGTAGGAGTTTGAGATGGTTTCCTTTAGGCGAAGTGCCTTTGTATAGATGCTGAATTGTTAGAAGAGAGTCCCCCAAGTTTGCAAAATTTTGTATATTCAAACCTTTTTCCAAGATTACACCTAGTGGGTATACACCTCTTGTTTATTATTGGTCTTTATCCCAACCCCTAGGAATAACTAATAGCTAATTTTTCACCGGGGTTGTGTATAATCCCCTCCCCCCCTCCCACCATATCAATATTACTAGCACAACCATATAAGTTAAATTGTTGGTAAACTCCTATTGACATCAATCCACAATAAACATCAAAACACTTACCGCCACTTACCATGGAGATTATTAATTGAGAACACCATGGGAGAATACCATGGCATAGTGGTATTTTTCATCTCTCTTTTTATCTTTGGATTTCTATCGAACGATCCAGGACATAATCCTGGATGTAAAGAATAGTGAAAAACGTCTCTAGGTTAATGGGTATTTTCCATTCCATAGAAAGATTTGGGTTATCAATACCATGTGCCCAAAAAATCATAACTCACTTTATATGACACTCATTCATATGATATATCTATATTTAAAATTAATAAATTTAATTTAAATGGAAAAAATGACATAACTACTTTAAAAATAAATTTCAGCATTTGATTTGTGTATATTACTATGACATTATGTAACATAATGTGAAGATTAAAAACCTAGCATGCACCCAATTGTGGAATATTATTAGGTGAATGGTAGAGATTTAACCTCCATGGAATATTCTAATATTCTTAGTACTACACAAAAATTAAAGGTTAAGATCTGTCTCCAAAGTAGTTATGTTTGTTTTCGTCTTTTAATTAAATTGATTAATTAAAAAATAACGTCATATGAACAAGTGCATATGAAATGAGTTATGGTTGTTTTGGGCATGTGTATTAATAAGCCATGGTATTGGCCCATGATATTGTAACAAAGTCTATTTATAAATCAAGAATCTCGATGGAAAGTTAGAGTAAACCTCCATGAATAAGGCTTTTGTTCCATGTTTTTTCAAATGTATATATGTTGAACTTATATATTATTTTTATACTAATAATAACAATAATAATAAAAGTTATAATTTAGGTAGTTTTATGAAATTTTTATTTTATTTTTAACAACGTGATCAAACTCATTATGAATTGAGTTTTTTATATGTGAGATTTTTTGGAGGTTCAGACAATTCGACAATTTTATTAACAACATATATGGATTCAACACACGCTTCAATTATGAAGAGTTCACCCGTCAATCTTGTAATTTCTATGAATCTCTGTCGGATTCTAGACAAATTAGATCCGAAAATAAATCGGGAAACATTTCAAAAAGTCTCACTTATAGAAAACAACATTATGAATTGATGTCTATTACATTTACCAATCATTTAAATTATATGATTGCACTAGTTGACAATTAAATTAAAATTCAAGAATCCCTATTCCAAAACTATGATATAACTATTACCACCGTACTATGATATTTATTATAATTTATATTGTAATCTCTATATACTACTTATATTATTACTTTCCCCTATTACCTAGTGTTATCATTTTAATTTTATTAATATTCTGTTCTTCAATTAAATCTTATTATATATTTTGCATTCCCCTTTATATGATTTTATTATAACCTTTTTCTTTATATTCTATTATTCATGATAATTTCTTCTTATTATATTTGAGATTTTCGTTTTGTTTTGTTTTTGTAAACTAAATCATTTATACGGTTCAAAATCTAATATACATATACATCGAGTTACGAAGATAGTCGATGCACGAATCTCAACAAAACTTATCATTCTACTTTTCACCTCGGCCAAACTAAAAATATAACAAAATATAACAATATAAAAATTTAAGTAACTATGCAAAATATTTAAATAATGTCAACTCATAAAAAAAATTAACACGTGATGAAATTGGATGCCTTGGTATTTAAAATAAATCTATGTTAGTTTATCCAATATAATTAATTGAGCCTAATTTCTTTAAAAAGGGTTTAAATTTAACTAATATAACTTTTGGCACTTTTGAGTTTGGGGAAGACAATAATGGCCTACCCTCTCCAACTCAAACAAGAAACTAGTGATATTTGTGGCAGTTTTACATGGTTTAGACGAGTACCAATCGTATTTCTCAACATTCAAACATATGTTGTTTTGTTTTATCATGTTGTTTCCTCTCTAGGATAAGGTGGTTTTCTAAAGTTCAAATTAGATTAGAAAAAGCAGAACTGGATTTCCTCAGTATTTTAGACTTTGAAATTTCTTTGTTAAATTGAAAATTGATATGTTATATTACACTCTAAGAGAGTTAAGGGTAGGAAAATAGGCCAATTTTGTTAATTTCTTTTCTTTGAAAACTATTCACCATTTAAATTTTGGACGAGATCTGCAATCTATATCTCTAAAGCAAGGCCACACTTCCTAAGTTGACAAGTATCGACATGTTATTATGAGTAGATTTTTTTGGATCTCCCTACACTATTATTTCATTTAACTTTCATCATGTTAATGACCTGGACATGGAATTGGCCATTTGATGACTTGTGTTAAAAATTTCTGGGAAGAAACGAGGATGTTTGACTTGTGTAGATGGAAGCCAACGAAAGAAACTGGTGATATCTGTGGCAGTTTTACATTACATGAATAGTCTACTATAGTAGCAATCATATTTCCCAACCTACAAACATGGGTTGTTTTGTTTTATCATTTTGTTTCTTCTATAAGTGTTGACGGTGCTGGACTCGCCAACATGTCAGGGGATCTCTGCAGTAAAAATTCCCAATTAGACCTCAGATCATTTGTTGTAGGAGTCCCAGAAGTGGGTCGTGCAGTAATGCCTTGACCACGGTTTCATAAAGAGGCTAGTAAGATGTCCTTGTTGGTAGCAAGGGTGTGACAGTCACAGCATGCTGAGGAAGGTGTATGAACGGTCCTAACACACATAGGGTGATGTGAGTGCGCCCCTTAGAAACCTATGGTAGCACGGAGTTAAGAAGGGAACACATGAGAAAAGATGCACCACAACATGGAAGGCAAGTTAGCTAGCAATCCAAAGTGATGGTTAAACCAACAACATGTTTCAGTAAGATTCATACATACATATACAAAAAATAGCTGCACATGCATGTGTAAGCAAACATATACATATATCAGTTAGAGTAAACAAACAACTGAAATACAATACAAAATATGCATGAAACATGCTAGCTATGTAATATTAAGAAGTGTAAGTTTCAGTTATACAATACATCCATGTCAAACCACTAGTTCCGGAAACAGAACGTTATAGTCACAACCGCCTACTCCTCCAAAGAGATATACTGGCTCTGTGTAGTGGAGAAGCTAAGGCTCGTTACAATACTATCCAAGCTCTCTCTAAGATAGTCCTATTGTTGGACACAGGTTGTCATTGATGTCAATATGGCAATATTCGAGGAGAAGACAGAGCCAAGAGGAGCAGACCAAGCCAGAGGAGCCACATATATATATATATATATATATATATATATATATATATATATATATATATATATATATATATATATATATATATAACATATATATATGCCATATATATGCCAAAGAAGAGGAGCAAACGGAGGAGCCATATATATATATCATATATATATGCCATATATATGCCAAAGAAGAGGATCACACAGAGCCATCAGAAGAGAAAACCCATATATATATATATATATATATGCATGCATTTAAACACTATTGGAGGCCAAAACTAACGTATATATGCCGTTACACTATCAGAGGAGGAAACCGGACTTGAAAATATATGCACAGGAGATTTGGGATCCTATCAGGTCTGGCACATCGCATAGGCACTTCAGAAGCGGGCGTTACAGTGTGTCAGGCAGCCCCTCTGTGATCGTCGATAGTGATTATCACATCGGGAAATCGAAGTGGAGGTAATACAGTGTCAAGCCCTGACCTTATGTGACTTGCGATCATCGATAGTGATATCACATCGGACCTGACCATGTGCGACTTGCGATTGCCGATAGCAATATCGCATCGGACCTCTGCCAAGGGCAACCCCCGATTGCAATGAACGGTTGCGGACCCGATGAGAATATCAACTACTGCTTAATATCATATCGCGTCCATAGGAGAAACGGCCATCGACCATCGGCAATGTCATGAGCTAGACTTATAAAAGACTTTCAGAAGCCGCGATTGCCGATTCCGATAAAGCATGCGGATCCGACGGGCATATAAACCATGGATTAATATAATATCGCGTCCAGTGGAGGATTGGCCATCGGCCATTGGCGGACTCATGGTCTAATATATAAAGGACCCCGGGAGTCACGAATCGTCGATTGTGATTTAAGCATGGACCGGATACAAGTTTAAATGCGGGTGTAATATTTCCTGAAGTCCGCCCCTTCAGTCTTTTCAACTGTTTCGCACATATTTCTTGTGTAATCGAGTTTTTTTGGGTTGCACGGGGTTTTTGGGCCCAAAGGCCTATGATAACTTTTTTGATGAACTAGAAGGTTGAGTGTCAGTTACATGGGGTGTATTAGAGCGATGGATATTGCGATTGGAGCATAACATGTCCATTAAAAGAAATAGTCTCGGTGGGTGCGTGTTATCATTAAAAAAAAACGAGCCTGTGTTACAGTTTTAACACACAGTGACCGTAAAGCCAAGAAGTTGAATGGAAAACCAGCACAAAGGAAGCCACAACGACCAAGGAGGGAAGTTGAAAGATCAAGCAGGTCAGAGGAAACGAAAAAGACCAAGGAGGAAGCCAAAGAGGTGGTGGAAAGCGGAAACGAAGAGTCAGAGGCATCTGAAATACATAAAAACATAAAAGTAAAGTGAGATGGAGATTGATGGATGTATAATATGTGAGAGGGGAAGCCAAAGAACAAGCAAGAGGAAGGAGAGGCCAGAGAAGCATGAGAACAAGAGAATAGCAGAAGCTTAGCAGGCTTGTGAGTAGATAACAACAACAGAACAATTTACATCAAGGTTGGGTTGGAGCCCAAGAGGTTGGAGCCTCAGAATTGAACAGGATTGAATTCATTGGGGGTAGGTTCTCCTAAGTGCAGAACCACTTTAAAACAGAGTTGGTGCTCTGGAGGTTGGAGCCTCACTAAAGTCCAAGTTGGAGCTTGGAAACGATTCATAATCAGATTTATACTTATATTGTATTTATTTCATTGCACTGTCTTGAGTTTTAATAAAAGCATTAATTCCAGCTGTTGATTTATGTGTTCTTTGTATACATATACATAGCTATATATGTTTTCGGCAATCACTAGAACAATTAAAAAAAATAATAAGAAGAAATACTGATTCACCCCCCTTCTCAGTATTTCTAACAATTGGTATCAGAGCAAGCTTCTTCATACTAGCCTAACAACTTGAAGAAGGATCCGCAACCATGATGAGAAATCACGAAGCATCAGGAAGACCTCCTTTGTTCAATGGCACTAACTTTTCTTTCTGGAAGAAAAGAATGACCTACTAATTAATGTCCCTTGGACCTGAAGTCTGGCATTTTTTTCAAAATGAGTACAAAACGACTACCACTCTTCCAACAGACCAAGACGAGAGGAAAGCCTACATCACAAATGCAAAGGCCATGAACTCCATCACTAGTGGAATCACTGA
Source organism: Pinus tabuliformis (assembly GCA_031772625.1). Lineage (NCBI taxonomy): Eukaryota > Viridiplantae > Streptophyta > Pinopsida > Pinales > Pinaceae > Pinus > Pinus tabuliformis. The sequence goes on from CM062809.1 coordinate 1,296,129,608, forward strand.
TTCTGAGTTTACAAAGATCACGCACTGTACCTCTACCAAAGAAATATGGGAGAAGCTAGTTGGCTTGTACGATGGAGACTCAAAAGTAAAAAATGCAAAGCTTCAAACTCAGAGAAGACAATTTGAAAGTTTTAGGATGGAAGATGAAGAAGATATTGCAGCATACCTCCTCCGAGTAGCTGAAGTGGTAAATTCCCTGAAAGGATTGGATGAAAAAATTGAAGAAAGTACCATTGTTCAAAAGGTATTAAGGTCTCTTCCAGACAGATTTGACTCCAAAATAAGTGCTATAGAAGAAGCAAAGGATCTAGATACCCTCAAAATGGATGAACTCCATGGAATTCTCACTGCCTATGAAATGAGGAAAGGTGGCCCAAGCTCCAAAGATGCAGCATTCAAGGCCTCAAAGTCAAAGAAGGGGAAAGAAAGGAATGACTGTAGTGATGAGTCAGATGTGGAATCCGAATTGGCTCAATTTGTACGAAAGCTGAAGAGAGGATCTAAGCTTTAAGGCAAGTATCCTCTTATTTGTTTTAGATGTGGTAAAATAGGTCATTATGGTCATTATGCAGCAAAATGTCCTCATAAACATAACAACGATGATAAAGGAAATTCTAAAAGAATGGCACACAAAAAGAAAGGGTTCAATAAGAAAAACTTCTTCTCCAAGCAAGATGAGTCTGATGAGGATGAGTTTATGGTCATAAAAAAGAAATCAGATGAGGAAAGTGATCATGATGAAAGCCAAGAAGCATTATTCATGGCACTCATAGATGATGATGACTCAGGGCTAGAAGGAATGTAGATGATTTGTTAATAAGCGCCATTGAAAAAAATGAGAAACTATGGAACAAAATCATTTCTCTCAAAGTGGAAAACGAGGAACTGAGCAGGAGAGAAGATCTCTTGGAAGCGAAGCTTAAAGAAAAAGAAGAGACTTGTGAAGAACATGAGGCTGAAATAGTGTCTCTGAGAAAGGAGTTGGAGCACATTAAAAAGGGCTATAAAAGCTCTCAAATACTTGAGACTATTCTGAAAAATCAAAAACCTCAACATGACAAGTTTGGAATAGGTTTCAAAGGAGAATCCTCAAGCACTAAGAATAGTGTGAAATCTATGCCGATGCACTTTCCTACAATCCAAAAGATGAAAAAGTATGTTATCAAAAGTGCATCCCAGATCCCAAGAATGAAGAGAGAATTACTCTAAAGAAGAATATGGAGTCAAATCATGGACACTACAGCAAATACAAACCTCTACTCCACCAAGGGCCCATTGTAATTCCAAAGAACGAGGGAGGAGTAATTCCTAGGATGGAAATTGACTCAAACTCTGGTTGCTTCAACAAGTACAAAACCATCTTTCTTGGACACTTCTTTTACTGTAAAAACTTCAGTCATCAACCCAGACATTGTATGGCTCGCAGAAGTGAAAAGACAAAGCTAAAGGACCGAATAATCAACTCATATGCTCCCAAAAGGTAGGGACAAATCAAAACTTTCAATTCATTTGATCCCTTGACCAAATTTGATATGATTTGCTCTTTCTGCTACAATAATGGACACTATGAACAAGACTGCCTACTCAAAGGAAGAAAGACGAGTAGCAAGAACTCCAGCATGGACAAATGCGGCCTGGCTATATATGCTCAAAATAATGGAAACCAGTGGTTTGTAGATAGTGGGTGCTCCAGACACATGACAGGAGACAGAAGGAAGTTTGTCTCACTGAGAAAAAAGGAAGGGAATGACTCCTTTGGAAGCGGATCTGGAAGAATTGCAGGAAAATGAACAGTTACTCTGATCAATGGAAAAGGAAAAGCTCAAGATGCTCTGCTGGTTGATGGACTCAAACACAACCTCCTGAGTGTCAGTCAAATTTGTGATCAAGGACAAAAGGTTGTTTTTAGCACCAAAGAATGTGAAATAAGGAACTCTACCTCAGAGAAACTTGTGGCAAAATGGGTGAGAACATCAGACAACATTTATATTCTGAACAAGATTCAAGAAAATAAATGCTTCTTGAGTCAGACAGATGAGAGTTGGTTGTGGCACAAGCGACTTGGACATACAAGCTTCGAAAATTTGATCAATATCAGCAAGATCAAAGCTATACGAGACATCCCAAGGCTATTCAAACCAACTCATGTAGTGTTTGGTCCATGTCAACATGGAAAGTAGACCAGAACCAGCCATAAGATAGAGGAGCTCTATACATCAAAGCCCTTAGAGATCATCCATGCTGATGTGTGTGGGCCAACTAGAAATCAAGCACTCCAAGAAGAAAGTTACTTTCTGTTATTTGTTGATGATTATACTAGGATGATGTGGATATACTTCATAAAGTATAAATCTGAAACTTTTGAGTGTTTTAAGAATCTAAAAGCTCTTGTAGAAAATGAAAAAGATTCGAAAATTAAGTGTCTCAGAACAGATAGAGGAGGAGAATTCACATCAAATGAGTTTAGTGAGTTCTATAATATTCATGGAATTAAAAGGGAATTCTCGGCTGCTAGAACACCTCAGCAAAATGGGGTAGTTGAAAGAAGAAACTAAACAGTCCAAGAAATGGCAAGAACTATGCTATTAGCAACAGACTTACAACCTAAATTCTGGAGAGAAGCAGTAGGGACAACTGCCTATACACTGAATCGAACTCAATTAAGACCAAACTGTGATAAAACTACTTATGAGCTATGGAAAGGAAGACCTGCTTCCGTGAAGTACTTCAAGATATTTGGAAGCAAGTGCTTCATAAAAATAAATGATGGCTCACCTAGAAAGTCTGATTCTCGGGTTGATGAAGGGATATTTCTTGGATACTCTACAGGGAGCAAGGCTTACAAGTGCTACAATTATCGACTGAAGAAAATAGTGGAAATAATTAATGTAAAGGTTGATGAAGATCTTCCAGAAAAGGAAATTGAAGAGCATGCAGATGACTCTCTCATTGAAGAAGAAGAAGCTAAAGAAGAAGAAATAGGTGAGGAATAAGAAGAAGAAGAAGAGGAAAGAGAACCACCTAATACCCCTTCAAAGATGAAGTATGTCCAAAGATATCATCCAGAAGAACAGATCATTGGCGATAGAGATGAAGGTGTGTAGACTCGAAGAAGGATAACAACCACACCCGAGAGAAAAGTCATTTCCATCCTATCTATGATAGAACCGGAAATGTCCCAAATTGAGAAGAACAAGACATGGGAGCTGGTACCTCGTCCAAAGGACAAAAGCATAATAGGAACCAAATGGGTGTTCAAAAATAAAATGAATGAGGAAGGACAGGTTATCAGAAACAAGGAAAGACTTGTCTGCAAAGGCTATTGACAAATTGAAGGAACTGATTTTGAAGAGAGATTTGCACCAGTGGCCCGTATGGAAGCTATCAGAATGTTCTTAGCATTTGCTTGCTCAAAAGGATTCAAAATCTATCAAATGGACGTGAAATCAGCATTTCTAAATGGGGAACTCAAAGAGGAAGTCTACATGGAGCAGCTAGAAGGATTTGATCTAACAACAGGAAAGGACTTAGTTTGTAAGTTAAAAAAGGCCTTATATGGGTTGAAACAAGCTCCTAGAGCTTGGTATGCAAGACTGGACCACTATCTACAACAACAAGGCTTCAAAAAGGGAGTGGCTGGAAGTAGTCTATACATAAAGACAAATCAAGGTAAGTTACTAGCTGCTCTTGTTTATGTCGATGATCTGATTTTTGCTAGTAATAATGATGAAATGAGCCATGAATGTCAAAAGAGTTTGAGATGTCATTGATAGGAGAGTTGTCTCACTTCCTTGGACTTCAAATATCTCAAACCAGAGCAAGATTGTGTATATTTCAAACCAAATATCTAAAAGACATGCTCAAAAAATATGGAATGGAGGATTGTGCACCCATGAGCACACCTATGACCACAAAATGAAAACTGAGCAAAGATGATGACTCCCCTCTAGTAGATGCAACTCATTACAAGTCAATGATTGGAGCCCTTCTATACTTAACAGCTACACGACCAGACATAATGCATGCAGTAGGAATGGTGTGAAGATTTCAATCTGCTCCCAAACAATACCATTTATTAGCTGTAAAAAGAATTCTCAGATATTTGAAGGGAACTTCTGATTTCAGTCTTTGGTACCCAAAGAACTCAACACTGACTGTAACTGCATACACCGATGCTAATTGGGCTGGAAGTATAGATGATCAAAAAGGTACTAGTGGAAATGCATTCTTCCTAGGAGACTGTTTGGTATCCTGGCTTAGAAAAAAACAGTCATCCATATCATTATCCACAGCTAAAGCCGAGTATATTGGTGCAGCAGACTGTTGTACTCAGATACTATGGATGAAGGAAGCTCTAAAAGATCTCAAAAAATGTACAGATCCACCAATTACCGTTTACTGTGACAACACAAGTGCTACCAATCTCAGCAAAAATCCAGTGATGCACTCAAGAACCAAACACATACCAATCAAGTATCAATTCCTCCGTGAGCAAGTAGCTGAACAAAACATCGTCCTGGAATATATTAGTACTAAGGAGCAGACAACTGATATTTTCACAAAACCTCTTCCTCAAGAAGCATTCGAACATTTGCATCAAAAGATGGGGGTTCTTTCTTTATCATCACTCAAGTTCATTCATAAAGATGCAGTAGGAAAGGGGGAGCAGTTTGACAGGGGGAGTCCGTATGCATTCCTTTGCCATTGATGTCAAAGGGGGAGAGCAGAAGAATATTGCCATCAATAACAAAGGGGGAGATTGTTGGACACAGATTGTCATCGATGTCAATATGGCAATATTCGAGGAGCAAACGAAGCCAAGAGGAGCAGACGAAGCCAAGAGGAGCAGACCAAGCCAGAGGAGCCACATTGGAGCAAGAGGAGCAAATGGAGGAGCCATATATATATAACATATATATATATATATATATATATATATATATATATATATATATATATATATATATATATATATATCTAGATATATATATATATCTAGATATATATATATATATATATATATATATATATATATATATATATATATATATATATATATAGATATATATATATGCAAAAGAAGAGGAGCAAACGGAGGAGCCATATATATATATATATATATATATATATAGATATATAGATATATATAACATACATATATGCCATATATATGCCAAAGAAGAGGAGCACACAGAGCCATTGGAAGAGAAAACCCATATAATTATATGCATGCATTTAAACACTATCGGGAGCGGCCTTAACACTATCGGTGAGCAAACTATGCATCCCCGACAATACACTATCGGAGGCCAAAACTCATGTATATATGTCGTTACACTATTGGAGGCAGAAACCAGACTTGAAAATATATGCACGAGAGATTTGGGATCCTATCGGGTCCGACACATTGCATCGGCACTTCGGAAGCGGGCATTACAGTGTGTCAAGCAGCCCTTTTGTGATCTCTGATAGCAATTATCGCATCAGGAAATTAGAGCGGAGGTAATACAGTGTCAGGCCCTGGCCCTATGCGACTTGCGATCGCCAATAGCAATATCGCATCGGACCTGACCCTGTGCGACTTGCGATCGCCGATAGCGATATTGCATCGGACCTCCGCCAAGGGCAACCCCCGATTGCGATGAACGGTTGCAGACCTGACGAGAATATCAACTCCTGCTTAATATCATATCGCATCCATAGGAGAATCGACCATCGGCCATCGGCAATGTCATGAGCTCGACTTATAAAAGACTCCCAGAAGCCGTGATTGCCAATTGCGATAAAGCATGTGGACCCAATGGGCATATAAACCATGGCTTAATATAATATCGCGTCCAGTCGAGGATCGACCGTCGGCCATTGGCGGAGTCATGGGTCCGATATATAAAGGACCCCAGGAGTCATGAATCACTGATTATGATTTAAGCACGGACCCGATACAGGTTTAAATGCGGGTGTAATATTTCCTAAAGTTTGCCCCTTCAGTCTTTTCGACTATTGCGTACATATTTCCTATGTAATCGAGTTTTCTTGGGTTGCGTTGAGTTTTTGGGCTAAAATGCCTATGATAACTCTTCTAATGAATTAGAAGGCTGAGCGTCAGTTGCATGGGGTGTATCAGGGAGATAGAGATTGTGACTGGAGCATAACATGTCCGTTAAACGAAATAGTCTCGCTGGGTGCTTGTTATCATTAAAAAAAAATAGGCCTGTATTACAGTTTTAACACATAGTGATCGTAAAGCCAAGAAGTTGAATGGAAAACTAGCACAGAAGAAGCCACAACAACCAAGGAGGGAAGATGAAAGATCAAGCGAGTCAGAGGAAATGACAGCGATTGAGGAGGAAGCCAAAGAGGCGGTGGAAAGCAGAAACGAAGAGTCAGAGGCATCTGAAATACATAAAAACATAAAAACAAAGTGAGATGGTGATTGATGGATGTATAATCAGTGAGAGAGGAAGCTGAAGAACAGGCAAGAGGAAGGAGAGGCCAGAGAAGCAAGAGAACAGGAGAATAGCAGAAGCTCAGCATGCTTGTGAGTAGAGAACAACAACAGAACAATTTATATCAAGGTTGAGTTGGAGCCCAAGAGGTTGGAGCCTCAGAATTGACCAGGACTGAAGTCATTGGGGGTAGGTGCTCCTAAGTGCAGAACCACTGCAAAACAGAGTTGGTGCTCCGAAGGTTGGAGCCTCACTGAAGTCCAAGTTGGAGCTTGGCAACTATTCACAATCAGATGTATACTTATATTGTATTTATTTCATTGCACTGTCTTGAGTTTCAATAAAAGCATTAATTCCAGCTATTGATTTCTATGTTTTGTGTATACATATACATATCTATATATGTTTTTGGCAATCACTAGAACAATTAAAAAAAAAAAATAAGAAATACTGATTCACCCCCCCTCTCAGTATTTACAACACTTATGGGAAGCTTGGCTGACCAAAAGCCTCTACAATGAGTTATGAGGGACTATTTATAGAAAAAGGTGGGGTGACCCTTGACATTCCCCTTTGTGACCATTCATCTATCCTCATGACTCTTCAAATACTCTATGACTGTTACATTCAACTATCGACACTTGAACATCCACTTGAAAATACGTTGTACATTACAATGCACATGTGCCCATGTGAGACAAAATGGTTTGAGCAAGCCGTGCAAGACATCACTGACACTCAGACCATTGTGGTGAGACAAACTCTTTGACATCCTTGTGATGGTGAAGGTGGTGAGCTGATGCCAAGCTTGGTCGTCCATGACGGTGTCCACGCAATCAACGGTGACATCTTGCTGAAGCGAACTCTTGCCTCTTTTGCATCTGGGTACACTGATATGGCTCCTCTGTCCAACTTGTCTGATAGCATGCATATGGTCTTCTTAGCTAGGGCCGAACCAACAACATACTAATGCATAGTGTCTGTGTTGATATCCATGTGTGTTCTGGTGACCATGTGCATCAACTGGTCGAAGTACATGTTCAACTCCAGCTGGACTTGCTTCTTGTCTTTGCCTCGATGAGTGTGCCAAAAGGGTGGGATCACATGCGTGCGCACAATGACATGCATGCTCCTGAATTCCCTGACATGTGATTAATAACATTGCTCACCTTCTCTACTTCATGCCAGCTGCTGGAATGGATCTATACCTTGTATGGGCATAGTTTCATCTGTCTATGCATGTTGTGCCCCCTGATGTACCTATTCCTACTACAACTCATTCTCTTGTCTATGCAACTCCTGTTCTTAATTGAGTTGCTGCTTCAACACATTTAACTCCTTCTCTTTTTCTCTCTACCCTTGTGCGATCTTTGTGTCGTGTCATCACCTCATAGCTTCAATCTCCAAAGTTTCTTTCGTCATGAGTGGACCGAATTTGAACTTGCAGCTTTGCTTTGCCTCTATGCCATCAACAACCTTCCTCTTGCACTTGCCGCATGTGGGTGTGCTGCCTTCTACTGTTGTTGATGGTGCTGCTCATTGTGATGTTGCTGCCATCTTATCTTGGTGTCCTTGTCTACAAAAAACTTGATGTCTTCACAGGTAGGAAAGATCATAGACACTTGCTTGGCTACAACCCCCATTGTGATCTCAGTGATGTCCTTTGACTCTGCTCTTCTGAAGGTCATCGTACTTGTGCTACTGAGAGATAGGAAAACACCTATGATGAATGGAGACATAGCAACACTCATGGAAAGCAATCTGTCAGTCGAAAATCAAAACAAACTTGAGGACTGAATTGCAACATACCAGTGTTATTGATCATGAAGGTTGCGTAATTTCCACCGAGTGGTGGGGAGACTAATTTCCAAAACTGCACAAGGCATAGTCTAGGCTATTTTGGGGCTGACTGACTGATAGAAATACATAATGCACAGTCCAGCCTAGCCTGCTGAGGACTGAAACTACACAATGAAATCCTAGAGGTCAGTGCTAGGGAAAACTTGCGTAATTTCTGGAGGGAAGGCATAGCCTTCGATTATAAAAATGCATAGTGCTAGCCTGGAAAGGCATGATCCAGGCCAAGGCAACCGAGGCCGACCAATGGACCACTGAAAAGATGAGAAGTTTGAATGCATGATGAGATGAGAGAAAACAAGAGTGAATGATCAAACATGCAAACAACAAGTGCAGGATTCATAAAATGGGAAAGCATGCATGTGAGTGAAGCGAGTCGCCGCAATGGCGACTGTCCGTGAAAAAATAGTGTGATCCATGTGCCAGCAGTGAGATGAAAATGAAAACTAAAACGATGCTTCTACAAGCTAAAAAACATCAAAACGACAACAAGCACTCACTGAAATCAAGCAGAGAACACTCACACGAAGCAAAACACAAAAAGCGATAGAAACACAACGCAAGACATGAAAAGCGGGTTTACCCAGAAACAACTGAGATTAATGTGTTGACGACTCCTGGATGGAATGTATGATGTCAAAGTTACAAGTTTGATGTGAGTAATGAGCTTTGCAGCATCCGGTTGGTGATTTTTGATAAAATTGAGGTTGTGATGTGCATGCCACAAATATAGGAAAAACGACACTTGGTGGGAGGTTTATGAAATGATCCTTGTGTGTAACCTCCAAATTCTAAAGATAGATCCATGAATCAAGTGATTCCTTTGCATGCTGCCTTGGGAGAAATAGTCTATGCATGCAAATCAGTTTTTCTCGGTCCTAGAGGGAATCGTTCAACTTGAAGGCACATGCATTGGTCTGCGAGCCTGGGATGAAAATCTGCGTAGTTTCTGGGCTGAGCAGAGATGGCTGTCCTAGAGGGATTGCACAATTTTTGAGAGGAACAGGTGACTATCTCCCAAGATTGTGCAATTTCTATGCTGAGAAGCTATCCTTGGTCAGACCTCGTAATTTTCTCGGGGAAGCCTATTTGATTGCATTGTGTAGATTCTGAGAGGAACAGGCTGCCTAGTTGGATTTGTGCAATTTTTGCTAGCTGTTGGGCTGGTTGTCCTACAGGGATTGTGCAATTTCTGGTTTGAGTAGCTGACTGCTACCTAGATTTGCACTGGGCTGAGCAATATTGTTGGGCTGGATTGTGAATTTTTTCTAGTGAAGGTTAACAGATAGGATTGGGCAATTCTGGAGCCTAGCAAGCTGCCAGTCAGGATTGCACAATTTCTTGACAGAGTTGCTCAACCCGTAGCTAGAGCAAGTCTGGAGAAACAACCTGTGAGGGGGATGAAATGAGCTATCATGCACAGGCTGGAAAATTTCTAGAAAACCACTGAAGCTTGAGTACTTGACAGTGCAAGACATGATGCTGACGATGGTCTGTAGGGAGGCTCCAAAACGAAGCTAAGGAAAATTTTTGGAGGGTGGTTGTAGCCACTACAACACTTGGCGACACATTGGTAGAACTCCAGCTCTCTAAATGGACCTTTTTCATGAAAAGCAAGTCTAACACCTCCAGAATAATTGTTTAGTTCTCTGGTCATCTTGGTTTCCACACCTGCTTGATTATAAGATGTAGCATCTACCAAGGCCTTGGTTAGTCAACACACATTCCAATCCAAGCCAACATAGTACTTTTGATTGGGGTTGAGGGGTATATTGATTCACAAGTAGTATAGTCGTCAGAGTTTTAGTTTCATCTCTGGTGTTGTACGCTACCAGCAGACCTGGACAGTACCCGAGTGGAGTCATGCAAGAACACAAGCATCGCTCCACTGCCAGTGAGCCTGGTCAGTACCCCGATGCAGTTACTTGCATCACCTCTTTGCACAGGAAGCCTTTCTCTTCTTTTGCCTTATTTATTTTTAATTCTTTCAAAAATTTTCAATTTTTCATTTTTTGATTTTTTTATTTTCATAATTGTGCATAACACTTATTCATTTCAGAGGTGGAACAGGGATCCCGACTTATTGAGGACATAAGAGGTTGTTCCTTCAGATAAGTAGTGTATGTTGGAAATAATACTGAGAGGGGGGGTGAATCAGTATTATCTAGCAATTTAATAAATCTTCCTTATTTGATCTTTGAATTATTTTAGCATGTCAGTACCATAAAATAATGAGCATGAAAAACAGATAGTCACACCAAAGAACACAAGATGTAAGGTGGAAACCCAATGTGGGTGAAAACCACCTGCTGCAATATGTCTCTATCTTCTTTCAATTTAGAAACTTCTTTTACAATGATTTTGTACTGGTGCAGTCCTTTACCAGTACGCAGGCTGCAACCTGCAGAGAGCTACAACTCTCTCTCTCTCTCTCGTTTTCCAGTCTACTCCTGGAAGGGAGCTACAACCCCCTACTTCTTTTCATAAAGCATCAGATAATCAACAAGTACATAACAGATATAGATCACTACAGATATCAGATCAGCAACGACAGAACTAACCCAGAACACCTTATCAATAGAGAAATTCAATCAACAGAACATCTTAAAACAGAGACGCAGTTTTTCTTTCTGTGGCCTACGACCAGACGCCGTTAACCTTCTGCTACTCTGCGTCCACACGCAGATATCCTTCTGCTCCGCTGCGTGCCCACGCACTGTTCCTTTGACTGCTCTGCGTTCTGTTGCTTCAGGGACGCACCTAAAGATACTATCGCGCCGCGTCTTTCGCTACAGAGACACACCTGAAAACACTATTGCGCCGCGTCCTTCTGCTTCAGAGACGCACTTGAACCTTGATCGCCCTGCGTCCCCACGCAGGTCTCTCTCTACTGTGCTGCGTCTCGGCGCACTTGCCCTTTACTGTACCTGCGTCCCGGCGCACTTTCCCTTCACTAAACCTACGACCCTTTAGATATAAATGATATGAAGGCTTCAGAACAAACCCAAACAGTCAGATCTACAGATCTGATCATGCGCCATAGAGATCACAGTCCATTAGAAGATTCGCCCTCTTAGATCTGGACTAGATCTCACCAAATAAGATATTCAACCCAAGACAATTGCTCAATCCAAATGAACTCCTTTGCTTTATATAGGCAAGCTCCTCCCCAAAACATGGAACAATACCACGAGCCGACACCATAGAAACATAAAACCGTCGGCTAGATACCACACAAGAAACCCCCACGTGCTTTTCTCTGCCTTGAAATGAGTGCACTGGGTAGACGCACCCCCTGAACGGCTGGCCGGCGTCCCTGGAGGCGGGTTCAGCATGGTATACCTGCGGGGACACACTTTCTGAACCGATTGCCTGCGTCTTTCTTAATTTTTCAACAAACTGAGAGCCTTACCACTGGAGTTGCCATCAAGTACAACATCTGTAACATACAGTCATACCAGAAAACATAATGCCAACAATCTCCCCCTTTGGACTTGATGGCAACCTTACAAACTTCAGCTTCATTCTCCCCCTTTGACATCAAGGGCAAAGGGTATGCTCCCCCTAAGCTCATGCTCCTCCAGATCTGCAACAAATAACCAGAGATCCACCATGAAAGAGATAGAGACATATTGCAGCTATTTCCAAGATCTCCTTTCTCCATAATGCCAACAATGCATTATGTGCTCCCCCTGAGCCTGTACCACCAATAAGAAGATGTTCAACAATAAGATGATGCATCAACAACCCCCAGCTTTTGCCTGAGGTATTCAAACGTGTCCCTGGGCAATGGTTTGGTGAGAATATCAGCAACTTGTTCCTTGGAAGGAACATACTCCAACTTGACTTTCTGTTCAAGCACTTGTTCCCGGAGAAAATGGTACTTGATTGGTATGTGCTTGGTTTTTGAATGCATAACAGGGTTCTTTGAGATGCTGATTGCACTTGTATTATCACATAAGATGGGGATTGGTGGTGTACAAGTGATTTGAAAATCCTGCAAAGTCTGCATCATCCAAAGAAGTTGGGTGCAACAAGATGCAGCAGCAACATATTCCGCTTCAGCTGTAGACAAGGCAATCGAACTCTGTTTCTTGCTGAACCAAGATACCAGTCTGGAACCCATAAAGAACGCACCACCACTTGTGCTTTTCCTGTCATCCACGCTTCCGGCCCAATCTGCATCTGTATAAGCATGAAGAGTAAGATCTGTATCTCTAGGATACCATAAGCCATAATTTTGAGTCCCTTGAAGATATTTGAAGATTCTCTTTACTGCCTGAAGATGAGTCTCCTTCGGATTTGCCTGAAATCTTCCAACTATTCCAACTGCATGCATGATGTCCGGTCGGGTACCTGTCAAATATAGTAAACTTCCAATCATAGATCTGTAGGTTGGTTGATGTACTGCTGCAGATTCATCATTTGCACTGAGACTACATCCTGTGACCATGGGTGTACATACTGGTTTTGCATCTTCCATGCCATATTTCTTCAAAATCTGTTTGAGATACTTGGTTTGAGATAAAAAGATTCCTCCTTTCTTTTGTTGGATTTGCAAACCAAGGAAATATGTCAGTTCTCCTAGCAAGGACATTTCAAATTCTTTCTGCATGACCGAGGCAAAGCTTTGACTCATAGCTTCTTCATTGCTGCCAAAAATAATGTCATCTACATACACAACAAGTATTAGCAATTTGTCATTTTCAACTTTTATATACAGATTGCTATCTGCTGAACCTTTTGAAAAACCTTGTTGATGAAGATATTTGTCCAACCGGTAGTACCAAGCCCTTGGAGCTTGTTTGAGACCATAGAGAGCCTTTTTCAATCGGCATACAAGATTTGGATCATTTCCAAGAATGAACCCATCTGGCTGTTCAATGTACACTTCTTCTTCCAAGTCTCCATTCAGAAAGGCTGATTTCACGTCCATTTGAAATACTTTGAAGTTTTGAAAACTTGAGAGAGCAAGGAACATTCGGATGGCCTCAAGTCTTGCAACAGGAGCAAAAGTTTCTTCAAAGTCTATTCCTTCTTGCTGCGCATACCCTTTACAAACAAGTCTGGCTTTGTTTCTAATTACTTCTCCATTTTCATTCAATTTATTTTTGAAGACCCATTTTGTTCCGATAACATTCTTATCCTTTGGTCTAGGAACCAGCTCCCAAGTGTTGTTCTTTTCGATTTGCTCAAGTTCTTCATCCATTGCTTTTACCCAACATTCATCTTTGCATGCTTCTTTCACATTTTGTGGTTCAGTAGAGGAGAGTAATGCCAAATAGCTTGAGGCTTCTGCAACTGTTCTTCTTGTTTGTACACCTGCTTCTTTCTGCCCCATAATCTGAGATTCTGGATGATTCTTCTGAACATATCTGGATGGAGTTTTCTCTTCTATTCTTGTCTGCTCCTCTGGTTCTTCTTGAGGTTCTTCTTGAGGTTCTTCTTCTTCATCATTCTGTCTTTGAGGGTAGCCTTCATCTTCTTCGATATCTTCCCGATGTACTTGCCTAGGAATGTATCCCTTCTCATCAACCACTACATCAATGCTGTCAACAATTCTGCCAAGTCTTTTATTGTAGCACTTGTATGCTTTGCTATGTGGAGAGTAACCAAGAAGAATGCCTTCATCTGCTCTAGGTTCAAGTTTGCCAAGCTGCTCATCAGTATTCTTGATATAGCATTTGCTCCCAAAGATTTTGAAGTGCTTTACCGAAGGAGTTTTACCACTCCAGAGCTCATGAGGAGTTTGAGTGCTGTTCACCCGGACATTTGTCTTGTTGAGAATAATAACCGCAGCATGTGCAGCTTCACCCCAGAAAGTTGCGGGAGTTCCTGATTCATCAAGCATAGCACGAGCCATTTGTTGGATTGTTCTGTTCATTCTTTCAACAACTCCATTTTGCTGAGGAGTTCTAGCTGTAGAGAATTCTCTCCTTATCCCATGTTCATCACAGAAATCGAAAAATTCATTTGAAGTAAATTCCCCACCTCTGTCGGATCTGAGGCACTTAATTTTGTGACCTGATTCATTTTCAACCAAGGCTTTGAAGGATTTGAATTTTTCGAATGCTTCATCTTTGTGCTTCATAAGTCCTAACCAGACAAACCTGGAGAAATCGTCAATAAATAATATCAAGTATTCCTCTCCTCTAGGTGTTCTTTTCCTGAATGGACCACATGTATCTGTATGTACTAGCTCAAGAGGCATGCTAGCTGATCCTTCTTTCTCTGGAAAGTTAGTCCTGGTTTGTTTTCCAAACTGACATGATCTGCATATGGTGTTGTCAGGAATTTTGATATCTGGAAGATCGCGAACTGCCTGATATTTGCATGCTTTCCTTATTTGTGAGAAGCTTAGATGTCCCAACCTTCGATGCCATAACCAGTGCTCTTCATCCTTGCTTAGATAGCATTGTTGTTGTCCTTCTTCAAATATGTACAGATTATTTGGAGTTCTTTTGCCTTTGAGTACTGTTTTACCTGTATCAAGATCACGAACAAGACATCCATTTGATCTGAAAATAACCTCGGTTCTTTGATCACACATCTGGCTGACACTTAGAAGATTATGCTTCAATCCATCAACATACAAAACATTTCCAGCTTTGACCTTTCCTTTTAACTGAGCAATGCCTTTTCCTTTTATAGTTGCAGGAGTATCATTTCCAAAAGAGACTTTCTTTCCTTTTTCTAGAACAGAATAAGATTCAAGTTTTTCTTTATCACCTGTCATATGCTTCGAACATCCACTGTCAATGTACCATAGATTTTCCTGTCCCTCTGCATAAAATGCTATTCCACATCTTTCTGTTTGAGGTTCCTTTATTCTCCATGTTTTGGTGCTTGAGGCTTGCTCCTTTTTCTGCTGAAACCTGCTCCTGCATTCAGATTCTTCATGACCAAAGTTATTGCAAATAGAACATTCAACTTCATTTTCAAGAACCGAAAAGTTGTTATAGGTCCTTTTTGTAATCCCTGTCATACTTCTTTGTTTTTGAGCTTCCCTAGTCATGATTGTTTTATATGCAACACATTGAGCTGCTTTGTGACCAAAGTTATGGCAAGAAAAGCATTGTCCATTGAAGAAGCTTCTGCGGTTATTGAATCTACCAGCCAACTGATTGTAATTTCTATTTTCATCTATTCTTGAACCAAACTGAGAAGATTTTACCTGTGGCTGGTTGTAGCTTTTGTTCACCCTTAAGATGGATTGCCCCTGATAGTTTCTGTTTGTATTTTGTCCCTGCTTTACCTGATTATCTTCATTGTTCTTCTGCTCATTTCTTCTTGCTGCATCAAGATAACTTTTTGAGGTGGATGCTTGAGAGGTTTCTCCATTATAGCCCAAACCTGTCTTGTTTAGAGGAGACCGCTGCACATTGATAATCTCATCCAAAGTTTCAGATCCTTTGACAAACTTAAGATTAATAGCTTTTGTTTTCTCAATTTCTTTTCTGAGACCAACAATTTCACCTTCTAGTTTTTCAAGATGTTTTTCTTTTTCATCAATTTGAAATTGTAGAGTATCAATGATCACATTCTTTTCTTCTATACATCTCTTGAGTCTAGTAATTTCATCATAGAGGTTATCCACATCTACAGCATCCTCATAATCATCATCTTCAAATGCCATTAACAACTTATATTTATTACCTTGTTCATCTTCATCACTGTTTGATAAACCATCACTATCTTCATGGGTGTAGTAGCTTTTCTTATTTGCACTTTGTTTCTTGTTCCATCTAGCAGGTTCCTTTCCTTTATCCTTATAAGGACATTTTGCAGCATAATGACCTACTCTTCCACAAGCAAAGCATTTGAAAGGTAGCTTACCTCTGAACCTTCCAGAACCCCTTTGAAGATTTCTGACAAAATTTGATTCTTCTTCCTCTTCTTCTGGAACATGGCTTGCTTCATAGTAATCTTCTTTGCCTGATGCCTTAAAAGCAGCTTCCCTTCTGTCTGATGGACCTCCCTTTCTCATTTCATAAGCAGTTAGAATTCCATGTAGCTGAGACATAGTGAGAACACGGAGATTTTCCTTTTCTTCTATTGCAGATACTTTAGATTCAAACTTGGGGGATAATGATCTTAGAATCTTTTGAACTACTATAGCCTCTTTTATTTCTTCACCCAAATTTTTCATACAATTAACAATCTCATCTACCCGAAGAAAATAATTAGCCACACTTTCATCATTATACATCTTGAGAGTCTCATATTGAATCCTGAGAGTTTGAAGTTTAGCTTGTTTTACCTGTTCATCTCCTTCATAGCTCGTGACCATTTTGTCCCATATCTCTTTTGCTGATTTGAAGTGCATTACCTTCATGAATTCTGTTTGGGATATACTTCCTAATAGAGTACTGACTGCTTTTGCATTTGTTTCATACTTCTTTTTCTCAGCTGGATCTGTAGGAGTAGCTGAAGGAAAAGCATAGCCTGTTTCTACAATGTCCCAAACTTCTGTACCAAGAGATTGAAGATATGCAGTAACTCTTACCTTCCAATAATTGAAGTTTGTCCCATCAAAAATCGGTGGCCTGATTGATGCTTCTCTCTCGTAGTTGCTCATGATGAACGATCTACCTTCAAGCGATCAAGCTTCTCTGAAGGACCTGCTCTGATACCAATTGTTGGAAATAATACTGAGAGGGGGGGTGAATCAGTATTATCTAGCAATTTAATAAATCTTCCTTATTTGATCTTTGAATTATTTTAGCATGTCAGTACCATAAAATAATGAGCATGAAAAACAGATAGTCACACCAAAGAACACAAGATGTAAGGTGGAAACCCAATGTGGGTGAAAACCACCTGCTGCAATATGTCTCTATCTTCTTTCAATTTAGAAACTTCTTTTACAATGATTTTGTACTGGTGCAGTCCTTTACCAGTACGCAGGCTGCAACCTGCAGAGAGCTACAACTCTCTCTCTCTCTCGTTTTCCAGTCTACTCCTGGAAGGGAGCTACAACCCCTACTTCTTTTCATAAAGCATCAGATGATCAACAAGTACATAACAGATATAGATCACTACAGATATCAGATCAGCAACAACAGAACTAACCCAGAACACCTTATCAATAGAGAAATTCAATCAACAGAACATCTTAAAACAGAGACGCAGTTTTTCTTTCTGTGGCCTGCGACCAGACGCCGTTAACCTTCTGCTACTCTGCGTCCACACGCAGATATCCTTCTGCTCCGCTGCGTGCCCACGCACTGTTCCTTTGACTGCTCTGCGTTCTGTTGCTTCAGGGACGCACCCAAAGATACTATCGCGCCGCGTCTTTCGCTACAGAGACGCACCTGAAAACACTATCGCGCCGCGTCCTTCTGCTTCAGAGACGCACCTGAACCTTGATCGCCCTGCGTCCCCACGCAGGTCTCTCTCTACTGTGCTGCGTCTCGGCGCACTTGCCCTTTACTGTACCTGCGTCCCGGCGCACTTTCCCTTCACTGAACCTGCGACCCTTTAGATATAAATGATATGAAGGCTTCAGAACAAACCCAAACAGTCAGATCTACAGATCTGATCATGCGCCATAGAGATCACAGTCCATTAGAAGATTCGCCCTCTTAGATCTGGACTAGATCTCACCAAATAAGATATTCAACCCAAGACAATTGCTCAATCCAAATGAACTCCTTTGCTTTATATAGGCAAGCTCCTCCCCAAAACATGGAACAATACCACGAGCCGACACCATAGAAACACAAAACCGTCGGCTAGATACCACACAAGAAACCCCCACGTGCTTTTCTCTGCCTTGAAATGTGTGCACTGGGTAGACGCACCCCCTGAACGGCTGGCCGGCGTCCCTGGACGCGGGTTCTGCATGGTATACCTGCGGGGACGCACTTTCTGAACCGATTGCCTGCGTCCTTCTTAATTTTTCAACAAACTGAGAGCCTTACCACTGGAGTTGCCATCAAGTACAACATCTGTAACATACAGTCATACCAGAAAACATAATGCCAACAATCTCCCCCTTTGGACTTGATGGCAACCTTACAAACTTCAGCTTCATTCTCCCCCTTTGACATCAAGGGCAAAGGGTATGCTCCCCCTAAGCTCATGCTCCTCCAGATCTGCAACAAATAACCAGAGATCCACCATGAAAGAGATAGAGACATATTGCAGCTATTTCCAAGATCTCCTTCTCCATAATGCCAACAATGCATTATGTGCTCCCCCTGAGCCTGTACCACCAATAAGAAGATGTTCAACAATAAGATGATGCATCAACAACCCCCAGCTTTTGCCTGAGGTATTCAAACGTGTCCCTGGGCAATGGTTTGGTGAGAATATCAGCAACTTGTTCCTTGGAAGGAACATACTCCAACTTGACTTTCTGTTCAAGCACTTGTTCCCGGAGAAAATGGTACTTGATTGGTATGTGCTTGGTTTTTGAATGCATAACAGGGTTCTTTGAGATGCTGATTGCACTTGTGTTATCACATAAGATGGGGATTGGTGGTGTACAAGTGATTTGAAAATCCTGCAAAGTCTGCATCATCCAAAGAAGTTGGGTGCAACAAGATGCAGCAGCAACATATTCCGCTTCAGCTGTAGACAAGGCAATCGAACTCTGTTTCTTGCTGAACCAAGATACCAGTCTGGAACCCATAAAGAACGCACCACCACTTGTGCTTTTCCTGTCATCCACGCTTCCGGCCCAATCTGCATCTGTATAAGCATGAAGAGTAAGATCTGTATCTCTAGGATACCATAAGCCATAATTTTGAGTCCCTTGAAGATATTTGAAAATTCTCTTTACTGCCTGAAGATGAGTCTCCTTCGGATTTGCCTGAAATCTTCCAACTATTCCAACTGCATGCATGATGTCCGGTCGGGTACCTGTCAAATATAGTAAACTTCCAATCATAGATCTGTAGGTTGGTTGATGTACTGCTGCAGATTCATCATTTGCACTGAGACTACATCCTGTGACCATGGGTGTACATACTGGTTTTGCATCTTCCATGCCATATTTCTTCAAAATCTGTTTGAGATACTTGGTTTGAGATAAAAAGATTCCTCCTTTCTTTTGTTGGATTTGCAAACCAAGGAAATATGTCAGTTCTCCTAGCAAGGACATTTCAAATTCTTTCTGCATGACCGAGGCAAAGCTTTGACTCATAGCTTCTTCATTGCTGCCAAAAATAATGTCATCTACATACACAACAAGTATTAGCAATTTGTCATTTTCAACTTTTATATACAGATTGCTATCTGCTGAACCTTTTGAAAAACCTTGTTGATGAAGATATTTGTCCAACCGGTAGTACCAAGCCCTTGGAGCTTGTTTGAGACCATAGAGAGCCTTTTTCAATCGGCATACAAGATTTGGATCATTTCCAAGAATGAACCCATCTGGCTGTTCAATGTACACTTCTTCTTCCAAGTCTCCATTCAGAAAGGCTGATTTCACGTCCATTTGAAATACTTTGAAGTTTTGAAAACTTGAGAGAGCAAGGAACATTCGGATGGCCTCAAGTCTTGCAACAGGAGCAAAAGTTTCTTCAAAGTCTATTCCTTCTTGCTGCGCATACCCTTTACAAACAAGTCTGGCTTTGTTTCTAATTACTTCTCCATTTTCATTCAATTTATTTTTGAAGACCCATTTTGTTCCGATAACATTCTTATCCTTTGGTCTAGGAACCAGCTCCCAAGTGTTGTTCTTTTCGATTTGCTCAAGTTCTTCATCCATTGCTTTCACCCAACATTCATCTTTGCATGCTTCTTTCACATTTTGTGGTTCAGTAGAGGAGAGTAATGCCAAATAGCTTGAGGCTTCTGCAACTGTTCTTCTTGTTTGTACACCTGCTTCTTTCTGCCCCATAATCTGAGATTCTGGATGATTCTTCTGAACATATCTGGATGGAGTTTTCTCTTCTATTCTTGTCTGCTCCTCTGGTTCTTCTTGAGGTTCTTCTTGAGGTTCTTCTTCTTCATCATTCTGTCTTTGAGGGTAGCCTTCATCTTCTTCGATATCTTCATGATGTACTTGCCTAGGAATGTATCCCTTCTCATCAACCACTACATCAATGCTGTCAACAATTCTGCCAAGTCTTTTATTGTAGCATTTGTATGCTTTGCTATGTGGAGAGTAACCAAGAAGAATGCCTTCATCTGCTCTAGGTTCAAGTTTGCCAAGCTGCTCATCAGTATTCTTGATATAGCATTTGCTCCCAAAGATTTTGAAGTGCTTTACCGAAGGAGTTTTACCACTCCAGAGCTCATGAGGAGTTTGAGTGCTGTTCACCCGGACATTTGTCTTGTTGAGAATAATAACCGCAGCATGTGCAGCTTCACCCCAGAAAGTTGCGGGAGTTCCTGATTCATCAAGCATAGCACGAGCCATTTGTTGGATTGTTCTGTTCATTCTTTCAACAACTCCATTTTGCTGAGGAGTTCTAGCTGTAGAGAATTCTCTCCTTATCCCATGTTCATCACAGAAATCGAAAAATTCATTTGAAGTAAATTCCCCACCTCTGTCGGATCTGAGGCACTTAATTTTGTGACCTGATTCATTTTCAACCAAGGCTTTGAAGGATTTGAATTTTTCGAATGCTTCATCTTTGTGCTTCATAAGTCCTAACCAGACAAACCTGGAGAAATCGTCAATAAATAATATCAAGTATTCCTCTCCTCTAGGTGTTCTTTTCCTGAATGGACCACATGTATCTGTATGTACTAGCTCAAGAGGCATGCTAGCTGATCCTTCTTTCTCTGGAAAGTTAGTCCTGGTTTGTTTTCCAAACTGACATGATCTGCATATGGTGTTGTCAGGAATTTTGATATCTGGAAGATCGCGAACTGCCTGATATTTGCATGCTTTCCTTATTTGTGAGAAGCTTAGATGTCCCAACCTTCGATGCCATAACCAGTGCTCTTCATCCTTGCTTAGATAGCATTGTTGTTGTCCTTCTTCAAATATGTACAGATTATTTGGAGTTCTTTTGCCTTTGAGTACTGTTTTACCTGTATCAAGATCACGAACAAGACATCCATTTGATCTGAAAATAACCTCGGTTCTTTGATCACACATCTGGCTGACACTTAGAAGATTATGCTTCAATCCATCAACATACAAAACATTTCCAGCTTTGACCTTTCCTTTTAACTGAGCAATGCCTTTTCCTTTTATAGTTGCAGGAGTATCATTTCCAAAAGAGACTTTCTTTCCTTTTTCTAGAACAGAATAAGATTCAAGTTTTTCTTTATCACCTGTCATATGCTTCGAACATCCACTGTCAATGTACCATAGATTTTCCTGTCCCTCTGCATAAAATGCTATTCCACATCTTTCTGTTTGAGGTTCCTTTATTCTCCATGTTTTGGTGCTTGAGGCTTGCTCCTTTTTCTGCTGAAACCTGCTCCTGCATTCAGATTCTTCATGACCAAAGTTATTGCAAATAGAACATTCGACTTCATTTTCAAGAACCGAAAAGTTGTTATAGGTCCTTTTTGTCATCCCTGTCATACTTCTTTGTTTTTGAGCTTCCCTAGTCATGATTGTTTTATATGCAACACATTGAGCTGCTTTGTGACCAAAATTATGGCAAGAAAAGCATTGTCCATTGAAGAAGCTTCTGCGGTTATTGAATCTACCTTCCAACTGATTGTAATTTCTATTTTCATCTATTCTTGAACCAAACTGAGAAGATTTTACCTGTGGCTGGTTGTAGCTTTTGTTCACCCTTAAGATGGATTGCCCCTGATAGTTTCTGTTTGTATTTTGTCCCTGCTTTACCTGATTATCTTCATTGTTCTTCTGCTCATTTCTTCTTGCCGCATCAAGATAACTTTTTGAGGTGGATGCTTGAGAGGTTTCTCCATTATAACCCAAACCTGTCTTGTTTAGAGGAGACCGCTGCACATTGATAATCTCATCCAAAGTTTCAGATCCTTTGACAAACTTAAGATTAATAGCTTTTGTTTTCTCAATTTCTTTTCTGAGACCAACAATTTCACCTTCTAGTTTTTCAAGATGTTTTTCTTTTTCATCAATTTGAAATTGTAGAGTATCAATGATCACATTCTTTTCTTCTATACATCTCTTGAGTCTAGTAATTTCATCATAGAGGTTATTCACATCTACAGCATCCTCATAATCATCATCTTCAAATGCCATTAACAACTTATATTTATTACCTTGTTCATCTTCATCACTGTTTGATAAACCATCACTATCTTCATGGGTGTAGTAGCTTTTCTTATTTGCACTTTGTTTCTTGTTCCATCTAGCAGGTTCCTTTCCTTTATCCTTATAAGGACATTTTGCAGCATAATGACCTACTCTTCCACAAGCAAAGCATTTGAAAGGTAGCTTACCTCTGAACCTTCCAGAACCCCTTTGAAGATTTCTGACAAAATTTGATTCTTCTTCCTCTTCTTCTGGAACATGGCTTGCTTCATAGTAATCTTCTTTGCCTGATGCCTTAAAAGCAGCTTCCCTTCTGTCTGATGGACCTCCCTTTCTCATTTCATAAGCAGTTAGAATTCCATGTAGCTGAGACATAGTGAGAACACGGAGATTTTCCTTTTCTTCTATTGCAGATACTTTAGATTCAAACTTGGGGGATAATGATCTTAGAATCTTTTGAACTACTATAGCCTCTTTTATTTCTTCACCCAAATTTTTCATACAATTAACAATCTCATCTACCCGAAGAAAATAATTAGCCACACTTTCATCATTATACATCTTGAGAGTCTCATATTGAATCCTGAGAGTTTGAAGTTTAGCTTGTTTTACCTGTTCATCTCCTTCATAGCTCGTGACCATTTTGTCCCATATCTCTTTTGCTGATTTGAAGTGCATTACCTTCATGAATTCTGTTTGGGATATACTTCCTAATAGAGTACTGACTGCTTTTGCATTTGTTTCATACTTCTTTTTCTCAGCTGGATCTGTAGGAGTAGCTGAAGGAAAAGCATAGCCTGTTTCTACAATGTCCCAAACTTCTGTACCAAGAGATTGAAGATATGCAGTAACTCTTACCTTCCAATAATTGAAGTTTGTCCCATCAAAAATCGGTGGCCTGATTGATGCTTCTCTCTCGTAGTTGCTCATGATGAACGATCTACCTTCAAGCGATCAAGCTTCTCTGAAGGACCTGCTCTGATACCAATTGTTGGAAATAATACTGAGAGGGGGGGTGAATCAGTATTATCTAGCAATTTAATAAATCTTCCTTATTTGATCTTTGAATTATTTTAGCATGTCAGTACCATAAAATAATGAGCATGAAAAACAGATAGTCACACCAAAGAACACAAGATGTAAGGTGGAAACCCAATGTGGGTGAAAACCACCTGCTGCAATATGTCTCTATCTTCTTTCAATTTAGAAACTTCTTTTACAATGATTTTGTACTGGTGCAGTCCTTTACCAGTACGCAGGCTGCAACCTGCAGAGAGCTACAACTCTCTCTCTCTCTCTCGTTTTCCAGTCTACTCCTGGAAGGGAGCTACAACCCCCTACTTCTTTTCATAAAGCATTAAATAATCAACAAGTACATAACAGATATAGATCACTACAGATATCAGATCAGCAACGACAGAACTAACCCAGAACACCTTATCAATAGAGAAATTCAATCAACAGAACATCTTAAAACAGAGACGCAGTTTTTCTTTCTGTGGCCTGCGACCAGACGCCGTTAACCTTCTGCTACTCTGCGTCCACACGCAGATATCCTTCTGCTCCGCTGCGTGCCCACGCACTGTTCCTTTGACTGCTCTGCGTTCTGTTGCTTCAGGGACGCACCCAAAGATACTATCGCGCCGCGTCTTTCGCTACAGAGACGCACCTGAAAACACTATCGCGTCGCGTCCTTCTGCTTCAGAGACGCACCTGAACCTTGATCGCCCTGCGTCCCCACGCAGGTCTCTCTCTACTGTGCTGCATCTCGGCGCACTTGCCCTTTACTGTACCTGCGTCCCGGCGCACTTTCCCTTCACTAAACCTGTGACCCTTTAGATATAAATGATATGAAGGCTTCAGAACAAACCCAAACAGTCAGATCTACAGATCTGATCATGCGCCATAGAGATCACAGTCCATTAGAAGATTCGCCCTCTTAGATCTGGACTAGATCTCACCAAATAAGATATTCAACCCAAGACAATTGCTCAATCCAAATGAACTCCTTTGCTTTATATAGGCAAGCTCCTCCCCAAAACATGGAACAATACCACGAGCCGACACCATAGAAACATAAAACCGTCGGCTAGATACCACACAAGAAACCCCCACGTGCTTTTCTCTGCCTTGAAATGAGTGCACTGGGTAGACGCACCCCCTGAACGGCTGGCCGGCGTCCCTGGACGCGGGTTCTGCATGGTATACCTGCGGGGACGCACTTTCTAAACCGATTGCCTGCGTCTTTCTTAAGTTTTCAACAAACTGAGAGCCTTACCACTGGAGTTGCCATCAAGTACAACATCTGTAACATACAGTCATACCAGAAAACATAATGCCAACAGTGTATGTATACCTATGACGTGCTTGTGAAGGTTTCCCCCCTCACCTTACTCTACTTGACTGAGCTAACAAGGATTAAATGAAAAACAACTGACTAGAGTAGGTGACACTAGTTAGGGCGCAAGCCTTGTGTTTTCACCAAGGTTCACTTGGAATAGTATGTATTTTCCATTAATGTATCATAGACTAAAGACAACAAGTTTTTACATAAGAGAGTAGAAAAAATAACCCTGGATAACATGCGACCCACTCCACCTGACATTGAGATGCCCCTGAATCTCTCTGAGGGATTTTACATAGACGCCTACGATACTGATTGCTGGTGGCGAGGATTCCTTGTAGAAAGGGTTTCGCGTGGGGAGGAGCGCTGGTTGGTCTCCTTCCCTAGCACTGGAACTTTCCAGTCATATCCCCGTTCGGCATTCCGAATGGTGCAGGAATGGAAGGGGGGAAGTGGACATTAGTCCCACCGTTTCGTTTTCTGAATCTTGAGTTTAAGTCAATGGTGTTCGTTTTCTGAATCTTGAGTTTAAGTCAATGGTGGATTTTGGGAATGGAATATTTTAAAATTAGTATGCTGTGAATTCCCATATTATTTTCGAATGCATGGCCTTGCCTCTAATGGCAGAAGTGTCCTCAGACACATAATTTTATTAATCAGAAAAAAACAATTACATAATTGATTTTGCAAGAGTTTACACCCGAACAACAAAAAACTCTTGCAATGAGCTATTTATAAGCTCCATGTCCTAACTACCTCTAATTATGGATCACTTACAAGTGTCCATTTACAATAAATGCTATTCAAACCAACTAGCTAACTAATCTCCTATAATAGAGCCTAAGATACGACTCATTTGGAGAGTCATATCTTGTTACAACAAATTACTAATTCTAATTGTCTCTAAAAATAATTAATCATTCTAGAATAATTATTAATTTAATTTCTTAAATTAATAATTATTTTATTTCAATTTTATAACCTATGATAATAAAGTATTTTTGGATCATCTAACATTCCCCCCTATGATCCAAAGATACATTACAATAGATACCAAGTTCATCCCTGAACTTAGTAAATTTTATTCTGCCAAGCGGTTTTGTGAAAATGTCAGAGATCTGATCTTCGGAAGGACAATAAACTGGTTTGAGGACATTTTTGGCAATGAGCGACCTGATATGATGATACTTGGTGTCCACATGCTTTGTCTTTGAAATAAAAACTAGGTTCTTGGCAAGTTTGATGGCTGACTGGCTGTCAATGAACAATGATGTAGCTTCTCCCTGAGAAATGCCCAAGTCCTGCAAAATTTGGCGCAACCAAACAATTTCACATGCTGCTTCCCATGCTGAAATGTACTCTGCTTCTGCTGAAGAAGTGGCCACTGTAGCTTGTTTTTTACAACTCCAAGATACTACTGCTGACCCCATATTCATTAAATAACCTAATGTTGATGCTCGATCATCAATACTCCCAGCAAAGTCGGCATCAGAATATCCACCAAGTACAAAATTTTTAGTCTTTGTGTAAAGAAGACCAAAATCTTTTGTTCCTTGGATATATCGAAGAACTCTTTTGGCTGCATTCCAGTGGCTGTCTCATGGTTCCTACATAAAACGTGAAAGAATACTGACTGCATAAGATAGATCAGGACGAGTATTTGTCAAATAAATCAAGCTGCCAATCAACTACCTGTAATTTGTACTGTCCACCTTTTCCCCCCCTTCAAATTTTGAAAGTTTCAAGTTTTGCTCCATGGG
The DNA here is from genome assembly GCA_031772625.1 of Pinus tabuliformis. NCBI lineage: Eukaryota > Viridiplantae > Streptophyta > Pinopsida > Pinales > Pinaceae > Pinus > Pinus tabuliformis. Next base: position 1,296,156,173 of record CM062809.1, read on the forward strand.
GTTGAGAACGGGCTTGCAATCTTGCATGCCAAATCGCTGAAGAACCTCTGCGGCATACTTACTCCGAGAAATGAAAATATGATGTGGACATTGGAAGACTTCAACTCCAAGATAGTAGTGAAGTAACCCCAAATCTGTCATCTTAAAACCTGCATGTAACTCCTTTTTTACCTGTGCAATATGATCATCATGATTGCCAGTGATGATCAAATCATCCACATACATAACAAGAATTACCAGATATTTGCCTTGTTGTCGCACATACAAAGTATCATCAGATTCACTTCGTTGAAAACCAACTTTCTTAAGGTAATCATCCATCTTGGCATACCAGGCTCGGGGAGCTTGTTTTAACCCATATAAAGCCTTGATCAATTTGCAGACTTTATGTTCTTGTCCTTCCACTTCAAAACCTGGTGGTTGGGTCATATACACGTCCTCTTGTAAATCCCCGTTGAGAAAAGCACTTTTCACATCCATTTGATAAACTTTCCATCCTTTTTGAGCGGCCAATGCAAGTGTTAATCGGATGGTGTTCCATTTAGCTGTTGGAGCAAAGGTTTCTTCATAATCAATGCCTTCCTGCTGCGCAAAACCCTTTGCGACAAGTCGTGCTTTATACTTGTCAAGTTCACCCTTTTGATTATACTTAATTCGGTAAACCCATTTGCATCCTATGGGTTTAACATTTGCTGGACATTCAACAAGTTTCCAAGTGTTGTTATCAATTACTGCTTTATATTCTTCAACCATAGCTTGTTGCCATTCTTTATGTTTTACTGCCTCTTTGTATGTGGAAGGTTCAGTGAAATCATTTGCTATTAAGGCAAAATTGCCTTCACTTCTATGTGCCCTTCTGGTGCCAGTTTTATTTTGTTCATCAGGCTTTACATCTTTCAAAAGTTGAACTGCCCATTTCAGAAGTTGGTGCTCACTTGTTTGGGCTTCTGTAAAGTCCCCATCATTGTAAAGAGGATTAATATCAACTGATGTTCGTCGTTCAGGTGAAGAATGTGGAGACTCACTGTCTGAAGAACTGCTGCTGCTTGGAGATGCGGATGAACTACTAGAAGACCCTGATGATGTTGTTGATGTAGATGGACTGGATGACTCATCTTCAGAGGAAGGAAAATCAAGTTCATACCAATTTGGTGAAGTTGGTTGACTTTGCATTTTTCCATTTCTTTTATTTCCTTTGGTTTCTAATTTGTGAAGAAGATTTTCAATTTCTTCAGCACTCTTACTCTCTGTTTCATCAAAAATGACATCCCTGCTCACAATGAATTTTCCATTGGTCAAAAGACGAAACCCTTTCTTCTCATCAGAATAGCCAATCATTGTGCATTTTAAACTTCTTGAGTCAAGTTTAGTTCGTTTTTCTTTCGGAACTAAGGCATAACACACTGACCCAAAAACTCTAAGATGTTTAACTCGAGGTTTGAAACCAAAGCAAGCTTCATAAGGTGTGATTCCGTCTAAAGAAGTAGTTGGAGATCTGTTTCTTAAGTAGACAACTGTATGTATTGCTTCTGCCCAATATGTTGGACTTAACCTCTTGAATGTTAACATGGATCTCGCCATTCCTAACAAAGTGCGATTCATTCTTTCGACTACTCCATTTTGCTGTGGAGTGTAAACATTAGTGAGATGTTGTCTTATGCCATTTTCACTGCAATAAGTTTTGAATTCATTTGAAGTGAATTCTCCCCCATTATCCATCCTGAGAGTACCTATCTTTTCTTTGACTTCATTTTCAATAAGTTGGCGAAAAAGTTTAAACTTATCAAATGCTTCTGACTTGTTCTTCAAGAAGTAAACCCAAGTCATTCTGCTGAAATCATCAACGAATAGTAAGAAATACTTGCAACCACCAAATGAGGTTTGTAGTGGACCACAAACATCACTGTGAATTAGTTGAAGCTGCCTGTTTGCTCGCCATGAACTTGTTGGAAAACTTTCTCGATTTTGTTTCCCATAAATGCAAGCTTCACATTTTGCATTTTCCCTTTTGAATGTGGGAAGTCCTTTAACCATTCCTTGTTTCTACAATTGAGAAAGACTCTCAAAATTCAAATGTCCATATCTTACATGCCATAGTCTGATAGGTGAAATACCTGTAGTCACTACCCCTGCAAAATCAAAATGCCTTGGAATAACTGTCGCTTTCATCCGTAACAGTTTTCCATCTTCATAACCTGTCATAACTGTTTTCAAGTTCTGTTTCACTGAATTAATCTTCACTAAACCATCTTCCATAATCACCTGATGTCCTGCTTGTCGAATCGTGACTAAAGAGAGCAAATTTTTCTTGAAACTAGGTACATACCATACATTGGAAATCAATTTTTCTCCAATGTCAGGGAGAAAAACTTTTACGACTCCTTTTCCATAAGGAGTATGTTTTGTATCATCAGCAAGAAAAATTGAATTAAGTTGGCATTCTTGAAAATTCCAGAAAAAATCACGTCGACATGTCATGTGCTGAGTTGCCTCGGAATCCAAGATCCAGGCATCTTCATAGTCACTCTTCTAAGATGAGATGAAATTTGTGATGCTGGTGAGGAAGTAAAAACATATTCTGAGCTGTCTTCATCTTGATCATTTGCAAATTGTGCTGAATGCTGCTAAAACTTGGGAATTTTATTAAGTGAAGTTTGACAATCTTCAGCATAATGACCAACTTTGTTACATCTTCGACATACAATTTGACTTAAGTCTCTTCCTCGTCCTGAAGATTGTCCTCTGCCTCTGCTTTGACCTCTATTTGGAGATTGTCCTCTACCTTGACTATTATATCCTTGTGCTTGAAAATTGCCTCATTCTTGGTTGTTTCCTCTACCTTGAAAATTATTTCTTCCTCCTCTGTTAAAATTGTTGCCTCTACTTGGGCTTCGACCTCGATTAAGTGTTGCTGGATTCTGATTCCATCGGCCTCTTCCTCGATAACTATCTGCTGAAGACTTACTTGTGCTGGCTTCTGTAAGAAAAACATCTTCACCAACTTTCTTCTTGTTCCCAAAAGTTTTATCATGCTGACTTGTTGTGGTCACCAACAACCCCCCTTCTTTGTTTGATATTAGCAATAACATCAAGCAAAGGGGGACCCTTAACCAAAAATCCAAAAAATATTTTGTTAAGAAATATTTTGTATTTAACTCCCTAAGAGCTATATCGCGTCGCAAAGGTAGAGAGAAGCGTTTTCCCAAAAGCACATAAATACGCTGCGCAGGAGCGACGCGAAACCCATCGCATCGCATGCATCAAAAGCGCTCAAAAAGGGAAAACCTAAGGAACCGCGACGGCCGACATGCGACGTCGCACGTCGCAGCATCACATAAGCAGCACAAGGTGATAAAATGAAAAATCTGCGATCTGCGATCTTGCGATGTGCGATCCTACAAAAATTGCGATCTGCGATCTGCGATTTGCGACAAGCGAGACTATTAATTGCTGCGATGGCACTTATTTACATCGCAATCTTCGACGCTGCGATGCCAATCGCAGAAACCATTCATCGCAAACATTCCTCGGCATGATCTGTAAGCCCAAAATTGGGCGCGCACCTTACGGGAAATTAATGATTGTACGCCTGTGTATCCAAAGATGATTGTGTTGCGTTTTTCGAAGAGTCAAGCCATAATGGGTGTCATGATTATGCATTCATTAGAACTTAATGCTTTCATGTCAATCTTTTCTTCGTGTCTCTTTTCATTTGCGTGAACTATAAGGCAGCAACTAATATAAATCTATATGCAGGAAACATCTAAGGAAAAGCGCCAGAGCTAGAAGAACAGAGAGGAGATGACTTCGCAAATGGATACCGCATGCAGCAGGACCGCGGATTCCAGAGTATCACTCAACAAATACTGATGGAAATAGACTATCCAGGACTCAGAGTCAAAGGCGCACAAAAGCAAAGCGTTTACGAAAGATCCTGAAGCCCAAATTGGGTAAAACAAAAAGAAAAACGCTTAAGGGGAAAGACGTCTCCGAAAAGCCTGGAACAAAGAACGGAAACAAGTTTCAATTCAGAAAATTGTTCAGGCAACAAAGTCCCCAACTCATTGAGTCATTCACACGGCCGGAAACCGAAATAACAATAGCACAATCAGTTTGAAAGAAATCTGAGTTGTACTAAGTATACACGCCGTGAAGACACTCCTCCAGAAGAAGACTTTCAAAAATATCTTCTAGTTTGTCAGAAAGAGGTGCCAGCTCTTGTTATTTCTAATTTTCAAGCTCGAACAAAAGGAAAGGACAATCAACCGACTCTTTCAGGATGAACAGCGCATCGCTTACAGCACTAAGGAGCAGATACAGAAATGGTTAGAAATTAGATTCAGTTTTTAGAAATAAATTTGTTTTTAGTAAAAGGGCGGTCATTTGACGCCGTTCCCTAAATTTGTGTAATTAAGATTAGTCGGTTAGTAGTATTTAACCCTTCTCATGGCATTTGGAGAAGGGTCCGGAAATTTGTCAAAAAACTTGTCCTCAGAACATGCACTTTTGCACCCTCGGAGGGGGTTTTTGATGAATGGACGGATCGAGATTTATTTATGTTTGCATTTTAATGTCTGCTACTGATGTTGCACTTCTGTACTCTTAGTAGATGTTAGAATTAAGTAGAGATAAATCGTTATTGCTTGAAGTTTGTGAGTGAAAATCAGTCATAAATGGTACTTTTATCTCTTGATTAATTTCTGCTCATATTCTTAGAGTGATATACAACTGATTTATTTATATGTTAATGTATGAATGTCTGGATTACCATTTGGCACTTTTGTACGGTGGAATCATTTGTTTGTGCTTGACATATGAATAACTGATTATGCGATATGCTGTTCACAACTGTTTTGCCTAACTTCTTATGCAGAATGGTTCATCTTAATTGATTTATATTCTTATGATAGCTGAATGATCTTTATTACCAGCTGTTGTATGAAATCTTTTTAGATCGCATAATGAAAGAATTTTACCCCGGGTTAGTATAGATTAGATGTGTTGTTTTTGCTAGATTACAGTAGCATAGAATTAGTTTAGAGTTTAGAATTAAATTAGCTTAGAAATAATTCCAGATTTAGCATCATCATATTCTACACACACACACCCATTTAGATTGGGAAGCTGGTCCCATTATCCCCAGTCGGACCCGCCACACCAAACGGGCACGGAGCCGCCAACCAGGTTCCCGACCGGGTGGGTATCCCCCTTGTTGTTGACCCGATTTCGGGGCCCTCAACATATTTGGCGCTAGAAGGAGGGCCTGAACTATGAATGGCACCTAAAGCAATATCTAAATACCATTCTGAGAGTAATACACCCTCAACAACTCCCTCGACTTCTCCAACACGGTTAAACCCAGAATTTGAAGTCGCTCGAGTATCCACCGCTGCTACATACTCGAATACATCAGACCAATCTATCATTGAACCCCCTGAAATTCAAACTTTGATTCGTAAACTCCAGGGATTCTCTATTTTTAACCAGAGGTCTGATAAATCCAAAAGCAGCGTGACTTCGCAGTACAACCCTGCTCACCCTCTGACCAGATTGAAGAGTGAAAAATTTGGTATTCAACCAAGTGAAATCCCTCTCCCTACTAGGAAAAGAGCAAGGAAAGCACCACCAGAGTCTGACAGTAAGACTCTTTCATCCACTTCGTCCATTTCAACTCCCTCACCGCGAAGTCAACCACCCACATCTTCATTCCAACTCACTCACCCATCTTCCACGATCCTTCCTCTTCAAACATCAAAGATCTTAATATCTTCATCTTCTCAGCATCAGGGATCATCTTCTGCACTTTCAATAACTAGCAACTCAACGATGGCCCAGTCTCCATGGAACAATCCTGGGGCGGTGTTAATGCCTCCACCCCTGAGCCCAATACCGGCCCATCCTGAGAAATGGCTACCTAAATTCAATCCAGAAGCAGGCATGCTGGCCGAAGAACATATCAATAATTTCATGCTTTCTGTTAATCTCAACGGAGTTACTAACGAAGACGCTGTTGTCCGGCTTTTCCCCTATACAATGCAAGGAACAGCCGGGTCATGGTACTTTTCGTTACCCTCCGGATCCATCACAAGTTGGGACATTTTTCAAAGTCAATTCCTTACCAAGTTCGGTGATGATAGATCCACTGCGACATTGATCAATGACCTATCTAATCTTAAGGCTGAGGCTAGAGAACCCATTAAAGATTTTAACTTACGGTTCAATAAGATCCTCAACAAAATCCCCGCTGCTTCACAACCCAGCGAGGAAGTAAGATGTGAATGGTACATCACTGCTTTACCTTCAAACTTGGCTATCTTCGTAGATAGGGCAAACAAGACCACCTTAGTTGACAACTTGACAGAGGCGTTAGCAGTGGAAAAACGCGTGGTAGCCCTAGAAAAGAGATCCGCTTTAGAAGAACGCAAATCTAAGAAAATCTCTTTCAAAGAAGACACCAAGAAGAAACAAACGAAAGATCCTTTCGATTTGGAAGGATTACAAAAAGTGTTGAAGGCCATGTCCAATGAGATGATTGACATTAAGAAACAAGTAGCAGAGACTTCTTCGAAAAAGCCCTATAGAACTTTTAAAAGAAATTCTCCCATGGAGGTAAAACCACCCAGTGCTGTCTCAAACGTTGAATCTGAAGATGAAGAAGAAGAAGAGAATGCCACTGAAGGGCAGACCGACGATGAAGAAGTTGTGGAACTACAAGGAATGTGGGACTTCATCCTCCCACAAGAAGAAGATCAAGAAGCATTTCCTGTTAGCACAAGAAGCAAAAATCAACTTGATCCTCCCCAAACTACCCCTAAACAGAAGGGCGCAAGCCCTGTCACAAAAGATAAGGTCGCAACAAAGAAGACAACTGCTAAAGCGACCCAGCTTAGCCCAGTCCAATCAGATCAAGCACCTCCATCAAGAACACTGATAGTGTCGGATGAAATGGAGTATAACATCATTGATGACATGAAGAAGACTAGGGCTAATATTACTCTTTATGAATTGAGCAAATTGAAACATCAACAGAAAATAATGATGAAAGAATTACATGTTGTGCCTACTACATCTTTACCTACAGCTGTAGCTTCCCACAATATGGGAAGACCTCCAACCAACGTGATCAATAAGATTGATCCAAATGACATCGCCTTGATTGGAGGAAGATCAAGATCTCATACTCCTCCTTTTCTTCTCACCTATGAAATCTTCAATAAAAATGTGCACAATTGCTTGGTCGATTCTGGTGCTTCAACGAATATTTTACCCAGGTCAATATGTGCCAAATTGAATGTTCAACCTCAAAAATCCGCAGTACGTATAGTTCAACTTGATCGATCCCAAGTCGAAGTGATTGGTGAACTTAATCAAGTGACCATAAGATTGTCGTCTAACCCAAAAGTGTGTCAGGTTATCGACATTCTAGTAGCTGATATCCCTGAATTCTATGGTTTGATTCTTAGCAGGGATTGGTCGGAGAAACTCCACGGATATTTCTCAACCGACTGGTCGCACATGTGGTTACCATACAATGGTAAACCAAATCAGATAAAGGTTGAACGAGAGTTGCACCAAAAATACATAGTGACAGAATTGGAAGGAGAAAATGAAGCCATAACTTACAATAGTAGCATTGTAGGCAATTACTCAGTGGATTCTTTCCTCGGCAATTTCAATGCTCATATTTCACCTTACTTAGAGAATTCAGTTTTATCCCAAGTTGAAAATTTCTCCCAAACTGATGACTCAAAATGTTTTAGTTTTTTAGATAATTCTGTAAATACATCTTTGTTTTGGAAATTATATTTTGACGGCTCTAAATCCAATGAGGGAGCAGGAGCGGGATGCGTTCTGATTAGCCCAGACGGGAACAAGACTATGCTCACATGCAGACTTGAGTTCGATTGCACGAACAATACAGCGGAGTACGAAGCCTTGGTCCAAGGCCTATACAAAGCAATCGGATTGAACGTTAAGTATCTTCAAGTCTTTGGAGATTCTGAGATCGTCGTAAAACAGGTACGTAACACCATACATTGCCTGTCAAGTCATTTAAAGCACTATCAATCTTTAGTTCAAGATCTCACTGCACATTTCATAGCATTCAACATCTCGTCAATTCCAAGAATTCAAAACGCGAGCGCAGACCTGTTAGCTAATGTAGCCTCTAGACTTATTCCTTCTGAAGATTTTAGTCCTGATAGGTTTTCGATAGAATTAATCTTTAGACCATCCATCCCTGACAACATCACCAATTGGAGAGTATTCAATGACGATCCTGACATCGTAAATTTCCTTACTTCTGAAGGATCCTACTCAAATCAAATAATTGACGAAGACCATCATGATCACCAAATACAACAAAATGGCACTGACAATGCTATACCGAAATCAGTGGTCAAGTTAGAAGATTTGTATGATTTGAAAAGTCGGTTTAAAAGGTCCGCCAATGCTAAACTCTACAGTTCTACTTTGAACTATGAATTAATAAACCTAGGTACCGATCAAAAGCCACAAAACGTTAACCTAGGCCACGGCCTAGCCCCTGAAGAGAAATCAACATATATCCGTCTTCTGAGACAATACAAAAACGTTTTTTCCTGGAATTACGATGAGCTAAAAACATACAACACTTCTATCATTCAACACGTTATCCCTATGATTGACAATGAAAAACCTGTCCAGCAGAAGCTCAGGAAAATACACCCTAACTTAGAAAATCAAATAAAAACTGAGCTAAATAAGTTGTTGAGAGCCAGAATAATTTTCCCCGTCAGACATTCCAAATGGGTATCCAATATGGTGCCCGTTAGGAAGAAAAACGGAGACATTAGAATCTGTATCGATTTCCGAAATCTCAACAAAGCCTGTCAGAAAGATAACTTTCCCCTCCCACCTATGGAGCAAATATTACAGGCAGTAGCAGGCTCAGAATTAATGTCTTTCCTGGATGGATTTTCAGGATACAATCAAGTACTGGTGCATCCCGATGATCAGTTAAAGACTACGTTCCGAACCAAATGGGGCACTTATGCATATCGGAAGATGCCATTTGGTCTGATCAATGCCGGAGCTACCTTTCAGAGAGCCATGGACATCACGTTTAAAGGGTTAGTCAATAAATCAGTAGTGATTTACCTGGATGATATAACAGTGTACTCCAAAAAACGAAGCGACCATCTCAAAGATTTGAAGCAAATATTTCAAAGATGTTTAAGGTATGGGATTTCGCTTAACCCAAAGAAATCTTTCTTTGCATTAAGCGAAGGGAAATTGCTCGGATTCATAGTGTCGAAATCTGGTATTCACATAGAACCCGACAGAATCAAGGAAATTTCCGAAATATCCATACCCCATAACAAGAAAGCCATGCAATCTTTCCTTGGACAGATCAATTTTGTGAAAAGGTTTGTCCCTGATTTTTCACGCATTATTTCTCCCTTACAAAATATGATAAAAAAGAATTCAAATTTCAAATGGGGTCTAGATGAGCACGAAGCATTCAACTTGATCAAACAAGCTATCATTAATGCTCCATCTTTGGCCACCCCAAATTTTTCAGAATCTTTTATCTTATACACTTTTGCCTCAGAGAAATCTTATGCCGCGATTTTGACCCAAGCAAATCAAGAAAAAGCGGAAGCTCCAATCGCATTCTTTAGCTCGAACTTACAAGGTGCTGAACTTAATTATTCAGACGTAGAGAAACAGGCGTATGCCGTTTTCAAAGCGATCAAATATTTCAGACCTTTCTTGCTTAAAGCCCACACTAAAGTCGTAGTACCGTTTCCAGCGGTAAGAAACCTTTTGGTACAGAAAGATGTGGGCGAAAAGAGAGCTAATTGGATTACCGCTTTACAAGAATATGATCTTGAGATCAAACCAGCAAACATCGTAAGAGGTCAAGGCTTCTGCAAAATGTTAGCTGGAGCATCGCAGATTTCTGAGAACTCATCTGAAGAGGTACAAACGTATGAGGTAAGCCTAAACGACGCAGAATCATCATATGCTGACATCATTTATTTTCTTAAGAACGGGTATGCTCCATCACGTCTGGATCACACTAAGAAAAGAGCTCTGAGATTAAAAGCTAAACAATACCAGCTCATAAATGATGTCCTGTTTAAAAGGAATTACGATTCTGTGCTTCTTAGGTGTCTTGAGAAAACTGAAGCCGAAAAGGTTTTGCAGGAACTCCACGATGGACCAGCAGGTGGACACTATGCTGGAGAGACTACTGCGCATAAGATCTTACGTGCAGGATATTATTGGCCCACGCTGTTCAAAGACTCTTACAATTACGTAAGGAAATGCCAAATCTGCCAGACTGCTGCAGGGAAACAAAGGAAATCGTCCATGCCGCTACAACCGGTCAACATCGAGCAACCATTCAGCCAATGGGGCTTGGACATAATAGGTGAGATCGTTCCTCACTCTTCTAAGCAGCATAGGTATATCCTCACGGCAACTGATTATTTTACTAAATGGGTAGAAGCAGTTCCTCTCAAGACAGTCAATTCTGAAAACATTATTGAGTTCATAGATCAATTTATCATTACTAGGTTTGGATTGCCAATGGCCTTAATGTTTGATAATGCTTCATATTTTTCTGGAAATGTTATGACTGAGTTTGCGCTTAAAAGAGGGTTCAAACTGAAATATTCTGCCAACTACTATCCGCAAGGTAATGGATTGGCTGAATCAACAAACAAGAACCTAATCAGGATTATCAAAAGAACAGTCGACCAAAACCAAAAGAATTGGCACAAAGCGCTGGTAAATGCTTTATGGGCTGATAGAATCACAAAGAAAGCTTCAATCGGCACTTCTCCCTTTAATTTAGTTTATGGGAAAGAAGTGGTTCTTCCGACTCACCTAGTCATTCCCTCTTTGTCTTTAGTGCAATATATCGATGAAGTATCTACTTCCTCTTTACAATTAAGACAAATGGAAATAATCAAATTAGAAGAACAAAGAGAACAAGCTAGGAAAACCCATGCTCATCACCAAGCGCTAATAAAATCCTCTTTTGACTCAGCCATCATAACCAGAAAGAACTTTCAGATGGGTGATTTAGTTTTGAAATGGGATAAGGCTCATGAAGAAAAGGGCAAACATACGAAATTTCAGAAGCTGTGGCTTGGCCCTTTTCAGATTGTAGAAGTCATAGGCCCATCTACATTTGTGTTGCAGGATTTGGCAGGGAGAAGAGATTCTTTACCTGTCAATGGACAGATTCTTAAATTATATTTTCCATAGAAGAGAATTCTTCTAATTTTTGTAGGTTAGTCTTAGTTTTTATTTTGTTTTGTTTTTCTCCTTTATGAATAAAACCGGTTGTAAATGATCATTTAGAAGGATTCATGAAAGAGCACGCCAATTCTCTATCAGATTTTGATTTCGCTTGTACAAATAGCAAAATTTTTGAAAAATCTGAATTTTATTATTGACAAATAGAGTTAACTTCACCCTGATTACGATATTAGTTTCAACCTCAAAAAACTTTGACAAAAGCAACCTTTGGTAAAGAATTGTTTTGTATCAGCACAATGAAAGGTATCATCAATAATAAAATAAATATTCTCTGCGAAACTGTTGTTTTCAAAAACTCTATTATTGTCGTCCAGAGCTTTCTTAAGGAAAAACAATGACTTCCTCCCTGCTAAAAGGAGATCGCAGCATTCAGAGAAACAATCCAAAGCAAACACTATATCTCAAAGAATAAGAGGTCTCATCACGAGCCGGCTTATCATGATCACAGATATTATAACTTGCTGACTTTGCCAATACTGTCTATCAAAACAGGGCAACGACTTAAGATTGTTGCAATCAAAAGACAAGAGGTCTCATCACGAGCCGGCTTGTTCAGCAAAAGTGTAAATCAAGTGAATGACTGTGTCATAATTTGGCCACCAAACCAAGACATTGTTCTTTAGAGAATAAAAAAGGAAAAAGTGTCAAAAAGGAATTTTTTCTCTGGAATGTTGCGAGTAACCTCAAGCAGGAAAAAGGATCATTGCTGGATAACATGGTAACCCTGTCGAGGCTATGGATGCTTGCGGGCAGCAGAGGCTCTACCTACGACAAATGAGTATACTTTTAAGCCAGTACGCAGAGAAGACCTTATTTTATCTTTAATAAAGACCGAGTAATGTCTGGTGTGAACGCAAGAAAAAGCCTGAGGAAGCAAACAATTGGAATATAAAAGGGGTTGAGACAAAGTATCGTTGACAGGGTGAGGGGTAATCTACTCTATCTGTCCATAACAAAATTTAGACATGTGAAAATTTTGCTGTTTCGGAAGTGAACGGTCAATAGAAAAGCAGAGATAACTGGTTCTTCACAGTGAATCGCCATTGTTGTGGTCACCAACAACCCCCCTTCTTTGTTTGATATTAGCAATAACATCAAGCAAAGGGGGACCCTTAACCAAAAATCCAAAAAATATTTTGTTAAGAAATCTTTTGTATTTAACTCCCTAAGAGCTATATCGCGTCGCAAAGGTAGAGAGAAGCGTTTTCCCAAAGCACATAAATACGCTGCGCAGGAGCGATGCGAAACCCATCGCATCGCATGCATCAAAAGCGCTCAAAAAGGGAAAACCTAAGGAACCGCGACGACCGACATGCGACGTCGCACGTCGCAGCATCACATAAGCAGCACAAGGTGATAAAATGAAAAATCTGCGATCTGCGATCTTGCGATGTGCGATCCTACAAAAATTGCGATCTGCGATCTGCGATTTGCGACAAGCGAGACTATTAATTGCTGCGATGGCACTTATTTACATCGCAATCTTCGACGCTGCGATGCCAATCGCAGAAACCATTCATCGCAAACATTCCTCGGCATGATCTGTAAGCCCAAAATTGGGCGTGCACCTTACGGGAAATTAATGATTGTACGCCTGTGTATCCAAAGATGATTGTGTTGAATTTTCTGAAGAGTCAAGCCATAATGGGTGTCATGATTATGCATTCATTAGAACTTAATGCTTTCATGTCAATCTTTTCTCCGTGTCTCTTTTCATTTGTGTGAACTATAAGGCAGCAACTAATATAAATCTATATGCAGGAAACATCTAAGGAAAAGCGCCAGAGCTAGAAGAACAGAGAGGAGATGACTTCGCAAATGGATACCGCATGCAACAGGACCGCGGATTCCAGAGTATCACTCAACAAATACTGATGGAAATAGACTATCCAGGACTCAGAGTCAAAGGCGCACAAAAGCAAAGCGTTTACGAAAGATCCTGAAGCCCAAATTGGGTAAAACAAAAAGAAAAGCGCTTAAGGGGAAAGACGTCTCCGAAAAGCCTGGAACAAAGAACGAAAACAAGTTTCAATTCAAAAAATTGTTCAGGAAACAAAGTCCCCAACTCATTGAGTCATTCGCACGGCCGGAAACCGAAATAGCAATAGCACAATCAGTTTGAAAGAAATCTAAGTTGTACTAAGTATACACGCCGTGAAGACACTCCTCCAGAAGAAGACTTTCAAAAATATCTTCTAGTTTGTCAGAAAGAGGTGCCAACTCTTGTTATTTCTAATTTTCAAGCTCGAACAAAAGGAAAGGACAATCAGCTGACTCTTTCAGGACGAACAACGCATCGCTTACAACACTAAGGAGCAGATACAGAAATGGTTAGAAATTAGATTCAGGTTTTAGAAATAAATTTGTTTTTAGTAAAAGGGCGGTCATTTGACGCCGTTCCCTAAATTTGTGTAATTAAGATTAGTCGTTTAGTAATATTTAACCCTTCTCATGGCATTTGGAGAAGGGTCCGGAAATTTGTCAAAAAACTTGTCCTCAGAACATGCACTTTTGCACCCTCGGAGGGGGTTTTTGATGAATGGACAAATCGAGATTTATTTATGTTTGCATTTTAATGTCTGCTACTGATGTTGCACTTCTGTACTCTTAGTAGATGTTAGAATTTAGTAGAGATAAATCGTTATTGCTTGAAGTTTGTGAGTGAAAATCAGTCATAAATGGTACTTTTATCTCTTGATTAATTTCTGCTCATATTCTTAGAGTGATATACAACTGATTTATTTATATGTTAATGTATGAATGTCTGGATTACCATTTGGCACTTTTGTACGGTGGAATCATTTGTTTGTGCTTGACATATGAATAACTGATTATGTGATATGCTGTTCACAACTGTTTTGCCTAACTTCTTATGCAGAATGGTTCATCTTAATTGATTTATATTCTTATGATAGCTGAATGATCTTTATTACCTGTTGTTGTATGAAATCTTTTTAGATCGCATAATGAAAGAATTTTACCCGGGGTTAGTATAGATTAGATGTGTTGCTTTTGCTAGATTACAGTAGCATAGAATTAGTTTAGAGTTTAGAATTAAATTAGCTTAGAAATAATTCCAGATTTAGCATCATCATATTCTACACACACACACCCATTTAGATTGGGAAGCTGGTCCCATTATCCCCAGTCGGACCCGCCACACCAAACGGGCACGGAGCCGCCAACCAGGTTCCCGACTGGGTGGGTATCCCCCTTGTTGTTGACCCAATTTCAGGGCCCTCAACATGACTTAACATTTCACAAAGTTCATCAAACTTTAGTTTTTCTAATTTCCCAGTTACTTGTAAAGTTTCTAAAAAATGCGTATAGGAAGAAGGAAGCCCAGCAATTACAATGGTGACCATAAAGCTATCATCAATTGCGGGAAAACCAGCATTAATAATTTCCTGGTTAATATTCTTAAGTCTGGAGAGATATTCAAGAATATCACCATCTTCAGTTAATTTTTGTTGCAACAATTTTAACTGTAGATCAACCTTCTTTGATTCTGGCTGAGTATCAAAGAGGTCTTTAAAAGTTTTCAAGGCAGTCCATGCATCTGTGGCATTCTCTATATGTGCATACATTTCATCATTCATAGACGATTTAATAAGAGCCAAGGCTTTAGCATTCTTGATTTCCCATTTTGCCAGTGGATCTGCATCTGTGGGTTTATTCTGCTTTACATCTCCATCACATATTCCTTGCCATAATTCATTGTAAATGAGTGTGCTTTCAATAAGACGATGCCACGTTTTATAAGATTTGGTGCCTTCAAGTTTGTCGGAATCAGAAAATAAGTTAATCAACTTAGACATTTTTAGCGATGAAGAGACGCACCAAGAAGCAGAACAGAAAGGACAGGATAGTCAACACAACACACCACACAAAAAACACGATCTATTGGGGCTTGGCCTTGACCCTCGAATAGTCGTCAAAATAGGAGAATATTGACTGAGCTTTGCACTTGGCTCTAGTCAATTTCTCAAATTTTTACAGGGCAACTTTCAAAATTTGACTTTTTACAATGGTGCTTTGCACAATCTGGTAAAAAAATTACCCCCCCTTAAAGTAAAATGACTTTGAGTTACATTTATCTCCTTCGAAAAATTACAAAAAACAACTTCTTATTGCTCCAAAACTTACAAATTTCTATTGCACCTTATTTCTCCACTAAAATACAAAATTACAAAGCCCCTTTTTTAAAAAAAAAACTTTAAAAAGCTCACTCATCACTCAATTACAAAGCTCACAAAATTAAAAAAATATTTTTAATTGCTGGCCATTTGGAGTTTCTGGCAGGCATAGCCTTGCTGCAGTGACAAACAACAACGCTGCCGTCATTGGAGGCGTTCGCTGAAGCACCTGAAGACTAAATTTAAGGAGCTGTAGTCCTGCATCCTTTTGCTGAAGCTGCATATACGGCTCTCCTAGCTTCGAACCATTAATCTATGATTCAATTCGCAATTTTAACGCCACAGAAAGCTCAGAATGGCCGCATGCTCTTCAACACACTGTTGCCACATCTTCCACACCTCTGGCGGATTGAATCAGAAGGGAACAATTACGGTTGTTAATAGTCATGTTGGGATCCGACAATCCGAACATCTGTCATTTCTCTCATCGGCCTCGGAAACTTGCTGAAACTCTGCACCTCGTCACGTTGAAGCCGAAAATATACATGCAAAGCCTCTTATGCAGGGGAAAACAATACGCTTGCATGCATCAACGAATCAACAGTAATGGCAAAAACCGATCAACAAAAAAACATCGTCGCAATGAACCAGACGTGTATAATGGCAGAAGTTCAAAAGTCACAATTTTCAAAAGTTTTAGTTTCAGAGAGCATGCAACACTACCGAATTCTGCCTGAATTTTGATTAGTCGTAGAAGAAACACAATGCTACAGTTAAATTCAGCTGTGTAGACTTAAACAATTTAGATCATGAACACGGGTTTATCGAAGCAATGGAAGATCCGCATGGCCTTATATGGCAGATTATGAATGCAGCTTGGAATGCTGGCATACCTGTTGCAAGTGTGAATCCTGTTCCATGTCATGATAGAGATGGCTATAATAGGATACTTGAGAATGCAAAGCCAAGGAATGATCCTGATGGGCGGCACTTGATTGCTTTTACTTACCTACGGCTGAGCCCTACTTTAATGGGAGAAGAAAATTGTGAAGGCTGAGCAGAAGAAGAGTGTGAAGGCTGAGCAGAGGCAATTTTTATAATAAAAAATGAATTTTAGATTTTAAAAAATCTAAAATTAATGATAAAATTTATTTTCCTTTTAAACAAAACTGTACAATTTCCATACCAATGATTTGCTGACCAACTGAATGGAGTTTTCCATGACTTTGTTGAGTTGGAATCTCCTCTTCAAATCAACTGCTGGAATCTCTTCCTCAAATCAACTGCAGCATTACTGGAGCTCTGATACAACAATAATGGCAGAAGTGTCCTCAGACACGTAATTTTATTAATCAGAAAAAAACAATTACATAATTGATTTTGCAAGAGTTTACACCCAAACAACAAAACACTCTTGCAATGAGCTATTTATAAGCTCCATGTCCTAACTACCTCTAATTATGGATCACTTACAAGTGTCCATTTACAATAAATGCTATTCAAACCAACTAGCTAACTAATCTCCTATAATAGAGCCTAAGATACGACTCATTTGGAGAGTCATATCTTGTTACAACAAATTACTAATTCTAATTGTCTCTAAAAATAATTAATCATTCTAGAATAATTATTAATTTAATTTCTTAAATTAATAATTATTTTATTTCAATTTTATAACCTATGATAATAAAGTATTTTTGGATCATCTAACAGCCTCCATCGAGACCCTATGCCCCTTTGTTAATATCTGTAAATCCTTTACAACATTTGATTTCGAAATATTATTATTCAACTGTGTTTTGTTTTGCAAGAAAAAAAACTCAGAAGTGAGCGAAGCGAAAAGGAAGCTGCGCGTTGGCAACTCAGAGGGAGGACCTTTAAAATCGCAAGCAAATCCAATAACTCGAGCTGTGGACAATTCCGGCACACATTCTTTGCCCACCCCCAGACAGAAGAGGCACCGCATCGCCGGCGATTTGGATGGTCCACAGAAATCTGTGCCAAAATATAATAATTTAAATGTATACCATGAACTCTTGCGGGCTTTTCATTCGGATAGCTACATGTTAATCGCAAAGCGGCTCGAGATTCTTCGTGCCATTGGACTTGAAATGGGTATCACTGAATCTGATCATGTAGTCGCTATCCAAGAGATAGTCCTCTCCGCTTCCGCTTCTGGTTCTGGTTCTGGTTCTGCAGCTTAATCTTTTATCTCTCTGCTTCTGGTTCTACTTCTGCAGTGTAATTTTTTATCTTTCCACTTCCGCTTCTGGTTCTGTAGCTTAATTTTTTATCTCTCCACCTCCGGTTCTGCTTCTGCAGCTTAATTCTTTATCTCTCCATTTCCGGTTCCAGTTCTGCTTCTGCAACTTAATTTTGTATCGCCTATTATGTTTATCAAAGTTTTGGCAAGTAGAATGAGTCTTTCTGCAATTTTGTTTATTTTAAGAAAAACATTTCTATGGACCTTCCTAACTTATTTCATGTTTTTTTAATTATGAATAAATTTAATTGTGCTTTGTTTTACATATTGCTCTTTTCCAGGGAATAAAGACATTAAGCTGATTAATTGTTTGTCATAGTTTTTTATATATTTGTTGAGTATGTGTATGACTTATGTTAGACATCGGTGTAGCAAGGGGTTACAGGGGCAGCACCCAAACAAAAATTTGGAGTTATATTTTTGCATATGTTTTTGGTGTTTTAAGGAAATCTCGTCAAAAAAATTATAGTTATATTCTAATTCAGGTTTTCCCAGACATGGTGGTTTTGTATGGTTTTGTAAATCCAGTAAAAAAAACCAAAACTATATCAGCCACAAAGTTCTGAGACCCCAAAATGTGTGAAAAATGTAAACGTGTAAATTTTGTTGCAAGATTTTTATCTCATAAGTTCAGTGGCATTAAAAAAAAAGGTGAATTGTGAATTTGGATTTATTGAGTTTAAATTTATTCTACAGTATAATGTATGGTTCTATCAGCTATCAAAATTGAAATTTTTGCTCATGTAGACTAAAATAATTTTAAAAAATTCTAATAAAATAATAAATTAAACAATTACAAAAAATATTTAAATAATATCTACTTATTAAATAAATCTATATTAATTATTAGTCCAATCCATTGAAACTTTATAATCACCATAAACATATAAACAATCTTTAATCTAATCCGTTATTAATCCAATCCATTGATATTTGTGGCAGTTTTACATGGTTCAGAGGAGCACCAATCGTATTTCTCAACATCCAAATATATGTTGTTTTGTTTTATCATGTTGTTTCCTCTCCAGGATAAGGTGGCTTTGTAAAGTTCAAACTAGATTAGACAAAGTAGAATTGGATTTCCTCAGTGTTTTAGACTTTGAGATTTATTTGTTAAATTGAAAATTGATATGCTATATTAGACTCTAAGAGAGATAAGGGCAGGCAAATAGGCCAACTTTTTTTATTGCTTTTCTTTGAAAACTATTCACCATTTAAATTTTGGACGAGATTGTAATCTATATCTCTAAAGCAAGGCCACACTTCCTAAGTTGACAAGTATCGACATGTTATTATGAGCAGATTTTGTTGGATCTCCCTACACTATTATTTCATTTACCTTTCATCATGTTAATGGACATGCAATTGGTCATTTGATTGCTTTTGTTAAAAATTTTTGGGAAGAAATGAGGATGTTTGACTTGTGTAGATGGAAGCCAATGAAAGAAACTGGTGATATCTGTGGTAGTTTTACATTACATGAATAGTATAATGTAGTAGCAATCATATTTCCCAGCCTGGAAACATGGGTTGTTTTGTTTTATCATGTTGTTTCTTCTATAACTGTTGACAGTGTTGGACCCACCAACATGTCAGGGGATCTCCCCAGTAAGAAGTCTCAATTAAACCTCAAATCATTTGGTGTAGGAGTCCCAGAAGTGAGTTGTGCGGTAATGCCTGCTTGCGGTTTCACAAAGAGGCTAGTAAGACGTCCCTGTTGGTAGCAAGGGTGTGACAGTAGCAGCAAGCCAAGGAAGGTGTATGAACGGTCCTAACACACATAGGGTGATGTGAGTGCACCCCTTGGAAACCTGTGGTAGCACGGAATTAAGAACGGAACACATGAGCAAAGATGCACCACAACATGGAAGGCAAGTTAGCTAGCAATTTAAAGTGATGGTTAAACCAACAACACGTTTCAGTAAAATTCATACATACATATACAGAAAATAGTTGCACATGCATGCATAAGCAAACATATACATATATCAGTTACAGTAAACAAATAGCTAAAATACAATACAACATATGCATGAAACGTGCTAGCTATGTAATATTAAGAAGTGTAAGCTTTAGTCATACAATACATCCATGTCCAACCACTAGTTCTGACAATAGAACGTTACAGTCACAACTACCTACTCCTCCAAAGAGATATACTGGCTCTGCGTAGTGGAGATGCCAAGGCTTGTTACAATACTATCCAACAAGATACTGATGCATAGTGTCTGTGCTGATATCCATGTGTGTTCTGGTGACCATGTGCATCAACTTGTTGATGTACATGTTCAACTCTAGTTGGACTTGCTTCTTGTCTTTGCCTCAGTGAGTGTGCTAAATGGGTGGGATCGCATGTGTGCGCACAATGACATGCATGCTTCTTAATTCCCTTACACGCAATTAATAATACTGATCACCTTGTCTACTTGGTGCCAGCTGCTGGGATGGATCTATACCTTGTATGGGCACAATTTCATTTGCCTATGCATGTTGTGCCCCTTGCTCTACCTATTCCTATTGCAACTCATTGTCTCGTCTGTGTAGCTCCTGTTCTTCCTTGAGTTGCTACTTTAGCACATGCAACTCCTCTTTTTCTCTCTCTGCCTTCGCGTGATCTTCGTGTCGCACCATCACCTCATAGCTTCGATCTCCAATGTTTCTTTCATCATGAGTGGATCGACTTTGAACTTGCAGCTTTGATTCACACCTATGCTGTCAACAACCTTCCTCTTGCACTCGCTACATGCGGGTGTGCTGCCTTCTGCTGTTGTTGATGGTGCTGCTCATTGTGATGTTGCTGCCATCTTATCTTGGTGTCATTGTCTATAAACAACTTGATGTATTCACAGGTAGGAAAGATCATAGATACTTGCTTAGCTACAACCCCCATTGTGCTCTGAATGATGTCCTTTGACTCTGCTCTTATGAAGGTCATTGTACTTGTGCTACTGAGAGACAGACAAACACTTGTGATGAATGGAGACATAGCAACACTCATGGAAAGAAATCTTTCAGTCGAAAACCAAAACAAACTAAATTGCAACATACCAGTGTTATTGATCATGAAAGTTTCTCGATTTTAACCTAGAGGTCAAGAGACTGATTGCCAAAACTATGCAAGGCATATTCTGGGCTATTTGGGGGCTGCCTAATTGATAGAACTACATAATGCACAGTCCATCCTAGCCTGCTAAGGACTGAAACTATAAAATGCAATCCTGGAGGTCAGTGCTAGGCCAGACTTGCTTCATTTCTAGAGGGAAGTCATAACCTTCACTTCCGGAAATATGCAGTGCTAGCTTAGAAAGGCACGGTTTAGGCCAAGGCAGCCCAGGCCGATCGGTGGGCGACTGAAAACATGAGAAGTCTAAATGCATGATGAGATGAGTTAAAACAAGAGTAAATGATCAAAGATGCAAACAACAAGTGCAAAATTTAGAAAATGGGAAAGCATGCATGTGTGTGAAGTGAGTCACCGCAATGGCCACTGTCCGTGCAAAAATAGTGTCATGCATGTGCCAGCATTGAGATGCAAATGAAAACTGAAATGATGCTTCTACAAGCTAACAAACGTCAAAATGACAACAGGCACTCACTGAAATCAAGCAGACAACACTCACACAAAACGAAACACAAAAAGAAACAGAAACATAACACGAGACATGAAAAGAGTATTTACCCTGAAACAATTGAGATTAATGTGTTGACGACTCTTGGATGGAATGTATGATGTTGAAGCTGCAAGTTTGATGTGAGTAATGAGCTTTGCAGCGTCTAGTTGATGATTTTTGATAAAATCGAGGTTGTGATGTGCATGCCACAAATATAGGAAAAGCGACACTTGGCGGGAGGTTTATGAAATGATCCTTGCATGTAAACTCCAACTTCTAAAGATATATCCTTGAATCAAGGGATGCCTTTGCATGTTGCCTTGGAATAAATAGTCTATGCATGCAAATCAGTTTTTCTCGGTCATAGAGGGAATCGTTCAACGTGAAGGCACATGTATTAGTTTGTGAGCTTGGGATGAAAATCTGCATAGTTTCTTGGTTGAGCAGAGATTGATGTCCTAGAGGGATTACACAATTTCTTAGAGGAACAGGTGACTGTCTCCCAGGATTGCACAATTTCTACGCTGAGTAGCTATCCTTGGTCAGACCTCGCAATTTTTTTGGGGAAGCCTATTTAACTGCATTGTGTAATTTCTAAGAGGAACAGGTTGCCTAGTTAGATTTGTGCAATTTTTGCTAGCTGCTGGGCTGGCTGTCCTAGAGGGATTGCACAATGTTTGGGTTAACTAGCTGACTGCTACCTAGAATTACGCTGGGCCAAGCAGTCGTGCTGGGCTGGATTGTGCATTTTTCTAGTGAAAGTTGATATATAGGATTACGCAATTCTGGAGCGCAGTAAGTTGCCAGTCAAGATTGCACAATTTCTTGAGGGAGTTGCTCAACCTGTAGTTGGATCAAGTCCAGAGAAATAACCTATGAGGGGGATGGAATGAGCTATCATGCACAGGCTGGAAATTTGCTAGAAAACCACTAAAGCTTGTGTACTTGATAGTGCAAGACATGCTACTGAAGATGGTTTGTAGGGAGGCTCCAAAACGAAGCTAAGGAAAGATTTTGGAGGGTGGTTGTAGCCACTATAACACTTGGTGACACACTGGAAGAACTCCAGTTCTCTGAATGGACCTTGTTCATGAAAAGGAAGTCTAACACCTCTAGAATAATTGTTCAGTTCTCTGGTCATATTGGTTTCCACAGTTGCTTGATTATAAGATGTAGCATCTGCCAAGGCCTTGGTTAGTCGACACACATTCCAAGCCAAGCCAACATAGTACTTTCGATTGGAGTTGAGGGGTATATTGATTCACAAGCAGTATAGTGGTCAGAGTCTTAGTTTCATCTCTGGTGTCCTACGCTACTAGTAGACTTGGACAGTACCCGGGTGGAGTCATGTAGGAACACAAGCATCGCTCCACTGCCAGCAAGCCTGGTCAGTACCCGGCGGAGTTACTTGCATCACCTCTTTGTGCAGGAAGCCTTTCTCTTCTTTCACTTTATTTATTTTTCATTTCTTTCGAAATTCTTCACTTTTTCATTTTTTCATTTTTTATTTTCATAATTGTGCATAACACTTATTCATTTCAGAGGTGGAAGAGGGATCTCAACTTATTGAGGGAATAAGAGGTTGTTCCTTCAGATAAGTAGTGTATGTATACCTATGGCGTGCTTGTTAAGGTTCCGCCCCCTCACCTTTCTCTACTTGAATGAGCTGCGAAGGAATAACCAAAAAACAATCGACTAGATTAGGTGACACTAGTTAGCGTGCAAGCGTTGTGTTTTCACCAAGGTTCAATTCAAACAATATGTATTTTCCATTGATGTATCATGGACTAAAGACATCAATTTCTTACATAAGAGAGTGGACAACAGATTACCAAATGTTGATAGTTGTACAAGTCCTCTTGTACTTTACCCAGCATGTTTCAAGAGTCTCACACGGTCCATGTGGAACGAACCTCTAGACAATAACAAGCAAACAAACCAAAAAGAAAAGAAAGAAGCAGAAGCAAATGCGGAAAGCAAAGTGATTAACAAACACACAAAGAAAGAAGCAAACATGCATGCAAGCAAAAAACTCAAAAACGAATACTACTCCTATTTTTAAGATAACAGTGCATGGGTCATCTCATGTGAAGTGATACTTCCAATGTAGCCACCGATGCATTGGTTGACGCATGTTGGTGAAGGCACGGTTTGAAAACATCGCAGTTGTGCAAACAAACAAGCATGAAAGATATAACGATGAAGATGGACACATTCTGAGCTTACAAGTGACAACATAACAAAAATGAGTGAAAGTGCATGACATGCACTCTGTGGACCTACCATGTGTCGTGCTACACTACATGCAGATTTTAAGTGTATGCATTATCTTGAATGTGACATGCAAGCATGCATTAACTAACTATTACATGCATGCATGCATTAACTAACTGAACTCACAATCAGTTCCACAAACTGCTGGAACTAATCTAACTAGACTTAACTCAGTTAACTGAGCTAACCAATTACAACTCAAGGTACAACTCATCCTGATCTCCTTAGTCAAGGGATAACTTCCTCAATCAATGGAGAAACTGTTGCATGTCTTCACATAGCCTTCATGCTTGATTTTTTGCAACTAATTAACTCAAGATGAATTAATTAATTATTTTACAAACATCTGCCAAGATCAAATTCAAATTTTATTTCTCAATTTTAGTTTAGGGACTGACTAAAATTGGAATGTATCCCGAAATGCTATTTATAGAAATGTTATTTTTAGCATTTCTATTTTATCATTCCTTGTTGCTGTTTCCAACAATGGTACCTGAGATGCTATTTATATCATTTCTATTTTTAGCATTTCTTGTTGCTATTTCCAACACTCACTCTCAACAAGAAAGGCATTCAACTCGAACTCGATCCTGATCCTTTGGAATGTTCTGCATGCAACACTTCTCCCTAGTGTTGTTGCTCCAACAACTCCAGGAAAAAAAAATATCCAACCTGAATCAGAATGATGCCTCTGTCATCAAAGTCTCTGACTGCTATTGCCTCTGTCAATTTAAAACTTTGCACCTCTGTGCTGTTCAGTATCTGACTGCTCTATCCTCTGTCACTTTGATCTCTGACTGCATCAATTGCACTGATTTCTATTGTTGTTGGTCCTGTCTCCCAGCACTACATCCGAACTACATCTCCTCTCATCATGTTGCATCATGTTGCCCACTGTTTCACTGCAACTCAGTTACTGAGAAGTAAGTAAATGATCTCCCAACTAACCTCCCTATTGGGCTAGAAACATCCTCTGATGCTGAAGCTTCCTCTGCCGCTCCATCCGCATCTATCTCTACTCACTTAACTAGTATTGCTACTCCTCGTTGGGCTCCCGTAGGAAGGTCTAATCAAAGAGGTTGGGTACCTCAATGATCCTGCCCCTATTCCAGCCTTCTTGGGTCTGTCACTCCACATCGCCCCACCTCCCACCTAGAGGTATGGATGCATGTGATCCCTCTACCCACTTGGCTTGAAATTTCCCCCTACTAGAGGTCTCTGCATGAGTGGATGCCTCCACTCGGTCTCCTCTCAGCTTCTCCAGTTGTGGCTGCTCCACAACCTTCTGAAGCTGCTTCACCAATTGTGGCTACTTCACAATTGTCTGAGACTTCTTTTGGTGCTACATGTTGAGAGGTAATGTACTCTCCCTCTCAACCACCAAGTCTCCAACAGTTGCCTTGCTCCTCAATGCTTTGCATGCATCTTGAACCTCAAGAGTCGTGTCTCGTGGTGATGTGTCTAAGGAAAACCTTTCCTTTACTGAAGACTACATCATAGCCTTTATCTTCCTGCATCGCCATCGATACCAAGTTTTTCTTCAGTCCTGGCACATATTTCAAATTTGTCAAGGTAATGCAAGCTCCATGCTCCCTCTGAAAAACAACCTTGCCTACACCTGAGATACTATACTTTTACTCATTACCCATCTCTATGAGTATTTGGAGGTCTTTCTCCTCCAAGGTACTGAACAAACTCTTATCGTCAGTCATTTGGAATGAAGCTCCACTGTCAAGAAACCAACCACAACCCATCATTAATGAAACCATGCATGCGATGAGGGTGAAATACAACTCAAACTGTGAGGGTAGTGCCTCACCTTCGGATCCTTCCAAGGATCCCTTCTTGGATTTCTTCTGTGGACAATTTGTTACATAATGGCCCACCTCATTACCATGAAAGAATCACACTTTTGGTTTTTCAAACTTCTTCCCACCATGGGAAGAACTTGATTTGGGATGAGAATCCTTCTCCATCCCTTTGTTCACCTTACTCGCAAAGGTGCAATTTTCTTCATCCTCCTTGGATGAAGAACCATCTCTGGTGCTTCTTCTTGTCTCCTCCTACATCAGGTTTGACCAAACTCATTCCCAATTTGGTAGTTTCTCTCTTCCATTTGCCGAGTCTTGGTAGCTATGCCTGCTCTTAGGAAGACCGAGGAGAGCAAGACTCACCATGTCATCATCGGCTATTGTGACCACTACACTTCCAGGCTCATCCCTCCAGGTGGTGAGCTTGTTTAGATATGTAGAGATCATGTCACCATTTTGACACTCGATTTTCCGAAGCCTGTATTTCAGCGCCAGCTTCCTCTGATCGTTGTTGTTCTGATATAGATCTTTCAATGTTTTCCACATTGAAAACGGTGTCTCCTTCCCATGGAAACTTGAGACTATGTGGTCTTGAACTCCCTTCAGAAGGATTCTCCTTGCTCTAGCCACACATTTCTTCCATTCCGTTAATTCTTTGGAATTAGTAGTTGTTGGCTTGGGGACTTCTTAATCAATGAAGTCTTTCAAACCATTGTCCTCTAATACGACTTCCATGTGATCCTTCCATGCTATATAATTTGAGATTCCATCAAGGGCATACTCGAGTCTCAAACCGTTGAACACCATTGGTGAAATTTGAGATGTGATAAGAATTCGATTTCTATAATCAGGAACTTCAAAAATTCGAACTTCTCCCTTCTTTGTATGCTGTTCTTTGCTTTGATCACCTTTGCTTCGATACCATGTAGAATTTCCCACTGTAAATCACCATATTATGCAATATACTAAATAAAAATACTTGATCTACTTCTACAAACAAACTTGCGGAAGCTTAATCAATTTTGATAAAGATGAAATAGAACACATATAACAGAGAATTAGAAATCAATCACACATGAACACAAAAGAATACTCTGGGGAAAGCCTCAACTAAAAACTCTGATCTCTGTATTATCATACAAGTGGAAATATGTTCGGATTACACAAAGCTTTAGCTCACAAGCTATCGAGCTCTTAGTACAATCCCTTAATGCTGCTCATAGACTAAAGAGACACAACATATGTTCTCCTCCAATCCTCCAAGCCTCCTATTTCCTTGCGCAGTTTCTCTTGGGGTCCAATGCTGCCACCTGTGTGAATTAACCTCTCACACAACACATCAAACTCAAAAGTAACAGCACAGTCCCGAAGGAGATAAGTCCTTCTGCATGTATGAGTTTCCTATATAAGAAAAATCCTCCAACTAATAGTACACTATCCCTTCCTTTGATCTCAACTAGGTCTCTAACTGAAATGACATGCATGAGTTATTTATGAGAGAATATTAAATTATCTAAAGTACAACAGTTACATGCATGCATGCATTAACTAACTGAACTCACAATCAGTTCCACAAAATGTTAGAACTAATCTAACTGGACCTAACTCAATTAACTGTGCTAACTAATAACAACTCAATGTACAACTCATCCTACTCTCCTTAATCAAGGGATAACTTCCTCAATCAATGGAGAAACTGTTGCATGTCTTCACAAAGACTTCATGTTTGATTTTCTACAACTAATTAATTCAAGCTGAATTAATTAATTATTTTACAAACAACTGCAAAGATCAAATTTGAATTTTAATTCGCAATTTTAGTTTAGGACTAACTAAAATTGGAATGTATCCCAAAATGCTATTTAAAGCAATGTTATTTTTAGCATTTCCATTTTATCATTCCTTGTTGCTATTTCCAACACTGGTACCTGAGATGCTATTTATAGCATTTCTTGTTGCTATTTTCAACCATCATACACTAGTGTCTTAGATAGATTAACAACGAGTGAATCAACATCGTGATCAGATGAAGAAGTAGAGAGATCCCGATAACCAAGATTAGAAAATTCAGGATGTTTGTCGACATCCTCATGATTTGATGAATCATGCAGAGGGGTAGACGAGAAGCAAGGATGTTCACACTCCATGTTTTCAAAAATGACAGATGCCAAATTGGACAGATTTTCGGAGGAAGATGTGTCCTCTCTGCACTGTAATGATAGGCTAACATCTGACGTGTCCTGTGACCGATCAGAAGTAGAAACATATGGAAATGAGTTTTCATCGGGGAAATAAAAAATGGCAGAATCACAAGGGATGTCAGGAAAAAGCGAATGAGGTGTAGATGGAAGGGAGTCATCCTTCACCGCAGGTCCTTATTTAGATTCCCACACACACTCATCATGAATGATGGCGTTGGTTGGCCGCATAACACCAATGTCGTCAACAACTTGATCCTCATTCTCAATAGATGAGGAGTATGGAACAGAAGATCACAAGACAGTACAATCCAGAGGATCAACAGAACATGGGGACGGAGGTTGCGGGAACGAATCCACCGAACAACTGATAGGCTTGTAAGCCAAATCTGCGCATGATATCAAGAGTAGGTCGGGTGGGAGGATTTGATATTCAATAGTTGAGTGTGCAAGATCTCCCACATCACTCTGCGGTGGTGGAGCTGTTTGATGAGGTGAAGGCGGAAAGTCACTTGTGAAAACAACTATGCCTTCCTGTGATTTCACAATGACATCACTGAAGTGTGTTGAGCGGGGTTCAAATCTGTGAAGAAGATACTATAATATTCAATTGAGAAATTCCCAATCAATATCATCTTCAGAAAATCGGTATGCAATATTACAAAAGCATGTGTGAAACTGTTCAACGGATTCATCGGGTGCTTTTCGTAATTTCATATTTTCTTTATCGAGTGATTTACAGTTAAAGTGATTAAAAGCATGGTCTATCTCTGCGACTAGATCAACAAGAGAATGAATAGATTTTTTGAGCAGCATGGCACACCAGTGCATTGGGTGCCCACGAAGCGTGTAGATGAACAATGCACAAGTCATTTATTCTTCAAATATTCCATGTCTTTAGCATCGGCCTACAATGTCGAGCACGTGCCTAACCAAGGCTACGTGGCCTCCACCATCGTATGTTTCACGTGACAACTTATCAAAGAGATTTTCCGAGATAATAAAGTCATTTCCATAATACATACGCTCCTAAAGAGCAACTCTGTAGTTAGTCATGATAGATATGTAGAGATTCAAAAAAGATGTGAGGGATCGCAAGTGTGCACACAATGACATGCATGATGATAAATTCCCTTGCATGTGATCAACAACACTGCTCACCTTGTCTGCTTCGTGCCAACTACTGGGATGGATCTATACCTTGTATGGGTGTAGTTTCATCCGTCTGTGCATGTTGCGCCCCCTAATGTACCTATTCCTACTATAACTCATTCTCTCGTTTGTGCCTATTGTTCCTTGAGTTGCTACTTTAGCACATGCAACTCCTTCTTTGTTTCTCTCTCTGACTTCGCACGATATTCATGTCGTGCCATCACCTCATAGCCTCAATCTCCAAAGTTTCTTTCATCATGAGTGGATCTACTTTGAACTTGAAGCTTTGCTTCACCTCTATGATGTCAACAACCTTCCTCTTGCACTCACCACATGTGGGTGTGATGCATTTTGCTGCTATTGATGGTGATGCTCATTGTGATGTTGTTGCTATCTTATTTTGATGTCCTTTTCTACGAACAACTTGATGTCTTCACAGGAGGGCAAGCTCATAGACACTTGCTTGGATGCAGCCCCTGTTATGCTCTCAATAGTGTCCTTTGACTCTACTCTTCTGAAGGCGATTGTACTTATGCTACTGAGAGATAGATGTACACCTATGATGCCTGGAGACATAGGAACATGCATGGTAAGCAATATGTTAATCTAAAACCAAAACAAAATTGAGGACTGACATGCAACATACTTGTGTGATTGATCGTGAAGGTTGTGCAATTTCCGCCCGGAGGTCGGGAGACTGAATGCCAAAACTGCACAAGGTACAGTCTGAGCTGTATGGAGAATGACTAAGTATTGGAACTACGCAATGAAAAATCAACCCCAGCCTGTTGAGTACTGAAACAATGCAATCCACAATTTCAGTCAATAGGGACATATAACCAACAAACTGCATCCGTAGTTTCTGGGGCCAGTAGGACATTGCCTCTAGGAAGTGCACAATGCAAGCATGGATGTCAATGCCGGGCCAGAATTGCGTAATTTCTTGAGGGAAGGTAGAGCCTTCGCTTATGAAAATGCGCAGTGCTAGCTGGGCAAGCATGGTCTGGGCCAAGGTATCCTAGGCTGGCTGAAGGGCGACTCAAAAAATGAGAAGTCTGGATGCATGATGAGATGAGTGAATAAGAGTGAATGATCATACATGCAAACAAAATGTGCAGGATTCATAAAATGGGAAAGCATGCATGTGTGCGAAGTAAGTCGCCGCAACGACAACCGTCCGTGCAAAAACAATGTCATGCATGCGACAACAATGTGATGTGAACAGGAACTGAAATGATGCTACTACAAGCTAACAGAAATCAAAATGACAACAAGCACTCACTGAAATCAATTAGACAACACTCACATGAAGAAAAACACAAAAAACGACAGAAACTCAACGCGAGACATGAAAAGCAGGTTACCCCGAAACAACTAAGCCGAATCTGCCGAAAAATCCTAGATGAAATGTGGGATGTCAAAGCTGCAAGGTCAATGCAAGGAATGAGCTCTGTAGCATCTGGTTGATGAGTTTCGATAAAATCAAGGTTCTGACGCGCCTGCCACAAATATAGGAAAAGTGACACTTGGTAGGAGGTTTCTGAAATGAGCCTTGCATGTAACCTCGATCTGCTAAAGATAGATCCCTGAATCAAGGGATACCTTTGCATTCTTCCTTGGTATGAACATTCCATGCATGCAAAGTAGTTTTGCTCAGTCCTAGAGGGAATCGGTCAACCTGAAGGTACATTCATCGGTTTTGCTTGCCTGGCATGAAAATGTACGTAGTTTCTGGGCTGATCAGAGATAGATGTCCTAGAGGGATTGCACAATTTATGAGAGGAACAGGTGACTGTCTCCCAGGATTGCACAATTTCTAGGTTGAGCAGCTTTCCTCGGTCAGACCTAGCAAGTTTCTTAGGGAAGCATGTCTGACTGCATTGCACAATTTTTAAGAGGAAAAGGCTGTTGGGATAGATTTGTGCAATTTATTCTAATTGTGGGGCTGGTTGTCCCAGAGGTATTGCACAATTTCTAGGCTTAGCAGTTGACTGTTGCACATAATTACTCAATTTTTGGGCTGAGCATTCCTGTTGGGCTGGATTATGCAGTTTTTTAGTGAAGGTTGTCAAGTAGGATTGTGCAATTCTAGAGCCCAGAACACTGCCACTGAGGATTGCGCAATTTCTCGATGGAAGGTTGTTTCCCCTACAGAATTGAACAATTTCTTGAGGGAGCTGCTCAGCCTGCAGCTGGACCAAGTCCAGAGAAACAACTAGTGAGGGTGATGTAATAATCTATCATGCACAAGCTAAAAATTTGCTAGAAAACCACTGAAGCTTATGTACTTGATAGTGTAAGACATGCTGCTGAAGATGGTCAATATGGAGGCTCCAAAATGAAGATAAGGAAAAATTTTGGAGGGTGGTTGTAGCTGCTACAACACTACGCTAAGGTGATTTTTCCAAAGTTCAAACTAAATTAGACAAACTGGATGTGGATTTCCTTAGTATTTTGGACTTTGAAAGTTATTATTTAAATTGAAAATTGATATGCTATATTAACCCCAAAGAGGGTTAAGGGCAGGTAGTTGAGCCATTATTAGTTGTTGCACTTAATAAAAATTCGGATAGTGGAATTATTATTATTTATACTTCTACCCTTTTTTCATATGTGGGTTTAACTAAATAGACCAAAGTAGCAGTGAGACTCAAGGGTTAGTTAAGGAGTGAAATTTCACTAAGGGTCTATTAAGGATGGTTGTGTATAATGCTTAAAACACCTTGCATCACTTACTTTCTGTCTTTTTCTATTTTTCCTCGACTTTTCATTATACAGAAAAATGTTGTAGTATATATCTCTTTCTTGAGTTAAGGAGGAAGAGGGACATTTATTTTAAAAAATAAATTGTAAATAAATTTTAAGATGAAACATGAAATTTCAACCATTACTGATGAGTTACATGCATAAAATTTGCAAAATTGACCGAGAAGAAAAACACATTTATAGAGGGAGCACATCAGAGAATTGACGAGGGATCATCCTCGAGAAGCTAGTTGAGTTCAAGCAATAACATACCCACATGCCGACTGAAAGCACTATTATTGGTATTCTGATTGTCATTGGCTGGGTGGTGCACATTTAAGCCTTCTATATATTCTTAGAGAGAGTCAATTTCATCCTCCTGTTTAGCTAATTTTCCTTTCAATGCTTGTATTTCCTAAAGGAGGTTGATGGATGTTGTCATTTGTTGATGCAACTTTAAGTTAATTTCCATTGTTTACAACTGAAGAGATTCAATTTGGTGGGAATAATTGCTACAATCCAAATTACCCATAGTTTAAGGAGTTTTATCTCTTTTTCCCACATGCTCAAATTAATGGCAGGGAAGACCTCTTTTCCTTCTTGCAAGATGCGAAGGAGGTACTAGAGAACAATAAGAGGGCTACATGAGAAAGGGACAAGGAAAAAGTTTCTTGAAGAAGGAAAAGAGAGACACTATAGTAGACAACATAACCTAGGTAGAGATGAAACAATCACAATTCACTAAAGGAGATAGAGCCCACCCATAGAAAACTATATATAGTGGTAAACGAGCCTGAGTAGCAACGAGACACACTAAATTCACTGAAGAAAGGTTGTATGTAATAGAGACACCAGCGTGCAAAGCTAACTCCATAAATGAAAGAGGCTCCATAAAATTCAAAGACATGAAGGACAAGTTGGAAGAGGAGAGCACCAGATAGATGAATAAAACAAACTAGATTTGAGGAGTTCTTGAATAAGAATATAAGTTGAGAGATGAAAATGTGACCAACAAAGTCTAATTGACATGGGCACACCAGAACAAACCTGAAACGCATATGAGTCTAGAGGGAAGCATTATTTTTGTAGTTCACTCAGATCCTGAAGATGTAGTAGACCTGAAAGTTATACTCGCTGCCATAGGGAAGCCTGAAGATGTCAACCATGCTTAGGAGAAATTTCTTAGAGCACCTTTGAAGGCAACACAACCTAAATTGGCAGGGAATTAATAGGCTAAGAGTAGGAGATTGATATCATACCAAAATTTAGTATGCTTGGAGTTGATCCCACATGTGATTCTACTCTATACTACATTAAGCTTCATAAGTACTATAGCCATTAGAGAAATCAATAGCATGATGTGATATTTGAGCAGAGATCAAAACATCATTGTTTCAGTATACTCAAGGAATGTGAAGAGATTGAGATTAAATGAGTTACATGAAATGTTGTGTCAATGGGAGCCAGATACCTTGCTACATGCTCCCTCAATTTTTACTCATTTTCTCATAGTTTGGAATGAGGAAGGAAAAAATGATTTAGCCTTCTAGCCTTCGACATTAAAACATGTACTTGGAGGAGGGGGTCATGGGATACTTTTCCATCCATGACTACCATTTACTTCTATTTGTCCAACATTAAGGAGACAAGCTTGGTTGGCTTGTTTGTTAGTTTCTGAATTTTGGTGCCTGAGGATGTGGAAGAAGGATTTAAGAGGGAAGAATTCAAGTGCTCTAGAGATTCTTTGGAGTAGGAGTTTGAGATGGTTTTATTTAGGCCAAGTGCTTTGTATAGATGCTGAATTGTTAGAAGAGAGTCCCCCAAGTTTGCAAAATTTTGTATCTTCAAACCTTTTTCCAAGATTACAGCTAGTAGGTATACACATTTTCTTCATTATTGGTCTTTATCCCAACCCCTAGGAAGAAATAATAGCTAATTTTCCACCAAGGTTGGGTATAACCCCACCCCGCTCACCATATCAATATTATGAGCACAACCATATAAGTTAAATTGTTGGTAAACTCCTATTGACATCAATCCACAGTAAACATCAAAACACTTAGCCCCACTTACCATGGAGATTATTAATTGAGAACACCATGGGAGAATACCGTGGCATAGTGGTATTTTTCATTTCTATTTTTATCTTTGGATTTCTATCGTGTGATCCAGGATGTAATCCTGGACGTAAAGAATAGTGAAAAAAGTCTCTAGGTTAATGGGTCTTTTCCGTTCCATAGAAAGATTCGGGTTATCAATACAGTGTGCCCAAAAATTCATAACTCACTTTATATGGCACTCATTCATATGATACATCTATATTTAAAATTAATCAATTTAATTTAAAGGGAAAAAATGACATAACTACTTTAAAAATAAATATCGGCATTTGATTTGTGTATATTACTGTGAACATTATGTAACATAATGTGAAGATTAAAAACCTAGCATCCACCCAATTGTGGAATGTTATTAGGTGAATGGTAGAGATTTAACCTCCATGGAATATTCTAATATTGTTAGGACTACACAAAAATTAAAGGTTGAGATCTATCTCCAAAGTAGTTATGTTTCTTTTGGTCTTTTAATTAAATTGATTAATTAAAAAATAATGTCATATGAACAAGTGCATATGAAATGAATTATGGTTTTTTTGGGCATGTGTATTATTAAGCCATGATATTGGCTCATGATATTGTAACAAAGTCTATTTATAAATCAATAATCTCGAGGGAATGTGAGAGTAAACCTCCATTGATAAGGTTTTGGTTACATGTTTTTTCAAATGTATATATGTTGAACTTATATATTATTTTTATACTAATAATAACAATAATAATAAAAGTTATAATTTAGGTAGTTTTATGAATTGAGTTTTCTATATGAGATTTTTTGGAGTTTCTGAAAATCTAAAAATTTTATTAACAACATATATGGATTCAACACACACTTAGATCCAAAAATAAACGGGGGAACATTTCAAAAAGTCTCACTTATAGTAAACAACATTATGAATTGATGTCTATTGACATTTACCAATCATTTAAATTATATGATTGCACTAGTTGATAATTAAATTAAAATTCAAGAAGCCCTATTCCAAAAATATGATATAATTATTACCACCGTACTATGGTATTTATTATAATTTATATTCTAATCTCTGTATACTACATATATTATGACTTTCCCCTATTACCTAGTGTTATCATTTTAATTTTATTAATATTCTATTCTTAAATTAGATCTTATTATATATTTTGCATTCCCCTTTATATGATTTTATTATAACCTTTTTCTTTATATTCTATTATTCATTTTCTTTATATTCTATTATTCATGATAATTTCTTCTTACTATATTTGAGATTTTTGTTTTGTTTTGTTTTTGTAAACTAAATCATTTATACGGTTCAAAATATAATTTACATTGAATTATGAAGATAGTCGATGCATGGATCTCAACAAAACTTATCATTCAACTTTACATCGAGTTACAAAACCTATCATTCAAATTTACATCGAGTTACAAAACCTATCATTCGATTTCACATCGAGTTACAAAGATAGTTGATGCATGAATCTCAGCAAACGATATCATTCAACTTTACATCGAGGTACAAAGATAATCGATGGATGAATCTCAACAAACCCTATCATTCAACATTACATCTAGTTACAAAGATAGTCAATGTGTGAATATCAACAAACCCTATCATTCAACTTTACATCGAGTTACAAAGATAGTCGATGCATGAATCTCAATAATCCCTATCATTCAACTTTACATCGAGTTACAAAGATAATCGATGCATGAATCTCAACAAACATTATCATTCAACTTTACATTGAGTTACAAAGCGAGTGGATGCGTGAATCCTCAACAAACCTTATCATTCAACCTTTTTTCGTTAATGGTTGATAATATAAATTTTAGTTTTTTACAATTAATATAAATTTTGGTTTATTAATTTTTGTCTTTCTCAATTTTAGGTTTTTACCTTTTTGCCAACTTCCATCATTCAACTTTTTTTTGGTTAATTGTGAATAATATAAATTATAGTTTATTAGTTTTAGTTTTCTTAATTTTAAGGTTTTTACTTTTTTGGCCAACGTTTCAGGTTTCTCTTATTTTCCCATCTTAGTATTCATTTAATCTTGAATGATTATTTTTTCTCTCAAAAAATTGTTCTTATGATAAATTTTGGTGATGGTTTTTCAAGGAGCCCAATCCATTTATGCATTTAAAAATATATTTTAAACAACACAAATCACATTTTTGCTTGAAATTGTATTGGCGATTCTGGTGAAAAAGACTATTTCTTCTATAAGTTAGAGCACACCTTAAACTTTTCTTCTAATTTCAAAAAAGTGGTGTTTAACTATTATATGTTTAGGAGTTTTTGGCCATAATGGCAAATTTGTTTTGCTCAAATCTTGATCTTGGTTGTTTAAAATGGTTTTCTTTACTACATCTATGTATTCAACACTTTGAAGAGTTTACAACTCTAACTTGTGATTCTAAACAATTTGTACTAAATTTTAGGCAATTTAGACCAAAAATATCACAATAAACTCTCCAATACATACTTATCAAGATATATGATGTTTAAGAAAAACATGACTATTAAAAAAAAATTATTACTCTAATATCTAAATCAAAACTTTTATCCTCATTAATTTATTTTAAGAGCCACTAACTGTCCTCCTCCTTTAAATGCACATGGAAACACACTATTTTTATATGATAGTCACGAGGAGAATTGCCAGGTTGAACGATTGTCCATTTTAGTTGACTTTGAACTTATTTAGGGTTTGGTGCTTTATATAACACAAAAGGGAGAGTTACCAGGTCGCAACAACACCTGATTCATAGTCACCAAGTAGAGAAGGGAATTGGGAGGTTCTTCGAATTTGTTTAGGGCTTTTGGTGCTACTGGTCCAATGGAGTTAACGGAAGGAATGAAAGTGGAGGTACGTTCTGATGAGAATGGGTACGAGGGAGCATGGTTCGAAGGATTTGTAAAGGCAATTCTTAAAAGTGGCGGGTCTTGCCGAATCCAATATGACAAGTTTCAAAATAAGAATGGGAAGCTGTGTGTAGAAATAATAACCCCGGATAACATGCGGCCCACACCACCCGACATTCAGATGCCCCTGAATCTCTCTTAGGGATTTTACGTAGACGCCTACGACACTGATTGCTGGTGGTGTGGATTCCTTGTAGAAAGGGTTTCGCGTGGGGAGGAGCGCTGGTTGGTCTCCTTCCCTGACACTGGTACTTTCCAGTCATACCCACGTTCGGCATTCCGAATGGCGTAGGAATGGAAGGGGAAGTGGACATTAGTCCCACCGGTTCGTTTTTTGAATCTTGAGTTTAAGTCAATGGTGTTCGTTTTCTGAATCTTGAGTTTAAGTCAATGGTGGGTTTTGGGAATGGAATATTTAAAAACTAGTATAGTGTAAATTATCCTATTATTTTCGAACCCATCGCCTCGCCATGATCAAGAACATATGCCCCTTTCTTAATATATATAAATTCTTCAAAACTTTTGATTTCGTAATATTATTATTCAACTGTGTTTTGTTTTGCAGGAAAAAAACTCCGAAGTGAGCGAAGTGAAAAGGAAGCTGCGCATTGGAAACTTAGAGGGAGGACCTTTAAAATCACAAGCAAAGTTAATAACTCGAGCTATGGAAAATTCCGGAACACATTCTTTGCCCGCC
Organism: Pinus tabuliformis; assembly: GCA_031772625.1. Taxonomy (NCBI): domain Eukaryota; kingdom Viridiplantae; phylum Streptophyta; class Pinopsida; order Pinales; family Pinaceae; genus Pinus; species Pinus tabuliformis. Next base: position 1,296,193,402 of record CM062809.1, read on the forward strand.
CCCAAACTGAAGAAGCACTACATCGCCGGGGATTCGGATGGTCCACAGAAATTTGTGCCAAAACATAATAATTTAAATGCATACCGTGAACTCTTGTGGTATTTTCATTCAGATAGCTGCATGTTAACCACAAAGCGGCTCGAGATTCTTCGTGCTGTTGGACTTGAACTGGGTATTACTGAATCTGATCATGTAGTCGCTATCCAAGAGATAGTCCTCTCCGCTTCCACTTCTGGTTCTGGTTCTGCAGCTTAATTTTTTATCTCTCCGCTTTCGGTTCTGCTTCTGCAGCTTAATTTTTTATCTCTCCATTTCCGCTTTTGGTTCTGTATCTTAATTTTTTATCTCTCCACTTCCGCTTCTGTTTCTGCTGCGTAATTTTTTATCTCTCCGCTTCTGGTTCTGGTTCTGCTTCTGCTTCTGCAGCGTAATTTTGTAATGCCTATTATGTTTATCAAAGTTTTGGCAATCAGAATGAGTCTTTCTGCAATTTTGTTTATTTTAATAAAAAAAAATTTATGGACCTTCCTAACTTATTTCATTTTATTTTAATTATGAATAAATTTAGTTGTGCTTTGTTTTACATATTGCTATTTTCTAGGGAATAAAGACATTAAGCTGATTAATTGTTTGTCAGAGTTCTTAAAATATTTTTTGAGTATGTGTACGACTTATGTTAGACGTCAGTGTAGCAAGGGGTTACAGGGGTAGTGCCCAAAAATTTGGAGTTATATTTTTGCATATGTTTTTGGTGGTTTAAGGAAAACAGGTGTCACTAGTTTTTGGTGTAGTAAATTTCTGGTAATTTCAAACAAAATCTGAACAGAGAAAATGCTCTATTTTTGCCCAGAAAATAATACTCTATTTTAGCTCAAGGATGCAAAAAAAAATTGTTTGCTGGAGATGAAAAACAGATTTTCACACACTAAAATAAAACTTGTATTCGTTAATCAAAGACAACTGCTGTTACCAGTTTCTTCTCTCATAGGGATTACACCAGTTCCAACACTGCTGTGTAAAATAAAATTCATTCACATTGCTGCGTATTTTCCCTCTTTCATATTCTCAAAAAAACATTACATTCGCGCTCTGCTGCGCTACATAACATTACATATGTTCAAAAACAAAAAAACAACATTACATTCGCTGCTGCATTTTCCCACTTCACATTCGTACTGCTGTGCATAAAATTTTCCCTTCGTGCTGCTACATCTTGACCTCTCACATTACGCACACCAGAACAACAAAAAAATATATTACATAGTCAACTAGCAACAAAACAAAAACAACAATAAAATTAAATATTTCACCTACCTTCACTGACTGTAATAAATTCATTTTAATTACATTCATTCAACCGTGCAAACGATTCAGTCATCTGTGCAATGTCAATCATATGGAGGTCCTCCCGATTAACCAAAAAAACATGTGCCTGCTACCACAAACCATAGATCTAATCCGATGGCTATTTGTAATTCCCCGGAGGTCAAAAACACACGGACATTATGCGGAGGGGAAGGGCTGTTTTGGAATAGTTGTTGTGGACATGCGTCAATTGATGATTGTGATCGCTGCCCCCTCCAAAAATACCACTGCTGCGTGAAAGGTGGTGTGGGGAAATCAGGCTGGTTTTCCGAAATTAATACACAGAAGGTGAAATTACAGTTTCAACACTTCCCTTTAATTTCAACTGCTAGGTTATCAGTCATACCGAGACATTTCCTCAAAAACTCAAAAATTTTCTGTCCCAATGGCTTGGTCAGAATATCAGCAAACTGCTCCCGAGTCTTCCAATGTCTTAAGACAATTTCTCCACTGTTTACCAATTCCCTGATGTAATGAAACTTTGTGTCAATGTGTTTTGTTCTCTTATGAAACACAGAATTCTTGGATAATGCAATAGCTGAGTTATTGTCACAAAAGATCACGGTTCCTTTTACTTGCTCTTGGCATAAGCTCCTTAGAATCCTTCTCATCCAAAATACTTGACACGCTGCTGCTGTAGCTGCCACATATTCAGCCTCTGCTATAGACAATGCTACAATAGGCTGTTTTTAGAAGCCGGCTCCTGAACCCATGCGAAAAACATAACCGGATGTGATTTTTTTATCATCTACACTTCCAGCCCAATCACTATTAGTGTATCCAATTAAATCTGAACATTCTGAAGCAATATATAAAATGCCAAACCTTTTAGTACCTTTAACATACCTCAAAATTCTTTTTTCTGCCTGCCAATGTGCTTCTTTTGGCCTCTCCATGAATCTGGAAATTAAACTAATGGCAAACATTATATCCGGCCTAGTTACAGTCAAATACATGAGGCTGCCAACTATGCTCTTGTGCAAACTAAGATCAAAATCCTTGCTGCTGTCCTCTTTGCTAAGCTTTAATCCCATCATTGTGGGAGTGATTGCTGCTTTCCTCTCCTGCATATTAAATCTTTCCAGCACTTCATTAACATATTTTGCTTGTGAGATAAAAATCCCATTTCCACTTTGTTCTACTTCTATTCCTAAGAAGTATCTCAGCAAATCCATGTCAGTCATTTCAAATTCTTCTTTCATGACTGTTTTGAAATTTTCAATAAGATAAACATCATTGCATGTGAAAATAACATCATCAACATACAACACAACAATGAGTAATTTACCATCCTTTTCTATGATGTAGAGGGTGGGTTCTCCCTCACATTTTGTAAATCCATTTTCCAGTACATATGAATCTATCCTACTGTACCATGCTCTTGGTGCTTGCTTCAGCCCAAAAAGAGATTTCTTCAATCTGCACACTTTGTGTTCTTGGCCTTTATTTTCATAGCCTGGAGGTTGTTCAATGTAAACCTCTTCCATTAATATTCCATTTAGGAATGCTGACTTCACGTCCATTTGGTAAACTTTCCACTTGTTTTGTGCTGCTATGGACAACGCTACTCTCATGGTTTCCATTCTTGCAACCGGTGGAAAAGTTTCCTCATAGTCTCTCCCATACTACTGCTTATATCTTTTGACAACAAGCCTTTCCTTGTGTCTTTCTATTTTACCTTCAGTGTTACTCTTGGTCTTGTAGACCCATTTAACTCCAATGACTTCCTTTCCTTTTGGTAGTTCAAGTAAATCCCATGTCTTGTTTCTTTCTATGGCATTTATCTCCTCATCCATAGCTTCTATCCATTTCTTATCCTTAATTTCCTTTTCGAAATGAACAGGGTTATCAACATGACAATATAATGCAAACAAAGAGTTCATACCTTCATTTGTTGCCTCTTGTTCATAAATGTCACTTAAATTTCTAAACTTCTTACCTCTTTCATTTGGTGTACAAGTGCTTGAAGAAGCACTTGAATTTCTTTCTTGTGATGTGCTTGGAGAAGCACTTTCATTTCTCCTCAAGGGTGTCCCTTGCTTTCCTTGTGTTGGTGTTGCTGTTTGGTGATGTATTTCAGCCATCTCCTCATCATGTTCATCATGTGACAAAGAGGTTTTAACATTCACTATTTTCTCTATTCTTCCATCCCAAGCATCCTCCTCAATGAACTAAACATCTCTACTCACAATGAGCTTCTTGGTGGATGGGTTATACAACCTGTAAGCTTTGGATTCCTCACTGTATCCAATGAAAATACATTTCTCCCCTTTGTTGTCCAACTTCTTTCTTAGCTGATTTGGAATGTGTGCATAAGCCACACATCCAAAAACTTTCATGTGGGTGAGTCCTTGCTTTCTCCCACTCCACGCTTCTTCCAACACTCAGTTCATGACTGCTTTTGTAGGGCATTTATTTAAAATGTATGCTGCACAATGTATACCTTCAACCCAATAATCATTTGGCAAATTCTTTTCCTTTAACATACTCCTCGCCATGTCCATGATTGTCCTATTCTTCCTTTCAGCAACTCCATTTTGCTGCGGAGTGTACCTAGCTATAAATTGCTTATGAATTCCATTTTCTCTACAAAATTGTAGAAAAACTTTGGAGATATACTCACCTCCTCTATCGGTTCTTAGAACTTTGATATGCAGCCCGCTTTGGTTTTGAACAAGTGCCTTGAAATTGCAAAATCTTTTAAACACTTCACTTTTGTTCTTCAAGAAATAAACCCAAGTTTTTCTTGTAAAATCATCAACGAATGTTAATATGTAGTGGTTGCCTGCAAGTGATGGAGTTTGCATCGGTCCACATAAATCTGAGTGGACAATCTCTAAGGGTGCTTTTTCCCTTAAGCTTTTCCCTGATGGAAAACTTTCTCTGTGTTGTTTTCCCAAGATGCAACCTTCACAAAGACTGTCTGGTTTCTCTATCAATGGTAATCCTCTTACCATTCCTTCTCTACACAACAAATTAAGACCTCCAAAGTTGAGATGTTCAAATTTCAAGTGCCACAACCAATTTTCGTCCTTTGGTTCGCTTTGGAAAGCCTCTTGAGTCACTGTTGCAATTACCTCTTTATTTTTTAAATTTTCCTTCATTTTGAGAGGGAACATCCTATTCCTTGTCATCTTCACTTCATCAATACATTGTTTCTTGGGTGCTCTATCCATAATGGTGCATACATCATTCATAAAGAAAACATTGTAACCCTTTTGAAAAAGTTGTCCAATACTTAAGAGATTACATTTCATTACAGGAACATAATAAACATCTGATATGGTTTTCTTTTCACCTTTCTTTGTTAAACCTTTTACTTCTCCTTTTTCCATAACAGAAACTTTATTATCGGTCCCTAGTGTGACTTGTGACTTCATGTTTTGATCTAATATAGAAAACATGGCTATGTTCCCTGTCATATGGTTACTGCAATCGGAGTCTAGAAACCATACATCTATATTCTTTTCTTTAGCGATATTACAGGCTAAAAACAAATTGTTTTGGCTGATATTTTCTCTAGTGAAATTTGCACTAGTTTTATTACTCATATCATGCTGCTTCTTCCTACATTCATTTGCATAATGCCCATATTTTTTATAGTAGTAACATTGGACATTGGATTTTTCATACCTTTGTCCTTGAGCATGATGTTGTCCACTTTGTTGGTTGCTGCCTTGGCCTTGGTTCTAATTTGGATTGTTGCCTCTTCCTTGAGCATTTGCTGGACTATTTCTTCCACCTCTATTTTGGCTTCTGCCTCTTCCTCTCTTATTTCCTCTGCCTTGACCTCTTCTTCTTCCAAAGGACATCTGAATCTTGAAGGAATGCTCTACAGACGAGTTTTCATTTCTACTCAATCTCTGCTCATGTGTTATCAGTGATGCATGTAGTTCATCAACTGAGAAGTTTGTAAGATCCTTTGTCTCTTCTATGGTGGTGACAATCACATCGAACTTTGAGGGTAGAACCCTCAACAGTTTCTCCACATTCCTCCTTTCTTCAAGAATATCTCCATGAGACCTTATCTGTGTGACTAGACCAATCACATGTGTGAAGAATGAGTCAATATTATCTGACTCTTTCATGCATAAATTCTCAAAATCTCTCTTCAGTAGTTGTAGTTTTGTTGTCTTCACCTTATCCATGCCTTGATAGGCTGTGTTGAGAGTTTTCTATGCTTCTTTGGATGTCTCAGATATTGCTATCCTTGGAAACACACTCTCATGCACTACTTGATACAAAAATAAGAGAGCTTTAGAATCCTTCTTCTTATAGCTCTTCAAAAGATCTTTCTCTGCCTGTATCAAGTTATTAAACTCTTCTTCATCTGCTGGCTCTTCAAATCCATCCTCAAAAAATTCCCATAAGTCTCGTGAGGCAAGCAAAGCTCTCATGGTTATTGCCCATGTTATATACCTAGGGGGTTAATATGGGGTACCAAGGGAGGTGCCCAAGGTAATAATGTAATAATGGGATGGGCCATAGTAATAAATAAGATGGTTAACCCATATATGTAAGGGACCACAAGTAGTTAATAATAATGCAATGGGCTCATGGTATTAGTTGATGGTATGAGGGAACCATGGTAATGACCTATGGTATTGTATGTATGAGGCCTATATAGAGGCTAGAGACTCCACATGAGAGATAGTGAAGGATTATTGTATGAACAGGCATATGGCTTGTGGAGTGTTCTCCTTCCTTAAGGAGTGAATGTATGGTGTTGCCCTACCTTAAGGGTTGATCAATAAATAAGCATTTCTATCTATTTTGATCTTGTTATTCTTGGGTTTATTTACATTATCATATATTTCTGGGTTAGATCTACAACAAGTGGTATCAGAGCTACAACAAGGTTAGATCTATAACAAGTGGTATTAGAGCACTTTCTTGGGAAAACAGTGGAGAATGTTTTTTAATTTTTTGCAGGGTTTCGGGGGCGGCGACTTTGCAGGTCAGATCTGTACATTTTGGTGCAACATCTATAAACTATAATTATAGATCTGGATTCTTTGTGCAAAAATAGTCGAATTCAAAAAAAAAATCAGTTGAATCGGAGTCTGGATGAAGGAGATATCACTGATCTAAAAATTAGTGGGGTTGCAGAGAATTTTCAGGGCAGCGATTTTGCGGCGCAGATCTAGACGTCCTAGTACAAGCTCTGCAAAATCTAATTGCAGATCTAGATTCTTTTGGAAAAAATACCCAATTTAAAAAAAAAATCAGTCGAATCGGAGTCCGGATGAGGGAGATATCGCTGATTTAAAATCAGCTCTTTTTGCAGAAATTTTGGTGACGGCGGGAGAGTAGCAGCACAGATCTGAAATTTCAAGTGCCTGGATCAAGATTTCTACCACATGCGCAGATGCAGAATGATTGTTCCATTTCTAAAAATAGGTTATAATAGAGATTCTGAGCAATATTGACCAAACTGTGACAATTTCAAATTTTCGCCAAGTAAGTGAAATTTTTTCAAACCCTCTTCATGAAATATTTTACTGGAAAAAATGATTGCCCTACTATTGAAGAATTCATACAAAACCTAAATAAAATATTTGAGGAGAGATGGAAGTTTATGGTACCACTTGGTTTGAAAGAAGAGGCCACCATATGGTGGAACTCACTGGGCATTATAGGCTTGTCCAAATTCTCGAATGAAGAAATGGAAAAACTCCTTATGGACAAATGGTCTCAGACTAGAAAAAAAGATAAGGGGAAACATGTGGGGTTATTTCCTACTGGTATATCCTTATTGCAGGTTCATGGATTGAGTCAGAAGGAGAAAACCATTGTTTCTATAAATCCTAGTTGCAAGAATAATTTTATCAATGTTAATTTGGTAAAAAAATTGCAAGTTCCAGAAAAACACATTGAAAACACACAGGTGGATGATGAGGATGTTCTATTGTATAAGGATTTGAATATTTATATGGATAAGTATGTGTTGCATGGTGATTTTATGCTTCAGATATGGATAATATGGATGTTGTTTTGGGATATCCTTGGATGGAATCTGTGGTACTATCAATATTAATGTGCAGAAGAAATTCCTGAAGCTCTGGTATAAAAAAAGAAAATTACATTACAGGATATTTCCATCAATAAACAGGTAGAGTCCACGGAGATTGACGCAGAAGATGTTCCAGGGACTGACATATCAGATGATGAGCAGTTGATGGTCGACAATCAAACACAAACAGAGGCTGAAGCCGAAAAGGTAACAGGTGCTGACACATCTGATGACGGTTCAGTGGTTGAAGTCATATTGGAAAAGAAGACACCACAACAGGCACCACATCATGGTGAATTAAAGAAAAAAACATCGTGGGTTAAAACTTCAACATATCATCACCCACATCACCCCGCAAGACAACCATCAAGATGGAAACCATGTAGTCACAAGGACAACAACCCCCGTATGACGGATAGCGAGGAGAGAAGATCCACCTACTACACGTCAACACAGAAGAGCTGCCACGGTCAACTTCCATCTCAAGCGAGTGAGGCACCAGTGAGATCGAGGGTTCACCTTTCTCTTGGATGGCTAGATGCACGTGCATGGTACCAGTGGACTACTCTTTTGAGTAGATCTTATTATCTGTGTTCTTCCCATGTTTCGAGGACGAAACATGCTTGGGGGTGGAATGTTATATACCTAGGGGGGTTAATATGGGGTACCAAGGGAGGTACCCAAGGTAATAATGTAATAATGGGATGGGCCATAGTAATAAATAAGGTGGTTAACCCATATATGTAAGGGACCACAAGTAGTTAATAATAATGTAATGGGCCCATGGTATTAGTTGATGGTATGAGGGAACCATGGTAATGACCCATGGTATTGTATGTATGAGGCCTATATAGAGGCTAGAGACTCCACATGGGAGATAGTGAAGGATTATTGTATAAACAGGCGTATGGCTTGTGGAGTGTTCTCCTTCCTTAAGGAGTGAATGTATGGTGTTGCCCTACCTTAAGGGTTGATCAATAAAGAAGCATTTCTATCTATTTTGATCTTGTTATTCTTGGGTTTATTTACATTATCATATATTTCTGGGTTAGATCTACAACAAGTGGTATCAGAGCTACAACAAGGTTAGATCTATAACAGCCCAATAGTCATAGATTGTCCCATTAAACTGTGGGAGATGAGTATTAAAGATACCCATGCTAATGCTGGCTCCAACCATCCTTGCACTCTTCAAAATACTTGACTGTGTGTTTAAAATCAATGATTCTCTTCAACACAAAAAAAATCTTGAGAAATACCTTGGATTTTTGACTGAGTCTTCACTATGCTGGAGAAGCTGCTGCAGCAAGAAATCCTTCCTTCAGCTTCTTTGACACCTTCAAAGAGCCTGGACAAGCTCTGATACCATGTTGGAAATTTCTGGTAATTTCAAACAAAATCTGAACAGAGAAAATGCTATGTTTTTTCCCAGAAAATAATACTCTGTTTTAGCACAGGGAAGCAAAAAAAAATTGTTTGTTGGAGATGAAGAACAGAGTTTCACACACCAAAATAAAACTTGTATTCATTAATCAAAGACAACTGTTGTTACAAATTTCTTCTCTCAGAGGGATTACACCAGTTCCAAAAAGAAATTTACTCTGTCTCTGCAACAGAGAGCAATACTCTGTTTTTCAAAAATTAACACTGCTGAAAATAAAAACACTGTTGTGTATTACACAAACAAAACCTCTGTCTCCTCTGAAGAATTTACACTGCTGTGTAAAATAAAATTCATTCACATGCTGCTGCGTATTTGCCCTCTTTCATATTCTCAACAAAACATTACATTTGCGCTCTGTTGCGCTACATAACATTACATATGTTCAACAACAAAAAAAACAACATTACATTCGCTGCTGCATTTTCCCACTTCACATTCGCACTGCTGTGCATAAAATTTTCCCTTCACGCTGCTGCATCTTGACCTCTCACATTACACACACTAGAACAACAAAAAAACATATTACATAGTCAACGGGCAACAAAACAAAAAAAACAATAAAATTAAATGTTTCACCTACATTTACTAACTGTAATAAATTCATTTTAATTACATTCATTCAACCGTGCAAACGATTTAGTTATCCGTGCAATGTCAATCATACGGAGGTCCTCCCGATTAACCAAAAAACATGTGCCTGCTACCACAAACCGTAGATCTCATCCGACCGCTGTTTGTAATTCCCTGAAGGTCAAAAAGGCACAGACATTATGCGCCAGGGAAGGGTTGTTTTGGAACAGTTGTTGTCGACACACGTCAATTGATGATTGTGATCGCTGCCCCCTCCAAAAATACCACTGCTGCGTGAAAGGTGGTGTGGGGAAATCAGGCTGGTTTTCCGGAATTAATACGCGGCAGGTGAAATTACAGTTTCAACATTTGGGCGAAACGTTGTTTTGCTCCATAGTTTTGTAGATCTCGTAAAAAAAATTATGGTTTTATTATAATTTAGGTTTTCCGGCATATGGTGGTTTTGTATAGTTTTGTAAATCCAGTAAAAAAATCCAAATTATATCAGCCACAAAATTTTGAGACCCCAAAATGTGTGAAAAATGTACACATGTAAACTTTGTTGGAAAGATTTTGATCTCATAAGTTCAGTTGCATTAAAAAAAAAGTAAATTTGGATTTATTGAGTTTAAATTTATTCTACAGTTTAGTATAATGTATAATTCTATCAGCTATCAAAATTGAAATTTTGCTCATATAAACTAAAATAATTTTCAAAAATTCTAATAAAATAATAAATTAAACAATTATACAAAACATTTAAATAATATCTACTTATTACATAAATCTATATAAATTATTGGTCCAATCCATTGATACTTTATAATCACCATAAACATATAAAAGATCTTTAATCTAATCCATTATTAATCCAATACATTGATATTTGTGGCAGTTTTACATGGTTTAGAGGAGCACCAATAGTATTTCTCAACATTCAAACATATGTCATTTTGTTTTATCATGTTGTTTCCTCTCTAGGATAAGGTGGTTTTCTAAAGTTCAAACTAGATCAGACAAAGTAGAATTGGATTTCCTTAGTATTTTAGACTTTTAAATTTATTTGTTAAATTGAAAATTGATATGCAATATTAGACTCTAAGAGAGTTAAGGGCAAGCAAATAGGCCAATTTTGTTAATTGCTTCTCTTTGAAAACTATTCACCATTTAAATTTTGGACGAGATCTGCAATCTATATCCCTAAAGCAAGGCCACAATTCCTAAGTTGACAAGTATCGACATGTTATTATGAGCAGCTTTTGTTGGATCTCCCTACACTATTATTTCATTTACCTTTCATCATGTTAATTACCTAGACATGGAATTGGTCATTTGATTGCTTGTGTTAAAAACTTCCGAGAAGAAATGAGGATGTTTGACTTGTGTAGATTTAAGCCAACGAAAGAAACTAGTGATATCTATGGCAGTTTTACATTACATGAATAATATACTGTAGTAGCAATCATATCTCCCAACCTACAAACATGGGTTGTTTTGCTTTATCATGTTGTTTCTTCTATAAGTGTTGACAGTGTTGTACCCACCAACATGTCAGGGGATCTCCCCAGTAAGAAGTCCCAATTAGACCTCAGATCGTTTGGTGTAGGAGTCCCAGAAGTGGGTCATGTGGTAATGCCTGACCGTGGTTTCACAATGAGGCTAGTAAGATATCCCTGTTGGTAGCAAGTGTGTGACAGTCGCAGCAAGCCAAGGAAGGTGTATGAATGGTCCTAACACACATAGGGTGATGTGAGTGAACCCCTTGGAAACCTGTGGTAGTATGGAGTTAAGAAGGGAACACATGAGCAAGGATGCACCACAACATGGAAGGCAAGCTAGCTAGCAATCCAAAGTGATGGTTAAATCAACAACATGAATCAGTAACAATCATACATACATATACAGAAAATAGCTGCACATGCATGCGTAAGAAAACATATACATATATTAGTTAGAGTAAACAAATAGCTGAAATACAATACAACATATGCATGAAACATGCTAGCTATGTAACATTAAGAAGTGTAAGTTTCAGTCATACAATACATCCATGTCCAACCACTAGTTCTGACGACGGAACGTTATAGTCACAACTTCCTACTCCTCCAAAGTGATATACTGGCTCTGCATAGTGGAGAAGCCAAGGCTCGTTACAATACTATCCAAGCTATATCTATGATAGTCCTATGGGAAGCTTTGCTGACCAGAAACCTCTACAACAAGTTATGAGGGACTATTTATAACAAAGGGTGGGGTGACCCTTGACATTCCCCTTTGTGACCGTTCATCTATCCTCTTGACTCTTCAACTACTCTATGACTATTACATTCAACTATCGACACTTGAACTTCCACTTGAAAATATGTTACATTACAATGCACATGTGCCCATGCAAGACAAAATGGCTTGAGCAAGCCATGCAAGACATCATTGACACTCAGTCCGTTGTGGTGAGACAAACTCTTTGACATCCTTGTGATGGTGAAGGTGGTGAGCTGATGCCAAGCTTGGTCGTCCGTGATGGTGTCCATGCGATCAACGATGACATCTTGTTGAAGCGAAATCTTGCCTCCATTGCTTCCGGGTACACTGATATGGCACCTCTGTCCAACTCGTCTGATAGCATGCATATGGTCTTCTTGGCTGCGGTCGAACCAACAACATACTGATGCATAGTGTCTATGTTGATATCCATGTGTTTTCTGGTGACCATGTGCATCAACTTGTCAAAGTACATGTTCAACTCTAGTTGGACTTGCTTCTTGTCTTTGCCTTGGTGAGTGTGCCAAATGGGTAGGATCACATGGGTGCACACAATGACATGCATGCTCCTGAATTCCCTTACATGAAATTAATAACACTGATCACCTTTTCTGATTAGTGCCAACTGCTGGGATGGATCTATACCTTTTATGGGCACAGTTTCATCTATCTATGCATGTTGTGCCCCTTGCTGTACCTACTCCTACTACAACTCATTCTCTCGTCTGTGCAGCTCCTGTTCTTCCTTGAGTTGCTGCTTCAGCACATGAAAATCCTTCTCTTTTTCTCTCTCTACCTTTGCACAATCTTCGTTTCGTGCCATGACCTCATAGCTTCAATATCCAAAGCTTCTTTCATCATGAGTGGATCGACTTTGAACTTGCATCTTTGCTTCGCCTCTATGCTATCAATGACCTTCCTCTTGCACCCACCGCATGCGGGTGTGCTGCCTTTTGCTTCTGCTGATGGTGTTGTTCGTTGTGATGTTGCTGTGATCTTATCTTGGTGTCCTTGTCTATAAACAACTTGATGTCTTCACAGGTAGGAAAGATCATAAACACTTGCTTGGCTACAACCCCCGTTGTGCTCTCAATGATGTCCTTTGACTCTGCTCTTCTGAAGGTCATTGTACTTGTGCTACTGAGAGACAGACGAACACCTGTGATGAATGGAGACATAGAAACACTCATGGCAGGAAATCTGTCAGTTGAAAAGCAAAACAAACTTGAGGACTGAGTTGCAACATACCAGTGTTATTGATCATGAAGGTTGCGTAATTTCCACCGAGAGGTCGGGAGACTAATTGCCAACATTGTGCAAGGCATAGTCTGGGCTATTTGGGGGCTGACTAACTGATAGAACTACGTAATACACAGTCCATCCTAGCCTGCTGAGGACTGAAACTGCAGAATGCAATCCAGGAGGTCAGTGCTAGGCTAGACTTGCGTAATTTCTAGAGGGAAGGCATAGCCTTTGCTTCTGGAAATGCGTAGTTCTAGCCTAGAAAGGCATGGTCTAGGCCAAGGCAGCCTAGGCCGACCGATGGGCAACTGAAAACATGAGTAGTCTAAATGAATGATGAGATTAGTGCAAACAAGAGTGAATGATCATACATGCAAAAAACAAGTGTAGGATTCAGAAAATGGGAAAGCATGCATGTATGTGAAGCGAGTCACCGCAATGGCAACCGTCCGTGAAAAAATAGTGTCATGCATGTGCCAGTAGTGAGATGCAAACAAAAACTAAAACGATGCTTCTACAAGCTAACAAACATCAAAACGACAACAAGCACTCACTGAAATCAAGCAAACAACACTCACACGAAGCGAAACACAAAAGGCGACAGAAACATAACACAAGACATGAAAAGCGAGTTTACCCCGAAACAACTCAGATTAACGTGTTGAAGACTCCTGGATGGAATGTATGATGTCAAAGCTGCAAGCTTGATGTGAGTGATGATCTTTGCACCGTCCATTTGATTATTTTTGATAAAATCGAGGTTGTGATGTGCATGCCACAAATATAGGAAAAGCGACACTTGGTAGGAGATTTATGAAATGTTCCTTCCATGTAACCTCCAACTTCTAAAGATAGATCACTGAATCAATGGATGCCTTTGCACATTGCCTTAGGAGAAATAGTCTATGCATGGAAATCATTTTTTCTCGCTCCTATATGGAATTGTTCAACCTGGAGGCACATGCATTGGTCTGCGAGCCTGGGATGAAAATTTGCGTAGTTTCTAGGCTGAGCAGAGATGGCTATCCCAGAGGGATTGCACAATTTCTCAGAGGAATAGGTGACCGTCTCCCATTATTGCACAATTTCTATGATAAGTAGCTGTCCTTGGTCAGACCTCGCAATTTTCTAGGGGAAGACTGTCTAATTGCATTGCATAATTTCTCAGAGGAGCAGGCTACCTAGTTGCATTTGTGCAATTTTTGATAGCTGCTGAGCTAGCTATCCTAGAGGGATTGCACAATGTCTAGGTTGAGTAGCTGACTGCTACCTAGAATTGCGTTGGGCCGAGTAGTCTTGCTCGGCTGGATTGTGAATTTTTTCTAGTGAAGGTTGACAGATAGGATTGCACAATTCTGGAGCCCAGGCTGGAAATTTTCTACAAAACCACTAAAGCTTGTGTGCTTGACAGTGCAATACATGCTTCTAAATATGGTCTGTAGGGAGGCTCCAAAATGAAGCTAAGGAAAAATTTTGGAGGGTTTTTGTAGCCACTACAACACTTGGCGACACACTGGTAGAACACTAGTTCTCTGAATGGACCTTGTTCATGAAAAGCAAGTCTAACACCTCCAGAATAATTGTTCAGTTCTCTGGTCATATTGGTTTTCACACTTGCATGATTATAAGATGTAGCATCTGCCAAGGCCTTGGTCAGTCAACACACATTCCAAGCCAAGCCAACATAGTACTTTCGATTGGGGTTGAGGGGTATATTGATCCACAAGTAGTATAGTTGTCAGAGTCTTAGTTTCATCTCTAGTGTCCTACACTGCCAACAGACCTGGACAGTACTCGAGATGAGTCACGCAGGAACACAAGCATCACTCCACTACCAGCGAGCCTGGTCAGTACCCCAGCAGAGTTACTTGCATCACCTCTTTGTGCGCGAAGCCTTTCTCTTCTTTCACCTTATTTATTTTTCATTTCTTTCAAAAAATTTCACTTTTTAATTTTTTAATTTTTTATTTTCATAATTGTGCATAACACTTGTTCATTTCAGAGGTGGAAGATGGATCCCGACTTATTGAAGGTATAAGAGGTTGTTCCTTCAGATAAGTAGTGTATTTATACCTATGACGTGCTTGTTAAGATTTCCCCCCTCACCTTGCTCTACTTGACTGAGCTGACAAGGATTAACTGAAAAACAACCGACTAGATTAGGTGACACTAGTTAGCATGCAAGCATTGTGTTTTCACCAAGGTTCACTTCGAACAGTACGTGTTTTCCATTTATGTATCATGTACTAAAGACATCATGTTCTTACATAAGAGAGTGGACAACAGATAACCAAATGTTTCTAGCTGTACAAGTCCTCTTGTACTTTACCAAGCTTGTTTCGAGAGTTGCATATGGTCCATGCGGAACTAACCTTTAGACAATAACAAGAAAATGACCCAAAAAGCAAAGCAAGAAGCAGAAGCAAATGTGGAATGCAAAGTGAGTACTCAAGCAAGCAAGAAAACAAAAAAACACACAAAGAAAGAAGCAAACATGCATGCAAGCAAAAAACTCAAAAACAAACACTACTCCTATTCCTAAGCTAACAGTGCATGGGTCGTCTCACTTGAAGTGATACTTCCAATGCAACCACCGATGCAATGGTTGACCCATGTTGGTGAAGGCACGATTTGCGAAAATCGGAGTTGCATAAACCAACAAGCATGAAAGATATAACGATGAAGATGCACACACTCTGAGCTGACAAGTGACAACATAACAAAAATGAGTGAAAGTACATGACATGCACTCTGTGGACTTGCCATGCTGTTGTGCTACACTGCGTGCAGATTTTGAGTGTATGGATTCTCTTGACTGTGACATGCAAGCAAATGTGAGAAATTTAGACCACTTATGTTGTGCATGTGTGCTTGGTGTATAAGATTCCTCCAATGCATGAGCGTTGGGTTCGTGTAGTTCGAGTAGAGGAAGCAAAATCTGGGTGTTTGGTTGATCTTCAATGAAAATCAGAGAGTGATGAGGAGCCTTGATTGTTTCAAAAATTTCCTGATAAGAAATGAAGCCAAACTCAGGAAAACGAGGGCCTCGCATAACCATCAGCTCAGGCTGAAGTTACTTGACTGTCTTCATGGTTTCAACATCATTGACAGATAGATAATCATTGTAGAATTTCCCACTGTAGATCACCAGATTATGCAATATAGTAAAGAAAAATACTTGATCTACTTATAGAAACAAAATTGCGGAAGCTTAATCGATTTTGAGCAAGATCAAATAGAACACATATAACAGAGAATGAGAAATCAATCAAACATGAATGCATAAGAATACTCTGGGGAAAGCCTCAGCTAAAAACCTTGATCTCTGTATTATCATACAAGTGGAAATATGTCTGGATTACACAAAGCTTTAGCTCACAAGCTATCCAACTCTCAGTACAATCCCTCAATGTTGCTCATAGACTGAAACACAACATATACCTTCCTCCAGTCCTCCAAGCCTCCTATTTCCTTGCGCAGTTTCTCCTGGGGTCCAATGCTGCCAACTGTGTGAATTGACATCTCACACAACACATCAAACTCAAAAGCAACTGCACAGTCCAGAAGGAGATAATTCCTTCTACATGGATGAGTTTCCTATATAAGAAAAATCCTCCAATTGATATTACATTGTCTCTTCCTATGATCTCAACTGGGTCTCTGACTGAAATGACATGCATGAGTTATTTATGAGAGAATATTGAATTATCTGAATTAGAGTAGTTACTTGCATGCATGCATTAACTAACTGAACTCACAATCAGTTCCACAAACTATTGGAACTAATCTAACTAGAATTAATTCAATTAACTGTGCTAACTAATTACAACTCAAAGTACAACTCATCCTGATCTCCTTAATCAAGGGATAACTTCCTCAATCAATGGAGAAACTGTTGCATGTCTTCACACAAACTTCATGTTTGATTTTCTACAACTAATTAACTCAATATGAATTAATTAATTATTTTACAAATAACTGCTAAGATCAAATTCGAATTTTAATTCTCAATTTTAGTTTAGGGACTAACTAAAATTGGAATGTATCCCAAAATGCTATTTAAAGCAATGTTAGTTTTAGCATTTCCATTTTATCATTCCTTGTTGCTATTTCCAGCACTGGTACCTATTCTTGTTGCTATTTTCAACAATCATAGACCAGTGTCTTAGACAGATTATAAATGAGTGAATCAACATCGTGATCAGATGAAGAAGTAGAGAGATCATGACAACCAAGATTAGAAAATTCAGGATGTTTTTCAACATCCTCATGATTTGATGAATCATGCAGTGGAGTAGACGAGAAGCAAGGATGTTCACACTCCGTGTTTTCAGAAATGACAGATTCCAGATTGGACAGCTTTTCGGAGGAAGATGTGTCCTCTCCACACTGTAATGATAGACTAACATTTGACGTGTCCTGTGACTGATCAGAAGTAGAAACATACAGAAATGAGTTTTCATAGGGGAAATAAAAAATAGCAGAATCACAAGGGATGTCAGGATAAATCGGATGAGGCGAGGTTGTAAGGGAGTCATCCTTCACTGCGGGTTCTTATTTAGATTCCCACACACACTCATCATGAATGATGGCATTGTTTGGCTGCATAATACTAACCTCGTCGACAACTTGATCCTCATTCTCAGCAGATGAGGAGTATGGAACAGAAGATCACAAGACAGTACAATCCATAGGATCAACAAATTGTGGGGACAAAGGTTACAGGAACAAATCCACACAACAACCAATAGGCTTGTAATCCAAATCTGTGCATGATATCAGGAGCACATGGGGTGGGAGGATCCGACAATTCAATAGATGTGTGTGCAAGATCTCCGACATCACTCTATGGTGGTGGAGCTGTTTGATGAGGTGAAGGTGGAAAGTCACTTGTGACAGCAACTATGCCTTCTTGTACTTACGCAATGACATCATTGAAGTGTGTTGAGCAGGGTTCAGATATGTGAAGAAGATACTATAATATTCCATCAAGAAATTCCCAATCAATATCATCTTTGGGAAATCGTTATGCAAGATTACAAAAACGTGTGTGAAACTGTTCAATGATTCATCAGGTGCTTTCTGTAATTTCATAATTTCTTTATAGAGTGATTTATAGTTAAAGTGATTGAAAGCACAGTCTATCTCTGTGACCAGATAAACAAGAGAATAAATAGATTTTTCGAGCATCGTAGCACACCAGTGCATTGGGTGCCCGCAAAGCGTGTAGATGAACAACGCGCGGGTCATTTATTCTTCAGATATTCCATGTCTTTATCATGAGCCTATAATGCCGACCACGTGCCTAACCAAGGCTATGTGGCCTCCACCATTGTATGTTTTACGTGACAATTTATCTAAGAGATTTTCCAAGATAATGAATTCGTTTCCATAAGACATACACTCCTAAAGAGAAACTCTATAGTTAGTCATGATAGATATGTAGAGATTCAAAAAATATGTGAGGGATCGCACGCATGCACACAATGACATGCATGATGATAAATTCCCTTGCATGCGATCAACAACACTGCTCGCCTTGTCTACTTCATGCCAGCTGTTGGGATGGATCTATACCTTGTATGGGCGTAGTTTGATCCATCTGTGCATGTTGCACCCCCTGCTGTACCTATTCCTGCTGTAACTCATTCTCTTGTTTTTGCAGCTCTTGTTGTTCCTTGAGTTGCTACTTTAGCACATGCAACTCCTTCTTTGTTTCTCTCTCTGACTTCGCATGATATTCGTGTCACGCCGTCACCTCATAGCCTCAATCTCCAAAGTTTCTTTCATCATCAGTGGATCTACTTTGAACTTGCAGCTTTGCTTCGCCTCTATGATGTCAACAACCGTCCTATTGCACTTGCCTCATGTGGGTGTGATTTCTTTTGCTACTGCTGATGGTGATGCTCGTTGTGATGTTGTTTCCATGTTATCTTGATGTCCTTTTCTATGAAAAACTTGATGTCTTCACAGGAAGGCAAGCTCATAGACAGTTGCTTGGCTTCAACCCCTGTTGTGCTCTCAACTATGTCCTTTGACTCTTCTCTTCTGAAGGCCATTATACTTGTGCTGCCGAGAGATAGACGAACACCTGGGATGCCTGGAGACATAGCAACACTCATGATAAGAAATCTGTTAATCGAAAACCAAAATAAACATGAGGAGTGACATGCAACATACCTCTGTGATTGATCGTGAAGGTTGCACAATTTCCGCTAGGAGGTCGGGAGACTAAATTCCAAAACTGTACAAGGCATAGTCTAAGCTGTATGGAGGATGTGTAAGTACTGGAACTATGCAATGCACAATCCAACCCAGCCTGTTGAGGACTGAAACTGTGCAATCCGAAATTTCAGTCAATAGTGACATATAACCAGCAAACTGGATTGGGTAGTTTCTGGGGTCAGTAGGACATTGCCTCTAAGAATTACACAATGCAAGCATGGAGGTTAGTGCTGGGCTAGACTTTCATAATTTCTGGAGGGAAGTCAGAGCCTTCACTTTTGAAAATAAGCAGTGATAGTCGGGCAAGGCATAGTCTTGGCCAAGGCATCCCAGGCTGGCCAAAGGGCAACTAAAAACATGAGAAGTTTGGATGCATGATGGGATGAGTGAAAATAAGAGTGAATTATCATACATGCAAACAACATGTGCAGGATTCATAAAATGGGAAAGCATGGATGTGTGTGAAGCAAGTCACCGCAATGATGACCGTTCGTGTAAAAACAGTGGCATGCATGTGACAACAATGTGATGCGAACGAAAACTAAAACGATGCTACTACAAACTAACAAACATCAAAATGACAACAAGCACTCACTGAAATCAAGCAGACAACACTCACATGAAGTAAAACACAAAAAAAGAAAGAAACGCAGCGCGAGACATGAAAAGTAGGTTACCCAGAAACAACTGAGTTGAATGTGCCGACGAATCCTAGGTGAAATGTGGGATGTCAGAGTTGCAAGGTCAATGCAAGGATTGAACTCTGTAGCATCCGATTGATGATTTTTGATAAAATCAAGGTTCTGACGCACATGTCACAAATCTAGGAAAAGTGACACTTGGCGGGAGGTTTCTGAAATGATCCTTGCATGTCACCTCGAGCTGCTAAAGATAGATACCTGAATCAAGGGATACCTTTGCATTCTTCCTTGGTATGAACAATCCATGCATGCAAAGCAGTTTTGCTCGGTCCTAGAGGGAATCGGTCAACGTGAAGACACATGCATCGGTTTGCTTGCCTGGGATGAAAATCTGTGTAGTTTCTGGGCTAAGTAGAAATGGATGTCCCAGAGGGATTGCACAATTGATGAGAGGAACAAGTGACTGTCTCCCAAGATTGCGCAATTTCTGGGCTGAGCGGCCTTGCTCGGTCAGGCCTCGCAATTTTCTCAGGGAAGCATGTTTGATTGCATTGAACAATTTTTGAGAGGAAAAGGTTGTCAGGCTCAATTTGCGCAATTTATTCTAGCTGAGGGGCTGGCTGTCCCAGAGGTATTATGCAATTTCTAGGCTGAGCAGTTGACTATTGCACATAATTACTCAGTTCTGGGCTGAGCATTCCTGTTGGGCTAGATTGCGCAGTTTTTTAGTGAAGACTGTCAAGTAGGATTGTGCAATTCTAGAGCCCAGAAGGTTGCCACTCAGGATTGCATAATTTCTTTACCAAAGGTTGGTTCCCCTCCAAAACTGCACAATTTCTTGAGGGAGCTGCTCAGCCTGCAGCTGGACCAAGTCCGGAGAAACAACTTGTGAGGGTGATGCTAACAACACTATGCTAAGGTGATTTTTCCAAAGTTCAAACTAAATTAGACAAACTGGATGTGGATTTCCTCAGTATTTTGGACTTTGAAAGTTATTATTTAAATTGAAAATTGATATGCTATATTAACCCCAAAGAGGGTTAAGGGTAGGTAGCTAAGCCATTATTAGTTGTTGCACTTAATAAAATTTCAGATAGTGGCATTATTATTATTTATACTTCTAACCTTTTTTCATATGTGGGTTTAAGTGAACAGACCAAAGTAGTAGTGAGACTCGAGGGTCAGTTAAGGAGTGAAATTTCACTAAGGCTCTGTTAAGGATGGTTTTATATAATGCTTAAAACACCTTGCATCACTTACTTTTTGTCTTTTTCTATTTTTCCTCGACTTTTCATTATATGGAAAAATGTTGTAATATATTTCTATTTCATGAGTTAAGGAGGAAGAGGGAAATTTATTTAAAAAAATAAATTGTAAATAAATTTTAAGATGAAACATGAAAAGTCAAATATTACTGATGAGTTACATGCATAAAATTTGCAAAATTGACCAAGAAGAGAAACGCATTTATAGAGGGAGCACGTGAGAGAATTGACGAGGGATCATCTTTGGGAAGCTAGTTGAGTTCCAGCAGTAATATACCCACATGCCGACTGAAAGCACTACTGTTGGTATTCTGATTGTCATTGGCTAGGTGATGCACATTTAAGCCTTCTATATACTCTTAGAGAGAGTCAATTTCGTCCTCCTGTTCAGGTAATTTTCCATTCAAGGCTTATATTTCTTGAAGGAGGTTTATGGATGTTGTCATTTTTTGATGTAACTTTAAGTTAATTTCCATTGTTTATAACTAAAGAGATTCAATTTGGTGGGAATAATTGCTACAATCCAAGTTACCCACAATTTAAGGAGTTTTATCTCTTTTTCCCACATGCTCAAATTAATGGCAGGGAAGACCTCTTTTCCTTCTTGCAAGATACGAAGGAGACACTAGACAACAATAAGAGGGCTACATGAGAAAGGGATAAGCGAAAAAGTTGCTCGAAGAAGGAAAAGAGAGACACTATAGTAGACAACACAACTGTTATAGACATTTTTGTGCCTTACAGCTATAAGAATGAAATGTCCATATACCAAGGGATCCTAAGTCCCTAAAAGTGTTGTTCCAGCTCCTAAAGAAACAAGGTCAACAAATTACAGCTTCTCCCAGAAGTTCTCCACCAGAAACTGCTCAAAACAAGTCAAAACAGGATCATTTCAAGTGCTCCACTAGCTGGCTGCGTTGCAAAGCACCCAAATACACTGGCTAGGTGCGTTGCAATGCACTTGAATGCACTACTAGGGTGCGTTGAGCGGGAAATGACAAGTGGTAGAGTCATTCAACGAGGTGGAGAGACAATGGAAGCTTCCAGAATCTTCTCCAATGACACTTGCCTCACTGAATTCGACCAGTGATGAGTAAGAGGCTCTCAGTCTCCAAGTGGAAGCAAGAACTGACAGAGAGAAGCCACTAATCAACTCATGAACTGACTCATCCTCTTTGCATACATCTATATATGGATCCCTCACCAAGAGATCCAGAGGCTGGAATTTTGTACATTGCAGAGAATTGCTGTTGGTTTTGTGATAGATATCAGAGTATTGGGTGATTTATGCTTTGTTGGAGGTGAAGAAGGGATTCTATGCTGGGAGGTTGATGCTGGATCAGGAATCATCGGTTGTAACTCTTCCTGGATCTTCTTCTTTTATCAATAAAACTACTTGAGTTTCTCCTACATGCTTGTATATCTGATGCGTGTTATATTTGTATGTTTAGCTTAAATTTGATCCTAAGATTTTTATGAACATAAATGCATGTCTTTGTGTAGTTTCTCTCTTCTGTGAACTTGCAGGAACTTGGTGACGCTGGGCAAGTGAGGGAGCAGATCGGTGGAAGCTGACAAAGAGAAGATAGATTGGATCGAACAACTAGCGCAAGACACAGGTCGGTTCATCTTAATCATCTTCATTTATAGTTCTTAAAGGAGAATACAAGAATAGTTTTCCTTTTTTGTTTCTAAGGTCTCTGTCAAAACCCAGTGGGATAGGGTCGTTCTGAATAGACACTTTTCCCAAAAACAAAATGGCGACTCCGCTGGGGATCGTGTCTAGTTAGTTTATTTGTGTTTCTATTGTTGTTCATCTCATAAACTTAGGAGTAGCGAATCGAACTGCATTTGCCATTTACAAATGCAAAGTAGACATCTGCTACTCTAGTCCATTCACTGGGCCTGTTTATGATCTGAACAGTTGACTCACAGATGATCTGATTACCCTTTGTGATAGCTCTCAAACCTCTTGTAAATTAACCCTCTGATTGTACATAATTGATTGCTTTTACTCGGCCAAAAACCATAGATTAAACTGCAAACCATGACCCAAAACACAGAGACAATTCTCGTTTCTGCTTCAGCGCAGGCTCTATGAAGAGACTCTACATTTCAGCGCAGTTCCCGAGAGGGCTACCTGCGTTGCAATTCAGTTTCTCTGTGTAGCAGGTGCGTTGATCAACCTAGCCCTGCCTAGTTGAGGTTCTTAGCTCACTTTTTCCAGTTTTGCCTCTGATTTTTGCAGCTTGTGATCAGTGTGTTTGTCTGTTTAAAAGCCCCTTTTCTTTGCCTTAATTTCGCCTCAGTTGTATAAAAGAAACTGTATTTGTTTTTGTGTATTTGTTACGTCATTTACAGTTTCCCATTGCAAAAGTAAACTGGTCATACTGTCGCCCTTAGATCTAGATCTGTCGTAAGTGTCGTTTTGATCTTAGGAGAAAGTTTATTTGCTGTTGACAGTTGATTACGCTTTTACTTTTGCCTTTGGCTTGAATTTGTGAATTTCCAGTGTCGAAACAAGTGTTTACTTCAAAATCATAAACTGTCGTAATCGTCTCTACCTTTTGATTTCGAAAAGAAGTTTGTTTGTGTTTTTCACTTGAAATCGAATTCAAATCTGTACAACAACTTTCTTTTTAGGCATCAATATT
Source organism: Pinus tabuliformis (assembly GCA_031772625.1). Classification (NCBI taxonomy): domain Eukaryota; kingdom Viridiplantae; phylum Streptophyta; class Pinopsida; order Pinales; family Pinaceae; genus Pinus; species Pinus tabuliformis. The sequence continues at coordinate 1,296,217,083 of CM062809.1, forward strand.
AAGAAAGTGAAAAAACAAATACATGCATAAGTGCATTTTCATATTGACAGTTTGTATGGCTTGATTTAGGAAAAGTGCATTTACAGTGTGCTCTTTTCTCTTTGAGAAAAGATTGTGTCTTTCTTTTCCCCTTGTAGCTAGGATTTTCATTGTTGAAAAGAGATAAAAACTTGCTTATCATCTTTAGATTGCATTTTAGGAATTACATCTACATCTCGTGGTGAAGCCAAAAGGAAAACTTCATAAGTAAGATCAACCTAAAATAAATTCAATGAATTTAACAACGCTTTGTAACTTAACGCACAACATTTAGAGGTCTAGGCTAGAGACGTATTCCGGCGTCGTAAAGCCTGGTAACTGTTGTCCTCACTGATGGTTGGGTGATTCCTCCACTTTGAGACGATAAGTGCCAGTACGGACTTGTGCTCCCACGTACCGTCGAGTATATATTGGGAGACCCCTATAGGCATAAAACCTTTATCCATAGGAAGCCGTGTCGGCCGCCCTATTGATCGCAATGCACCAAACACAGCATTCGGGAAGATTGACTGCCGTACCCTAAAAAGTATTTTGCAGTTTTGCGATTGGTTTGGTACTCCCTCTACCTAGACCTCCAGAGCAGTCCCTTTCATTCCTTTTCACACTCCTTAACGGAAAAGGTCCATCTGAGCACCTGTCACTTCAGGCTCATTAAAAATCGAAGGCGACTAGAGTCATCTTTTGTTTTTTCTCGACTCTTTAAAATTGGAAAAACAAGTTGTGTCAAAGCGTCTAAAATTTATTTTAAACGGAATAATCATCACCTTTCCCTCGTTGGTCTTTGAAGTTAGTCTCCCTTCATCACAAGTTCTTGTAGAATCGCTAGAAATCTTTTGGATAGACTAGATATGTCTGAACAACCGTCGACATCTAGGACTGTGTCATCTGACACAGGGTTCTGCTACTACTCCAACAATGTTCGCCGGTATACCATCTGTCCTGGCAAGTTATCAACAACAAGTCGGAGTCCAATCAGGGACTATCTCAACGACATGGTCTGTTCCTATTTCTTCATCTGGATTATCATCTAGTATTTCTTATGTTGAAACTCAACAAACTGATCCAATGTGTCTTCAAAGGCCAATTTACCCTTTGAGTACTAGATTTCCACCATATGGAGGGCAATATGCCTTTTCATTGTTCCCTCCCGGAGAACAACCATATGGGAGTTTACAACAAAGTTTAGGTCAAACTGGAATTACATCCAGCGGTTGGGTATCAATACTACCTTAGCAACCAAGGGTTGTATATTCAATGCAACCAGTCCATCCTGTGTCGAATATTCCCACTATACCTGCTATGGTGACTGCATCGCAAGTACAAGCGCTACCTGTTGTATGTCAACCCCAACAGCCTCAAGTTGCAATACAACAGCCTCTTGTCTCAACGACTCAATCACAACCTCAGGTTAGTGCCTCCTTATTCGGAACGACTTAGGCTCAAACAAGTACTATGACTTCTCATCTTGGTCAATCATCCAGTATTGGACAACAGCAAATGGTCCAACAACTAGGGCTGGTTGAATCTCAACAACCGCCATTCCAGCGATCATATCAAGGACCTGAGCAACAAGTCTTTGTAAGTAATGGGCAACCGCATTTCCAAAGCGGTTATCAACAACCATATTATAATGGTTATGCCCATCAACCTTGTCAAAGTTTCCAACATCAAATACATTATGCTGGTATGCAAAGACCCATTGCTCAGGCGATTCCATCTTATCCTGGGTATGCTTCGCCTAACATGAATCAACAGTTGCCCTTTGTAGCAACTCTAGAATTACCAGATCTAAACCAGCTGACGAATGATCCAATTGCTTATGCCCCTTGGTGGCCAGCGATTCCGCATAAACTTCCGTCAGATATTCCTAAATTTAATGGAAATCTGGGTGAAGATTCGTCGAATCATGTGATGACATTTCATCTGTGGTGTTCATCAAACACCCTAAATGATGATTCGATAAGACTTCGGCTCTTTCAGAGGACGTTAACGGGTCCGGCGGCAAAATGGTACATCGAATTGCTTAGAGCTTCGTTCGACAACTTCAGTACCTTATCCACAACCTTTTTAGCCCATTTTCAGTTACCAATAAGGTACGAAACGGGAACAGAACTTCTTACCAAATTCAAACAGACAACGGCCACTCACATATCTGATCATATACATGAGTGGCGACGTCGTCGTAGGATGGTAAAAACGTACGTCCTCGTTCAGCTCTTAGCTGAATGGTTTATCAAGTCATTACTACCTTCCATCACGGAAGATGTGGCAAAGGGGGGAGTCGTAACAGAAGAGCAAGTTATCGCTCGTGCGCAATATCTGGACTTAATTTACACTCAATCCGACACGCTCTACGACAAAATACCTGACGCCCCTAGACCGGAATTCTCAATTCCTCCTTCTCCTAAATCAAACAATGACTCTCATGCCGGTGATGGCGTGATTGGCACGAGAGACACGAAATCGACAAAGGCTACGTCTAAAAAGGCCTGTAAGATTTCTAGTCATAATGAAAATGAGGAACTTCTTGCCTCGGAAGTAAATGTCATGTCGGCCGACAAGGGCAAACAACTGAAGCAACCAGGGGGCAAGAAGAAAAAGAAAGGGAGGAAAAGGAAACCCCCTACAGGGTGTCATATATGCGATGAGGATCATCGGATGAGAGATTGTCCACATAAAGCTAAAGTTAAGAAACTCTTTAAGAGTTCAAAAAGCTCAACAGTGTTGACTAATCCGTTTCCAAACCCGAGAACCAAACTGGTTGCTAATCAAAATGCTTCTTGATCCCAAGTGCTTATGTTGTCTATCTCAAAGCAGCAAAATGATGCTTTCACAAGGAATAAAGATTACGGGAATTCACAGCTGTCGAATAACAAGGCTAATGAACAACCTAGTAGTTCGACGACAACTTTGACCGAAGTTGTGCCACCGATCATTCCTGAACAAATGATAAAGTTGCCAAAGAGAGTAGTACACAAATCGACATTTAATCCTCGTGCAAAAATAGCACATAATTATAATATAATAGAGGACCTGGCCTAATCGCCGTCCGCTATGTCGACACTTGAGGTACCGCAAAATTGCCTCTCCCAAGAGCAAGCATTATTATCAGAAATAGGTGGGATTGACCCAATGGATTCCAATCTTGTGGCCTTTGATCATAAAGGATATGACCCTCAGTTACCAGCTCAACTAGCTTTCCTTATTCAAGTGAAAGCCCTCAACAAAACTGTTCATCGAACAATTATTGATGAGGGGGCATCTACATGCATTATGTCGATGAGTTGCTGGAAAACTTTAGGATCTCCAACCTTGTCGCGATCTTCGACGACATTAAAAGCATTCGACGGAAGGACATATACCCCATATGGTATCCTAAGTAACTTGAAAGTTGAACTAGAAGGGAAAATAGTAGAAATTGATGTTGAAGTAATCGAAGGAAACCTTGATTACAACATCCTATTGGGAAGACCCTGGATATATGCCATGGCCGCAGTTGTGTCGACCTACTTCAGGAAGATTGCATTTCCCTTCCAAGGAGGAATTATAATCGTCGACCAACAAACATTTCTCCCCAACAGTCCACAAGTTACAGGAAGCATTCCAATGATCCATGGAAGCAATCATTCGCTCCAAAATATCGGAGTAGGTCTCCTAAAATACCCTGCCATAATGGGTACTTTTGCCCTACCGCCTCCGAGTAATCTGGCGGAAGTGGCCACAGTGGAATATGAAACCTTCTATATCTAATGGATTTGGACTCCGAGGACGGTTCTTATCTCGTGTCGACCTCGTTAAAAAATGAAACAAGGAGTTTTGAGGATGGTTCTTTTACTGTGTCAACCTCATTAAAAAATGAAACAAATCCCCTTTCTCAAAGGTAAACCTTCATTCCAACCACCAAGTTGCATGCAATGAAGCTTGGGGGGCATGCACCTTGATTTGCGTTATTATGCTGGGGGCATGCACCTTGATTTGCGTTATTATGCTGGGGGCATGCAAACTTATCACGAGCAGTGTTACTGTAGGGTTCAAGTTCATTAAAAAATAAACCCACCTCGAGCAGTTTTAGCGCATAGTTCAAGCTCGTTAAAAAATAAACATAAGACTGAGCAAATGTTTCCACCCGCGTTTAAGCTCGTTCAAAAATGAACTATCCCTTGGTAAATAACCACCGTGAATGAAGCATTTTCAACCATTAAAGCCTTGGTCGTGTTTGCACCGTCACCTCCACTTTTCCATTGTGCGATCATTCACCTCCATTTGATTGTTTACCCATTTTGAGGAACAACTGCGAAGAGTGATTTCACTAGCCATCCTTGTGACACTGCCATGATTGGAAAATTCCAAACCTTACCTGGAATCAGCTGCTACCCATTTTATCACTCGTTCCTCAAAAGACGAGTCTTCTTTAAGCTCTTTTCAACTGACTCGTAAAATATGAAAAGATTGCCGAGTTTTGGCCTTCCAGCTCGTTAAAGCGACCGTAAGTGCTATCCCTCCTCTAAATTTTAATCTTTTTGGATCTGAGGGATTATTGCACAAAAAGATCGTGCGCTTGTTTTGTTCGGCTCGTTAAAGCGATCGAAAACTCATCCCTTCTGTATTGTTTTATACTTTTTCGGACTTAAGGGATTAGATGACGAAAAAGGAACTTCAGATTTACCTTTACGTACCTTTTCAGACTCTCTAAAAATGAAAAGGACCGAGTTATCTTTGTCGTTAAACTCGTTAAAAAGATTAATAGCGACAAACTTGTCTTTAGGCGAGAACGAGTTTCACTATTGCTAGGCTCGTTAAAACATAGCGATGGGTTTGCCCGAAGGGCAAATTATAGAACAAGCATATGTTATCCTCCTCAAGCTTGACAAAAATAAAGAGGTACTGGTCAGAAATGACTGGGGAAAAATTGGGAAGAAAACTCAAAGAAACTTTATTGGTAGCAAGTCGCTCTTGAACATGACACTTCCACTCCGTGCCAGAGTCGGGTTGGGTTGTTTCATTCAGCGGTCACATCACCATGGTCACGCCATACCATCCACATTTGGGGTAAATGCTATCGATCCATCAAATAAGTGTCGCCGACATGTTCAAGAGAAGTCATCCAGAGAAGTCACCCGTGTCCCATCCACTACCATACATTATACTTCACTCTTTCATGACCGCCACCCTGAACTGTATGTCACCAGATCGTTTTCACCTCCATCAAAATCATTTTCTCCGTTCCGTGTCATTGATGTGGGATTCATTAAGGCCCTCCTTTAACGGATCGCTTCTTGTCGACATCAGCTCATTATCCAAGAAGTTGATCTAGGAACACCCCTTCAGTACTTTGAAGCTTTCATGCCTCAATGGCAGGTTTCTCACTTCCGGCGACAGGTATACATCAATGACCTTCGACCGAAAGATTTTGCGTGGTGTTCAATGCCAAGTCCTTTATTCACACCACGTGAATTGTACTGCAGTACCTTGAGGGTCATTATCATTATCGGTGATTCCTCTCGCACTTGTTAATAGTTTACATCATTGACTGGTAATCAAGCGATGTCTTTCCATGTTCGACTTCGAAACATTTCTCACATGGATCGACTTGTACTTAGAGTGAAGATCGGACGAGATTGAAGACCCCGGATCTAGTTTCATCCATCCGGGTTGCGATATATATTTAGGAAAAATAAAGACATTGAAATGTACAGCATTGCAGCACAGATAATCATCCTACCAGAAGGATGATGACTTCATCAGAATCATCAGTCTACCATCAGACTATTGTATGTCCTATGTACATGAAAATGAATTTATAAAGCTGAGCATGGGAATGCCCGCCTCGGCTAGATCATGAAAAAGTATGAAAATAATGTATTGTATTGTATCTCATTACAGGTCACCTCTCCAGCATTAGAAGAACTTCGGATCCTCCTAATAAAGCATTTCACCCGATAAACAGCCTCATACTTTATGGGGCAACTGTTATAGACATTTTTGTGCCTTACAGCTATAAGCATGAAATGTCCATAAACCAAGGGATCCTAAGTCCCTAAAAGTGTTGTTCCAGCTCCTAAAGAAACAAGGTCAACAAATTACAGCTTCTCCCAGAAGTTCTCCACCAGAAACTGCTCAAAACAAGTCAAAACAGGATCATTTCAAGTGCTCCACTACCTGGCTGCATTGCAAAGCACCCAAATACACTCGCTAGGTGCGTTGCAACGCACTTGAATGCACTACCAGGGTGCGTTGAGCGGGAAATGACAAGTGGCAGAGTCATTCAACGAGGTGGAGAGACAATGGAAGCTTCCAGAATCTTCTCCAATGACACTTGCCTCACTGAATTCGACCAGTGATGAGTAAGAGGCTCTCAGTCTCCAAGTGGAAGCAAGAACTGACAGATAGAAGCCACTAATCAACTCATGAGCTGACTCATCCTCTTTGCATACATCTATATATGGATCCCTCACCAAGAGATCTAGAGGCTGGAATTTTGCACATTGCAGAGAATTGCTGTTGGTTTTGTGATAGATATCAGAGTATTGGGTGATTTATGCTTTGTTGGAGGTGAAGAATGGATTCTATGCTGGGAGGTTGATGCTGGATCAGGAATCATCGGTTGTAACTCTTCCTGGATCTTCTTGTTTTATCAATAAAACTACTTGAGTTTCTCCTACATGCTTGTATATCTGATGCGTGTTATATTTGTATGTTTAGCTTAAATCTGATCCTAAGCTTTTTATGAACATAAATCCATGTCTTTGTGTAGTTTCTCTCTTCTGTGAACTTGCAGGAACTTGGTGACGTTGGGCAAGTGAGGGAGCAGATCGGTGGAAGTTGACAAAGAGAAGATAGATTGGATCGAACAACTAGCGCAAGACATAGGTCGGTTCATCTTAATCATCTTGATTTATAGTTCTTAAAGGAGAATACAAGAGTAGTTTTCCTTGTTTTTTTCTGAGGTCTCTGTCACAACCCAGTGGGATAGGGTCGTTCTGAATAGACACTTTTCCCGAAAACAACAACCTGGGTAGAGATGAAACAATCACAATTCACTAAAGGAGATTGGAACCACCAATATAAAAATATATATAGTGGCACTCGAGCCTGAGTAGCAATGAGACACACTAAATTCACTTAAGAAAGATTGTATATAATAGAGACACCAGCATGCAAAGCTAACTCCTTAAATGAAAGAGGCTCCATAAAATTGAAAGACACGGAGGACAAGATGGCAGAGGAGAGCACCAGATAGATTAACAAAACAAACTACATTTGAGGAGTTCCTTAATAAGAAGATAAGTTGAGAGATGAAAATGTGACCAACAAAGTCTAATTGACATGGGCACACCAGAACAAACCTGAAACACATACAAGTATAGAGGGAAGCATTATTTTTGTAGTTCACTCAAATCCCGAAGAATTAGTAGACCTGAAAGTTATACACGCCGTGACAGAGAAGCCTGAACATGTCGACCATGCTTAGGAGAAATTTCTTAGAGAACCTTTGAAGGCAACACAACCTAAATTGGCAGGGAATTAATAGGCTAAGAGCAGGAGATTGATATCAGACTGAAATTTAGCATGCTTGCAGTTAATCCCACATGTGATTCTACTCTATACTCCATTAACCTTCATAGTTACTATAGCCATTAGAGAAATCAATAGCATGATTGTGATGTTTGAGCAGAGATCAAAACATCATTGTTTCCTTATACTGAAGGCATGTGAAGAGATTGAGATTAAATGAGTTACATGAAATGTTATGTTAATGGGAGTCACGATACCTTGCTACATGCTCCCTCATTTTTTACTCATTTGCCTATAGTTTGGAATGAGGAAAGAAAAAATTGTTTAGCCTTCTAGCCTTTGACATTAAAACATGTACTTGGAGGAGGGGGTCATGGGATACTTTTCCATCCATGACTACCATTTACTTCTATTTGTCCAACATTAAGGTGACAAGCTAGGTTGGCTTGATTGTCAGTTTCTGAATTTTCGTGCCTAAGGATGTGGAAGAAGGAAGAGGGAAGAGTTCAAGTGCTCTAGAGATTCTTTGGAGTAGGAGTTTGAGATGGTTTTCTTTAGGCTAATTGCCTTTGTATAAATGCTAAATTGTATAAAGTGCCTTTCCTAGATTACACCTAGTAGGTATACACCTATTCTTCATTATTGGTCTTTATCCCAACCCCTAGGAATAACTAATAGCTAATTTTCTACCGGGGTTGTGTATAACCCACCCGTCCCACGGTATCAATATTACTAGCACAACCATATAAGTTAAATTGTTGGTAAACTCCTATTGACATCAATCCACAATAAACATCAAAAAAATTACCCCCACTTACCATGGAGATTATTAATTGAGAACACCATGGGAGAATACCATGGCGTAGTGGTATTTTTCATTTCTCTTTTTATCTTTGGATTTCTATCGAATGATACATCCTGGATGTAAAGAATAGTGAAAAAAGTCTCTAGGTTAATGGGTCTTTTCCGTTCCATAGAAATATTCAGGTTATCAACACCATGTGCCCAAAAGTTCATAACTCACTTTATATGACACTCATTCATATGCTACATCTATATTTAAAATTAATCAATTTAATTTAAAGGGAAAAAATGACATAACTAATTTAAAAATAAATATCAGCATTTGATTTGTGTATATTACTATGAACATTATGTAACATAATGTGAATATTTAAAACCTAGCATCCACCCAATTGTGGAATATTATTAGGTGAATGTAGAGATATAACCTCCATGGAATATTCTAATATTGTTAGTACTACACAAAAATTAAAGGTTGAGATCTATCTCCAAAGTAGTTATGTTTGTTTTGGTCTTTTAATTAAATTGATTAATTAAAAAATAATGTCATATGAACAAGTTCATATGAAATGAGTTATGGTTTTTTGGGCATGTGTATTAATAAGCCATGGTATTGACCCATGATATTGTAACAAAGTCTATTTATAAATCAAGAATCTCGATGGAAAGTGAGAGTAAACCTCCATGGATAAGGCTTTTGTTGCATGTTTTTTCAAATGTATATATGTTGAACTTATATATTATTTTTATACTAATAATAACAATAATAATAAAAGTTATAATTTAGGTAGTTTTATGAATTTTTTTTATTTTTAACAAGGTGCTCAAACTCATTATGAATTGAGTTTTTTATATGAGATTTTTTGGAGTTTCCGACAATCCGACAATTTTATTAACAACATATATGGATTCAACACACACTTCGATTATGAAGAGTTCACCCATCAAACTTGTAATTTCTATGAATCTTTGCCAGATTCTAGACAAATTAGATCCGAAAATAAACTGGGAAACATTTCAAAAAGTCTCACTTATAGAAAACAACATTATGAATTGATGTCTATTGACATTTACCAATCATTTAAATTATATGATTGCACTAGTATATAATTAAATTAAAATTCAAGAAGTCCTATTCCAAAACTATGATATAATTATTACCACCGTACTATGGTATTTATTATAATTTATATTGTAATCTCTGTATGCTACCTATATTATGACTTTCCCCTATTACCTATTATTATAATTTTAATTTTATTAATATTCTACTCTTAAATTAGATCTTATTATATATTTTGCATTCCCCTTTATATGATTTTATTATAACCTTTTTCTTTATATTTTATTATTCATTTTCTTTATATTCTATTATTCATGATAATTTCTTCTTATTATATTTGAGATTTTTGTTTTGTTTTGTTTTTGTAAACTAAACCATTTATACGGTTCAAAATCTAATATACAACAAGTTACGAAGATAGTGGATGCACGAATCTCAACAAAACTTATCATTCAACTCTACATCAAGTTACAAAACCTATCATTCAATTTTACATTGAGTTACAAAACCTATCATTCAATTTTACATCGAGTTACAAAGATAGTTGATGCATGAATCTCAACAAACCATATCATTCAACTTTACATCGAGTTACAAAGATAGTCAATGGATGAATCTCAACAAACCCTAGCATTCAACTTTACATCGAGTTACAAAGATAGTCGATGCATGAATCTCAACAATCCCTATCATTCAACTTTACATCGAGTTACAAAGATAGTTGATGCATGAATCTCAACAAACCCTATCTTCAACTTTACATTGAGTTACAAAGCGAGTCGATGGATGAATCCTCAACAAACCTTATCATTCAACCCTTTTTCATTAATTGAGGTTTTTACCTTTTTGCCAACTTCCATCATTCAACTTTTTTTTCCTTAATTGTTAATAATATAAATTATAGTTTATTAGTTTTAGTTTTCTTAATTTTAAGGTTTTTACTTTTTTTGGTCAACGTTTTAGGTTGTTCTAATTTTCCCATCTTAGTATTCCTTTAATCTTGAATGATTCTTTTTTCTCTCAAAAAATTGTTCTTATGATAAATTTTGGTTATGGTTTTTCAAGGAGCCCAATCCATTTATGTATTTAAAAATATATTTTAAACCACACAAATCATATTTTTGCTTGAAATTGTATTGGCGATTTCGGTGAAAAAGACTGTTTCTCCAATAAGTTAGAGTACACCTTAAACTTTTCTTTCTACTTTCAAAAAAGTGGTGTTTAACTATTATATATTTAGGAGTTTTTGGCCATAATGGAAAATTTGTTTTGGTCAAATCTTGATCTTGGTTGTTTAAAATGGTTTTTTTGACTACATCTATGTATTCAACACTTTGAAGAGTTTACAACTCTAACTTGTGATTCCAACCAGTTTTTACTAAATTTTAGGCAATTTAGACCAAAAATATCAAAATAAATTCTCCAATACATACTTATCAACAACATATATGATGTTTATACTTATCAAGATATATGATATTTTAGGCAATTTAGACCAAAAATATCACAATAAATTCTCCAATACATACTTATCAACAACATATATGATGTTTATACTTATCAAGATATATGATATTTAAAAAAACATGACTATTAAAAAAAATATTATTACTTTAATATCTAAATCAAAACTTTTATCTTCATTAATTTATTTTAAGTTGCACTCACTATCCCCCTTCTTTAAATGCACATGGAAACACACTATTTTTATATGATAGTCACGACGCAGAGAATTGCTAGGTTGAACGATTGTCCTTTTTAGTTCACTTTGAACTTATTTAGGGTTTGGTGCTTTATATAACACAAAAGGGAAAGTTTCCAGGTCGCACTGTTGTTGTGATTTCAGGTTGTGAATCATACTCACCAAGTAGAGAAGGGAATTGGGAGGTTTTTCGAATTTGTTTAGGGTTTTTGTTGTTTACTGGTACAATGGAATTAACGGAAGGAATGAAAGTGGAGGTACATTCTGATGAGAAAGGGTACGAGGGAGCATGGTTCGAAGGATTTGTAAAGTCAATTCTTAAAAGTGGCGGATCTTGCCGAATCCAATATGGCAAGTTTCAAAATAAGAATGGGAAGCCGTGTGTAGAAATAATAACCCACTCCACCCGTGATTGAGATGCCCCTGAATCTCTCTGAGGGATTTTACATAGACGCCTACGACACTGATTGCTGGTGGCGTGGATTCCTTGTAGAAAGGGTTTCGCGTGGGGAGGAGCACTGATTGGTCTCCTTCCCTGAGAGTGGGACTTTCCAATCATACCCCCGTTCGGCATTTCGAATGGCGCAGGAATGGAAGGGGGGGGAAGTGGACATTAGTCCCACCGGTTCATTTTCTGAATCTTGAGTGTAAGTCAATGGTGGATTTTGGGAATATCTATAAATTCTTTAAAACTTTTGATTTCAAAATATTATTATTCAACTGTGTTTTGTTTTGTAGGAAAAAAACTCAGAAGTGAGCGAAGCGAAAAGGAATCTGCGCGTTGGCAACTCAGAGGGAGGACCTTTAAAATCGCAAGCAAAGCCAATAACTCGAGCTGTGGACAATTCCGGCACACATTCTTCGCCCGCCCCCAGACAGAAGAAGCACCGCATTGCCGGGGATTCGGATGGTCCACAAAAATCTGTGCCAAAATATAATAATTTAAATGTATACCGTGAACTCTTGCGGGCTTTTAATTCGGATAGCTGCAAGTATCGACATGTTATTATGAGCAGCTTTTGTTGGATCTCCCTACACTATTATTTCATTTACCTTTCATCATGTTAATGACCTGGACATGGAATTGGTCATTTGATTGCTTGTGTTAAAAATTTCTAGGAAGAAATGAGGATGTTTGACTTGTGTAGATGGAAGCCAACGAAAGAAACTGGTGATATCTGTGACAGGTTTACATTACATGAACAGTATACTGTAGTAGCAATCATATTTCCCAACCTACAAACATGGGTTGTTTTGAATTATCATGTTGTTTCTTCTATAAGTGTTGATGGTGTTGGACATGCCAACATGTCAGGGGATCTCCCCAGTAAGAAGTCCCAATTAGACCTCAGATCATTTGGTGTAGGAGTCCCAGAAGTGAGTCGTGCGGTAATGCCTGATTGTGGTTTCACAAAGAGGCTAGTAAGATGTCCCTGTTGGTAGCAAGGGTGTGACAGTCGCAACAAGCCAAGGAAGGTGTATGAATGGTCCTAACACACATAGGGTGATGTGAGTGCACCCCTTGGAAATCTATGGTAGCACGAAGTTAAGAAGGGAACACATGAGCAAAGATGCACCACAACATGGATGGCAAGTTAGCTAGCAATCAAAAGTGATGGTTAAACCAACAACACGTTTGAGTAAAATTCATACATACATATACAGAAAATAGTTGCACATGCATGCGTAAGCAAACATATACACATATCAGTTAGAGTAAACAAATAGCTGAAATACAATACAACATATGCATGAAACATGCTAGCTATGCAATATTAAGAAGTGTAAGTTTCAGTCATACAATACATCCATGTCCAACCACTAGTTCTGATAATGGAACGTTACAATCACAACTGCCTACTCCTCTAAAGAGATATACTGGCTCTGGATAGTGGAGAAGCCAAGGCTTGTTACAATACTATCCAACAAGATACTGATGCATAGTGTCTGTGCTAATATCCATGTGTGTTTTGGTGACCATGTGCATCAACTTGTCGAAGTACATGTTCAACTCCAGTTGGACTTGCTTCTTGTCTTTGCCTCGGTGAGTGTGCCAAATGGGTGGGATCACATGCGTGCACACAATGACATGCATGCTCCTTAATTCCCTTACATGAAATTAATAACACTGATCACCTTGTCTGCTTGGTGCCTGCTGCTGGGATGGATCTATACCTTATATGGGCACACTTTCATTTGCCTATGCATGTTGTGCCCCTTGCTGTACCTATTCCTATTGCAACTCATTCTCTCGTCTGTGTAGCTCCTGTTCTTCCTTGAGTTGCTACTTTAGCACATGCAACTCCTCCTTTTCTCTCTCTGCCTTCGCACGATCTTCGTGTCAGACTGTCACCTCATAGCTTCAATCTCCAAAGTTTCTTTCATCATGAGTGGATCGAATTTGAACTTGCAGCTTTGCTTCACCTCTATGCTGTCAACAACCCTCCTCTTAGACTCGCCGCATGCGGGTGTGCTGCCTTTTTCTTCTGCTGATGGTGTTGTTCGTTGTGATGTTGTTGTCATCTTATCTTGGTTTCCTTGTCTACAAACAACTTGATGTCTTCACATGTAGGAAAGATCATAAACACTTGCTTGGATACAACCCTCATTGTGCTCTCAATGATGTCCTTTGACTCTACTCTTCTGGACATCATTGTACTTGTGCTACTGAGAGACAGAAAAACACCTGTGATGAATGGAGACATAGCAACACTCATGGCAAGAAATTTGTCAGTCGAAAACCAAAACAAACTTGAGGACTGAATTGTAACATACCAGTGTTATTAATCATGAAGGTTGCTTGATTTTCACCTAGAGGTCGGGAGATCGATTGCCAAAACTGTGCAAGGAATAGTCTGGGCTATTTGGGGGCTGACTAATTGATATAACTACGTAATGCACAGTCCAGCCTAGCCTGCTGAGGACTGAAACTGCACAATGCAATCCTCGAGGTCAGTGCTAGGCCAGAATTGCGTAATTTCTAGAGGGAAGGCATAACCTTCACTTCCGGAAATACGTAGTGCTAGCCTAGAAAGGCACGGTTCGGGCCAAGGCAGCGCAGGCTGACTTATGGGTGAATGAAAACATGAGAAGTCTGAATGGATGATGAGATGAGTGCAAACAAGAGTAAATGATCATACATGCAAACTACAAGTGCAAGATTTAGAAAATGGGAAAGCATGCATGTGTGTGAAGCGAGTCGCTACAATGGCCACCATCCATGCAAAAATAGTGTCATGCATGTGCCAGCAGTGAGATGCCGATGAAAACTGAAATGGTGCTTCTACAAGCTAACAAACGTCAAAATGACAACAAGCACTCATTGAAATCAAGCAGACAACACTCACACAAAGCGAAACATAAAAAGCGACAAAAACATAATGCAAGACATGAAAAAAATATTTACCCCGAAGCAACTAAGATTAATGTGTTGATTACTCTTGGATGGAATGTATGATGTCAAAGCTACAAGTTTGATGTGAGTAATGAGCTTTGCAGTGTCTGGTTGATGATTTTTGATAAAATCAAGGTTGTGATGTGCATGCCACAAATATAGGAAAAGCGACACTTGGCGGGAGGTTTATGAAATGATCCTTGCATGTAACCTCCAACTTCTAAAGATATATCCTTGAATCAAGGGATGCCTTTGCATGCTGCCTTGGGAGAAATAGTCTATGCATGCAAATCAGTTTTTCTCGGTCCTAGAGTGAATCGTTCAACGTGAAGGCACATGCATTAGTTTGCAAGCCTGGGATGAAAATCTGCATAGTTTCTGGGTTGAGCAGAGATTGTTGTCCTGGAGGGATTACATAATTTCTGAGAGGAAAAGGTGATTGTCTCCTAGGATTGCGCAATTTCTACACTAAGTAGCCATCCTTGTCCAGACCTCGCAATTTTTTTGGGGAAGCCTGTCTAACTGTATTGTGTAATTTCTGAGAGGAACAGGCTGCCTAGTTGGATTTGTGAAATTTTTGCTAGCTGTTGGACTGGCTGTCCTAGAGGGATTGAACAATATTTGGGTTGAGTAGCTGATTGCTACCTAGAATTGTGCTAGGCCAAGCAGTCTTGCTGGGATGGATTGTGCATTTTTTCTAGTGAAGGTTGATAGATAGGATTACGCAATTCTGGAGCATAGCAAGCTGCCAGTCAAGATTGTACAATTTCTTGGGGAAGTTGCTCAACCTGTAGCTGGAGCAAGTCTAGAGAAATAACCTATGAGGGGGATGCAATGAACTATCATGCACAGGCTGAAAATTTGATTGCAAACCATTAAATCTTGTGTACTTGATAGTGCAGGACATGCTACTGAAGATGGTTTGTAGGGAGGCTCCAAAACGAAGGTAAGGAAAAATTTTGGAGGGTGGTTGTAGCCACTACATTCTTTCATTTGTGCAGCTCCTGTTGTTCCTTGAGTTGCTACTTTAGCACATGCAACTCCTTCTTTGTTTCCCTCTCTGACTTCGCATGATATTCGTGTCATGCCATCACCTCATAGACTCAATCTACAAAGTTTCTTTCATCATGAGTGGATCTACTTTGAAGTTGAAGCTTTGCTTCACCTCTATGATGTCAACAACCTTCCTCTTGCACTTGCCACATGTGGGTGTGATGCCTTTTGCTGCTGCTGATGGTGATGCTCATTGTGATGTTGTTTCTATCTTATTTTGATGTTCTTTTCTACGAACAACTTGATGTCTTCACAGGAAGGCAAGCTCATACACACTTGCTTGGCTACAACCCCTATTATGCTCTCAATGGTGTCCTTTGACTCTACTCTTCTGAAGGTGATTGTACTTATGTTGCTGAGAGATAGACGAACACCTATTACGCTTGGAGACATAGCAACAGGCATGGTAAGCAATTTGTTAATCGAAAACCAAAACAAACTTGAGGACTGACATTGAACATACCTGTGTGATTGATCGTGAAGGTTGTGCAATTTCCGTCGAGAGGTCAGGAGACTGAATGCCAAAACTATACAAGGTACAGTCTGAGCTGTATGGAATGAGCTGTATGGAATATGACTAAGTACTGGAACTACGCAATGCACAATCCACCCCAGCCTCTTGAGGACTGAAACAATGCAATCCATAATTTCAGTCAATAGGGACATATAACCAGTAAACTGCATCCGTAGTTTCTGGGGCTAGTAGGACACTGCCTCTAGGAATTTCGCAATGCAAGCATGGACGTCAGTGCTGGGCCAGACTTGCATAATTTCTGGAGGGAAGGCAGAGCCTTTGCTTATGAAAATGCGCAGTGCTAGCTAGGCAAGCATGGTCTGGGCCAAGGTAGCCCAGGCTGGCCGAAGGGCGACTGAAAACATGAGAAGTCTCGATGCATGATGAGATGAGTGAATAAGAGTGAATGATAATACATGCAAACAACATGTGCATGATTCATAAAACGGGAAAGCATGCATGTGTGTGAAGCAAGTCGCCGCAACAATGACCATCCGTGCAAAAACAATGTCATGCATGCGACAACAATGTGATGTGAACGAAAACTAAAATGATGCTACTACAAGCTAACAGACATCAAAATGACAACAAGCACTCACTGAAATCAAGTAGACAACTCTCACACGAAGAAAAACAAAAAAAATGACAGAAACTCAACGCAAGACATGAAAAGCGGGTTACCCTGAAACAAATGAGTTGAATCTGCCGACAAATCCTGGATGAAATGTGGGATGTCAAAGCTGCAAGGTCAATGCAAGGAATGAGCTCTGTAGCATCTCGTTGATGAGTTTTGATAAAATCAAGGTTCTGACGTGCCTGCCACAAATCTAGGAAAAGTGACACTTGGCAGGAGGTTTCTGAAATGAGCCTTGCATGTAACCTCGAGTTGCTAAAGATAGATCCCTGAATCAAGGGATACCTTTGCATTCTTCCTTGGTATGAACATTCCATGCATGCAAAGCAGTTTTGCTCAGTCCCAGAGGGAATCGGTCAACCTGAAGGCACATGCATCGGTTTTGCTTGCCTGGGATGAAAATCTATGTAGTTTCTGGGCTGATCAGAGATAGATGTCCCAGAGGGATTGTACAATTTATGAGAGGAACAAGTGATTGTCTCCCAAGATTGCGCAATTTCTGGGCTGAGCAGCTTTCCTCGGTTAGACCTCGCAGGTTTCTCAGGGAAGCATGTCTAACTGCATTGCATAATTTTTAAGAGGAAAAGGCTGTTGGGCTATATTTGTGCAATTTATTCTAATTGCGGGGCTGGCTGTCCCAGAGGTATTGCGCAATTTCTAGGCTTAGCAGTTGATTGTTGCACATAATTATTCAATTTCTGGGTTGAGCATTCCTGTTGGGCCAGATTGCACAGTTTTTCAGTGAAGGTTGTCAAGTAATATTGTGCAATTCTAGAGACCGGAACGCTGCCACTTACGATTGCACAATTTCTCAACAGAAGGTTGTTTCCCCTACAGAATTGCACAATTTCTTGAGGGAGCTGCTCAGCCTGCAGCTAGACCAAATCCAGAGAAACAACTAGTGAGGGGGATGTAATAAGCTATCATGCACAAGCTAAAAATTTGCTAGAAAACCACTAAAGCTTATGTA
Organism: Pinus tabuliformis; assembly: GCA_031772625.1. Classification (NCBI taxonomy): domain Eukaryota; kingdom Viridiplantae; phylum Streptophyta; class Pinopsida; order Pinales; family Pinaceae; genus Pinus; species Pinus tabuliformis. Next base: position 1,296,234,771 of record CM062809.1, read on the forward strand.
CTTGACAGTGCAAGACATGCTGCTGAAGATGGTCGATATGGAGGCTCTAAAACGAAGATAAGGAAAAAATTTTGGGGGTGGTTGTAGCTGCTACAACACTACACTAAGGTGATTTTTCTAAAGTTCAAACGAAATTAGACAAACTGGATGTAGATTTCCTCAGTATTTTGGACTTTGAAAGTTATTAGTCAAATTGAAAATTGATATGCTATATTAACCCCAAAGAGGGTTAAGGGTAGGCAGTTGAGCCATTATTAGTTGTTGCACTTAATAAAAATTCAGATAGTGGAATTATTATTATTTATACTTCTACCCTTTTTTCATATGTGGGTTTAACTAAATAGACCAAAGTAGCAGTGAGACTCAAGGGTTAGTTAAGGATTGAAATTTCACTAAGGGTCTGTTAAGGATGGTTGTGTATAACGCTTAAAACACCTTGCATCGCTCACTTTCTGTCTTTTTCTATTTTTCCTCGACTTTTCATTATACGGAAAAATGTTGTAATATATATCTCTTTCTTGAGTTAAGGAGGAAGAGGGAAATTTATTTTAAAAAATAAGTTGTAAATTAATTTTAAGATGAAATATGAAATGTCAACCATTACTGATGAGTTACATGCATAAACTTTGCAAAATTGATAGAGAAGAAAAACACATTTATAGAGGGAGCACGTCAGAGAATTGATGAGGGATCATCTTCGAGAAGCTAGTTTAGTTCAAGCAGTAACATACCCACATGTCAACTAAAAGCACTACTATTGGTATTCTGATTGTCGTTGGCTGGGTGGTGCACATTTAAGCCTTCTATATATTCTTAGAGCGAGTCAATTTATCCCCCTGTTTAGCTAATTTTCCTTTCAATGCTTGTATTTCCTAAAGGAGGTTGATGGATGTTGTCATTTGTTGATGCAACTTTAAGTTAATTTCCATTGTTTACAACTGAAGAGATTCAATTTGGTGGGAATAATTGCTACAATCCAAATTACCCATAGTTTAAGGAGTTTTATCTCTTTTTCCCACATGCTCAAATTAATGGCAGGGAAGACCTCTTTTCCTTCTTGCAAGATGCGAAGGAGGCACTAGAGAACAATAAGAGTGCTACATGAGAAAGGGACAAGGGAAAACGTTGCTCGAAGAAGGAAAAGAGAGACACTATAATAGACAACACAACCTAGGTAGAGATGTAACAATCACAATTCACTAAAGGAGATAGAGCCCACCCATAGAAAACTATATATAGTGGCAAACGAGCCTGAGTAGCAATGAGACACACCAAATTTGCTGAAGAAAGGTTGCATATAATAGAGACACCAACGTGCGAATCTAACTCCATAAATGAAGGAGGATCCATAAAATTCAAAGACATGAAGGACAAGTTGGAAGAGGATTGCACCAAATAGATGAATAAAACAAACTAGATTTGAGGAGTTCCTGAATAAGAAGATAAGTTGAGAGATGAAAATGTGACCAACAAAGTATAATTGACATGGGCACATGAGAACAAACCTGAAACACATATGAGCCTAGAGGGAAGCATTATTGTTGTAGTTCACTCAGATCTCGAAGAAGTAGTAGACCTGAAAGTTATAATCTCTGCCACAGAGAAGCCTGAAGATGTCGACCATGCTTAGGAGAAATTTCTTAGAGCACCTTTGAAGTCAACACAACCTAAATTGGCAGGGATTTAATAGGCTAAGAGTAGGAGATTGATATCATACCGAAATTTAGTATGCTTGGAGTTGATCCCACATGTGATTCTACTCTATACTACATTAAGCTTCATAATTACTATAGCCAATAGAGAAATCAACTGCATGACCGTGAGGTTTGAGCAGAGATCAAAACATCATTGTTTTCTTATACTCAAGGCATGTGAAGAGATTGAGATTAAATGAGTTACATGAAATGTTGTGTCAATGGGAGTCAGATACCTTGCTACATGCTCCCTCAATTTTTACTCATTTGCACATAGTTTGGAATGAGGAAGGAAAAAATGATTTAGCCTTCTAGCCTTCGACATTAAAACATGTACTTAGAGGAGGGGGTCATGGGATAATTTTCCATCCATGACTACCATTTACTTCTATTTGTCTAGCATTAAGGAGACAAGCTAGGTTGGCTTGTTTGTCAGTTTCTGAATTTTGGTGCCTGAAATGTGGAAGAAGGATTTAAGAGGGAAGAATTCAAGTGCTATAGAGATTCTTTGGAGTAGGAGTTTGAGATGGTTTTCTTTAGGCCAAGTGCTTTTGTATAGATGCTGAATTGTTAGAAGAGAGTCCCCCAAGTTTGCAAAATTTTATATATTCAAACCTTTTTCCAAGGTTACAGCTAGTAGGTATACACCTATTCTTCATTATTGGTCTTTATGCCAACCCCTAGGAATAACTAATAGCTAATTTTCCATCGGGGTTGTGTATAACTGCAACCCCCCCCCCCCCCCCTCGTCTCACCATATCAATATTACTAGCACAACCATATAAGTTAAATTGTTGGTAAACTCCTATTGACATCAATCCACAGTAAAAATCAAAACACTTTCCCCCACTTACCATGGAGATTATTAATTTAGAACACAATGGGAGAATACCATGGCATAGTGGTATTTTTCATTTCTCTTTTTATCTTTGGATTTCTATCGAGTGATCCAGGATGTAATCCTGGACGTAAAGAATAGTGAAAAAGGTCTCTAGGTTAATCGGTGCTTTCCGTTCCATAGAAAGATTCGGGTTATCAATACCATGTGCCCAAAAATTCATAACTCACTTTATATGGCACTCATTCATATGATACATCTATATTTAAAATTAATCAATTTAATTTAAAGGGAAAAAATGACATAACTACTTTAAAAATAAATATCGGCATTTGGTTTGTGTATATTACTATGAACATTATGTAACATAATGTGAATATTAAAAACTTGGCATCCACCCAATTGTGGAATATTACTAGGTGAATGGTAGAGATTTAACCTCCATGGAATATTCTAATATTGTTAGTACTACACAAAAATTAAAGGTTGAGATCTATCACCAAAGTAGTTATTGATTAATTAAAAAATAATGTCATATGAACAAGTGCATATGAAATGAATTATGGTTTTTTCTAGCATGTGTATTAATAAGGCATGGTATTGTCCCATGATATTGTAACAAAGTCTAATTATAAATCAAGAATCTCAAGGGAAAGTGAGAGTAAACCTCCATGGATAAGGCTTTTGTTCCATGCTTTTTCAAATGTATATATGTTGAACTTATATATTATTTTTATACTAATAATAACAATAATAATAAAAGTTATAATTTAGGTAGTTTTATGAATTTTTTTATTTTTAACAACGTGCTCAAACTCATTATGAATTGAGTTTTCTATATGAGATTTTTTGGAGTTTCTGAAAATCTGAAAATTTTATTAACAACATATATGGATTCAAGACACACTTAGATCCAAAAATAAACCGGGGAACATTTCAAAAAGTCTCACTTACAGAAAACAACATTATGAATTGATGTCTATTTTCATTTACCAATTATTTAAATTATATGATTGCACTAGTTGATAATTAAATTAAAATTCAAGAAGCCCTATTCCAAAAATATGATATAATTATTACCACCGTACTATGGTATTTATTATAATTTATATTCTAATCTCTGTATACTACCTATATTACGACTTTCCCCTATTACCTAGTGTTATCATTTTTTTTTGTAAGCTGAGGAGGGACCATTCTTTTTCCATTACTTCGAATTGAAACCATTACATTTTCATGGTGGCCTCAACCCGCCCCAAGGGGAAACCAGGTCTGTTGGCCACCTTAAGTTTTTGACAACCATCCAAAAACAAAAAATACTATTTTCTTCTTGTCCATGCTATGTAAACTAAACATTCAAAAAGATTACTATTGTTTCTTGTTTGCATTCTAAACTGAAAATAGAAACTAAGATTATCCAACCACTTTCAAAAAAATTTAGATAGCATATACATATCTTCAATTATTAATCCGCCATGCCTTCCTACTGCTCCTCTTCTTTCTTTATGCCCGGGTTGATCTCCTTTATCTGCTACTGTATCTCTTCTAGTTTTTTATCCTGCATTATCAGAGTGACCTGAATGTTCTGCATTTCTTTCTTCAAATTTGGAATTCACTGAGACAATTCTGCCATCTCCATGGCCACTTGTTCCATAGCCTTAGTCAACATCCTTTTCATGACCCAGTATACATGCAAAGCCTGTTTATACAGGGTCATGCGTCCTCTCGTGTTCCCTGGATTTGGGAGGAGGTATTCCCAATCTTCCATTTCTGATCCTGATTGCCCCTGGGTTGCCTCTTCTTCCAATCGCTGAATTATCCTTTTGATGTCCTTGTTGGTGTTCTTACGGTAGGCTTGCCCCGCAAACTGTATCTTCTTCTTCAGTGTTTTCCTGTATTTTCTTGCTAGTGCTGGTGCATGCTCTTCCCGTTTTCCTTCCGACCATCCTCTCCCTCTGCTGCGTTGTCCTCGTCCCCATCCTGCTCTTCCTCTGTTCCTGTAATTTCCCCTGCCTCCCCGACTCTTCATGCCCGAGGTGCTTCCGAAGTCACCTCCCTCCTCTCGCCCTTTGCTACTCCTGTCTCCATGCTCCCTGTCCTCCTGCATTTTATCCTTCGTTGACCCCACGTCCTTCCAAATCTTCTTTCGCGGTTGCTCCACTCTATCCTGGTCCGAGTCAAACATTTCCACTTCATCTTCAGTATCGTCCTGAACAGTCAGATACTCCTTTTCCGTTTCTCCATCCTCGATTCCTTTCCCTTTCTTTTCCTGGCTTCTCCGTCCTCTGTTGTCTTCGCCCTCGTCGTTTCTCGTTCTCCTCCTCGTTGCCATTCGGTTCTTCCTTCCTGTGTTGCCTGCTTGCCTTCTCAGTCTCCTCTGCCTTTCTATTACCCTGTCCAGAGCTTTCACCACCCTACCTCTTCGCAATTCCTCTGCAAATTCATTTAACGTTCTCCTCTCTTTGTCTCGCCTTCCTTCTTTATGATGTCTCCTCCACCAATTCTCCCTTTCTCTCCTTGCCCGCTTCACCTGCCACCTGCCGATTTCATCACCGCCCACCTCCTTTCATCCTTCTTCTGTACAGTCGTTCCCACGTCCAATCCCTGCCGCATTATCTCTACCAACTTCTTCCTTCATTACCTCATCGCCGTCCCTCCTCGATATGATATCTTTTCTGGTGATCCCTCTGTCCATCTTCATCATTACCTGACTAACTTTTGCCTCGTCATCCTCCCTTACCTGACCTGTATTGATTATCCTGATCGCCGTCATTATCACCCCGATCGGGGAACCTAGTGTTATCATTTTAATTTTATTAATATTCTCTTCTTAAATTAGATCTTATTATATATTTTGCATTCCCATTTATATGATTTTATTATAACCTTTTTCTTTATATTCTATTATTCATTTTCTTTATATTCTATTATTCATGATAATTTCTTCTTATTATATTTGAGATTTTTGTTTTGTTTTGTTTTTGTAAACTAAATTATTTATACCATTCAAAATATAACATACATTGAATTACGAAGATAGTCGATGCACGAATCTCAACAAAACTTATCATTCAACTTTACATCGAGTTACAAAACCTATCATTCAATTTTACATCGAGATACAAAACCTATCATTCGATTTCACATCGAGTTACAAAGATAGTGGATGCATGAATCTCAACAAACCATATCATTCAACTTTACATCGAGTTACAAAGATAATCGATGGATGAATCTCAACAAACCCTATCATTCAACATTACATCGAGTTACAAAGATAGTCAATGCATGAATCTCAACAAACCCTATCATTCAACTTTACATCGAGCTACAAAGATAGTCGATGCATGAATCTCAACAATCCCTATCATTCAACTTTACATCGAGTTACAAAGATAATCGATGCATGAATCTCAACAAACCCTATCATTCAAATTTACATTGAGTTACAAAGCGATTCGATGCGTGAATCCTCAACAAACCTTATCATTCAACCTTTTTTCGTTAATTGTTGATAATATAAATTTTAGTTTTTTATAATTAATATAAATTTTGGTTTATTAATTTTTGTCTTTCTCAATTTTAGGTTTTTACCTTTTTGCCAACTTCCATCATTCAAATTTTTTTCCCTTAATTGTGAATAATATAAATTATAGTTTATTAGTTTTAGTTTTCTTAATTTTAAGGTTTTTACTTTTTTGGCCAACGTTTTAGGTTGCTCTTATTTTCCCATCTTAGTATTCATTTAATCTTGAATGATTATTTTTCTCTCAAAAAATTGTTCTTATGATAAATTTTGGTTATGGTTTTTCATGGAGCCCAATCCATTTATGCATTTAAAAATATATTTAAACAACACAAATCACATTTTTGCTTAAAATTGTATTGGCGATTCCGGTGAAAAAGACTATTTTTTCTATAAGTTAGAGTACACCTTAAACTTTTCTTTCTAATTTCAAAAAAGTGGTGTTTAACTTTTATATGTTTAGGAGTTTTTGGCCATAATGGCAAATTTGTTTTGCTCAAATCTTGATCTTGGTTGTTTAAAATGGTTTTTTTGACTACATCTATGTATTCAACACTTTGAAGAGTTTACAACTCTAACTTGTGATTCTAACCAATTTTTAGTAAATTTTAGGCAATTTAGACCAAAAATATCACAATAAACTCTCCAATACATACTTATCAACAACATATATGATGTTTATACTTATCAAGATATATGATGTTTAAGAAAAACATGACTATTAAAAAAAAAATTATTACTTTAATATCTAAATAAAAACTTTTATCCTCATTAATTTATTTTAAGATCCACTAACTATCCTCCTCCTTTAAATGCACATGGAAACACGCTATTTTTATATGATAGTCATGAAGAGATAACTGCCAGGTTGAACGATTGTCCATTTTAGTTCACTTTGAACTTATTTAGGGTTTGATGCTTTATATAACACAAAAGGGAGAGTTGCCAGGTCGCAACAACACCTGAATCATAGTCACCAAGTAGAGAAGGGAATTAGGAGGTTGTTCGAATTTGTTTATTGTTTTTGGTGGGACTGGTCGAATGGAGTTAACGTAAGGAATGAAATTGGAGGTATGTTCTGATGAGAAAGGGTACGAGGGAGCATGGTTCGAAGGATTTTTAAAGGCAATTCTTAAAAGTGGCAGGTCTTGCCGAATCCAATATGACAAGTTTCAAAATAAGCATGGGAAGCAGTGTGTAGAAATAATAACCCCAGATAACATGCGACCCACACCACCCGACATTGACATGCCTACGACACCGATTACTGGTGGCGTGGATTCCCTGTAGAAAGGGTTTTGCGTGGGGAGGAGTGTTGGTTGGTCTCCTTCCATGACACCGGAACTTTCCAGTCATACCCCCGTTTGACATTTCGAATGGCGTAGGAATGGAAGGGAGGAAGTGGACAATGGTGTTCATTTTCTGAATCTTGAGTTTAAGTCAATGGTGTTCGTTTTCTGAATCCTGAGTTTAAGTCAATGGTGGATTTTGGGAATGGAATATTTTAAAATTAGTATACTATAAATTATCCTATTATTTTCAAATCCATGGCCTTGCCTTGATCAAGACCATATGCCCCTTTCTTAATATATATATATTCTTTAAAACTTTTGATTTCGTAATATTATTATTCAACTGTGTTTTCTTTTGCAGGAAAAAAACTCAGAAGTGAGCGAAGCAAAAAGGAAGCTGCGCATTGGCAACTAAGAGGGAGGACATTTAAAATCACAAGCAAAGCCAATAACTCGAGCTGTGGACAATTCTGGCACACATTCTTTTCCCGCCCCCAGCATGAAGAAGCACCGCATCGCCGGGGATTTGGATGGTCCACAGAAATTTGTGCAAAAACATAATAATTTAAATGTATACTGTGAACTCTTGCGGGCTTTTCATTCAGATAGTTGCATGTTAACTGCAAAGTGACTCGAGATTCTTCGTGTCGTTGGACGTGAACTAGGTATCACTGAATCTGATCATGTAGTCGCTATCCAAGAGATAGTCCTCTCCGCTTCCGCTTCTGGTTTTGGTTTTGGTTTTGGTTCTGTCGGGAATTTCTGGTTATTCCAAACAAAATACAGTGGAAAAATCCTCTGTTACCACTGTTGGGAATTTTCTGATAAATTCTGAAACAACAAAAAAATATGAACAGAGAGTAATACTCTGTTTTCTGGATTTCTGATAATTCAAAAACAAAAGAACAGAGCATAAAATAATACTCTACTTTGCCTCAGGATCAAAAAATGATCAAAATAATACTCTGTTTTAATATAGCGAAAACAAAAAAAAAATCGCTTTGCTGTAACTGGTGTTGCAGCAACGCAGTTTTTTTCAGTTGTTGTTCGTACTGTTGCAGCAACGTAAAATTTTTAGTTGTTGTTCGTGGTGTTGCAGCAACGTAATTTTTTGACGTCAAGTATTTTTCGACTTACGGTGTAACAGCAACGGTGATTTGGCGTCAACAACTTTTGGTGTAACAGCAACGGAGATTTTTGACGTCAAGCCTATTTTTGACTTACGGTGTAACAACAACGCGCAAAAAGAAACTTCTATTTATAAACGATAAACTAACTGATAAAAATAAGTCTTCCTCACATAGAGGGATCTTCACAAAATATTATGCTAAAGAGCATCTTCCTCTTGACAGAGGGATTACAGCAGGAACGCTTCAGTTCCACAAACCAGCTATCTCAGAAAATTACAATTTCAGCACTGCTGTGCAATACAAAAAAAAACTCTCAATCTATTTCCCCTGTTTTCTATTTCTATTTCTATTTCTATATTTTCTACACTGTTGTGTCTGCATTTTATAGTGCGGGAAAGGGTCATCACCGCTTTAACTTTCTAATGAAGTCTCTGTTGTATTCTGCTTCTCATAATGAACAAAATCTAATCTTTTGCTGCATTTCTTGAGTCGGTGGTGATGAAATCTATGGCTGATAAATGCTGCGTTAGCTCGAGGCTAGTTCTTTTCTCTTTCATCCGTTCTGCTCATTAATATATTTGTTGAGAAGTAATGGTGTAGCACTGGATCTGATCTTCCTCCTTCGGGAGCACAAAAATAATTAAGAGTGAAAAGATAGTAATGGCGGTGACTTATAAGATCGGGAATAAATGTGCGGCGTCGGATTAGGACAAATAAGTAAAGTAGCTGCTGTTGTTCGATTCACTGCAGTTGAAATTATAATCTCAACACTCCCCTTTAATTTCAACTGCTGGGTTATCAGTCATACACATAAGTTTCCTTAAAAACTCAAAACTTTTCTGGTCCAATAGCTTTGTCAGAATATCTACAACCTATTCCTGAGTCCTGCAGTGTTGTAAAACGATTTCTCCATTGTTCACCAATTCTCTGATGTAGTGAAACTTTGTGTCTATGTGTTTTGTTCTCTTGTGGAACACAGAGTTCTTGGATAATGCAATAGTTGAGCTGTTGTCACAAAAAATAACTGTTATTGTTTCCTGCTCTTGGCATAAACTTCTTAACATTCTCCTCATCCAAACCGCTTGACATGCTACTACTGTAGCTGACACATACTCTGCTTCTGTTGTAGACAATGCCACAATTGGCTGTTTCTTGGAAGCCAATGAAATGGCTCCTGAACCTATGTGAAAAACGTAACCAGATGTGCTTTTCCGGTCATCTACACTTCCAGCCCAATCACTATCTATGTATCCAACTAAATCTGAACATTCTGAAATAGTATAAAATATGCCATACTTTTTTGTACCTTTAACATACCTCAGAATTCTCTTTTCTGCCTGCCAATGTGTTTCTTTTGGCTTCTCCATGAATCTAGAAATTAAACTAATAGCATACATTATGTCTGGCCTAGTTGCAGTTAAATACATAAGGCTGCCAACTATGCTCTTGTACATGCTAGGGTCAAAATCCTTGTTGTTGTCCTCTTTGCTGAGTTTTAATCCCATCACTGTGGGAGTGTTTGCTCCCTTGCTATCCTGCATGTTAAATCTGCTCAACACTTCATTTACATATTTTGCCTGTGAAATAAAAATTCCATTTTTATTTTGATCCACTTCTATTCCTAAGAAGTATCTCAGCAAACCCATGTCAGTCATCTCAAATTCTTCTTTCATGACTGATTTGAAATTTTCAATGAGGTAGTCATCATTACTTGTAAAAATCACATCGTCAACATATAACACAACAATTAAAATTTTACAGTACTTTTCTTTGATGTAAACAGTGGGTTCTCCCTCACACTTCTCAAATCTGTTCTCCAGTAGATAGGAATCTATCCTACTGTACCACGGTCTTGGCGCTTGCTTCAGCCCATAAAGAGCTTTCTTCAATCTGCAAACATTGTGCTCTTGGCCTTTCTTCTCATAGCCTAGAGGTTGCTCAATGTAAACCTCTTCCATTAATACTCCATTCAAGAATGCTGACTTCACGTCCATTTGGTAAACTTTTCATTTGTTTTGTCCTGCTATGGACAGCACTGCTCTCACGGTTTCCATTCTTGCAACCGGAGCGAAAGTCTCCTCATAATCTCTCCCATACTGCTGCTTGTATCCCTTGACAACAAGTCTTTCCTTGTGCCTTTCTATCTTGCCTTCATCATTACTCTTAGTCTTCTAGACCCATTTAACTCCAATGACTTCTTTACCTTTTGGTAGCTCAACTAAATCCCATGTCTTGTTTCTTTCTATGGCATTCATCTCCTCATCCATAGCTTCTATCCATTTCTTATCTTTAATTGCATCTTCGAAATGAACAGGGTCATCAACATGACAATACAAAGCAAACAAAGAATTCATTCCTTCATCATAAATATCACTTAAATTTCTGAATTTCTTACCTCTTTCATTTGGTGTGCAAGTGCTTGTAGATGCACTTGAATTTCCTCCTTGTGGTGTGCTTGGAGAAGCACTCTCATTTCTCCTCAAGGGTGTCTCTTGCTGTTCTGGTGTTGATGCTGCTGTTTGAGGATGTGTTTCAGCCAACTCCTCATCTTCATCATTATGAGACAAACAGTTTTTAACATTAACTGTTTTCTCTATGCTTCCATCCCAAGCTTCCTCCTCAATAAATTGAACATATCTGCTCATAAAAAACTTCTTGGTGGATGGGATATATACCCTGTAATCTTTGGATTCCTCACTGTATCCAATGAAAATACATTTCTCCCCTTTGCTATCCAATTTCTTCCTTAGCTGATCTGGAATGTGTGCATAAACCACACAACCAAAAACTTTCATGTGGGTGACTCCTTGCTTTCTCCCATTCCATGCTTCTTCTGGCACTTTATTCATTACTTCTTTTGTAGGAAACCTATTCAAAATATATACTACACAGTGTACAACTTCATCCCAATAATCATTTGGCAAATGCTTTGCCTTCAACATGCTCCTCGCCATATCCATGATTGTTTTGTTTTTCTTTTCAGCAACTCCATTTTGCTGCGGGGTGTACCTTGCTGTAAATTGCTTATGAATTCCATTTTCTCTGCAAAAACGTAAAAATTCTTTGGAAATATACTCACCTCCTCTGTCAGTTCTCAAAACCTTGATACGCAGCCCACTTTGATTTTCTACAAGTGCTTTGAAATTTTTCAAATACTTCACTCTATTCTTCAAGAAATAAACCCAAGTCTTTCTGGTAAAGTCATCAATAAATGTTAGAAAATATTGGCTGCCTGCAAGTGATGGAGCTTGCATCGGTCCACATAAATCTGAGTGGACAATTTATAAGGATGCTTTTGCCCTTATGCTTTTCCCAGTTGGAAAACTTTCTCTATGTTGTTTCCCCAATATACAACCTTCACAAAGGTTGTCTGGCTTTTCTATCAACGGTAATCCTCTTACCATTCATTTTCTACTCAACAAATTAAGTCCTCCAAAGTTGAGATGTCCAAATCTCAAATGCCACAACCAGTTTTCATCCTTTGGTACGCTTTGGAGAGCCTCTCGTGTCACTGCTGCAATTACTTCTTTATTTTTCAAATCTGCCCTTATTCTGAGAGGGAACATCCTATTCCTTGTCATCTTCACTTCAGCAATACAACGTTTGCTAGGTAATCTATCCATGATGGTGCATACATCATTCTCAAAGAAAACATTGTAACCTTTCTGAACAAGCTGTCCAATACTCAAGAAGTTACACTTCATTCCGGGAACATAATAAACATCTTCTATGGTTTTCTTTTCACCTTTCTTTGTAAATATTTTAACTTCTCCTTTTCCCATAACAGAAATTTTACTATCAGTCCCATGTGTGACTTGTGACTGCAGACTCTGATCTAAAGCAGAAAACAGGGCTATGTTTCCTGTCATATGGTTGCTGCAACCAGAATCTAGAAACCATATATCTTCACTGTTTGTTTCAACCATATTACAAACTAACAACACATTATCTTGACTGGTATTTTCTCTAGTGATATTTGCACTAGATCTATTACTCATATCATGCTGCTTCTTCCTACATTCATTAGCATAGTGCCCATATTTTTTACAATAATAACATTGGACATTGGATTTTTCATACCTTTGTCCTTGAGCATGATGTTGTCCACTTTGCTGGCTGCTGCCATGGCCTTGGTTCTGATCTGAATTCCTGCCTCTTCCTTGAATGTTTGCTGAACTGTTTCTTCCACCTCTGTATTGGCTTCTTCCTCTTCCTCTCTTGTTTCCTCTGCCTTGACCTCTTCCTCTTCCAAATGACACCTGGGTCTTGAAAGCTTGCTCTAGAGATGAGTTTTCATTTCTACTCAATCTCTGCTCATGTGTTATCAGTGATGCATGAAGTTCATCAACTGAAAAATTTGAGAGATCCTTTGTCTCCTCTATGGTGGTGACAATCACATCAAACTTTGAGGGTAGGCACCTCAATAGTTTCTCCACAATTCTCCTTTCTTCAAGAGTTTCTCCATGAGACCTCATCTGTGTGACCAAACCAATTGCTTGTGTGAAGAATGAATCAATATTGTCTGACTCCTTCATGCGCAGGTTCTCAAAATCTTTCCTCAACAACTGTAGTTTTGTTGTCTTCACTCTCTCCATGCCTTGATAGGTTGTCTTGAGACTTTTCCATGCTTCTCTGGATGTCTTGGCTGATGCTATCCTTGGAAACACACTCTCATGCACTGCTTGATATAAAAATACAAGGGCTTTTGAATCCTTCTTCTTATTGCTCTTCAACAGCTCTTTCTCTACCTGAGTTAATTCATTAAACTCTTCTTCATTTGCTGGCTCTTCAAATCCATATTCAACAAGTTCCCATAAATCTTGTGAGGCAAACAGGGCTCTCATGGTTATTGCCCAGTAGTCATAGTTTTTCCCATTGAACTGTGGGAGCTGGGTATTAAACATACCCACGCTGGTGCTGGCCATTCTTTCAATACTTGACTGTGTAAAAAAAATCACTTAATTGTCTTCAACAGCTACACAAAAAACTAATCTGAAAAATACCTTGACAGCATTTTCGCTCTGCTGGATAATTTGCTGCAGCAAGAAATCTTCTTTCAGCTTCTTTGATGTCTTCAAAGAGCCTGGACAGGCTCTGATACCATGTCGGGAATTTTTTGTTATTCCAAACAAAATACAGTGGAAAAATCCTCTGTTACCACTGTTGGGAATTTTCTGATAAATTCTGAAACAACAAAAAAATATGAACATAGAGTAATACTTTGTTTTCGAGATTTCTGATAATTCAAAAACAAAAGAACAGAGCATAAAATAATACTCTACTTTGCCTCAGGATAAAAAAAAATGATCAAAATAATACTCTGTTTTGATATAGCAAAAACAGAAAAAAAATCGCTTTGCTGTAACTGGTGTTGCAGCAACGCAGTTTTTTTCGAGTTGTTGTTCGTACTATTGCAACAACGTAAAATTTTTAGTTGTTGTTCGTGGTGTTGCAGCAATGTAATTTTTTGACGTCAAGTATTTTTCGACTTACGGTGTAACAGCAACGGTGATTTGACGTCAACATTACTTTTGGTGTAACAACAACGAAGATTTTTGACATCAAGCCTATTTTTGACTTACGGTGTAACAGCAACGTGCAAAAAGAAACTTCTATTTATAAATGATAAACTAACTGATAAAAATAAGTCTTCCTCACATAGAGGGATCTTCACAAAAGATTATGCTAAAGAGCATCTTCCTCTTGACAGAGGGATTACAACAGGAACGTTTCAGTTCCACAAACCAGCTATCTCAGAAAATTACAATTTCAGCACTGTTGTGCAATACAAAAAAAAAAAACTCTCAATCTATTTCCTCTGTTTTCTACTTCTATTTCTATTTCTATATTTTCTACACTGCTGTGTCTGCATTTTATAGTGCGGGAAAGGGTCATCACCGCTTTAACTTGCTGATGAAGTCTCTGCTGTACTCTGCTGCTCATAATGAACAAAATCTGATCTTTTGCTGTATTTCTTGAGTCGGTGGTGATGAAATCTATGGCTGATAAATGCTGCGTCGGCTCGAGGCTGGTTCTTTTCTCTTTCAGCCGTTCTGCTCATTAATACGGTTGTTGAGAAGTAATGGTGTAGTGCTGGATCTGATCTTCCTCCTTCGGGAGCACAAAAATAATTAAAGAGTGAAAAGATGGTAATGGCGGTGACTTAAAAGATCGGGAATAAATGTGGGGCGCCGGATCAGGACAAATAAGTAAAGTAGCTGCTGTTGTTCTGTTCACTGTAGTTGAAATTATAATTTCAACAGTTATGCAGCTTAATTTTTTATCTCTCCACTTCTGGTTCTGCTTCTGCAGCCTAATTTTTTATCTCCCCACTTCCGCTTATAGTTCTGCAGCCTAATTTTTTATCTCTCCACTTCCACTTCTAGTTCTGCAGCTTAATTTTTTACCTCTCTGCTTCTGGTTTTGCTTCTGGAGCTTAACTTTTTATCTCTCAGCTTCCGGTTCCGGTTCTGCTTCTGCTTCTGCAACTTAATTTTGTACTGCCTATTATGTTTATCAAAATTTTGACAATCAGAATGAGTCTTTCTCCAATTTTGTTTATTTTAATAAAAAAAAAATCTATGGACCTTCTTAACTTATTTCATTTTATTTTAATTATGAATAAGTTTAATTGTGCTTTGTTTTACATATTGCTATTTTCGAGGGAATAAAGACATTAAGTTGATTAATTGTTTGTCAGAGTTTTTTAAGGAAAATAGGTGTCAGTAGTGTTTGGGCTGTATGACTTATGTTAGACGTCGGTGTAGCAAGGGGTTACAGGGGTAGCGCCCAAAAACAAATTTGGAGTTATATTTTTGCATATGTTTTTGGTTGTTTAAGGAAAACAAGTGTCAGTAGTTTTTGGGCAGAACGTTGTTTTGCTCCATAGTTTTGAAGATCTCATCAAAAAAATTATAGTTATATTCTAATTCAGGTTTTCCGGCATATGGTAGTTTTGTATAGTTTTGTAAATCCTGTTGGGAATTTTCTGTTTAATTCCAAAACAAAAATAGCTTGAACAGAGAACAATGCTCTGTTTCTTCACAAGATCTTAACACAGGAAGCTTAAAATTGTTTGCTGAAGAAGAATAGAGTTTTCGACACACATAAAAACCTTTGTATTCATTAACCAAAATGCTCATACAAAAGGATCTCTTCTTAACAGAGGAATTAAACTAGGAACACTTCAGTTCCAAAAAAAAATTCTTTGTCTCCTTGCAAACTTTACTCTGCCTCAGCAAAAATAAATCAACACACTGCTGTGTAAAAATTACATATATTTATTTTGCGTTTCCCATTACATTTGTTCAACAAAAAACATTACATTTGCTGCTTCATTTTTACACTTCACTTTCGCACTGCTCTGCATAAGATTTTTCCTTTGCACTACTGTAAGTTTCACTTTGGATTACAATGAACAACAAAAAAACTACATACGCACTGCTGCGCTTTTCATTTATTTCCCATTACATTGCATATACAATGAACACAACGAACATAACATATACGACAACCAAAAAACATTACTTCACGTTTTCACTTGCCATACTACCGTAAAATAAAAAAAAATTAAACTTAAAAACTTTACCAACTTTTACCTATCACATTAAATTTACATTAATTACTTTTACGGAGAAACTGGCGGTCAAAACAAAACTTTCACTTCATGCAAGTTCATTGTTGCAGACTTGTACGTAGCTTTGCTTTCAATTGAAGACTTCAAACCTTGTTGTCAATTGGACGGCTATCGCAAAATCAAACCACACGAACATTACGCTCCAATGAAAAGTTGTTTTGGAAAACGGCTCAAGCCACGTGTCAAACGATGATTGTCATCGCTGCCCTCCAGAGGAATACCACTAACTCTTAAAAAGTGGTTCAATGGAAGTACTGGTGGTTTTCAAAAAAGTTTACGGTCGCTGTTTTAATTGAGCTACAGTTGAAATTACATTTCAACGCTCCCCTTTAATTTCAACTGCTGGGTTATCAGTCATACCCAAACATTTCCTCAAAAATTCAAAACTTTTATGTCCCAATGGCTTGGTCAAAATGTCTGCAACCTACTCTTGAGCTGTGCAGTGGACTAAACAATTTCACCGTTGTTCACCAATTCCCTAATGTAATGAAACTTTGTGTCAATGTGTTTCGTTCTCTTATGAAACACCGAATTCTTGGATAATGCAATAGCTGAGCTATTGTCACAAAAAATCACAGTTCCTTTTGCTTGTTCTTGGCATAAGATCTTTAACATCCTTCTCATCCAAACTGCTTGACATGCTGCTACTATAGCTGCCACATATTCTGCTTCTGCTATAGACAATGCTACAATAGGCTGTTTTTGAGAAGCCCATGAAATAGCTCCTGAACCCATGTGAAAAACATAACTGGATGTGCTTTTCCGATCATATACACTTCTAACCCAATCACTATCAGTGTATCCAATTAAATCTAAACATTCTGAAGTAGTATATAAAATGCCAAACCTTTTAGTACCTTTAACATACCTCAAAATCTTTTTTGCTGCCTGCCAATGTGCTTCTTTTGGCCTCTCCATGAATCTGGAAATTAAACTAACAACATACATTATATCCAGCCTAGTTGTAGTCAAATACATGAGGCTGCCAACTATGCTCTTGTACAGGCTAGGATCAAAATCCTAGCTGCTGACCTCTTTGCTGAGTTTTAATCCCATCACTGTGGGAGTGATTGCTACCTTGCTCTCTTGCATATTAAATCTTTCCAACACTTCCTTAACATATTTTTCTTGTGAGATAAAAATCCCATTTCCATTTTGTCCTACTCCTATTCCTAAAAGGTATCTCAGAAAACGCATGTCATTCATTTCAAATTCTTCTTTCATGACTGTTCTGAAATTTTCAATAAGATAGTCATCATTACCTGTGAAAATAACATCATCAACATATAACACAACAATCAGTAATTTACCATCCTTTTCTTTGATGTAGAGGGTGGGTTCTCCCTCACACTTTTCAAATCCTTTTTCCAGTAGATAGGAATCTATCCTACTGTACCATTCTCTTGGTGCTTGCTTCAGCCCATAAAGAGCTTTCTTCAATCTGAACACTTTGTGCTCTTGGCCTTTCTTTTCATAGCCTGGAGGTTGTTCAATGTAAACCTCTTCCTTTAACACTCCATTTAGGAATGCTGACTTCACGTCCATTTGGTAAGCTTTCCACTTGTTCTATGCTGTTATGGAAAACACTGCTCTCACGGTTTCCATTCTAGCAACCGGTGCAAAAGTTTCCTCATAGTCTCTCCCATACTGCTGCTTATATCCTTTGACAACCAGTCTTGCCTTGTTTCTTTCTATTTTGCCTTCAGCATTACTCTTGGTCTTGTAGACCCATTTAACTCCAATGACTTCCTTTCCTTTTGGTAGTACAAGTAAATCCCATGTCTTTTTTCTTTCTATGGCATTGATCTCCTCATCCATAGCTTCTATCCATTTCTTATCCCTAATTGCTTCTTCGAAATGAACAAGATCATCAACATGACAATATAATGCAAACAAGGAATTCATACCTTCATTTGCTGCCTCTTGCTCATAAATATCACTTACATTTCTGAACTTCTTACCTCTTTCATTTGGTGTGCAAGTGCTTGAAGAAGCACTTGAATTTCCTCCTTGTGGTGTGCTTGTAGAAGCACTTTCATTTCTCCTCAAGGGCGTCCCATGCTGTCCTTGTGTTGGTGCTGCTGTTTGGTGATGTATTTTAGCCATCTCCTCATCATTTTCATCATTTGACAAAGAGATTTTAACATTCACTGTTTTCTCTATACTTCCATCCCAAGCTTCCTCCTCAATGAACTGAACATCTCTACTCACAAAAAAATTCTTGGTGGATGGGTTATACAACCTGTAAGCTTTGGATTCCTCACTGTATCCAATGAAAATGCATTTCTCCCCTTTGCTGTCCAACTTCTTCCTTAGCTGATTTGGAATGTGTGCATAAGCCACACATCCAAAAACTTTCATGTGGGTGACTCCTTGCTTTCTCCCACCCCATGCTTCTTCTACCACTCTGTTCATGACCGTTGTTATAGGGAATCTATTCAAAATGTACGCTGCACAGTGTACAACTTTAGCCCAATAATCATTTGGCAAATGTTTTGCCTTTAACGTGCTCCTCAACATATCCATGATCGTCCTATTCTTCCTTTCGGCAACTCCATTTTGCTGCGGAGTGTACCTAGTGGTAAATTGTTTATGTATTCCATTTTCTCTACAAAACCATAGAAATTCCTTGATGATATACTCACCTCCTCTACCAGTTCTTAGAACTTTGATATGCAACCCACTTTAGTTTTCTACAAGTGCTTTGAAATTGCAAAATCTTTCAAACACTTCACTTTTGTTCTTAAGGAAATAAACCCAAGTTTTTCTAGTAAAATCATCAATGAATGTTAGTATATAGTGGCTGCCTGCAAGTGATGGAGTTTGCATCGGTCCACATAAATCTGAGTGGACAATTTCTAAGGGTGCTTTTGCCCTTATGCTTTTCCCTGATGGAAAACTTTCTCTGTGTTGTTTCCCCAAGATACAACCTTCACAAAGGCGGTTTGGTTTCTCTATCAATGGTAATCTTCTTACCATTCCTTTTCTACTCAATAAGTTAAGTCCTCCAAAGTGGAGATGTCCAAATCTCAAGTGCCACAACCAGTTTTCATCCTTTGGTTCGCTTTAGAAAGCCTCTTGAGTCACCGCTGCAATTTCTTCTTCATTTTTTAAATCTGCCTTCATCTTGAGAGGGAACATCATGTTCCTTGTCATCTTTACTTCAGCAATACATCATTTTCTAGGTGCTCTATCCATGATGGTGCATACATCATTCACAAAGAAAACATTGTAACCCTTTTGAATAAGTTGTCCAATACTTAAGAGATTACATTTCATTCCAAGAACATAATAAACATCTGCTATAGTTTTCTTTTCACCTTTCTTTGTCAAGACATTTACTTCTCCTTTTCCCATAACAAAAACTTTATTTTCAGTTCCTAGTGTGACTTGTGACTTCACATTCTGATCTAACATATAAAATAGGGCTATGTTTCTTGGCATATGGTTGTTGCAACCAGAGTCTAGAAACCATACATCTTCACTCTTTTCTTCAGCCATATTACAAGCTAAAAACAATTTATTTTCGCTGATATTTTCTCTAGTGAAATTTGCATTAGTTCTATTGCTCATATCATGCTGCTTCTTCCTACATTCATTTGCATAATGCCCATATTTTCTACAATAATAACATTGGACATTGGCTTTATCATACCTTTGTCCTTGAGCATGATGTTGTCCACTTTGTTGACTGTTGCCTTGGCCTTTGTTCTAATTTGGATTGCTGCCTCTTCCTTGTGCATTTGCTGAACTGTTTCTTCCACCTCTGTTTTGGCTTCTTCCTTTTCCTCTCTTGTTTCCTCTACCTTGACCTCTTCCTCTTCCAAAGGACATCTGGGTCTTAAAGGAATGCTCTAGAGATGAGTTTTCATTTCTACTCAATCTCTGCTCATGTGTTATCAGTGATGCATGTAGTTCATCAACTGTGAAGTTTGTGAGATCCTTTGTCTCTTCTATGGTGGTGACAATCACATCGAACTTTGAGGGTAGGACCCTCAATAGTTTCTCCACAATCCTCCTTTCTTCAAGAATCTCTCCATGAGACCTTATCTGTGTGACCAGACCAATCACTTGTGTGAAGAATGAGTCTGTATTATCTGACTCCTTCATGCATAGGTTCTCAAAATCTCTCCTCAGCAACTGTAGTTTTGTTGTATTCACTTTCTCCATGCCTTGGTAGGCTGTCTTGAGAGTTTTCCATGCTTCTTTGGATGTCTTGGCTGCTGCTATCCTTGGAAACATACTCTCATGCACTACTTGAGACAAAAACCAGAGGGCTTTTGAGTCCTTCTTCTTATAGCGCTTCAACAGATCTTTCTATGCCTGAGTTAACCTATTGAACTCATCTTCATCTGCTGGCTCTTCAAAACCATCCTCAACAAATTCCCATAAGTCTTGTGAGGCAAGCAAAGCTTTCATGGTTATTGCCCAATAGTCATAGTTTTTCCCATTAAACTGTGGGAGCTGAGTATTAAAGATACCCATATTAGTGATGGCTCCAGCCATTCTTGCACTCTTCAAAATACTTGACTGTGTGTTTAAAATCACTGACTATCTTCAACACAAAAAAAATCTTGAGAAATACCTTGGATTTTTTACTGAGTCTTCACTCTGCTGGAGAAGCTGCTGCAGCAAGAAACCCTTCCTTCAGCTTCTTTGACACCTTCAAAGAGCTTGGACAAGCTCTGATACCACTGTTGGGAATTTTCTGTTTAATTCCAAAACAAAAATAGCTTGAACAGAGAACAATGCTCTGTTTCTTCACAGGATCTTAACACAGGGAAGCTTAAAATTGTTAGCTGAAGAAGAACATAGCTTTCCACACACATAAAAACATTTTTATTCATTAACCATAATTCTGATATAAAAGGATCTTCCTCTTAACAGAGGGATTAAACCAGGAACACTTTAGTTCCAAAAAAAATTGCTCTATCTCCTTGTGTTAGGATATTCCGACACATAGGAAATAGTTAAGTTCAACTTGGTCTAGTATAGAGTTAGGTATAGAGTTAGGTAAAGTGTGTTTCTTTACCGTTGTACATTTTGTAACTTACAATCCGACGGTCACGATATGTAGTGATCCGACGGTTCACTCTCTCCTCGGTATTACCGACACTTGATCCGTGGCTTGACACCCGATTGGTCCATGAGTTCTATTTAAAGCGCATGGAGGGTCATTGTTCGGGTAATCCGTGCATGAGAGAAGCTTATGTAAATTTTCATTCTTTGATTAATAAATTGCCTATAGTAGCCACGTTGGCGCAAGCCGTGGACTGTTTCCCTCTTTGAGGGTTTTAACCACGTCAAAAATACTGGTGTATTGATCTGTGATCTGGTTGTGAGCGGTGTCCTTTTGGTGTTCTTTCTGAGGAACTTACTCTGTAAATTCCTACATGGTATCAGAGCTATTTGAGGGCCGTGTCCGTTGGTGATCCAAATCTGAAGCCGGTAGAACTGCATGCGGCTGTCGTGTCCTAGATCTATTGTTTCTGACTGCTTTCGGGCCGACAGGACTGCTCTGTTGCATTCGGAGCATCTGTTCCAGTGAGCAACCCCTTTTGTTTCACGCAAAAAGGTTTCCGGTAGCCCTAGCTGCGTCATTTTTCAGATCGGGAGGTATACAGTGTTTTTGCAGTTTACTGTTATTTTCTCTCTGCTTATTTCGGTTTCGGTTTATTTAGCCTTTTTTTTACCGGATCTATACCTTTCATTTCTGCGTATGCTCTTTGCCCTGTGACTCTGTGCGATCTGGGGAAATCAGAAACAGAAAGAAAGGATTTTTCTCATGCGTATGCTCTTTTCCCTGCACCTTAGTGTGATCTCGGAAAATCAGAAACATTGAGAAAAATATTTAGTTTTTCGGCTAAAGCTAACTTTGAGCCGCAAGGTTCATTTTTTTAAAATATCTATTTTTTTTGCTAAAGCTAACTTCGAGCCGCAAGGTTCGTTTTTCTTTGCATATTTGTGTTGGGTTTTGTGTTTTGTGTTTTGTAGGGAAAAAGAGCTTTCTCAAGGCAAGCACGCAAACCAAGGCCCCCCCCCCCCTCTCTCTCTCTCTCTCTCTCTCTCTCTCAAATTTTTTGTATAGATCAATTGGTTCAAAGCTATTTTAAGAGAGTAGAGGTCTTGGGTTCAAGTCTCCATTTTGTGGCGGCGGATTTTTTCATTCCCGCACATTCGCGCACTTTGCCGGCAACTTCAACAATTTTTTTTTAAAAAGCCATAACTTCTTCATCCGGAAGCCTTTTTCAGAGCCGTTTTTTTTAAAACAGCCTAATTTTTCGAGATCTATCCATTGGAACCCTTACTTTCAGCATCTTCAGCTTTAGTTTTTAAAAAAAAAATGGAAAGTCCATGCCAAGTCATTCTTGACAGCACTAACTACTTCCAATGGATAGCCTACATGGAAGATTTACTTAGAAGTAAGGGTCTCTACAGAATAGCCACAGACCAAGAGAAGAAACCAAAAGATGAAGACAAGGCTGCAAAATGGGAAAATAGACAAGATCAAGCACGTGGTTTGATAGGGATGTCTATTTCTCCTGATCTTAGATTCCATATTGCAGAACTTGAGACTCCTCATGAAGCATTGGAAAAAATCACTAAAGTTTTTGGGATTAAAAATGAAATTAGAGCCCATCAACTTGAAAATGAGTTGCTTACTTTGGATCCTAATAATTTTTCTTGCATTGAAGATTTCTTGTCCAAATTCAAGACCCTTAGATATCTCTTGGAAGGTGTTAAGGTTAAGAAAGAAGATAGTAACCTTATTTATTCCATCCTTACTAAGTTGGGACCAGCCTACTCTGTATTTGTTTCCACTTTCCATTCTACAAGGGAAGCTTTCATTTGTCAAGGAAAAGACTACAAGGCCCCTTCCTTTGACTCCTTTTGTGATTCCTTAATAAGAGAACAAGAAAAACTCTTACACCTTGGTCTTCTTAATCTTGGAAACTCTTCCAAGAAAGCGTTAGCCGCCCAGCAGCAACCAAATTCAAAGAATCCTAAGAAGTCATATCCTAAAAAGAATGGTCCTAAACCGAACAAGGGTCCTAAGCAAACTCGGCCTCAAAATGAAAGATCATTTCAGCAAAATGATAAGACCAATAAAAACAAATGGAAGAAGACTAATAGACATTGTAACTTTTGTAATCGAGATGGCCACTTAGAATCTAAATGCTTTAAGAAGATGGAAGCCTTGGAAGCCGCAATGAAGAAACACAAAATCCATGTGGAGCATACTTCAACTTCAACTTCTGGAATGGCACTTTCTGCATGTCGTTGTCAATCATCTCAGTCTGGTTATGCATTAAATATATCTTCTTCTTCTCCTTCTCATGAGTGGCTCATTGATTCTGGAGCCTCTTATCACATGGCCAAAAACCAAGCCATGTTTTCTTCTTTAAATGATTGTAACACCAAAAATATATATGTTGGTGATGATAGATCTCTTAATGTTGTAGGGACTGGAACTGTTCATCTAGACAATGGTCAGTTTAATGATGTATTATGTGTTCCAACCTTATCCTGCAACCTTCTATCTGTATATCAGATAACTCATTCAGGTGAAGGTAAAATTGTTGAATTTTCACCTCATGATGTTGTAATCAAGGATCTAAGAGATCCTAAACAGATTCTAGCTACTGGTATTGCTGATGATTCCACAAGGTTGTATAAGTTTCACAACTTTGGGTCATCAAATCTTCCCTCAGTATTTGTTGCTCATAATGATGAAGTGAGCAAACTTTGGCATGAGCGATTTGGTCACTTAAACTATCGCTCCCTTCAGCATCTATGTAAAGAAAATATGGTGACAGGTCTTCCTATGGTATCTTGCAGAGATGGTGTTTGTTCTGGATGTGTACTCGGAAAACATCATCGGGACAGTTTTGAAAAACGTGCCTCTTGGCACGCCTCAGCCCCTTTACAGCTTGTGCACAGTGATTTATGTGGTCCACTTCCTGTTGCTTCATTCTCTGGCTGCAAGTATTTCTTAACTTTCATTGATGATTTCTCCAGACGCACTTGGGTATACTTCTTAAAACTCAAGAGCGAAGTATTTAACACATTTTTGGCCTTCAAAGCCTTTGTTGAAAAACAATCTGGACATCAAATTCTTAAGCTAAGAACTGATAATGGTGGAGAATATGTTAAAAACACATTCATCAACTTTTGCACCGAAAATGGAATTCAAATGCAACATACTGTTCCATACACTCCACAACAAAATGGTGTAGCTGAAAGGAAAAATCGCACCTTAAAGGAAATGGCTAATTGTATGCTGCAATCTAAAGGACTCAGTCTTAGTTTTTGGGCCGAAGCAATTAATTGTGCAAATTATATAATCAATCGCACTCCTACTAAGGTTCTAAAGAATATCACTCCAGAAGAAGCTTGGAGTTCCATTAAACCAGATGTAAGTCACTTTCGTGTTTTTGGAAGTGAAGCATGGGCCCATATTCCAGATGAAAAGCATAAAGCTTTAGAACCTAAGAGTGAGAAATGTACTTTTGTTGGATATTCTGAAGATGTAAAAGGTTATAGACTTATTCCATTTAAGTCCAAAAATGTTATCATTAGAAGAGATGTAAAATTTGATGAAAATAAATCGGCCTGCGAGCCTAGTCCGGCGGATGTGCCACCTCTTCCTATCTCTTCTACTTTTGAAAACATTTCTTCTTCAGATGATGAAAGTGAGGATGATAATCCTCCCCCACCTTCTCAGGATCCTCAACTTCCAAGATGGGTCCGTGCTACTCGGGATGCAGCAGGTGATCTTGCCGGTGATCCTACAGATCAGCGACGTACACGTTCTCAGTTTGAAAGAGCCTCTTCTTTACTGGCTCAAGCTCCAGTAAATCATGATCCTGACACTTTTGCAGAAGCTTCAGGCCATCCACATTGGGAAGCAGCTATGAATGAAGAATATCATTCATTGTTGACAAATGATACATGGGATCTTGTTCCTCTACCAAAGGGACGCAAACTTGTTAGATGTAAATGGGTTTACAGAACCAAGTATGGACCAGATGGGAAAGTTGATAAACATAAAGCTCGTCTTGTTGCTAAGGGTTTTTCACAGGTTGAAGGCATTGACTACACTGAAACCTTCTCCCCTGTTGCCAAAATGAACTCTATCCGCCTTGTTCTTTCCCTTGCTGCCTCTTTAAAATGGGAAGTCCATCAGATGGATGTTAAATCTGCCTTCTTGCATGGGGACTTGCATGAAGAAATCTATATGGAACAACCCATTGGCTTCATCCAAACAGACTCCAGCCTTGTATGTCGACTTAAGAAATCTCTTTATGGTCTCAAGCAAGCTCCTCGGGCTTGGTATGCCAAAATGGATAGCTTTCTTTTAGAATCTGGCTTTTCTAGGTGTTATTCTGACAATACTGTCTACACCAAGAAAGTGGGCAACTCTCTTATCATCCTTGTTCTTTATGTTGATGATCTTATTCTTACTGGTAGTGATCCCAACCTTATAAACCATGTGAAGTCCAACCTTAAAAAGAAATTTGAAATGACAGACTTAGGACACTTACACTATTTTCTCGGTCTTCAAGTCTTGCAATCCAAGGACGGTATTT
The DNA here is from genome assembly GCA_031772625.1 of Pinus tabuliformis. NCBI lineage: Eukaryota > Viridiplantae > Streptophyta > Pinopsida > Pinales > Pinaceae > Pinus > Pinus tabuliformis. The sequence goes on from CM062809.1 coordinate 1,296,260,477, forward strand.
CCCTTTCCCAGTCCAAGTATGCTTGTGATATTCTTCGTCATTTTCACATGGAAGACTGTAAGCCAGCCCCTTCTCCCTTTCAGTCTGGAGTCAAAATTTCAGTCTCTTGTACTTCTCCTGAAGTTGATGCTACCTTATACCGTCAACTTGTAGGAAAACTCTTGTATTTAACCCATACTCGTCCTGATCTTTCCTTTGCCGTTGGCCTTGTTGCTCGTTTTATGCAAAACCCCTGTGAAAGTCATTGGAAAGCAGCCAAAAGAATACTTCGTTATGTTCGAGGTACAGTACAGTTTGGGATTCATTACAGTGCCAAAGCAGCTCCTCTATTAGTTGGTTTCACTGATTCTGATTGGGCTGGTGACCCTGATGATCGGAAGTCTACTGCCGGTTATGTCTTCACTCTTGGTTCAGGACCTATTACATGGGCTTGTAAGAAACAAGCTGCCATTTCTCTTTCGTCAGCAGAAGCAGAGTATCGTGGTGCTGTGGAAGCTAGTAAGGAAGCCTTGTGGCTTCGTCAGATCCTATCAGAGTTTGGCTTTAAGCAGCAGCATCCAACCACACTTTGGTGTGATAATCAAAGTGCCATTCAGCTATGCAAAGATCCAGTCCAGCATCAGCGCAGTAAACACATTCAACTACACATGCACTTCATCAGAAAACTCATTCATGACTATGTTCTTGAAGTGCAATATTGTTCAACAGATGATCAGGTTGCAGACATCTTCACAAAGGCTCTCACAGAGGCGAAGTTCACTAAACTTCGATATATGCTTGGAGTTCAGGAAGTTGTCACTAAGGGGGGATAGGCTCTAGTGCCTCCTTCCTTCTCCTATTGTGTCATATTTGTAAATCCTTCAATCCTATCCCAAGTTGTTCTTAAGGGGGGATGTTAGGATATTCCGACACATAGGAAATAGTTAAGTTCAACTTGGTCTAGTATAGAGTTAGGTAAAGTGTGTTTCTTTACCGTTGTACATTTTGTAACTTACAATCCAACGGTCACGATATGTAGTGATCCGACAGTTCACTCTCTCCTCGGTATTACCGACACTTGATCCGTGGCTTGACACCCGATTGGTCCATGAGTTCTATTTAAAGCGCATGGAGGGTCATTGTTCGGGTAATCCGTGCATGAGAGAAGCTTATGTAAATTTTCATTCTTTGATTAATAAATTGCCTGTAGTAGCCACGTTGGCGCAGGCCGTGGACTGTTTCCCTCTTTGAGGGTTTTAACCACGTCAAAAATACTGGTGTATTGATCTGTGATCTGGTTGTGAGCGGTGTCCTTTTGGTGTTCTTTTTGAGGAACTTACCCTGTAAATTCCTACACCTTGCAAACTTTACTCTGTCTCAGCAAAAAAAAATCAACACACTGCTGTGTAAAAATTACATATATTTATGCTGTGTCTCCCGTTACATTTGTTTAACAAAAAACGTTACATTTGCTGCTTCACTTTTACACTTCACATTCACACTACTGTGCATAAGATTTTTCCTTTGCGCTGTTGCAAGTTTCACTTTGGATTACAATGAACAACAACAAAAACTACATACGCGCTGTTGCGCTTTTCATTCCTTTCCCATTACATGCATATATGATGAACACAATGAGCATAACATATACGACAACCAAAAAACATTACTTCACGTTTTCACTTTCCATACTACCGTAAAATAAAAAAAGCATTAAACTTAAAACCTTTACCAACTTTTACCTATCACATTAAATTTACATTAATTACTTTTACAGAGAAACTGGCGGTCTAAACAAAACTTTCACTTCATGCAAGTTCATTGTTGCAGACTTGTACGGAGCTTTGCTTTCAATTGACGGCTTCAAACCTTGTTGTCAATTGGACGACTATCGCACAGTCAAACCACACGAATATTACGCTCCGATGAAAAGTTGTTTTGGAAAACAACTCAATCCATGTGTCAAACGATGATTTTCATCACTGCCCTCTGGAGGACTACCACTAACTCGTGAAAAGCGGTTTGATGGAAGTACTGGTAGTTTTCAAAAAAGTTTACGGTCACTATTTTAATTGAGCTGCAGTTGAAATTACATTTCAACAAATCCCCAAAGTTCTGAGACCCAAAATGTGTGAAAAATGTACATGTGTAAACTTTGTTGGAAAGATTTTGATCTCATAAGTTCAGTTGCATTAAAAAAAGGGTAAATTTGGATTTATTGAGTTTAAATTTATTTTGCAGTTCAGTGTAATGTATAGTTCTATCAGCTATCAAAATTGAAAATTTTCTCATACAAACTAAAGTAATTTAAAAAAATTCTAATAAAATAATAAATTAAACAATTATACAAAACATTTAAATAATATCTACTTATTAAATAAATCTATATAAATTATTAGTCCAATCCATTGATACTTTATAATCACCATAAACATATAAATGATCTTTAATATAATCCATTATTAATCCAATCCATTGATATTTGTGGCAGTTTTATATGGTTTAGAGGAGCACCAATCGTATTTCTCAACATTCAAACATATGTTGTTTTGTTTTATCGTGTTGTTTCCTCTCTAGGATAAGGTGGTTTTCTAAAGTTCAAACTAGATTAGACAAAGTAGAATTGGATTTCCTTAGTATTTTAGACTTTGAAATTTATTTGTTAAATTGAAAATTGATATGCTATATTAGACTCTAAGAGAGTTAAGGGCAGGCAAATAGGCCAATTTTGTTAATTTCTTTTCTTTGAAACTATTCACCATTTAAATTTTGGACTAGATCTGCAATCTATATCTCTAAAGCAAGGCCACACTTCATAAGTTGAAAAGTATCGACATGTTATTATGAGCATCTTTTGTTGGATCTCCCTACACTATTATGTCATTTACCTTTCATCATGTTAACGACCTAGACATGGAATTGGTCATTTGATTTCTTGTGTTAAAAATTTCCGAGAAGAAATGAGGATGTTTGACTTGTGTAGATTGAAGCCAACGAAAGAAACTGGTGATATCTGTGGCATTTTTACATTACATGAATAGTATATTGTAGTAGCAATCATATTTCCCAACCTACAAACATGGGTTGTTTTGCTTTATCATGTTGTTTCTTCTATAAGTGTTGATGGTGCTGGACCCACCAACATGTCAGGGATCTCCCCAGTAAGAAGTTCCAATTAGACGTCAGATCGTTTGGTGTAGGAGTCCTAGAAGTCAGTCATGCGGTAATGCCTGACTGCGGTTTCACAAAGAGGCTAGTAAGATATCCCTATTGGTAGCAAGGGTGTGACAGTTGCAGCAAGCCAAGGAAGGTGTATGAATGGTCCTAACACACATAGGGTGATGTGAGTGTGCCCCTTGGAAACCTGTGGTAGTACGGAGTTAGGAAGGGAACACATGAATAAAGATTCACTATAACATGGAAGGCAAGTTAGCTAGCAATCCAAAGTGATGGTTAAACCAACAACATGAATCAGTAAGATTCATACATACATATATATAAAATAGCTACACATGCATGCATAAGAAAACATATACATATATCAGTTAGAGTAAACAAATAGCTGAAATACAATACAACATATGCATGAAACATGCTAGCTATGTAATATTAAGAAGCGTAAGTTTCAGTCATACAATACATCCATGTCCAACCACTAGTTCTGACAACGGAACGTTACAGTCACAACCGCCTACTCCTCCAAAGTGATATACTAGCTCTGCGTACTGGAGAAGCCAAGGCTCGTTACAATACTATCCAAGCTCTCTCTAAGATAGTCCTATGGGAAGCTTGGCTGACCAAAAGCCTCTACAACGAGTTATGAGGGACTATTTATAGCAAATGGTGGGGTGACCCTTGACATTCCCCTTTGTGACCGTTCATCTATCCTCATGACTCTTCAACTACTTTATGATTGTTACATTCAACTATCGACACTTGAACTTCCACTTGAAAATACGTTACATTGCAATGCACTTGTGCCCATGCGAGACAAAATGGCTTGAGCAAGCCATGCAAGACATCACTGACACTCAGACCGTTGTGGTGAGACAAACTCTTTGACATCCTTGTGATGGTGAAGGTGGTGAGCTGATGCCAAGCTTGGTCATCCATGATGGTGTCCATGCGATCAACGGTGACATCTTGTTGAAGCGAACTCTTGCCTCCGTTGCTTCTGGGTACACTGATATGGCTCCTCTGTCCAACTCGTTTGATAGCATGCATATGGTCTTCTTGGATGTGACCGAACCAACAACATACTAATGCATAGTGTTTGTGTTGATATCCATGTGTGTTCTGGTGACCATGTGCATCAACGTGTCAAAGTACATGTTCAACTCCAGTTGGACTTGCTTCTTGTCTTCGCCTTGGTGAGTGTGCCAAACGGGGGGGATCACATGCGTACGCACAATGACATGCATGCTCCTAAATTCCCTTACATGCAATTAATAACACTGATCACCTTGTACGCTTAGTGCCAATTGCTGGGATGGATATATACCTTGTATGGGCACAGTTTCATCTGTCTATGCATGTTGTGCCCCTTGCTGTACCTATTCCTACTACAACTCATTATCTCGTCTATGCAGCCTCTATTCTTCCTTGAGTTGTTGCTTCAGCACATGCATCTCCTTCTCTTTTTTTCTCTCTACCTTCGCATGATCTTCGTGTTGTGTCGTCACCTCATAGCTTCAATCTCCAAAGTTTCTTTCATCATGAGTGGATCGACTTTGAACTTTCATCTTTGCTTCACCTCTATGCTGTCAACAACCTTCCTCTTACACTCGCCGCATGCGGGTGTGCTGCCTTTTGCTTCTGCTGATGGTGTGGTTCGTTGTGATGTTGCTGCCATCTTATCTTGGTGTCCTTGTCTATAAGCAACTTGATGTCTTCACAGGTAGGAAAGATCATAGACACTTGCTTGGATACAACCCCCGTTGTGCTCTCAATGATGTCCTTTGACTCTGCTCTTCTGAAGGTCATTGTACTTGTGCTACTAAGAGATAGACAAACACCTGTGATGAATGGGGACATAGCAACACTCATGGCAAGAAATCTGTCAGTTTAAAACCAAAACAAACTTGAGGACTGAATTGGAACATACCAATGTTATTGATCATGAAGGTTGCACAATTTTCACCAAGAGGTCAGGAGACTGATTGCCAAAATTGTGCAAGGCATAGTCTGGGCTATTTGGGGGCTGACTAATTGATAGAACTACGTAATGTAAAGTCCAGCCTAGCCTGCTGAGGACTGAAACTACACAATGCAATCCTGGAGGTCAGTGCTAGGCTAGACTTGCATAATTTCTGGAGGGAAGGCATAGCCTTTTCTTCTGGAAATGTGCAGTGTTAGCCTGGAAAGGCATGGTCTAGGCCCAGGCAGCCCAGGCCGACTGATGGGCGACTGAAAACATGAGAAGTCTAAATGCATGATGAGATGAGTGCAAACAAGAGTGAATGATCATACATGCAAACAAAAAGTGTACGATTCAGAAAATGGGAAAGCATGCATGTGTGTGAAGCGAGTCGCCGCAATGGCGACTGTCCGTGCAAAAATAGTGTCATCCATGTGCCAGTAGTGAGATGCAAACAAAAACTGAAACAATGCTTCTACAAGATAACAAACATCAAAACGACAACAAGCACTCACTGAAATCAAGCAAACAACACTCACATGAAGAAAAACACAAAAGGCGACAGAAACCTAACGCGAGACATGAAAATCAGGTTTACCCCGAAACAACTAAGATTAATGTGTTGACGACTCTTGGATGGAATGTATGATGTCAAAGCTACAAGTTTTATGTGAGGAATGAGCTTTGCAGTGTCCAGTTGATGATTTTCGATAAAATCGAGGTTGTGATGTGCAGGTCACAAATATAGGAAAAGTGACACTTGGTAGGAGGTTTATGAAATGATCATTCCATGTAACCTCCAGCTTCTAAAGATAGATCATTGAATCAAGGGATGCCTTTGCATGTTGCCTTGGGAGAAATAGTCTATGAATGCAAATCAATTTTTCTCTGTCCTATATGGAGTTGTTCAACCTTAAGGCACATGCATTGGTCTGCGAGCCTGGGATGAAAATTTGCGTAGTTTTTAGGCTGAGCAGAGATGGCTATCTCAGAGGGATTGCACAATTTCTCAGAGGAATAGGTGATTGTCTCCTACGATTGCGCAATTTCTATGCTGAGTAGTTGTCCTTGGTCAGACCTCACAATTTTCTTGGGGAAGACTGTTTAATTGCATTGCATAATTTCTCAGAGGAACAGGCTGCCTAGTTGGATTTGTGAAATTTTTAATAGCTGCTGGGCTGGCTGTCCCAGAGGGATTGCACAATGTCTGGGTTGAGTAGCTGACTGCTACCTAGAATTGCGCTAGGCCGAGCAATCTTGTTGGGCTGGATTGTGAATTTTTTTTAGTGAAGGTTGACAGACAGGATTGCACAATTCTGGAGCCCAGGCTAGAAATTTTCTAGAAAACCACTGAAGCTTGTGTACTTGAGAGTGCAAGACATGTTGCTAAATATGGTTTGTAGGGGGGCTCCAAAACGAAGCTAAGGAAAAATTTTGCAGGGTGGTTGTAGCCACTACAACCCTTGGCAACACACTGGTAGAACACCAATTCTCTGAATGGACCTTGTTCATGAAAAGCAAGTCTAACACCTCCAGAATAATTGTTCAGTTCTCTAGTCATATTGGTTTCCACACTTACTTGATTATAAGATGTAGCATCTGCCAAGGCCTTGGTCAGTCGACACACATTCCAAGCCAAGGCAACATAGTACTTTTGATTAGGTTTGAGGGGTATATTGATTCACAAGCAGTATAATTGCCAGAGTCTTAGTTTCATCTCTAGTGTCCTACATTGCCAGTAGACTTGGACAGTACCTGAGCGGAGTTACGCAGGAACACAAGCATCTCTCCACTGCCAGCGAGTCTAGTTAGTACCCCGGCGGAGTTACTTGCATCACCTCTTTGTGCACGAAGCCTTTCTCTTCTTTCACCTTATTTATTTTTCTTTCGAAATTTTTCACTTTTCCATTTTTTTATTTTTTATTTTCATAATTTTGCATAACACTTATTCATTTCAGAGGTGGAAGAGGGATCCCGACTTATTGAGGGCGTAAGAGGTTGTTCCTTCAGATAAGTAGTGTATGTATACCTATGACATGCTTGTTAAGGTCTCCCCCCCTCACCTTGCTCTACTTGACTGAGCTGACAAGGATTAACCGAAAAACAACCTACTAGATTAGGTGACACTAGTTAGCGTGCAAGCATTGTGTTTTCACCAAGGTTCACTTCGAACAGTACGTGTTTTCCAATGATGTATCATGTACTAAAGACATCATGTTCTTACATAAGAGAGTGGACAACTAACCAAATGTTGATAGTTGTTCAAGTCCTCTTGTACTTTACCCAGCTTGTTTCGAGAGTTGCACACAGTCCATGCAGAACTAACCTCTAGACAATAACAAGCAAATGACGCAAAAAACAAAGAAAGAAGTAGAAGAAAATGTGGAAAGAAAAGTGAGTAATCAAGCAAGCAAGAAAACAAAAAACACACAATAAAGAAGCAAACATGCATGCAAGCAAAAAACTCAAAAACGAACACTACTCCTATTCATAAGCTAACAGTGCATGGGTCGTCTCACGTGAAGTGATACTTCCAATTCAACCACTGATGCATTGGTTGACGCATGTTGGTGGAGGCATGGTTTGCGAACATCGGAGTTGCGTAAACCAACAAGCATGAAAGATATAATGATGAAGATGGACACACTCTGAGCTTACAAGTGACAACATAACAAAAATGAGTGAAAGTACATGACATGCACTCTATGGACTTGCCATGGTGTTGTGCTACACTGCATGCAGATTTTGAGTGTATGGATTCTCTTGACTGTGACATGCAAGCAAATGTGAGAAAGTTAGACCACTTATGTTGTGCATGTGTGCTTGCTATGTAAGATTACTCCAATGCATGAGTGATGGGTTCATGTAGTTCGTGTAGAGGAAGTGAAATATGGGTGTTTGGTTGATCTTCAATGAAAATAAGAGAGTGATGAGGAGGCTTGATTGTTTCAAAAATTTCCTGATCAGAAATGAAGCCAAACTCAGGAAAATGAGGGCTTGGCATAACCATCAGCTCAGGCTGAAGTTACTTGATAGTCTGCAGGGTTTCGACTTCATTGATAGATAGATCATCATTGTAGAATTTCCCACTGTAGATCGCTAGATTACGCAGTATACTAAAGCAAAATACTTGATCTACTTATACAAACAAACTTGCGGAAGCTTAATCGAGTTTGAGCAAGATCAAATAGAACACATATAACATAGAATGAGAAATCAATCACACATGAATGCATAAGAATACTCTGGGGAAAGCCTCAGCTAAAAACCCCGATCTCTGTATTATCATACAAGTGGAAATATGTCTGGATTACACAAAGCTTTAGCTGACAAGCTATCCAGCTCTCAGTACAATCCCTCAATGCTGCTCATAGACTGAATAGACACAACATATACCTTCCTCCAGTCCTCCAAGCCTCCTATTTCCTTGCGCAATTTCTCTTGGGGTCCAATGCTACCAGCTGTATGAATTGACCTCTCAGACAACACATCAAACTCAAAAGTAACTGCGCAGTCCAGAAGGAGATAATTCCTTCTGCATGGATGAGTTTCCTATATAAGAGAAATCCTCCAACTGATATTACATTGTCCCTTCCTATGATCTCAACTGGGTCTCTTACTTAAATGACATGAATGAGTTATTTATGAGAGAATATTCAATTATTTGAAGTACAACAGTTACATGCATGCATGCATTAACTAACTGAACTCACAATCAGTTCCACAAACTGTTGGAACTAATCTAACTAGACTTAATTCAATTAACTGTGCTAACTAATTACAACTCAAAGTACAACTCATCCTGATCTCCTTAATCAAGGGATAACTTCCTAAATCAATGGAGAAACTGTTGCATGTCTTCACACAAACTTCATGTTTGATTTTCTACAACTAATTAACTCAAGATGAATTAATTAATTATTTTACAAATAACTGCTAAGATCAAATTCGAATTTTAATTCTCAATTTTAGTTTAGGGACTAACTAAAATTGGAATGTATCCCGAAATGCCATTTAAAGCAATTTTATTTTTAGCATTTCCATTTTATCATTCCTTGTTGCTATTTCCAACACTAGTACCTATTCTTGTTGCTATTTTCAACAATCATAGACCAGTGTCTTAGACAGATTAAAAATGAGTGAATCAACATCGTCATCAAATGAAGAAGTAGAGAGATCATGACAACCAAGATCAGAAAATTCAAGATGCTTGTCAACATCCTCATGATTTTATGAATCATGCAGTGGGGTAGACGAGAAGCAAGGATGTTCACACTCCGTGTTTTCAGAAATGACAGATGCAAAATGGGACAACATTTCAGAGGAAGATGTGGCCTCTCCGCACTATAATGACAGACTGACATCTAACATGTCCTATGACCAATCAGAAGTAGAAACATACAGAAATGAGTTTTCATAGGGGAAATAAAAAATGGTAGAATCACAAGGGATGTCAGGATAAAGCGGATGAGGCGAGGCTGGAAGGGAGTCATCCTTCACTGCGGGTTCTTATTCTGATTCCCACACACACTCATCATGAATGATGGAATTGTTTGGCTGCATAATACTAACTTCGTCGACAACTTGATCCTCATTCTCAGCAAATGAGGAGTATGGAATGGAAGATCACAAGATAGTACAATCCAGAGGATCAACAGAATGCGGGGATGAAGGTTACGGGAATGAATCCACGCAACAACCAATAGGCTTGTAAGCCAAATTTGCGCATGATATCAAGAGGAGGTGGGGTGCAAGGATCTGACAGTTCAATAGATGTGTGTGCAAGATCTCCCACATCACTCTATGGTGGTGGAGCTGTTTGATGAGGTGAAGGCGGAAAGTCACTTGTGACAGCAACTATGCCTTCTTGTGATTGCGCAATGACATAATTGAAGTGTTTTGAGCAGGGTTCAAATATGTGAAGAAGATACTATAATATTCCATCGAGAAATTTCCAATCAATATCATCTTTGGGAAATCGGTATACAAGATTACAAAAACGTGTGTGAAACTGTTCAATGGATTCATCGGGTGCTTTTTGTAATTTCATAATTTCTTTATAGAGTGATTTATAGTTAAAGTGATTGAAAGCACAGTCTATCTCTGTGACCAGATCAACAAGAGAATAAATAGATATTTCGAGCATCGTGGCAACCAGTACATTGGGTGCCCACGAAGTGTGTAGATGAACAACGCGTAGGTCATTTATTCTTCAAATATTCCATGTCTTTAGCATGAGCCTATAATGCCGACCGTGTGCCTAACCAAGGCTACGTGGCCACCACCATCATATGTTTTACGTGACAATTTATCTAAGAGATTTTCTGAGATAATGAATTCGTTTCCATAAGACATACACTCCTAAAGAGCAACTCTATAGTTAGTCATGATGGATATGTAGAGATTCAAAAAGGATGTGAGGGATCACAAGCATGCACACAATGATATGCATGATGATAAATTCCCTTGCATGCAATCAACAACACTGCTCACCTTTTCTGCTTTGTGCCGCTGCTGGGATGGATCTATACCTTGTATGGGCGCAATTTCATCCGTCTGTGCATGTTGCGCCCCCTGCTGTACCTATTCCTGTTGCAACTCATTCTCTTGTTTGTGCAGCTCCTGTTGTTCCTTGAGTTGCTACTTTAGCACATGCAACTCCTTCTTTTCTTCTCTCTCTAACTTCGCACGATATTCATGTCACACCGTCACCTCATAGCCTCAATCTCCAAAGTTTCTTTCATCATGAGTTGATCTACTTTGAACTTGCAGCTTTGCTTCGCCTCTATGATGTCAACAATCGTCCTCTTGCACTTGCCGCATGTGGGTGTGATTCCTTTTGCTACTGCTAATGGTGATGCTCGTTGTGATGTTGTTTCCATCTTATCTTGATGTCCTTTTCTATGAACAACTTGATGTCTTCAAAGGAAGGCAAGCTCATAGACACTTACTTGGCTTCAACCCCTATTGTGCTCTCAACTATGTCCTTTGACTCTTCTCTTCTAAAGGCCATTGTACTTGTGCTGCTGAGAGACAGACGAACACCTGGTATGCCTGGAGACATAGCAACACTCATGGTAAGCAATCTGTTAATCGAAAACCAAAACAAAAATGAGGAGTGACATGCAACATACCTCTATGATTGATCGTGAAGGTTGCGCAATTTCCGCCAGGAGGTCGGGAGACTGAATTCCAAAACTGTACAAGGCACAGTGTGAGTTGTATGGAGGATGTCTAAGTACTGGAGCTATGCAATGCACAATCCAACCCAGCTTGTTGACGACTGAAACTGTGAAATCCAAAATTTCAATCAATATTGACATATAACCAGCAAACTGCGTTGGGTAGTTTCTGGGGTCTGTAGGACACTGCCTCTAAAAATTGCGCAGTGCAAGCATGGAGGTTAGTGTTGGGCTAGACTTGCATGATTTCTGGAGGGAAGGCAGAGCCTTTGCTTCTGAAAATGCGCAGTGCTAGTCGGACAAGGCATAGTCTTGGCCAAGGCATCCCAGGCTGGCCGAAGGGCGATTGAAAACATGAGAAGTCTGGATGTATGATGAGATGAGTGAAAATAAGAGTGAATGGTCATACATGCAAACAACATGTGCAAGATTCATAAAATGGGAAAGCATGGATGTGTGTGAAGAAAGTCACCGCAACGACGACCATCCGTGTAAAAACAGTGCCATGCATTCGACAACAATGTGATGCGAAAGAAAACTAAAACGATGCTACTACAAACTAAAAAACATCAAAATGACAACAAGAACTCACTGAAATCAAGCAAACAACACTCACATGAAGAAAAACACAAAAAAAGACAGAAACGTAGTGCGAGACATGAAAAGTAGGTTACCCCGAAACAACTAAGCTGAATGTCTCAACGAATCCTAGATGAAATGTCAGATGTTAGAGCTGCAAGGTAAATGCAAGGAATGAGCTCTATAGCTTCCCGTTGATGATTTTTTATAAAATCAAGGTTCTGACGCACATGTCACAAATATAGGAAAAGTGACACTTGGCGGGAGGTTTTTGAAATGATCCTTGCATGTCACCTCGAGCTACTAAAGATAGATCCCTGAATCAAGGGATACCTTTGCATTTTTCCTTGGTATGAACAATCCATGCATGTAAAGCAGTTTTTCTCAGTCCCAGAGGGAATCGGTCAACCTGAAGACACATGCATCGGTTTGCTTGCCTCAGATGAAAATCTGTGTAGTTTCTGGGCTGAGTAGAGATGGATGTCCCAGAGGGATTGCGGAGTTTATGAGAGGAACAAGTGACTGTCTCCCAGGATTGCGCAATTTCTGGGCTGAGTAGACTTGCTTGGTCAGACCTCACAATTTTCTTAGGGAAGTATGTCTAATTCCATTGAACAATTTTTGAGAGGAAAAGGCTGTCGGGCTCAATTTGCACAATTTATTCTAGCTGTGGGGCTGGCTGTCCCAGAGGTATTGCACAATTTCTGGGCTGAGAAGTTGACTGTTGCACATAATTACTCAGTTTCTAGGCTGAGCATTCCTATTGGGCCGGATTGCACAGCTTTTCAGTGAAGGTTGTCAAGTAGGATTGTGCAATTCTGGAGCCCAGAAGGCTGCCACTCAGGATTGTGCAATTTCTTGACGAAAGGTTGGTTCCCCTCCAAAATTGCACAATTTCTTGAGGGAGCTACTCAGCCTGCAGCTGGACCAAGTCTGAAGAAACAACTTGTGAGGGTGATGCAATGAGCTATCATGCACAAGCTGAAAATTTGCAAGAAAACCACTGAAGCTTATGTACTTGATAGTACAAGACATGCTGCTGAAGATGGTCGATAGGGAGGCTCCAAAACGAAGATAAGGAAAAATTTTGGAGGCTGGTTGTAGCCGCTACAACGCTACGCTAAGGTGATTTTTCCAAAGTTCAAACTAAATTAGACAAACTAGATGTGGATTTCCTCAGTATTTTGGACTTTGAAACTTATTATTTAAATTGAAAATTGATATGCTATATTAACCCCAAAGAGGGTTAAGTGCAGGAAGCTGAGCAATTATTAGTTGTTGCACTTAATAAAATTTCGGATAGTGGCATTATTATTATTTATACTTCTAACCTTTTTTCATATGTGGGTTTAAGTGAACAGACCAAAGTAGCAGTGAGACTCGAGGGTCAGTTAAGGAGTGAAATTTCACTAAGGGTCTGTTAAGGATGGTTTTGTATAACGCTTAAAACACCTTGCATCACTTACTTTTTGTCTTTTTCTATTTTTCCTCGAATTTTCATTATACGAAAAAATGTTGTAATATATTTCTCTTTCTTGAGTTAAGGAGGAAGAGGGAAATTTATTTAAAAAAATAAATTGTAAATAAATTTTAAGATGAAACGTGAAAATTCGACTATTACTGATGAGTTACATGCATAAAATTTGCAGAATTGACCGAGAAGAAAAACGCATTTATAGAGGGGGCACATCAAAGAATTGATGAGGGATCATCTTTGGGAAGCTAGTTGAGTTCTAGCAGTAATATACCCACATGCCGACTGAAAGCACTACTGTTGGTATTCTGATTGTCATTGGTTGTGTGATGCACCTTTAAGCCTTCTACATACTCTTAGAAAGAGTCAATTTCATCCTCCTATTTATCTAATTTTCCTTTCAAGGCTTGTATTTCTTGGAGGAGGTTTATGGATGCTGTCATTTGTTGATGCAACTTTAAGTTAATTTCCATTGTTTACAACTAAAGAGATTCAATTTGGTGGGAATAATTGCTACAATCCAAGTTACCCACATTTTAAGGAGTTTTATCTCTTTTTCCCACATGCTCAAATTAATGGCAGGGAAGACCTCTTTTCCTTCTTGCAAGATGCGAAGGAGACACTAGAGAACAATAAGAGGGCTACGTGAGAAAGCGACAAGGGAAAAAGTTGCTCGAAGAAGGAAAAGAGAGACACTATAGTAGACAACACAACCTAGGTATAGATGAAATAATCACAATTCACTAAAGGAGATAGAAACCACCCATAGAAAACTATATATAGTGGCACTCGAGCCTGAGTAGCAATGAGACACACTAAATTCGCTGAAGAAAGATTGTATATAATAGAGACACCAACATGCAAAGCTGTTAAACACACATGGGCAGCAGGGGCAATATGAAAGATAATCAGGAGAGTACAATTTTTATTAACAAGAGATATACATTTATAGTACATTATGTGACCATTAGGTTTCACATCCCAAGGTCTCTTGGTCTCCTTTTGTCCATTCAACTTCCACACTAACCCATTGAGGATTAGGTGTCCAACATTCCCCCCCTTAATCGGAAGGGTTATGTATGAGTCCAAGAAGAGAGCTGTAATACAAAATGTGCAAAAATGCATGGTAGCACAAGGCTGAATGTGCTCTATGAAATGTTGGTATAAAGGGCGGTGGTTTAAGGATGACCACCAACACTGGAATGCTTAGTGCAGTTCCCGAAACTCTTCCATTACTGGCAAGAAGCTGAAGTCATCTGCTAGAGGAAGTGCTCCTATTGTTTTGAAGAGTGAAACCTTCAACCATGGAAGGGATGTCTCACCCCGCATAAAAGGGAGAACTTCAACCTGAAAAGGGAAGTCTCAACCTGTGATGGTTTAAGGATGACCAACAACTCTGGAATGCTTAATGCAATTCCTGGAACTCTTCCAAAATTGGCAAGAAGCTGGAGTCTTCTGCTAGAGGAAGTGTTCTCAATTTTGTTCCTGGAATTCTTCCAAAACTGGCAAGAAGCTGAAGTCTTCTCCTAGAGGAAGTGTCCAGATTACCCACTGAGGGCATGTTCACGGGCATCTTTGTTTCTGGCTACAACTCTGAAACTGGTGTGGCAGGTTGTGGCTCAGGCTTGCTTGATGTCACTTTGAAGCTTGTAGAAGACCATCATTTCCCCCCTATCAGATACAAGGTGAGATGATGGTGAAAACTCAACTGCAAGACTGTTCAATACTCTAGAACTAGTTCTGACATGCATTTGGAATATCTTCTTGGCTGTTGATGCCCATTGCCAAGAAGCAATCCATCCAAGATGGATCTTTGTTCTTGCAGGACGTTTATTTTGAAGCATCTGTGTGAAGAATGACTGGTTTTATGACAGTGCTTACATGGATGAAGATCAAAACAATGATCTTTCAAATGGCCAACTCGGTTACAGTGTTGGCATTTTACAATCTGTTGTTGTTGTTGCTGTGGAAGAGGGGCATAATCTGGAACAACTGGATATGAATTGTCATGAGGAGCAGCTGAACTATTATGAATGAATCCAGCACTTTGAAACTGAATGGGATTGGCATAGTCTGGAATATGAAAGGACAAGTCCTTGTCATATCCAAGACCAGTTTTGTGCTTGTTGTGGACAAGCTGCTCCCAAGGTCTGATGATGGGCTTGGGAAGTGCAGACTGAGTTTCTGCATCTGCATGTACAACTGCTGCTTTATTGGGTTCTGGATCTGATTCAACCTCAATCTTACTAATTTCACCACTTGTTGGTTTAACCTTGAACAACATATTGTTTTGAGCAGAAAACAATTTGGAATGACAAATCTGTTGAAGCTCATCTTGCTGGAACTGAGATTCTAGTTGCAAAAATTCAATCTTTTCTTGTGCATCATGCAGGCAGGTCTGAATGTCACAAAGAGTGTCTTTGCTGACATTTACCTTCCCACCAATACTGGAGTGTATTAGTGTATTCAGTAACTCTAATACATCATCAAATCTAGCCATTTTCTCCAACTATAATACCTTGCGCTATAATTTACACAAAAATGGTTGATTAAATGAGAATTCACAAGTTTGCAGACCAAATGGACTATAACTACGATAACTATAACCTCTTTTTGTTTGTTGAACACTCAAAATTGTAACCTTCTATCTATATTCTGAATTTTGTGAATATTACCTTATAATAAACACCCTCTTCTGCATGTATATAGTATAGAAACAGTGAGGTTAAATGTGTATAGAAACAGTGACATAAATGTGTACAACACCAAGAATAAAGTGATGACTTCTCTACTCCAAAGTCTGCTGTTAATTAGAGCTGTTCATCATGGGATAGGAGAAAACCCATATCAAATGCCAGGAGGTATTACAGGATTTCTGTTTTACTAAACACACTTACAACGCCAACACAATAATATGAATCCAAGCTCAATGCACATCCAATATATAATATATATATATATATATATATATATATATATATATATATATATATATATATATATATATATATATATATCGGTCGACTTCCCAAGAAAAGCAATAAATAGTTTTGGAAGATAATGAAATTATTTCTTGAGCAAATTTAAACTACCTGGTCCTTCGCGGAGTTTGAACTACTACAATTTCATTTCATCTTACAAATTTTCGACAGCTACACCGCTCACGCTTCACTGCTCTGAGCCTCTTTGAAGAAATCTGAGATACCTATGAATAATCCAACCTCGACATACCACAACACCAAAAAATTCAAATAGGGCCAGTATGTTATCTCGATGGGACATGATGCCCACTCATCCTCTTTGCAACAACGCACCACATACAAAAGAATTTATATAAAAAATGGCTACAGACATGGATCTACCTCCACGCTCCATGAATTTATCGTTTTTGAGAACTCATTAAACATTCTTTCACACTTCCAACTTTCTGCTATTTTATTCCATGAGACAACACTTGAATATATAAATACTTTGACCTCTGTTGAAACACTTGCTGATATAATCTACGAATCCCATATTCACAATTTCATATTTATCCTACTTTGATTTCATTAGCCTGTTTTATTTGACTAACGAATCCTAAGTTAAGCTGAATATGTATACTATTCTCATCATGGGCCTCACCTTTATTCCTTGTCTCTTTATCAGTGCGTGCACTGTATCCTCTTTTGACTTTATTAATAAAAGCACACTTCAGCTAATTTCTGTGTATACCTTTTACAATAATGAGATTCTGAAGGGTATTCCACCTTGATATTGTTGTGTCGACATGGCTACTTTCGTGTGGTGAACAACCAGTACACACACTGGGAAATATATGCAATTGGTGGGAGCGTAAACCCAACAATTTACAGTGAAGGCAACAGATTCATAGCGCCCGATAACGCCAAGGCTAAGGAGGTGCAGAGCCTAGTTCCCTCTTCTTGAATCAGACCAAAATCATAGCATACTTTCAAATTTCATGTTTGTCTTTAGAAATAATTCGCCACTGAAACCCTAGATGAATAAAATGGCTGTATGCAGGCATCGAAGAATGGAATCAGTGGAACTAGAGATCAGCAGGGGACCTAATGCTGAACGGTGCATATTTTGTTCTGTCAGGCACCAGAGCGGCTGATAACTATGCCTTAGCCTCTAGTCTCGGGGCGAAGTCAGTGTTCCTTGTGGAAACTAGTACTGGAGAGGCAGAGGTTTTGTTTATATCAACAAAGTGCACCCTAAATGTGAATTCATAAGTTTGATTGCGAGGCTTTGAATCTTCTGGCGAATGTTCGTCTCGAAGAACAGGAATTAAACAATTTTCAAAAAGAGGAGCGGGTGAATATCTCTGAATCTTCTAGCGAATGTTCATCTCAGAGAACAGGACTTGGAACAATAGCATACCTTTGTTACGAATGTGGTGGCTTAAGTCATTAAGAAATTTTAAGCATATTCAATTCCGCAGTGAGAATGTAGTTAGAGGCTTAGCTATGTTATGACACCCACCAGACACAAGCTTCAAGGATTTCAGGAACTGTTATCTGACAGGGCACAACAGTGCATGTAAAGGAACAACATACCAAAAATACAATTCTGAGGGGCGCCAAGGTTTCCAGGCAGATTTTAGAGCATTAGAGTAGGTGCACAGTGAAGAGTAAAACACTCAAGTTCTTACATGCAGTAGAAAGAGCAGAACTGACATAAGAGATGCCACAAAATCAATATGAAACTACCGAGGACAGCACTGGGAAGAATTCTAGGAAAATTCAGATAAACCGTTGCAAATACAATGGGCATATAAAACGTTTGTTTACAAGTCAGTGAGCAGATATTCGACCAATCACTCTTCAAGGCATAATCCAGTATCGATTCTCATGCAAGAGGTCAGAATACACAATGTTGTTCGAATTAGGACCAACGTATTTCATGAGGGAGCGTTAGTGTAGTAGATTCTTGAAAAAATAGCAGAGGGCATTAAATGTGCAGAGAATATAATAGAGAATTAGGATAGGATCAGAATGGCAAGACTGAAATTTAGAACATGCATACCTAGGTGGAGGCCACAAAACTAGTGGCTCAAATTGGAGTAGGACTAGATTGGAGCAGGACCAGCAATCGCCCGCTCTGATACCATGTTAAACACACATGGGCAGGAAGGGCAATATGAAAGATAATCAGGAGAGTACAATTTTTATTAACAAGAGATATACATTTATAGTACATTATGTGACCGTTGGGTTTCACATCCCAAGGTCTCTTGGATTCCTTTTTTCCATTCATCTTCCACACTAACCCATTGAGGATTAGGTGTCCAACAAAAGCTAACTCCATAAATGAAAGAGGCTCCATGTAATTGAAAGACATGAAGGACAAGATGGCAGAGGAGAGCACTAGATAGATGAATAAAACAAACTATATTTGAGGAGTTCTTGAATAAGAAGATAAGTTGAGAGATGAAAATGTGACCAACAAAGTCTAATTGACATGGGCACACCAGAAGAAACCTGAAACGCATACGAGTCTAGAGGGAAGCATTATTTTTGTAGTTCACTCAGATCCCGAAGAAGTAGTAGACCTGAAAGTTATACCCGCTGCGACAGAGAAGCCTGAAGATGTCGACCATGCTTAGGAGAAATTTCTTAGAGCACCTTTGAAGGAAACACAACCTAAATTGGTAGGGAATTAATAGGCTAAGAGCAGGAGATTGATATCAGACCGAAATTGAGCATGCTTGGAGTTAATCCCACATGTGATTCTACTCTATACTCCATTAACCTTCATAATTACTATAGCCATTAGAGAAATCAATAGGATGATTGTGAGGTTTGAGCAGATATCAAAACATCATTGTTTCCTTATACTCAAGGCATGTGAAGAGATTGAGATTAAATGAGTTACATGAAATGTTGCGTTAATGGGAGTCACGATACCTTGCTACATGCTCCCTCAATTTTTACTTATTTGCCTATAGTTTGGAATGAGGAGAGAAAAAATGATTTAGCCTTCTAGCCTTTGACATTAAAACATGTACTTGGAGGAGCGGGTCATGGGATACTTTTCCATCCATGACTACCATTTACTTCTATTTTTCCAACATTAAGGTGACAAGCTAGGTTGGCTTGATTGTCAGTTTCTGAATTTTCATGCCTGAGGATGTGGAAGAAGCATTTGATAGGGAAGAATTCAAATGCTCTAGAGATTCTTTGGAGTAGGAGTCTGAGATAGTTTTCTTTAGGCTAAGTTCCTTTTTATGAATGCTAAATTGTATAAAGTGCCTTTCCAAGATTACACCTAGTAGGTATACACCTCTTCTTCATTATTGGTCTTTATCCCAACCCCTAGGAATAACTAATAGCTAATTTTCCACCGGGGTTGTGTATAACCCACCCATCCCACGGTATCAATATTACTAGCACAACCATATAAGTTAAATTGTTGGTAAACTCCTATTAACATCAATCCACAATAAACATCAAAACACTTACCCCCACTTACCATGGAGATTATTAATTGAGAACACCATGGGAGAATACCATGGCGTAGTGGTATTTTTCATTTCTCTTTTTATCTTTGGATTTCTATCGAATGATCCAGGATGTAATCCTGGATGTAAATAATAGTGAAAAAATTCTCTAGGTTAATGGGTCTTTTCCGTTCCATAGAAAGATTTAGGTTACCAATACCATGTGCCCAAAAATTCATAACTCACTTTATATGACACTCATTCATATGATACATCTATATTTAAAATTAATCAATTTAATTTAAAGGGAAAAAATGACATAACTAATTTAAAAATAAATATCAGCATTGATTTGTAGGAATTTACAGGGTAAGTTCCTCAGACAGAACACCAAAGGACACCACTCACAACCAGATCGCAGATCAATACACCAGTGTTTTGACATGGTTAAAACCCTCAAAGAGGGAAACAATCCATGGCCTAAGCCAACGCAACCACTTCAGGCAATTTATTAATAAAAGAATGAAAATTTACATATGCTTCTCTCATAGACGGATTACCCTACAAATGACCCTCCATGCACTTTAAATAGAAATCATGGACCAATCGGGTGTTAAGCCACGGATCAAGTGTCGGTAATACCAAGGAGAGAATGAACCGTCAGATCACTACATATCGTGACCGTCGGATTGTAAGTTACAAAATGTACAAGGTAAAGAAACACACTTTACCTAACTCTATACTAGACCAAGTTGTACTTAACTATTTCCTATGTGTTAGAATATCCTAACATCCCCCCTTAAGAACAACTTGGGATAGGATTGAAGGATTTACAAATATGACACAATAGGAGAAGGAAGGAGGCACTAGAGCCTATCCCCCCTTAGTGACAACTTCCTGAACTCCAACCATAAATCGAAGTTTAGTGAACTTTGCCTCTGTGAGAGCCTTTGTAAAGATGTTTGCAACTTGATCATCTATTGAACAATATTGCACTTCAAGAACATGGTCATGAATGAGCTTTCTGATGAAGTGCATGTGTAGTTCAATGTGTATGTTGCGTTGATGTTGGACTGGATCTTTGCATAGCTGAATGGAACTTTGATTATCACACCAAAGTGTAGTCGGATGCTGCTGCTGAAAGCCAAATTCTGGCAGGATCTGACGAAGCGACAAGGCTTCCTTACTAGCTTCTACGGCACCACGATACTCTGCTTCTGCTGAAGAAAGAGAAATGGCACCCTGTTTCTTGCAAGCCCATGTAATAGGTCCTGAACCAAGAGTGAACACATAACCTGCAGTAGACTTCCGATCATCAGGGTCACCGGCCCAATCGGAATCAGTGAAACCAACCAATAGAGGAGCTGCTTCGGCACTGTAATGGATCCCAAACTGAACTGTACCTCGAACATAATGAAGTATTCTTTTAGCTGCTTTCCAATGACTTTCATGTGGGTTTTGCATAAACTGAGCAACAAGACCAACGGTAAAGGAAAGGTCAGGACGAGTATGGGTTAGATACAAAAGTTTTCCTACAAGTTGATGGTATAAAGTAGCATCAACTTCAGGAGAAGTACAAGTGACTGAAACTTTGACTCCAGACTGAAAGGGAGAAGGGGTTGGCTTACAGTCTTCCATGTGAAAATGGCGTAGAATATCACAGGCATACTTGGATTGGGAAAGGGAAATACCTTCCTTGGATTGCAAGACTTGAAGACCCAGAAAATTGTGTAAGTGTCCTAAGTTTGTCATTTCAAACTTCCTTTTAAGGCTAGACTTCACATGGTTTATAAGGTTGGGACTACCGGTAAGGATAAGATCATCAACATAAAGAACAAGAATGATAAGAGACTTGCCGACTTTCTTGGTGTAGACAGTATTGTCAGAATGACACCTAGAAAAGCCAGATTCTAAAAGAAAGCTATCCATTTTGGCATACCAAGCTCGAGGAGCTTGCTTGAGACCATAAAGGGATTTCTTAAGCCGACATACAAGGCTGGAGTCTGTTTTTATGAAGCCAATGGGTTGTTCCATGTAGATTTCTTCATGCAAGTCCCCATGCAAGAAGGCAGATTTAACATCCATCTGATGGACTTCCCCTTTGAACGAGGCAGCAAGGGAAAGAACAAGGCGGATAGAGTTCATTTTGGCAATAGGGGAGAAGGTTTCAGTGTAGTCAATGCCTTCAACCTGTGAAAAACCTTTAGCAACAAGACGAGCTTTATGTTTATCAATTTTCTCATCTGGTCCTTACTTGGTTCTGTAAACCCATTTGCATCTAACAAGTTTTCGTCCCTTTGGTAGAGGAACAATATCCCATGTATCATTTGCCAATAATGAATGATATTCTTCATTCATGGCTACTTCCAAATTTGGATGGACTGAAGCTTCTACAAAGGTGTTAGGATCATAATTTACTAGAGCTTGAGCCAGTAAAGAAGAGGCTCTGTCAAACTGAGAACGTGTGCGTCGTTGATTTGTAGGATCACCGGCAAGATCACCTACTGCATCTCGAGTAGCACGAACCCATTTTGGAAGCTGAGGAGCTGAAGGAGGATCCTGAGATGGTGGGGGAGGATTGTCATCCTCACTTTCATCATCTGAAGAAGAAATGTTTTCAAAAGTAGAAGAGATAGGGAGAGGTGGCACATCCGTCGCAGGCCGATATATTTTCATCAAATTTTACATCTCTTCTAATGATAACATTTTTGGACTTAAATGGAATGAGTCTATAGCCTTTGGCATCTTCAGAATATCCAACAAAAGTACATTTTTCACTCTTAGGTTCTAAAGCTTTATGCTTTTCATCTGGAATATGGGCCCATGCTTCACTTCCAAAAACACGAAAGTGACTTACATCTAGTTTGATTGAGCTCCATGCTTCTTCTGGAGTGATATTCTTTAAAGCCTTAGTAGGAGTGCAATTTATTATGTAATTTGCACAATTAATTGCTTCTGCCCAAAAACTAAGACGAAGTCCTTTAGATTGTAGCATACAATTAGCCATTTCCTTTAAGGTGCGATTCTTCCTTTCAGCTACACCATTTTGTTGTGGAGTATATGGAACAATATGTTCCATTTGAATTCCATTCTCAGTGAAAAAGTTGATGAATGTGTTTTTAACATATTCTCTGCCATTATCAGATCTTAGCTTAAGAATTTGATGTCCAGATTGCTTTTCAACAAAGGCATTGAAGGCCAAAAATGTGTTAAATACTTCACTCTTGAGTTTTAAGAAGTATACCCAAGTGAGTCTGGAGAAATCATCAATGAAAGTTAAGAAATAGTTGCAGCCAGAGAATGAAACAACTGGAAGTGGACCACATAAATCACTATTCACAAGCTGTAAAGGGGTTGAGGCGTGCCAAGAGGCACATTTTTGAAAACTGTCCCGATGATGTTTTCTAAGTATACATCCGAAACAAACACCATCTTTGCAAGATACCATAGGAAGACTTGTCACCATATTTTCTTTACATAGATGCTAAAGGGAGCGATAGTTTAAGTGACCAAATCACTCATGCCAAAGTTTGCTCACTTCATTATTATGAGCAACAAATACTGAGGGAAGATTTGATGAGCCAAAGTTGTGAAACTTATACAACCTTGTAGAATCATCAGCAATGCCAGTAGCTAAAATCTGTCTAGGATCTCTTAGGTCCTTAATTACAACATCGTGAGGTGAAAATTCAATGATTTTACCTTCACCTGAATGGGTTATCTGATATACAAATAGAAGGTTGCAGAATAAGGTTGGAACACATAATACATCATTAAACTGACCATTGTCTAGATCAACAGTTCCAGTCCCTATAACACTAAGAGATCTATCATCACCAACATATATATTTTTGGTGTTACAATCATTTAAAGAAGAAAACATGGCTTTGTTTTTGGCCATGTGATAAGAATCTCCAGAGTCAATGAGCCACTCATGAGAATGAGAAGAAGAAGATACATTTAGTGCATAGCCAGACCGAGATGCTTGACAACCACATGCAGAAAGTGCCATTCCTGAAGATGAAGTTGAAGTTGAAGATTGCTCCAAATGGATGTTATGCTTCTTCATTGCTGCTTCCAAGGCTTCCATCTTCTTAAAGCATTTGGATTCTAAGTGGCCATCTCGATTACAAAAGTTGCAATGTCTATCAGTCTTCTTTCCTTTGTTTTTATTTGTCTTATCATTTTGTTGAAATGATTTTTCATTTTGAGGCTGAAATTGCTTAGGATCCTTGTTTGGTTTAGGACCATTCTTTTTAGGATATGACTTCTTAGGATTCTTTGAATTTGGTTGCTGCTGGGCGGCTAACGCTTTCTTGGAAGAGTTTCCAAGATTAAGAAGACCAAGGTGTAAGAGTTTTTCTTGTTCTCTTATTAAAGAATCATAAAAAGAGTCAAAGGAAGGGGACTTGTAGTCTGTTCCTTGAGAAATGAAGGCTTCTTTTGTAGAATGGAAGGTGGAAACAAACACAGAGTAGGCTGGTCCCAACTTAGTAAGAATGGAATAGATAAGGTTACTATCTTGTTTCTTAACCTTAACACCTTCCAAGGGATATCTAAGGGTCTTGAACTTGGACAAGAAATCTTCAATGCAAGAAAAATTATTAGGGTCCAATGTAAGCAACTCATTTTCAAGTTGATGGGCTCTAAGTTCATTTTTAATCCCAAAAACTTTATTGATTTGTTTCATTGCTTCATCAAGAGTATCAAGTTCTGCAATATGGAATCTAAGATCTAGAGAAATAGACATCCCTATCAATCCACGTGCATGATCTTGCCTATTTTCCCATTTAGTAGCCTTATCTTCATCCTTCGGTTTCTTTTCTTGGCCTGAGGCTATTCTGTAGAGACCTTTACTTCTAAGTAAATCCTCAATGTAGGACAACCATTGGAAGTAGTTGGTGTTGTCAAGGGTAACTTGGTATTGACTTTCCATTTCAATGGAAACTGAAGTTAAATATGTTGAAACTAAGTGTTCCAATGGATAGATCTCGAAAAATTAGGCTGGTTTAAAAAAAACGGCTCTGAAAAAAGCTTCCGGATGAAGAAGTTATGGCTTTTTGAAAAAGTGTTGTTGAAGATGCCGACGAAGTGCGGGAATGTGCAGAAATGAAAAATCCACCCTCACAAAAAGGAGATTTGAACCCAAGACCTCTACTCTCTTAAAATAGCTTTGAACCAATTGAGCTATACAAAAAATTTGAGAGACAGAGACAGAGAGGGGGGGGGGGGGTGCGTGATGCTTTGGGTTGCGTGCTTGCTTTGAGAAGGCTCTTTTTCCCTACAAAACAAAAAACACAAAACCCAACACGGACATACAAATAAAAAACAAACCTTACGGCTCGAAGTTAGCTTTAGCCGAAAAACTAAATATTTTCAAAAATGAACCTTGCGGCTCAAAGTTAGCTTTAGCCGGAAACTAAATATTTTCCTCAATGTTTTTTATTTTCCAAGATCACACTAAGGCGCAGCGGAAAGGAGCATACGCATGAGAAAAATCCTTCCTTTCTGTTTCTGATTTGCCCAGGTCACATAGAGTCACAGGGAAAAGAGCATACGGAGAAATGAAAGGTATAGATCCGGTAATAAAAAAAGCTAAATAAACCGAAACTGAAATAAACAGAGAGAAAATAATTGTAAACTGCAAATAAACACTATATACCTCCAGATCTTAAAAACGATGTAGCTAGGGCTACCGGAAAATTTTTCGCGTGAAATGAAAGGGGTTCCTCACTTGAACAGATGCTCCCAACGCAACAGAGAAGTCCTCTCAGCCCGAAAATAGTCAGAAACAATAGATCTAAGAAACGGCAGTCGGATGCAGTTCTATCGGCTTCAGATTTGGATCACCAACGGACATGGCCCTCAAATAGCTCTGATACCATGTAGGAATTTACCGGGTAAGTTCCTCAGACAGAACACCAAAGGACACCGCTCACAACCAGATTGCAGATCAATACACCAGTGTTTTGACGTGGTTAAAACCCTCAAAGAGGGAAACAGTCCACGGCCTGAGCCAACGCGGCCACTTTAGGCAATTTATTAATAAAAGAATGAAAATTTACATATGCTTCTCTCATAGACGAATTACCCTACAAATGACCCTCCATGCGCTTTAAATAGAAATCATGGACCAATTGCGTGTTAAGCCACGGATCAAGTGTTGGTAATACCGAGGAGAGAATAAACCATCGGATCACTACCTATCATGACCGTCGGATTGTAAGTTACAAAATGTACAAGGTAAAGAAACACACTTTACCTAACTCTATACTAGACCAAGTTGTACTTAACTATTTCCTATGTGTCGGAATATCCTAACATGATTTGTGTATATTACTATGAACATTATGTAACATAATGTGAAGATTAAAAACCTAGCATCCACCTAATTGTGGAATATTATTAGGTGAATGTAGAGATTTAGCCTCCATGGAATATTCTAATATTGTTAGTACTACACAAAAATTAAAGGTTGAGATATATCTCCAAAGTAGTTATGTTTGTTTTGGTCTTTTAATTAAATTGATTAATTAAAAAATAATGTCATATGAACAAGTTCATATGAAATGAGATATGGTTTTTTTGGGCATGTGTATTAATAAGCCATGGTATTGGCCCATGATATTGTAACAAAGTCTATTTATAAATCAAGAATCTCGATGGAAAGTGAGAGTAAACCACCATGGATAAGGCTTTTGTTCCGTGTTTTTTCAAATGTATATCTGCTGAACTTATATATTATTTTTATACTAATAATAACAACAATAATAAAAGTTATAATTTAGGTAGTTTTATGAATTTTTTTTATTTTTAACAACGTGCTCAAACTTATTATGGATTGATTTTTCTATATGAGATTTTCTGGAGTTTTCGACAATCCGACAATTTTATTAACAACATATATGGATTCAACACACACTTCGATTATGAAGAGTTCACCCATAAAACTTGTAATTTCTATGAATGTCTGCCGGATTCTAGACAAATTAGATCCGAAAATAAACTGGGAAACATTTCAAAAAGTCCCACTCATAGAAAACAACATTATGAATTGATGTCTATTGACATTTACCAATCATTTAAATTATATGATTGCATTAGTATATAATTAAATTAAAATTCAGGAAGTCCTATTCCAAAACTATGATATAATTATTACCACCGTACTATGGTATTTATTATAATTTATATTGCAATCTTTGTATGCTACCTATATTATGACTTTCCCCTATTACCTAGTGTTATCATTTTAATTTTATTAATATTCTACTCTTAAATTAGATCTTATTATATATTTTGCATTCCCCTTTATACCCTTTATATGATTTTATTATAACCTTTTTCTTTATATTCTATTATTCATGATAATTTCTTCTTATTATATTTGAGATTTTTTTTTGTTTCGTTTTTGTAAACTAAACCATTTATACGGTTCAAAATCAAATATATATCGAGTGACGAAGATAGTGTATGCACGAATCTCAACAAAACTTATCATTCAACTTTACATCAAGTTACAAAACCTATCATTCAATTTTACATTGAGTTACAAAACCTATCATTCGGTTTTACATCGAGTTACAAAGATAGTTGATGCATGAATCTCAACAAACCATATCATTCAACTTTACATCGAGTTACAAAACCTATCATTTAGCTTTATATTGAGTTACAAAGATAGTCGATGGATGAATCTCAACAAATCCTATCTTTCAACTTTACATTGAGTTACAAAGATAGTCGATGCATGAATCTCAAAAATCCCTATCATTCAACTTTACGTCAAGTTACAAAGATAGTCGATGCATGAATCACAACAAACCCTATCATTCAACTTTACATTGAGTTACAAAGTGAGTCGATGCATGAATCCTCAACAAACCTTATCATTCAACCTTCTTTCGTTAATTGTTGATAATATAAATTTTAGTTTATTAAATTTTGTCTTTCTCAATTTTAGGTTTTTATCTTTTTGCCAACTTCCATCATTCAACTTTTTTTTCCTTAATTGTTAATAATATAAATTATAATTTATTAGTTTTAGTTTTCTTAATTTTAAGGTTTTTACTTTTTTGGTCAACGTTTTAGGTTGTTCTTATTTTCCCATCTTAGTATTCCTTTAATCTTGAATGATTATCTTTTCTCTCAAAAAAATGTTCTTATGATAAATTTTGGTTATGGTTTTTCAAGGAGCCCAATCCATTTATGCATTTAAAAATATATTTTAAACAACACAAATCACATTTTTGCTTGAAATTGTATTGGCAATTCCGGTGAAAAAGACTGTTTCTTCTATAAGTTAGAGTACACCTTAAACTTTTCTTTCTAATTTCAAAAAAGTGGTGTTTAACTATTATATGTTTAGGAGTTTTTGGCCATAATGGCAAATTTCTTTTGGCCAAATCTTGATCTTGGTTCTTTAAAATGGTTTTTTTTACTACATCTATGTATTCAACACTTTGAAGAGTTTACAACTCTAACTTGTGATTCCAACCAATTTTTACTAAATTTTAGGCAACTTAGACCAAAAATAACACAGTAAACTCTCCAATACATACTTATCAACAACATATATGATGTTTATACTTATCAAGATATATGATGTTTAAAAAAAACAACACTATTAAAACAAAAATATTACTTTAATGTCTAAATCAAAACTCTTATCTTCATTAATTTATTTTAAGTTCCACTAACTATCCCCCTCCTTTAAATGCACATGGAAACACACTATTTTTATATGATAGTCATGAAGCGGAATATTGCTAGGTTGAACGATTGTCCTTTTTAGTTCACTTTGAACTTATTTAGGGTTTGGTGCTTTATATAACACAAAAGGGAGAGTTGCCAGGTGGCACCATTGTTGTGATTTCAGGTTGTGAATCATACTCACCAATTAGAGAAGGGAATTGAGAGGTTGTTCAAATTTTTTTAGGTTTTTTGGTGCTACTGGTACAATGGAAGTAATGGAAGGAATGAAAGTGGAGGTACGTTCTGATGAGAAAGGGTACGAGGGAGCATGGTTCGAAGGATTTGTAAAGGCAATTCTTAAAAGTGGCGGGTCTTGCCGAATACAATATGACAAGTTTCAAAATAAGAATGGGAAGCCGTGTGTAGAAAAGTTAACCCTAGATAACATGTGACCCACTCCACCTGACATTGAGATGCCCCTGAATCTCTTTGAGGGATTTGACATATACGCCTACGACACTGATTGCTGGTGGCGTGGATTCCTTGTAGAAAGGGTTTCGCGTGGGGAGGAGCGTTGGTTGGTCTCCTCCCCTGACACTGGAACTTTCCAGTCATACCCCCGTTCGGCATTCTGAATGGCACAGGAATGGAGGGGGGGGGGAAGTGGACATTAGTCCGACCGGTTCGTTTTCTGAATCTTGAGTTTAAGTCAATGGTGTTTGTTTTCTCAATCTTAAGTTTAAGTGAATGGTGGATTTTGGGAATGGAATATTTTAAAATTAGTATACTGTGAATTCCCATATTATTTTCGAATCCATGGCCTTGCCTCCATCAAGACCATATTCCCCTTTGTTAATATCTATAAATTCTTTAAAACTTTTGATTTTGAAATATTATTATTCAACTGTGTTTTGTTTTGCAGGAAAAAAACTCAGAAGTGATCGAAGCGAAAAGGAAGCTGCACGTTGGCAACTCAGAGGGAGGACCCTTAAAATTGCAAGCAAAGCCAATAACTCGAGCTTGATGTATGTACCATCATGGATAGAGCTCCCAGCAAACAATGTATTGCTGAAGTGAAGATGACGAGGAACAGGATGTTCCCTCTCAGAATGAAGGCAGATTTGAAAAATAAAGAAGTATTCGCAGTAGTTACACAAAAGGATTTCCAAAGCGAACCGAAAGATGAAAATTGGTTGTGGCACTTGAGATTTGGACATCTCAATTTTGGAGGTCTTAATTTGTTGAGTAGAAAAGGAATGGTAAGAGGATTACCATTGATAGAGAAACCAAACAGCCTTTGTGAAGGTTGCATCTTGGGGAAACAACACAGAGAAAGTTTTCCATCAGGGAAAGGCATAAGCGCAAAAGCACCCTTATAAATTATCCACTCAGATTTATGTGGACCGATGCAAAATCCATCACTTGCAGGCAGTCACTACATATTAACATTGATTGATGATTTTACAAGAAAAACTTGGATTTATTTCTTGATGAACAAAATTGAAGTGTTCGAAAGATTTTGCAATTTCAGGGCACTTGTAGAAAACCAAAGCGGGTTGCATATCAAAGTTCTGAGAACTGGTAGAGGAGGTGAGTATATCTCCAAGGAATTTCTATGTTTTTGTAGAGAAAATGGAATTCATAATCAGTTTACCACTAGGTACACTCCACAGCAAAATGGAGTTTCCGAAAGGAAGAATAGGACAATCATGGACATGGCGAGGAGTATGTTAAAGGCAAAGAATTTGCCAAATGATTATTGGGCTGAAGTTGTACACTGTGCAGCATACATTTTGAATAGATGCCCTACAAAAGCAGTCATGAACAGAGTGCCAGAAGAAGCCTGGAGTGGGAGAAAGCAAGGAGTCAGCCACATGAAATTTTTTGGATGTGTGGCTTATGCACACATTCCAGATCAACTAAGGAAGAAGTTGTACAACGAAGGGGAGAAATGCATTTTCATTGGATACAGTGAGGAATCCAAAGCTTACAGGTTGTATAGCCCATCCACCAAGAAGCTCATTGTGAGTAGAGATGTTCAGTTCATTGAGGAGGAAGCTTGGGATGGAAGCATAGAGAAAACAGTGAATGTTAAAAACTCTTTGTCACATAATAAAGATGATGAAGAGATGGCTGAAATACATCCCCAAACAGCAGCACCAACACAAGGACAGCAAGGGACACCCTTGAGGAGAAATGAAATTGCTTCTATGAACAAGAGGTAAGAAGTTCAGAAATTTAATTGACATTTATGAACAAGAGGCAGCAAATGAAGGTATGAATTCTTTGTTTGCATTATATTGTCATGTTGATGACCCTATTCATTTCAAAGAAGAAATTAAGAATAAGAAATGGATAGAAGCTATGGATGAGGAGATCAATTCCATAGAAAGAAACAAGACATGGGATTTAGTTGAACTACCAAAAGGAAAGGAAGTCATTGGAGTTAAATGGGTCTACAAGAACAAGAGTAATGTTGAAGGCAAAATAGAAAGACATAAGGCAAGACTTGTTGTCAAAGGATATAAGTAGCAGTATGGGAGAGACTATGAGGAAACTTTTGCATCGGTTGCTAGAATGGAAACAGTGAGAGTAGTGTTGTCCATAGCAGCAAAAAACAAGTGGAAAGTTTACCAAATGGATGTGAAGTCAGCATTCCTAAATGGATTGTTAATGGAAGAGGTTTACATTGAACAACGTCTAGGCTATGAAAAGAAAGGCCAAGAGCACAAAGTGTGCAGATTGAAGAAAGCTCTTTATGGGCTGAAGCAAGCACCAAGAGCATGGTACAGTAGGATAGATTCCTATCTATTGGAAAATGGATTTGAAAAATATGAGGGAGAACCCACTCTCTACATCAAAGAAAAGGATGATAAAATACTAATTTTTGTGTTATATGTTGATGATGTTATTTTCACAGGTAATGATGATTATCTCATTGAAAATTTCAAAACAGTCATGAAAGAAGAATTTGAAAGGACTGACATGGGTTTGCTGAGATACTTCTTAGGAATAAAAGTAGAACAAAATGGAAATGGGATTTTTATCTCACATGCAAAATATGTTAAGGAATTGTTGGAAAGATTTAACATGCAGGAGAGCAAGGCAGCAATCACTCCCACAGTGATGGGATTAAAACTCAGCAAAGAGGACAGCAGCAAGGATTTTGATCCTAGTTTGTACAAGAGCATAGTTGGCAGCCTCATGTATTTGACTGCAACTAGGCCGGATATAATGTATGTTGTTAGTTTAATTTCCAGATTCATGGAGAGGCCAAAAGAAGCACATTGGCAGGCAGCAAAAAGGATTCTGAGGTATGTTAAAGGTACTAAAAGGTTTGGCATTTTATATACTACTTCAGAATGTTCATATTTAATTGGATACACTGATAGTGATTGGGCTGGAAGTGTAGATGATCGAAAAAGCACATCCGGTTATGTTTTTCACATGGGTTTAGGAGCTATTTCATGGGCTTCTACAAAACAACCTATTGTAGCATTGCCTACAACAGAAGTAGAATATATGGCAGCTACAGCAGCAACATGTCAAAGGATGTTAAGGAACTTATGCCAAGAGCAAGTAAAAGGAACTGTGATTTTTTGTGAAAATAGCTCAGCTATTGCATTATCCAAGAATTCAGTGTTTCATAAGAGAATGAAACACATTGACACAAAGTTTCATTACATCAGGGAATTGGTAAACAGTGGAGAAATTGTCTTAGAACATTGCAGAACTCAGGAGCAGGTTGCAGACATTCTAACCAAACCATTGGGGCAGAAAAGTTTTGAATTTTTGAGGAAATGTCTGGGTATGACTGATAACCCAGCAGTTGAAATTAAAGGGGAGTGTTGAAATATTATTTTCAACTGCTATACTGCGGAATTTATTGCAGAAAACCACCAACGTATCCCCCATACCGCTTTTGTTGAACGCCAGTATTTCTGGAGCAGGCAGCGATCACAATCATCGGCTACCACATGCACAGCAGTTTTGTAAGGGCCGTTTTTTCCCCAGATCTTAAAGTTCTACAAGTTGAGCCTTTAATTTAATGTAGGTAGAATTTAATTTTATTATTTTTTTTAGTTCTCACGGGTGTTTGTTTAAGGGTATAGGTAAAACAAAAGTCAATGTATGTAATGTTTTTTTTGTTGTTCATTGTATGTGTGTGTGTAACGAAAACGCACAGCAGTGCGAAGAAAAAAGGGAACAACAAAGCACGAATGTAATTTTTGTTGGTTGAATGTAATGTAATGTATTACACGTAGCAGCGTGAGATGAAGTTCTGTGCAGTTGTTCGTTGAAAAAGGGAATGCGTAGCAGGGGGAGTAAAAGTGTTTTGTTTTGTTCGTTGAGATAACGAATGTGAAGAATGCAGCAGCATATGTAAGAGATTTCTTTTACAATAGTAAATGCATGTAATTTTTACACAACAGTGTGTTAAAATTTGCAGTTGAAACAGTAAATTTTTAGGAGAAGACAGAGTAATTTTTTTGTTTTGTTTTGGAACTGCATTTGAAGCAGTCTATGGTTGTAATCCATCTGAGAGAGGAAGATCCTTTTGTATCAGCAGTTTTCTTAATGAATACAAATCTTTTATGTGTGTGGTAAAACTCTGTTCTCCAGCAAACATATTTTAGCTTCCCTGTGAAAAACAGAGCATTGTTCTCTGTTTCAGAATTTTGTTTGAAATCACCAGAAATTTCCAACAGAGCTGTGGACAATTCTAGCACACATTATTTGCTCGCCCTCAGACAGAAGAAGCACCACACCGCCGGGGATTCGAATGTTCCACAAAAATCTGTGGCAAAATATAATAATTTAAATGTATACCATGAACTCTTGCGGGCTTTTCATTTGGATAGCTGCATGTTAACCACAAAGTGGCTCGAGATTCTTCGTGTCGTTGGATTTGAATTGGGTATCACTGAATTTGATCATGTAGTCGCTATCCAAGATATATTCCTCTCCGCTTTCGCTTCTGGTGCTGGTTCTGGTTCTGGTTCTATATCTTAATTTTCTATCTCTCCACTTCTGGTTCTACTTTTGCAGCATAATTTTTTTATCTCTCCCCTTCCACTTCTGGTTCTACAGCTTAATCTTTTATCTCTCCACCTCCGGTTCTTCTTCTGCAGCTTAATTTTTGATCTCTCCATTTCCGGTTCTGGTTCTGCTTCTGCAGCTTAATTTTGTACTGCCTATTATGTTTATCAAAGTTTTGACAAGTAGAATGAGTCTTTCAGCAATTTTGTTTATTTTAAGAAAAAAATTTCTATGGACCTTCCTAACTTATTTCATTTTATTTTAATTATGAATAAATTTAATTGTGCTTTGTTTTACATATTTCTATTTTCAATGGAATAAATACATTAAGCTGATTAATTGTTTTTCAGAGTTTTTTATATATTTGTTGAGTATGTGTACGACTTATGTTAGACGTCGGTGTAGCAAGGGGTTACAAGGGCAGTGCCCAAACAAAAATTTCGAGTTATATTTTTGCATATGTTTTTGGTGTTTTAAGGAAAACAAGTGTCAGTAGTTTTTGGGTAGAACGTGGTTTTGCTCCATAGTTTTGTAAATCTTGTCAAAAAAATTATAGTTATATTCTAATTTAGGTTTTCCAGCACATGGTGGTTTTGTATAGTTTTGTAAATCCATTAAAAAAAACCAAAATTATATCAGCCACAAAGTTTTGAGACCCCAAAATGTGTGAAAAATGTACATGTGTAAATTTTGTTGGAAAGATTTTGATTTCATAAGTTCAATTGCATTAAAAAAACAGGTAAAGTTGGATTTATTGAGTTTAAATTTATTCTACAGTATAATGTATAATTCTATCAGCTATCAAAATTGAAATTTTGCTCATATAAACTAAAATAATTTAAAAAAATTCTAATGAAATAATAAATTAAATAATTATACAAAACATTTAAATAATATCTACTTATTAAATAAGTCTATATTAATTATTAGTCCAATCCATTGAAACTTTATAATCACCACAAACATACAAACAATCTTTAATATAATCCATTATTAATCCAATCCATTGATATTTGTGGTGGTTTTACATGGTTCAGAGGAGCACCAACCGTATTTCTCAACATTCAAACATATGTTGTTTTGTTTTATCATGTTGTTTCCTCTCTAGGATAAGGTGGTTTTCTAAAGTTCAAACTAGATTAGACAAAGTAGAATTGGATTTCCTTAGTGTTTTAGACTTTGAAATTTATTTGTTAAATTGAAAATTGATATGCTATATTAGACTCTAAGAGAGTTAAGGGCACGCAAATAGGCCAATTTTGTTAATTTCTTTTCTTTGAAAACTATTCACCATTTAAATTTTGGACTAGATCTACAATCTATATCTCTAAAGCAAGGCCACAGTTCCTAAGTTGACAAGTATCGACAGGTTAATATGAGTAGCTTTTGTTGGATCTCCCTACACTATTATTTTATTTATCTTTCGTCATGTTAATGACCTGGACATGGAATTGGTCATTTGATTGCTTGTTTTAAAAATTTCTGGCAAGAAATGAGGATTTTTGACTTGTGTAGATGGAAGCCAACAAAAGAAACTGGTGATATTTGTGGCAGTTTTACATTACATGAACAATATACTGTAGTAGTAATCATATTTCCCAACCTGCAAACATGGGTTGTTTTGTTTTATCATGTTGTTTCTTCTATAAGTGTTGACGGTGTTGGACTTGCTAACATGTCAGGGGATCTCCCCAGTAAGAAGTCCCAATTAGACCTCAGATCATTTGGTGTAGGAGTCCTAGAAGTGAGTCATGCGGTAATGCCTGATTGCGGTTTCACAAAGAGGCTTGTAAGATGTCCCTGTTGGTAGCAAGGGTGTGATAGTAGCAGCAAGCTAAGGAAGGTGTATGAACAGTCCTAACACAAATAGGGTGATGTGAGTGTGCCCCTTGGAAACCTGTGGTAGCACGGAGTTAAGAAGGGAACACGTGAGCAAAGATGCACCACAACATGGAAGGCAGGCTAGCTAGCAATCCAAAGTGATGGTTAAACCAACAACACGTTTCAGTAAAATTCATACATACATATACAGAAAATAGTTGCACATGCATGCGTAAGCAAACATATACATATATCAGTTAGAGTAAACAAATAGTTGAAATACAATACAACATATGCATGAAATGTGCTAGCTATATAATATTAAGAAGTATAAGTTTTAGTCATACAATACATCCATGTCCAACCACTAGTTCTGACAATGGAACGTTACAGTCACAACCACCTACTCCTCTAAAGAGATATACTGGCGCTGTGTAGTGGAGAAGCCAAGGCTTGTTACAATACTATCCGACAAGATACTGATGCATAGCGTCTGTGCTGATATCCATGTGTGTTCTGGTGACCATGTGCATCAACTCGTCGAAGTACATGTTCAACTCCAGTTCGACTTGCTTCTTCTCTTTGCCTCGGTGAGTGTGCCAAATGGGTGGGATTGCATGCATGCGCACAATGACATGCATGCTCCTAAATTCCCTTACATGCAATCAATATCATTGATCACCTTGTCTGCTTGGTGCCAGCTGCTGGGATGGATCTATACCTTGTATGGGAACAATTTCATTTGCCTATGCATGTTGTTCCCCTTGTTGTACCTATTCCTATTGCAACTCATTCTCTCATCCGTGCAGCTCCTGTTCTTCCATGAGTTGCTACTTTAGCACGTGCAACTCCTCTTTTTCTCTCTCTGCCTTTGCGCGATCTTCGTGTCATGCCATCACCTCATAGCTTCAATCTCCAAAGTTTCTTTCATCATGAGTGGATTGAATTTGAACTTGCAGCTTTGCTTCACCTCTATGCTGTCAACAACCTTCCTCTTGCACTCGCTGCATGTGGGTGTGATGCCTCCTACTGCTGCTGATGGTGCTACTCATTGTGATGTTGCTGCCATCTTATCTTCGTGTCCTTGTCTACAAACAACTTGATGTATTCACAGGTAGGAAAGATCATAGATACTTGCTTGGCTACAACCCTCATTGTGCTCTCAATGATGTCCTTTAACTCTGCTCTTCTGAAGGTCATTGCACTTGTGCTATTGAGAGATAGACAAACACCTATGATGAATGGAGACATAGCAACACTCATGGCAAGAAATATGTCAGTCAAAAACCAAAACAAAGTTGAGGACTAAATTGCAACATACTAGTGTTATTGATCATGAAGGTTGCTCCATTTCCACCTAGAGGCCAGGAAACTGATTGCCAGAATTGTTCAAGGCATAGTCTGGGCTATTTGGGGGCTGATTAACTGATAGAACTACGTAATGCACAGTCCGGCCTAGCCTGCTGAGGACTAAAACTACACAATGCAATATTGGAGGTCAGTGCTAGGCTAGACTTGCATAATTTCTAGAGGGAAGGCATAGCCTTCACTTCCGGAAATGCGCAGTGCTAGCCTAGAAAGGCACGGTCTGGGCCAAGGCAGCCCAAGCCGACCGATGGGCGACTGAAAACATGAGAAGTCTGAATGCATGATGAGATGAGTGCAAACAAGTGTAAATGATCATACATGCAAACAACAAGTGTAGGATTTAGAAAATGGGAAAGTATGCATGTGTGTGAAGCGAGTCGTTGCAATGGCGACCGTCCATGCAAAAATAGTGGCATGCATGTGCCAGTAGTGAGATGCAAATGAAAACTAAAATGATGCTTATGCAAGCTAAAAAATGTCAAAATGACAACAAGCACTCACTGAAATCAAGTAGACAACACTCACACAAAGCGAAACACAAAAAGCGACAGAAACATAACATGAGACATGAAAAGAGTGTTTACCCCGAAACAACTGAGATTAATGTGTTGACGACACTTGGATGGAATGTTTGATGTCAAAGCTGCAATTTTGATGTGAGTAATGAGCTTTGTAGTGTCCGGTTGATGATTTTTGATAAAATCGAGGTTGTGATGTGCATGCCACAAATATAGGAAAAGCGACACTTGGGAGAAATAGTCTATGCATGAAAATCAGTTTTTCTCGGTCCTAGAGGGAATCTTTCAACGTGAAGGCACATGCATTAGTTTGCAAGCCTAGGATGAAAATTTGTGTAGTTTCTAGGTCGAGCAGAGATTGCTGTCCCAGAGGGATTGCACAATTTCTGAGAGGAACAAGTGATTGTTTCCCAGGATTGAGCAATTTCTACGCTGAGTAGCTATCCTTGGTCAGACCTCGCAATTATTTTGGGGAAGCCTGTCTAACTGCATTGTGTAATTTCTGAGAGGAACAGGCTGCCTAGTTGGATTTGTGCAATTTTTGGTAGCTGCTGGGCTCGCTATCCCAGAGGGATTGCACAATGTCTGGGTTGAGTAGCTGACTGCTACCTAGAATTGCGTTTGGCCGAGCAGTATTGCTGGGCTAGAGGGTCAAGCAGTATAGTGCAAGACATGCTACTGAAGATGGTTTGTAGGGAGGCTACAAAACGAAGCTAAGGAAAAATTTTGGAGGGTGGTTGTAGCCACTACAACACTTGGTGACACATTGGAAGAACTCCAATTCTCTGAATGGACCTTGTTCATGAAAAGCAAGTCTAACACCTCTAGAATAATTGTTCAGTTCTCTGGTCATATTGGTTTCCACACTTGCTTGATTATAATATGTAGCATCTGCCAAGGCCTTGGTCAGTCGAAACACATTTCAAGCCAAGCCAACATAGTACTTTCGATTGGGGTTGAGGGGTATATTGATTCACAAGCAGTATAGTGGTCAGAGTCTTAGTTTCATCTCTGGTGTCCTACGCTACTAGCAGACTTGAACAGTACCCGGGCTGAGTCATGTAGGAACACAAGCATCCCTCCACTGCCAGCAAGCCTGGTCAGTACCTTGGCAGAGTTACTTCCATCACCTCTTTGTGTAGGAAGCATTTCTCTTCTTTTGCTTTATTTATTTTTCATTTCTTTCGAAATTTGTCACTTTTTCATTTTTTCATTTTTTATTTTCGTAATTGTGCTTAACACTTAT
Source organism: Pinus tabuliformis (assembly GCA_031772625.1). Classification (NCBI taxonomy): domain Eukaryota; kingdom Viridiplantae; phylum Streptophyta; class Pinopsida; order Pinales; family Pinaceae; genus Pinus; species Pinus tabuliformis. The sequence goes on from CM062809.1 coordinate 1,296,298,957, forward strand.
TCATTTCAGAGCTGGAAGAGGGATCTCGACTTATTGAGGGTATAAGAGGTTGTTCCTTTAGATAAGTAGTGTATGTATACCTATGACGTGCTTGTTAAGGTTTCCCCCCCTCACCTTGTTCTACTTGACTAAGCTGACAAGGATTAACCAAAAAACAATCGACTAGATTAGGTGACACTAGTTAGCGTGCAAGCATTGTGTTTTCACCAAGGCTCACTTCAAACAGTATGTATTTTCCATTGATGTGTCATGGACTAAAGACATCAAGTTCTTACATAAGAGAGTGGACAACAGATTACCAAATGTTGATAGTTGTACAAGTCCTCTTATACTTTAACTAGTGTGTTTCAAGAGTCCACACGGTCCATGCAGAACTAACCTCTAGACAATAACAAGCAAAGAAACCAAAAAGCAAAGCAAGAAGCAGAAGCAAATGCGGAAAGAAAAGTGATTAAGCAAGCAAGTAAGCAAGCAAAAAAACACACAAAGAAAAAATCAAACATGCATGCAAGCAAAAAACTAAAAAACGAATACTACTCTTATTCCTCAGCTAACAGTGCATGGGTCGTCTCATGTGAAGTGATACTTCCAATGCAACCACCGATGCATTGGTTGACCCATGTTGGTGAAGGCACGGTTTGTGAACATCACAGTTGCACAAACAAAAAAGCATGAAAGATATAACGATGAAGATGGACACATTCTGAGCTTACAAGTGAAAACATAACAAAAATGAGTGAAAGTGCATGACATGCACTCTGTGGACCTACCATGGTGTTGTGCTACACTGCGTGCATATTTTGAGTGTATGAATTCTCTTGAATGTGACATGCAAGAAAACGTGAGAAAGTTAGACCACTTATGTTGTGCATGTGTGCTTGCTGTATAAGATTCCTCCAATGCATGAGTGATGGGTTCATGTAGTTCGAGTAGAGGAAGTGAAATCTAGGTGTTTGGTTGATCTTCAATGAAAATCAGAGAGTGATGAGGAGCCTTGATTGTTTCAACAATTTCATTATCGGAAGTGAAGCCAAACTCAGGAAAATGAGGGACTGACATAACCATCATCTCAAGCTGAAGTTCCTTGACAGTCTGCGGGGTTTCGACTTCATTGACAGATAGATCATCATTGTAGAATTTCCCACTGTAGATCACTAGATTATGCAATATACTAAAGCAAAATACTTGATCTACTTATACAAACAAACTTGCGGAAGCGTAATCGATTTTGAGCAAGATCAAATAGAACACATATAACAAAGAATGAGAAATCAATCACACATGAGCACATAAGAATATTCTGGGGAAAGCCTCAGCTAAAAACCCCGATCTATGTATTATCATACAAGTGGAAATATGTCTGGATTACACAAAGCTTTAGCTCAAAAGCTATCCAACTCTCAATACAATCCCTCAATGCTGCTCATAGACTGAGTAGACACAACATATGCCTTCCTCCAGTCCTCCAAGCCTCCTATTTCCATGCGCAGTTTCTCTTGGGGTCCAATGCTACCACCTATGTGAATTGACCTCTCACACAACACATCAAACTCAAAAGTAACTGCACAGTCTTGAAGGAGATAATTCCTTCTACATGGATGAGTTTCCTATATAAGAAAAATCCTCCAACCGATATTACATTTTCCCTTCCTATGATCTCAACTAGGTCTTTGACTGAATTGACATGCATGAGTTATTTATGAGAGAATATTGAATTATTTGAAGTACAACAGTTACCTGCATGCATGCATTAACTAACTGAACTCACAATCAGTTCCACAAACTGTTGGAACTAATCTAACTGGACTTAACTCAGTTAACTGAGCTAACTAATTACAACTCAAGGTACAACTCATCCTGATCTCCTTAGTCAAGGGATAACTTCCTCAATCAATGGAGAAACTATTGCATGTCTTCACATAGACTTCATGCTTGATTTTCTACAACTAATTAACTCAAGATGAATTAATTGATTATTTTACAAACATCTGCCAAGATCAAACTCAAATTTTAATTCTCAATTTTTGTTCAGGGACTGACTAAAATTGGAATGTATCCAGAAATTCTATTTATAGAAATGTTATTTTTAGCATTTCTATTTTATCATTCCTTGTTGTTGTTTCCAACATTGGTACCCTAGATGCTATTTATATCATTTCTATTTTTATCATTTCTTGTTTCTATTTTCAACACTCACTCTCAACAAGAAAGGCATTCAACTCGAACCTGATCTTGAACCTTCGGAATGTTCTGCATGCAACATTTCTCCCCAGTGGTGTTGCTCCAAAACTCCAGGAACAAAAAATATCCAACCTGAATCAGAATGATGCCTCTATCATCAAAGTCTCTGACTGCTATTGCATCTGTCGATTTAAAACTTTACACCTCTGTGCTCTTCAGTATTTCACTACTCTAGCCTCTGTCACTTTGATCTTTGACTGCATCAATTGCACTGATTCCTGTTGTTGTTGGTACTATCTCCCAGCACTGCATCTGAACTGCATCTCCTCTCATCATGTTGCATCATGTTGCCCACTACTGCACTGCAATTCAGTTACTGAGAAGTAAGTAAATGATCTCCCAACTAACCTCCCTATTGGGCTAGAAACATCCTCTGATGCTGAAGCTTCCTCTGCCACTCCATCCACATCTATCTCTACTCACTTAACCAGTACTACTACTCCTCGTCGGGGCTCCTGTAGCAAGGTCTAATCAAAGAGGTTGGGTACCTAAATGATCCTGCCCCTATTCCAACCTTCTTGGGTCTGTCACTCCACATCGCCCCACCTCCCACCTAGAGATATGGATGCATGCGATCCCTCTGCTCACTTGGCTCGAAATTTCCCCTTACTAGAGATCTTTGCATGACTGGATGCCTCCACTCGGTCTCCTCTCGGCTTCTCCAGTTGTGGCTGCTCCAAAACCTTCTGAAGCTACTTCACTAATTATGGCTCCTTCACAATTGTCTGAGACTTATTTTTTTGCTGCATGTTGAGAGGTAATGTACTCTCCCTCTCAACCACCAAGTCTCCAATAGTTGCCTTGCTCCTCAAGGCTTTGCATGCATCTTGAACCTCAAGAGCTGTGTCTCATGGTGATGTGTCTAAGGAAAACCTTTCCTTTACTGAAGACTACATCATAGACTTTTTCTTCCTGCATCACCATGGATACCAAGTTTTTATTCAATCCTGGCACATACTTCACACCTGTCAAGGTAATGCAAGCTCCATGCTCCCTCTGAAAAACAATCTTGCCTACACCTGAGATACTATACTTTTACTCATTACCCATCTCTATGAGTATCTGGAGGTCTTTCTCATCCAAAGTACTGAACAAACTCTTATCGCCGGTCATGTGGAATGAAGCTCCACTGTCAAGCAACCAACCACAACCCATCATCAATGAAACCATGCATGCGATGAGGGTGAAATCCAAGTCAAACTATGAGGGCAGTGCCTCACCTTCGGATCCTTCCAAGGATCCCTTCTTGGATTTCTTCTATGGACAATTTGTTACATAATGGCCCACCTCATGACAATGAAAGAATCACACTTTTGATTTGTCAAACTTCTTCCCACCATGGGAAGAACTTGATTTGGGATGAGAATCCTTCTCCTTCCCTTTGTTCTCCTTACTCGCTAAGGTGCAATTTTCTTCATCCTCCTTATATGAAGAACCATCTCTGGTGCTTCTTCTTGTCTCCTCTTACATCAGGTTTGGCCAAAGTCATTCCCAATTTTCCAGTTTCTCTCTTCCATTTTCCAAGTCTTAGCAGCTATGCCAGCTCTTAGGAAGACCGAGGAGAGCAAGACTCACCATGTCATCATCGACTGTTGTGACCACTACACTTCCAGGCTCATCCCTGCAGGTGGTGAGCTTGTTCAGATATGTAGAGATCATGTTGCCATTTTCACACTTGATTTTCTGAAGCTTGTCTTTCAGTGCCAGCTTCCTCTGATCGCTACTATTCTGATATAGATCTTTCAATGTTTTCCACATTGAAAATGGTGTCTCCTTCCCATGGAAGCTTGAGACTATGTGGTCTTGAACTCCCTCTGAAAGGATTCTCCTTGCTCTAGCCACACATTTCTTCCATTCCATTAATTCTTGGGCATTAGTAGTTGTTGTCTTGGGGACTTCTTGATCAATGAATTCCTTCAAACCATTGTCCTCTAATACCACTTCCATGTGATCCTTCCATGCTATATAATTCGAGATGCCATCAAGGGCATACTTGAGTCTCACCTCTATGATGTCAACAACCTTCCTCTTGCACTCACCACATGTGGGTGTGATGCCTTTTGCTACTGATGGTGATGCTCATTGTGATGTTGTTGCTATCTTAGTTTGATGTCCTTTTCTACGAACAACTTGATGTCTTCACAGGAATGCAAGCTCATAGACACTTTCTTGGCTACAACCCCTATTATGCTCTCAATGGTGTCCTTTGACTCTTCTCTTCTGAAGGCGATTGTACTTATGCTACTGAGAGATAGACGAACACCTGTGATGCCTGGAGACATAGCAACGGGTATGGTAAGCAATCTGTTAATCGAAAACCAAAACAAACTTGAGGACTGACATGCAACATACCTGTGTGATTGATCGTGAAGGTTGTGCAATTTCTGCTGGGAAGTCAGGAGACTAAATGCCAAAACTGCACAAGGTACAGTCTGAGCTGTATGGAGGATGACTAAGTACTAGAACTATGCAATGTACAATCCACCCTAGCCTGTTGAGGACTAAAATAACACAATCCATAATTTCAGTCAATAGGGACATATAACCAGCAAACTACATCCGTAGTTTTTGGGGCCAGTAGGACATTGCCTCTAGGAATTGCGCAATGCAAGCATGGATGTCAGTGTTGGGCTAGACTTGCATAATTTATGGACGAAAGGTAAAGCCTTCGGTTCTGAAAATGCGTAGTGCTAGCCGGGCAAGCATGTTCTGGGCCAAGGCATCCAAGGCTAGCCGAAGGGTGACAGAAAACATGAGAAGTTTGGATGCATGATGAGATGAGTGAGTAAGAGTGAATGATCATACATGTAAACAACATGTGCAGGATTCATAAAACGGGAAAGCATGCATGTGTGTGAAGCAAGTCGTTGCAACGACGACCGTTCATGCAAAAACAATGTCATGCATGCGACAACAATGTGATTTGAATGGAAACTAAAACGATGCTACAACAAGCTAACAGACATCAAAATGACAACAAGCACTCACTGAAATCAAGTAGACAACACTCACACAAAGAAAAACACAAAAAACAACAGAAACTCAATGCGAGACATGAAAATCGGGTTACCCTGAAACAACTTAGCTGAATGTACCAACAAATCCTAGATGAAATGTGGGATGTCAGAGCTGCAAGGTCAATGCAAGGAATGAGCTTTGTAGCATCTGGTTGATGAGTTTCAATAAAATCAAGGTTCTGACGCGCATGCCACAAATCTAGGAAAAGTGACACTTGGCTGGAGGTTTCTGAAATGATCCTTGCATGTAACCTCGAGCTGCTAAAGATAGATCCCTGAATCAAGGGATACCTTTGCATTCTTCCTTGGTATGAACATTCCATGCATGCAAAGCAGTTTTGCTCAGTCCCAGAGGGAATCGGTCAACCTGAAGGCACATTCATCAGTTTTGCTTGCCTGTTATGAAAATCTGCGTAGTTTCTGGGCTGAGCAGAGATAGAAGTCCTAGAGGGATTCCAAAATTTATGAGAGGAACAAGTGACTGTCTCCCAGGATCGCCCAATTTCTGCTCTGAGTAGCTTTCCTCGGTCAGACCTCGCAAGTTTCTCAGGGAAGCATGTCTGACTGCATTGCATAATTTTTAAGCGGAAAAGGCTGTTGGGCTAGATTTGCGTAATTTATTCTAACTGTGGGGCTGGCTGTCCCAGAGGTGTTGCATAATTTCTAGGCTTAGTAGTTGACTGTTGCACATAATTACTCAATTTTTGGGCTCATCATTCCTATTGGGCCAGATTGCGCAGTTTTTCAGTGAAGGTTGTCAAGTAGGATTGTGAAATTCTAGAGCCCATAACGCTGCCACTTAGGATTGCACAATTTCTCAACGGAAGGTTGTTTCCCCTACAGAATTGCACAATTTCTAGAGGGAGTTGCTAAGCCTGCAGCTGGACCAAGTCCAGAGAAACAACTAGTGAGGGGGATGTAATGAGCTATCATGCACAAGCTAAAAATTTGCTAGAAAACCATTGAAGCTTATGTACTTGACAGTGCAATACATGCTGCTGAAGATGGTCGATATGGAGGCTCCAAAACGAAGATAAGGAAAAAATTTGGATGTGGTTGTAGCTGCTACAACACTATGCTAAGGTGATTTTTCCAAAGTTCAAACTAAATTAGACAAACTAGATGTGGATTTCCTCAGTATTTTGCACTTTGAAAGTTATTATTTAAATTGAAAATTGATATGCTATATTAACCCCAAAGAGGGTTAAGGGTAGGCATTTGAGCCATCATTAGTTGTTGCACTTAATAAAAATTTGGATAGTGGAATTATTATTATTTATACTTCTACCCTTTTTTCATATGTGGGTTTAACTAAATAGACCAAAGTAGCAGTGAGACTCAAGGGTCAGTTAAGGAGTGAAATTTCACTAAGGGTCTGTTAAGGATGGTTATGTATAACGCTTAAAACACCTTGCATCACTTACTTTCTGTCTTTTTCTATTTTTCCTCGACTTTTCATTATACGGAAAAATGTTGTAATATATATCTCTTTCTTGAGTTAAGGAGGAAGAGGGAAATTTATTTAAAAAAATAAATTGTAAATAAATTCTAAGATGAAACATGAAAAGTCAACCATTACTAATGAGTTACATGCATAAAATTTGCAAAATTGACTGAGAAGAAAAACACATTTATAGAGGGAGCACGTCAAAGAATTGACGAGGAATCATCTTCGAGAAGCCAGTTGAGTTCAAGCAGTAATATACCCACATGCTGACTAAAAGCACTACTATTGGTATTCTGATTGTCATTGGCTGGGTGGTGCACCTTTAAGCCTTCTATATATTCTTAGAGAGAGTCAATTTCATCCTCCTGTTTAGCTAATTTTCCTTTCAATGCTTGTATTTCCTAAAGGAGGTTGATGGATGTTGTCATTTGTTGATGCAACTTTAAGTTAACTTCCATTGTTTACAACTAAAGAGATTCAATTTGGTGGGAATAATTGCTACAATCCAAATTACCCACAGTTTAAGGAGTTTTATCTCTTTTTCCCACATGCTCAAATTAATGGCAGGGAAGACCTCTTTTCCTTCTTGCAAGATGCGAAGGAGGCACTAGAGAACAATAAGAGGGCTACATGAGAAAGGGACAAGGTAAAAAGTCGCTCGAAGAAGGAAAAGAGAGACACTATAGTAGACAGCACAACCTAGGTAGAGATGAAACAATCAGAATTCACTAAAGGAGATAGAGCCCACCCATAGAAAACTATATATACTGGCAAACGAGCCTGAGTAGCAATGAGACATACTAAATTCATTGAAGAAAGATTGTATATAATAGAGACACCAGCGTGCAAAGCTAACTCCATAAATGAAAGAGGCTCCATAAAATTCAAAGACATGAAGGAAAAGATGGAAGAGGAGAGCACCAGATAGATGAATAAAACAAACTACATTTGAGGAGTTCTTGAATAAGAAGATAAGTTGAGAGATGAAAATGTGACCAACAAAGTCTAATTGACATGGGCACACCAGAACAAACCTGAAATGCATATGAGTCTAGAGGAAAGCATTATTGTTGTAGTACAATCAAATCCCGAAGAAGTAGTAGCCCTGAAAGTTATACCCGCCGCCACAGAGAAGCCTGAAGATGTTGACCATGCTTAGGAGAAATTTCTTAGAGCACCTTTGAAGGCAACACAAGATAAATTGGCAGGGAATTAATAGGCTAAGAGCAGGAGATCGATATCATACCGAAATTTAGTATGCTTGGAGTTAATCCGACATGTGATTCTACTCTATAATACATTAAGCTTCATAATTACTATAGCCATTAGACAAATCAATAGCATGACTATGAGGTTTGAGCAGAGATCAAAACATCATTGTTTCCTTATACTCAAGGCATCTGAAGAGATTGAGATTAAATGAGTTACATGAAATGTTGTGTCAATGGGAGTCAGATACCTTGCTACATGCTCCCTCAATTTTCACTCATTTGCTCATAGTTTGGAATGAGGAAGGAAAAAATGATTTAGCCTTCTAGCCTTCGACATTAAAACATGTACTTGGAGGAGGGGATCATGGGATACTTTTCCATCCATGACTACCATTTACTTCTATTTGTCCAGCATTAAGGAGACAGGCTAGGTTGGCTTTTTTGTCAGTTTCTGAATTTTGGTGCCTGAGGATGTGGAAGAAGGATTTAAGAGGGAAGAATTCAAGTGCTCTAGAGATTCTTTGGAGTAGGAGTTTGAGATGGTTTTCTTTAGGCAAAGTGCTTTTGTATAGATGCTGAATTGTTAGAAGAGAGTCCCCCAAGTTTGCAAAATTTTATATATTCAAACCTTTTTCCAAGATTACAGCTAGTAGGTATACACCTCTTAATTATTGGTCTTTATCCCAACCCCTAGGAATAACTAATAGCTAATTTTCCACGGGGGTTGTGTATAACCCGCCACCCCCCCCCATATCAATATTACTAGAACAACCATATAAGTTAAATTGTTGGTAAACTCCTATTTGACATCAATCCACAGTAAACATCAAAACACTTACCCCCACTTACCATGGAGATTATTAATTGAGAACACCATGGGAGAATACTATGGCATAGTGGTATTTTTCATTTCTCTTTTTATCTTTGGATTTCTATCGAGTGATCCAAGATGTAATCATGGACGTAAAGAATAGTGAAAAAAGTCTCTAGGTTAATGGGTCTTTTCCTTTCCATAGAAAGATTTGGGTTATCAATACCATGTGCCCAAAAATTCATAACTCACTTTATATTGCACTCATTCATATGATACATCTATATTTAAAATTAATCAATTTAATTTAAAGGGAAAAAATGACATAACTACTTTAAAAATAAATATCGGCATTTGATTTGTGTATATTACTATGAAAATTATGCAACATAATGTGAAGATTAAAAACCTAGCATCCACCCAATTGTGGAATATTATTAGGTGAATGGTAGAGATTCAACCTCCATGGAATATTCTAATATTGTTAGAACTACACAAAAATTAAAGGTTGAGATCTATCTCCAATGTAGTTATGTTTGTTTTGGTCTTTTAATTAATTGATTAATTAAAAAATAATGTCATATGAAGAAGTGCATATGAAATGAGTTATGGTTTTTTTGTGCATGTGTATTAATAAGCCATGGTATTGGCCCATGATATTGTAACAAAGTCTATTTATAAATCAAGAATCTCGATGGAAAGTGAGGGTAGACCTCCATGGATAAGGCTTTTGTTCCATGCTTTTTAAAATATATATATGTTGAACTTATATATTATTTTTATACTAATAATAAAAATTATAATTTAGGTAGTTTTATCATTTATTTTATTTTATTTTTAACAACGTGATCAAACTCATTATGAATTGAGTTTTCTATATGTGATATTTTTTGGAGTTTCCGACAATCCAACAATTTTATTAACAACATATATGAATTCAACACACACTTCGACTATGAAGAGTTCACCCATCAATCTTGTAATTTCTATGAATCTCTATGGGGTTCTAGACAAATTAGATCGGATTTTATTAACATATATGTATTAACAACATATATGGATTCAACGCACACTTCGACTATGAAGAGTTCACCCATCAATCTTGTAATTTCTATGAATCTTTATGGTTTCTAGACAAATTAGATCGGATTTTATTAACATATATGGATTCAACACACACTTTGATTATGAAGAGCTCACCCATCAATCTTGTAATTTCTATGAATCTCTGCGAGATTCTAGACAAATTAGATCCGAAAATAAACGGAGAAACATTTCAAAAAGTCTCACTTATAGAAAACAACATTATGAATTGATGTCTATTGACATTTACCAATCATTTAAATTATATGATTGCACCAATTAATAATTAAATTAAAATTCAAGAAGCCCTATTCCAAAACTATGATATAATTATTACCACCATACTATGATGTTTATTATAATTTATATTGTAATCTCTATATACCACCTATATTAAGCAATTTAGACCAAAATATCACAATAAACTCTCCCATACATACTTATCAACATATATGATGTTTATACTTATCAAGATATATGATGTTTAAAAAAAACATGACAATTAAAAAAAAAATTATTACTTTAATATTTAAAATCAAAACTTTTATCTTCATTAATTTATTTTAAGTTCCACTAACTATCCCCCTCCTTTTATATGATAGTTACGAAGCAGAGAATTGCTAGGTTGAACGAGTGTGCTTTTTAGTTCACTTTGAACTTATTTAGGGTTTGGTGCTTTATATAACACAAAAGGGAGAGTTGCCAGGTCGCACTGTTGTTGTGATTTCAGGTTGTGAATCATACTCACCAAGTAGAGAAGGGAATTGGGAGGTTTTTGGAATTTGTTTAGGGTTTTTGGTGCTACTGGTACAATGGAATTAACGGAAGGAATGAAAGTGGAGGTACGTTCTGATGAGAAAGGGTACGAGGGAGCATGGTTCGAAGGATTTGTAAAGGCAATTCTTAAAAGTCGCGAGTCTTGCCGAATCCAATATAATATGACAAGTTTCAAAATATAATATGACAAGTTTCAAAATAAGAATGGGAAGCCGTGTGTAGAAATAATAACCCTGGATAACATGCGACCCACTCCACCCGACATTGAGATGCCCCTGAATCTCTCTGAGGGATTTTACATAGACGCCTACGACACTGATTGTTGGTGGCGTGGATGTTAACCGCAAAGCGGCTCGAGACTGGGTATCACTGAATCTGATCATGTAGTCGCTATCCAAGAGATAGTCCTCTCCGCTTGCGCTTCTGGCTCTGGTTCTGGTTCTGCAGCTTAATTTTTTATCTCTCCGCTTCCGGTTCTGGTTCTGCAGTGTAATTTTTTATCTCTCTGCTTCCGCTTCTGGTTCTGCAGCTTAATTTTTTTCTCTCCGCTTCCGGTTCTGCTTCTGCAGCTTAATTTTTTATCTCTCCGCTTTCGGTTCCGGTTCTGCTTCTGCTTCTGCAGCTTAATTTTGTACTGCCTATTATGTTTATCAAAGTTTTGGCAATCAGAATGAGTCTTTCTGCTATTTTGTTTATTTTAATAAAAAAAATTCTATGGACCTTCCTAACTTATTTCATTTTATTTTAATTATGAATAATTTTAATTGTGCTTTGTTTTACATATTGCTATTTTCAAGGGAATAAAGACATTAAGCCGATTAATAGTTTGTCAGAGTTTTTTATATATTGGTTGAGTATGTGTACGACTTATGTTAGACGTCGGTGTAGCAAGGGGTTACAGGGGCAACGCCCAAAAAAAGATTTGGAGTTATTTTTTTGCATATGTTTTTGGTGGTTTAAGGAAAACAGGGGTCAGTAGTTTTTGGCAGAACGTGGTTTTGCTCCATAGTTTTGTAGATCTCCTCAAAAATAATTATAGTTATATTCTAATTCATGTTTTCCGGAACAGGGTGGTTTTGTATAGTTTTGTAAATCCAGTAAAAAAAACCCCAAATTATATCAGCCACAAAGTTCTGAGACCCCAAAATGTGTGAAAAATGTATGTGTCAACTTTGTTCGAAAATTTTGATCTCATGAGTTTAGTTGCATTAAGAAAAAAAATGTAAATTTAGATTTATTGAGTTTAAATTTATTCTACAGTTGAGTATAATATATAATTCTATCAGCTATCAAAATTGAAATTTTGCTCATATAAACTAAAATAATTTAAGAAAATTCTAATAAAATAATAAATTAAACAATTATACAAAATATTTAAATAATATCTACTTATTAAATAAATCTATATTAATTATTAGTCCAATTCATTGATACTTTATAATCACCATAAACATATAAACAATCTTATTAAATAAATCTATATTAATTATTAATCCAATCAATTGATACTTTATAATCACCGTAAACATATAAACAGTCTAACCCAATTCTTCTAACACAAAAAAAACAATCCCAACATAGCTGCAATTTTGCCCAAACTATTAGTGTTGAGGCCACAGGACCAGTAAAAGAATTCGTTTAATTTTCCATGAAGAAGGATGTGCCCCTTAAATTTTATTATCTCCTTTTTAGGAGATATACCATAAACTATAAAACTAAAATTATATTTCTCCTATTTAGGAGATATAGTATAAACATTTTTAAATCCTACATATATTTAAAATTGAACATTAGAAATTAAAAAAGGAGATAACTATTTAATTTGTTTTAGTTTAATTTAATTTTGGTTTCATAGAAATATGAAATTAGTTGGTATACATAATATGTGATTGTGTTGTTTGTTTGATTTATTGTGTTTTTTGTTGAGTTGAGAGGTTCATTTTACAACTCAGTATGATCTGTAACTCTGTAGTTGAAATTTTATTCACCTCCACCAAAATAAAAAATAAAAAATAAAAAATTAAATAACTATACAAAATATTTAAATAATGTCAACTCATAAAAAAATTAACACCTGTTCAAATTGGATGCCTCCGTATTTAAAATAATCTATGTTAGTTTATCCAATATAATTAATTGAGCCTAATTTCTCTTATGTCTTTTTCTCATACATAAAAAGATAACCGATTTCACATGGTCTTTAAAAAGGGTTTAAAGGTAACTAATTTAACTTAAGACACTTTCAAGTTTGGGGAAGACAATAATGGCATACCGTCGCCAACTCAAAAGAGAAACTCGTGATATTTGTGGCAGTTTAGATGGTCTTTAAAAAGGGTTTAAATTTAACTAATTTAACTTATGGCACTTTCGAGTTTAGGGAAGACAATAATGGCCTACCCTCTCCAACTCAAACAAGAAACTGGTGATATTTGTGGCAGCTTTACGTGGTTTAGAGGAGCACCAATCGTATTTCTCAACATTCAAACACATGAAACACATAGGAATACTCTGGGAAAGCCTCAGATAAAAACCCCGCTATCTATATTATCATACAAGTGGAAATATCTCAAGATTACACAAAGCTTTAGCTCTCACAACTATCCAATGCTTAGTACAATCCCTCACTGCTACTCATAGATAGGGTAGATAACACGTATGCCTTCTCCTCTGTACTCTAAACCTCCTATTTCCTTGTGTCGTTCCTCTAGGATGATTCATCTTCAACCAAGTGGAACACTACTTTTACACACTGTAAAACTGCACAATCCTCAAGGAATGAATTCCTTGTGCATGCAAGAGATTTTCTCATATGAAAATTCTTGCAACTCATAGTACATTGTCCCTCCCTTTAATTTCAACTGGGTCTTTGTCTGAACTGACATGCATGGGTTATTTATGAGAGAATATTCAGTTATTTGGAGTACACTAGTTGCATACATGCACACATTAACTAACTGAACTCACAATTAGTTCCACAAACTGTTTGGAACTAATTTAACTAGACTTAATTAACTGAGCTAACTAATTACAACTCAAATAAAACTCATCCTTATTTTCTTAATTAAGGGATAACTTCCTCAATCAAAGGGATAACTGTTGCATGACTTCAAAAAGACTTCATGTTTGAATTTCTCCAACTAATTAACTCAATATGAATTAATTAATTATTTTTCAAACAGCCAGCGAGACTAAATTCGAATTTTAATTCAAGACAAATTAAAATTAGAATATATCCTGAAATGTTATCTTTAGCAATGCTATTTTTAGCATTTATTGTTGCTATTTTCAACACTCCCTCTCAACAAGAAATGGATTATCTGCCACCC